>OX387239.1:220312826-220978849 GCA_947561735.1 Cenchrus americanus
ACATATTTTACTTTAGTTAACTAACTTATTCCACATATATTGATGGTCAAAGTTGAAGTAAAAAGTCAACATTGTCGTATATATTTAAGAACGGAGGGAGTAATAAGGTTACTTCTCTAACAGCACGCATCAGATCTTCTTTTGGTAAAACAAAAATCTTCTTTTAGTAACGTCTACGTATGCGTCGTAGTAAGAAGTTTTCTTTATGGGTGATCCACCACTTTACCGGTGGATATCCTGATCCACATGAGAATTCTAGACTATAATACGGTGCACACCACCGAAATTTCCTAGAAAAAAATACATGTTACTTACACTGCTCATGTTCGTTTCAAGTGGAATACCAAAAATAATGCGCACCATCATCATCTGCAAAGCTGGTCGCGAGCGCCGTCTTGTGGAGGAGAGATCATATAACCACTAGCCCTATCTGATAAACTATCACGACCTGATGATTAAAAAAAACCCATTAGGAATGAATTTGAATGAAAAAAAAATAAGCAAGAGCAGCCACTTGTCCAGTCATCGCCACCATTGCCGATGCTGAGGAAACCTGCTTATAAAACTATGACGACCTGCTGATAAAAAACCAAACCCATTAGGAATGAATTTGAATGAAAAAAGGAAGCAAGAGCAGCCACTTGTCCTTTCATCGCCACCATTGCTGATGCTGAGGAAACCTGCTATAGTCTATATAGGTTCGTGCGCCGCGCGCGAGCATTTCTCCGCGTAAACCGTCCAAGTGCACATCCCACACATCTGTCTGTCGTCTCTCGATCGAGGGAAAGCCTTGTTCGTTCTCTGTTCTCCTTTACACGTCGAATCCGCAACGATGCTTTTACTAGCTAGTGTGCAGTTATCAGCTGCAACAATAATGCAAGCAGACACACAAAGGTCACTGAATCAAAAGCTCAAATCAGACGATGACATGTGAAGAGCGTCGCTCTCTCACATATGGTAGCCAGCGCGCCAATTGAATACTGAGAATGGTCTAGCACTCCAGCTAGTGCGGTCGCTGCGGGGCTGCACGTTGCAGCTGAACCCTCTCGTCTCTTCCGATACAACGATACGCAGCTCTCTTACGTGTTTCAGAGAGGGAGAGAGTGAAAGAAAAATACCGAGCGCCGTTTCGAACCGATCGTTAGTCTTGGAAAAGAGTGAAGCGGACGCCGACGACGGCGGCAAGTTGCTGCTTATTCAGGTCTCCCTACTCAGACAGCACTGAGACATTGGCGTCGAGGTCATCACACAGCTGATCGAGGCCTGCACTGCACGCCTTTTTGCCTAAAATACGAGCTCGGCTGGGCGTGGTGGGATGGGAACGAGATGCCGGCACAACAAGGCGCCGGATTTGATTTGTCCCTGCATTTCTCTGTTCGGCAGATATGTGAGGGAAGAATGGCCAGTAGCGGCGAAGGTTCGTCGAGATGACCGAGATGGCGAGATAGATGGAGCTTGATGATTCCTAGCAGTGTCGTGCATGGAATCTTCAAAAGGGTCGGCGCGTGATGTCATTTGGGCTTGGTTTCTACGGGTGCGTTTGTTTCCCTTCTATGTTTTCCTGCCCAATCTCCCTCCGGACAGGCTCCCTCCAGCCAGACTTTCAGCATGCATAGTGTCGTTGTTTGGTTGCGTGCACATCCAGAGCCAGGCTAGAGAGAGCAGGCGTTTGATTGCTTGTACGAGACAAGTCGCATGAGATAAAAAATATTAAAAAATTATGATTATAATTTTTATTTTGAACAAATACAGTTTTAGAGGACTTATTTTATCTAACCATGTCTTAATTATCCATAAAATACATTAATATCACTTGATATTTACTAATTATACACTAATGCATCATTAGTGAGAGAAACAGCTGCATGAGTCGAGCCTGGCTCTGCAGAAACGGCCGTTTCTGGCGTTTCTGGGGATGCAGGCCAGAGAAGGGAAATTGCATCTGGAGAGCCTGGCTCTGGGGGCGGTGCAGGCAACCAAACGCCGCTCGCCTGCACCCTGTGAGCCTGGTTGGCCCAGAAACGCGAACCAAACGCACCCTACGATGCACAATACGATGGTGTACTATCGATTGAAAAATGACTCGTATGTAATAAAAAAGACCTATATGTAAGGATTCGACAGTTGAGATTAATTCTATACTACCGGTTTTTTTAGTTGTAGTAGTGTAGTATTCATTGGTCATATGGGTAGTAAAAGGGTATTATCGAAAATGTAAAATGATATTGTTGTAATATATGAAATAAAATATATGAATTGGGTGCGTCTCGGTTGAATGGACAGCGGGGGAAAATTTTTCAAATAATATATTTTGAGAAAATTATCATTTTACCTATAGTAAAAAAACTGGTAATACTACCGTAGGGTCGTATTGTGCATTGTAAACGACGAGATGAAGATGAAGTGTTGGTGGCTTGGAAAGTAAAACTGGCGCTTTGCTGTTGCTGTGTCGTTCAGGAAACTTGAGAGCTCTGTTCTTGCACACCACCAAAACTAGGTTTGGCAGCCGGTGGTGAAGGTTAAAGTTGGCCAAGGAATTCGGTAATCTTTGCTATACCTTTTGTATCGTCACAACCTATTAAGTAATCAAATACTACTTTTTCCACTCGAATAAAGCTAGGTTCCTGCTAGGCGCACCGTGCACGTACTCAATTAACACTTAGATAAATCTATTGTCATCTATCAAAACGGGCATTGTGGGCAAGATGATTGTGTTGTGGCGGGCTAGTCAGTAACTGCGCTGATTAAATTGTACTATTATAGAACACGTGAACCTTTTGCCAACAAGATGTACAATATTATCTTATACTACTGCCGTTCAAAAGAATTTGTATTGAAGAATCTGACGGATGAAATTAATTGTATAATACTAAAATCATAAGTTATAAGTATGAAAAAGTATTATGAGTAGCATCTTATCTTATTATTATTAATTGGAGGCTCCTTCTGAAGCCTCTACGTGAAGCCACCTAAGATCCTAGATGGACAATCTAGCAAAAAAAGAAAAATTAAAGAAGTCTCCACATGAAGCCGCCTAAGATCCTAGGTGGACACTTAAAAAGAGAATAAAATTATCCATCTTTACCCTTATGCATACTTAACTAAAAGGCCTCCACGTGAAGCCAGCTAGGATCCTAAGCGGACAATCTAGAAAAAAAGAAAAATTAAAGAAGTCTCCACATGAAACCACCTAGGATCCTAGGTGCACACTAAAAAAGAGAATAAAATTATCCATCTTTACCATTATGCATACTTAACAAATAACCCCTTATATATGTTAAAATTACCAAAAATCCACATTTTGTAAAATTAATCTAAATCAGCTCTCTAAACTACCCATCTATTCTTTTATTACTAATTGGAGGCTCATTTTGAGGCCTCAACATGAAGCCACCTAGGATCCTAGGTGGATAGTCTAGAAAAAAGAAAAATTAAAAAGCCTCCACGTGAAGCCACATAGTATCCTAGGTGGACACTTAAAAATAGAATAAAATTACCCACCTTTATCATTATGTATACTTAACTAAAATAACCCCTTATATCTATGTCAAAGTTACCTAAAATCTGCGTTTTATAACATTAATCTAAATCAACTCTCTAAACTATCCATCTATTCAATTATTAAAATATATAAATTTGATGTCCGCTCACATATAATCTTCATATGCAATCTCAGACTCCCAAGATGAGTCCCTACACACAAAATCAACCTTCTTAAACCTTAGTGGTCTTTGGATGAGCATGAAAGCAGTTGCAACCCATAGTACGTAATAATCCACAAGGTTGCCACAGACCGAGAAGACCACAAGAAATCAATCAAGGACAAAGCACAGGCCGCAAGCGAGGGTGCTATCCATGGCACAAGTAGCAGGAAGGAGTCAAACGATGCTCTAGGATGTGTTGTCGTTCAACATGCAGCAAATGACAATGATCGAGAAGAATGTAGCTAGTTGTTATGTTTGAGATTGGGAGAAAGCATGCATGCCTATTGATAAAGAAAAGTATATGATCGAGGGATGTATTCTTGCATATTTTCACTGGTGACCAGATAAAACTGATTTTACTAACCAAAATATCAAGTTATTATGTCCTATGATGATAGGGCTTGACGAACATAGGTGGTGGAAAAGTACTTGACACAGTTAACATCTAAATAGAATACACTGTAGATTGATGGTATCTTGATTTTAGGATTATGTTGAGTTGATGACATGTGAGTAGCATTATATATTCACTAGCCCCTAGAAATTAAAAATCTTATTGCCTCTGTATAGATACAACTCATTGTGACCTCTCTTTTTACATTTTTTTTACATAATTTCCATGAAGCAAACAATATTAGTACAAACAGCTTGCATGGTCGATTGACTCTTACTTAATTAAATATATTAGTGGGGCACTAGCAGTTACATACTTACATAACAATTTCTTGCACGTGGGAAAAGTGATGAAACAATACGCATTTACATCGAGGTGATTTAAGAGGTTCCATATATGTATTATTATGTGTAATGTGTTAAAAAAGAGATGAGGTGTCTATGAATAAGCAAAGAAAAATATAGACATTAATGGAGCATTTTTTACTCCCTCCATCTATATTTACAAGATATTTGCATGAGTCCGCATGGTCTTCCAAATATTAATTTAATAGTTCATTTATATTATATTATATCTATTTCTGATTATACACCTATGATCATTGTAGAGTATATTTGATTACGAATTGACAGACATGGGTACCCATGGGTCCCCACCGATCAGGGTCCCAGAGGTCCCTGTCAAGTGGACCCGACCTGCTAGAAGCCCTGCCGACCTGCAAGTGGGCCCGTAGACCTTATCCACAATCCCGACGACCCAGGAAGACCTCGGACGACCTTATCCAGATCGCAGACGACCTGCCAGGCTTGCGGGGCAAGCCTCTCCTTAGATCACGGCGGCGGCGTTGCCAGTAGACCCGAGGATTGCGGGATCCTCTCTAGAATTACGGAAGGCAACCTTCCTAAAATCTGTAACCGACCTCGATGAGGGTCCACCGACCTCGAATGGAAACCCTAGTCCGCCAGCCATATAAGGTGTAACACCCCGTGTTTTTGCTCAGTGGTCATTTGTGCTAATGACACTCTTAACTACTCCTCTAACTACCCTTGGGAACCCTAGGTCAACCCATGGTGAAAACCCTAGCCTAAAACCCTAGTGTTCCCTTTGATCCCCTTGTGCCATTATGGAACTTTGGTACGTTCTCCAAAATTTCCCTAAACACTTCAAAATCACCCAATAGGAAAAATGTGCAGTTTTGCGAGGCACACAACTTTCATGAAGAGTGGCATTGCTGATTTTGAGCGCAAGGTGGTGCAAAATGCAAAAACAGGCGCTGGTGCACTGTTCCTGGGCGCCGAGTTTTTGGTCACTTTGCACGGCCGTTCCTGCTCAAGCGAGTGAGAAAAACCCCCTAGATCCTTTGGCATTTTGAAGAGGGTAAGTTGTTGGACAACTTTGGTATTCAATGTTTGGACCACTTCTATTTTGAAAACTGGAGAAAATTCGAGTGCAAGAGGGGTAAGTCAAACTGTCTTTGCAAAACCGAGCTCCCGCGCATGACGTCGCATCGGGGCGTGCCACGTCGGCCTCGCCACCGTACCACCGGGCGTGCACGCCGGAGCGGGCTCGCGACCGCCGGTCCGAGGCCGGGCTCCGTGAGCACTGTGTGCCTACGTGGCGTGACTCATTGCCCACCCCTAGGCCGGTGCCACACGGCCGCCGCGCACTCGCCGAGTTCCGAGTTCAATCCAAGAACTACCGCTTACGCTCTTAGGTCCTGATCCTCCCATTAGTCAACCTACAACCGCTTGGGTAGCCCCCTTGCGGATCTGTCCAGGTCTCACCCCCTGACAGTTTGCGCGCCACATAGGGGAGATCTCGCTGTGCAGCATGGCGGCCCGATCTGGCGTTGTTTTCCCGGCGAGCATGGTGGACATCCTCGCCAACCCCGTGGAGATCTGCTTTGGTTCCTTCTAGGGAGGGATTCAGATCACATACACACGGATACGAATTCGGATGTCACTATTTACCACATTTTATTTCGAATTCAGATACAAATACGAATATTATCAAATACGAATACAAAACGGATATTTCGAATTCGGATTCACATTCGAAAACTTACTCGATTTAAAGCATAGAGTCATAATGAGTATCAATTTCATTTGTCGGTGATTTTATAATTGATCAAATCATGTTACAAGTAGAAATCATGTTACAAGTAGAGATTAAATTATGATCATTATACATAATAGATATCTTATTGCAAATAACATATTAATTAGTTCGTTAGTTAATTAATTAATATATGACCATAAATATAAAATAAGTAATTGTGTAACTATATAAACATCTTTTATAAGTAAAATTAAGTACACAAATACATTTAATATAATTTATTTATTTGCTAAATAATACAATGTACTTAAAATTACTATGATTAGACACATCAAAATTAATTAAAAAATATCATTATAATTTAGTAATATTGGGTTAGCATAATTAGTTAGTTGTCATATATATAATTTTCAATAGTTAAGTGTAAATAATTATTTTACTAGCAATATTAAAATTAACATCATTTGTAATTAGTATTTAGTAATATAAATAAATTTTAGATGTTTTCTATGGGTACTTTACTTTTGCGGATACGAATAATGTCGGATATGTCGGATTTTTGTCGGATATTTCGGATAATGTCGAATTCGGATAATATTGAAAGTCGGATTCGAATACATCCATCCGTCATCCATATTAAAAATGAATATGAATACGGATATCCATATTAACGTTTTTAGTGGATACGAATGCGGATAATTCGGATTTCCAGACATCCGAATCCATCCCTAGTTCCTTCACGGCGACCTCAGCCGCGCTGGCGACGGCGACCTCATCAACGGCCTCCGTGGAGGCCCCGACGACCTTAGACGTCGTCCCTAGCTCCGGCAAGAAGTTGGTGGTCCACCCGCCCAAACCCGGTGGCCCACCCACGGTGCAACGGCCAGGTCGAGCGAGCCAATGGCATGGTGCTTCAAGCCATCAAGGACCGCATCTTCGACGACGCTTCGCAATACGCGACCAGATGGCATGCAGAGCTGCCTCATGTCATCTGGGGTCTACGAACCCAGGTCAACTCGGTCACGGGATACTCGCCCTTCTTCCTAGTGTACGGGTCACAGGCGGTTCTCCCAACCGACGTAGCCTTTGGTGCCTCGTGCAACCAGCACTACGAGGAAGGGACGGCAGAGGAGACGCAGAAGGTCGACCTTGATAGCATCGAGGAACACTGTGTCGCCGCACTAATGCGGCACACGCGGTACGAGCAGCAGCTGCGATGCTATCACGACCGCAACATGCGGGAGCGAACCTTCAATGTGGGAGACGTAGTCCTACGTCGTATCCAAAGCACCAAGGGAATGCACAAGCTCTTTGCCCCCTGGGAAGGTCCCTTCATCGTGATGGAAGTTGTCAGCCCATCGACCTACCGCCTCCAGTGGGCCGACGGCCAAGGCATTCCTGATGTCTGGAAAATCGAGCATTTACGTCGCTTCTATCCTTAGAAGATCTGTATCAAAATAAAGCTATGTACTCTCCCCCTTGTAATTTCAATATAATAAAGAAAAAGATCCCCTGTTCGGCAACCCCTCTGTCGACCTGTGTTTCGATCTCCCCTTTTTACTTTAAGTTCGTTTCCCTTCCCCCTCGAAGCGCTCGGGGGCTTGGTCTAGGTCAGGTCTCGAAACACTCGGGGGCTTGGCTTTGCCAACCTAAGGGTCTCGCAACCTAAAGGGATTTTGATTATGTTTTACTCTTTCAAGTCCTTACCATATAGTTAGCTTCCACTTCCGTTGTAAACATTCTTAAGTCTCTGGTTCAAAAGACCTAGGGTCCACGACCCCCCTCCGCGCGCCGGTCGTGCCTAAGTCCCCACGCTGGGCCGCACGGTCGGTAAGCCGTTCCTCCACTAAGTTGGGTGAGCGGAGGGTTCCTCTTGCAACCTAGCTACTTTTGACGTGTATAATGAGAGCACTTTGCTAAGACTTGCATATATCCTTTCACAGGCAAAAGCTTTTTAACATTGCAAGTTTATTTACAAGTCCATCGACCTAACCCATGTCTAAAAATTCCTTTCAGCACCACCTCAGTCAGTGCCGAAGTCAAACTTCTTGACGACCTCCTCCGCGGCTGCCACGATGTCTTCACGCCTGATGAGGCCCGACAGGTCCACGTCTTCTGAGACCTTCTGCAGGTCGAACGATGGGTCGTGCTACTTGACGGTTGACAACACCGCAGCCGCCGCAAGGTTGGCGGTGTCCAGGAGGAGACCCTTGATGCTACCTTCAGCCTCGTCAAGCCGGTCGATTAGCGGCTTGGGTTCAGCCCCTTCCTCCCGCGGGACGTAGAGGTCAATGACATACTGGGCGACATCTTTGAGCTCGCCCAACTCCTTCTCTAGACCTGCAACACAAGCAAGCAGAATCAGAAGCACGCGCAGCCACGACATGTCTGCCAACTTTCAAACAACAAGCAAGATGCTAACCTAGTTGGGTCTCCGTGAACTTCTCCTTGATGGTCGTCAACTGGCTCTTGACCGCAGCCAGCTCCTTCTTGAGGGTCTCCTCGGTCTCTCGAGCGCCTGCAGCGATTCAAGGTCGGAGCATCAGGACCAAGACCTTACAAAAGCACACGGAGTTAGCCCAGGGCAATGATGAAGACTTACCCTCTACCACGGCCTGGAGGTCGGAAGTTGCATCCTTGGCCTTTTGCTCGGCGTCCTCCAGCTTCTTCTTGAGGTCGACCGCCTCCTTATGCGCTTGGCGCGCCATGACCTCCTTGATGCGCTGGATTTCTCACGCGACCGTGATCTCGGCCTGCAGCTTTGCCTTGTGGGCCGCAGCGGCCTCCGCGTGTGCGTTCGCCGCCTCTCACAGAAGACCTGTCTAAGCTTGCGCCTGCTCGGCAAGATACTGAGCAACAAGCAAAGCAGATCATTAAACCTCACGATATTCCAATACCCGAAGCAAGAACCTCAGAGGGTCGGCAAAGGTCCTCACCAGCAGCAGGGTCCCGATCGTGTGCACCGCCTTCTTGAACGTCTCCAGGCCGCGGCGGTCGGTAACGACCTCCGCCTCCCACGGGGTGCCAGCGTAAAGACACCGTTCTTCGTCATTCACCGACTCCATGCATCATCGATGATCCCTTGCGGGCCTTGCGCCGGCTGCGGATCAGAGGTGCCATGGTTGCCGCCCTCACCTCCGGTAGCGGGAGGCGCACTCGTCCCGGCCTTGTCCGCCTTGGGCGTCGCCGTCGTCCCAGCTCCGGCGGTCGTGCTCGTTACGTCGTCCGCCGAGGCGGCGGCGACTCCACCACCGGCGTCCCTGGCGCCTTGCTCCCAAATGCCTCCTGGCCTGAGGTGTTCTTCCCACTCTCCGACGTCATTGGAGAAGCCCTGCTCATGAAAAGGCGACCTAAGCAAACAACCAACGGACAGCGGAAATACAAAGCTATGACATGGGCAAGAGAGTTGACTTACTTGGTCGCCGCCCTAAGGCCGAGATTGCATGGCTTGGGCGGGGTCTTCTTCATCCTCTTATTTGACCTAGCGCCGCCCGTTGGGTTAGTGCTCAACGTAGCTCGCCCTTGCACCCTTGGCGTCGGGTGGGGCGTCTCTGCCACCTGCCCTACTGGCGATAGAGCCGTTGTTGCCTTCGGCGACTACACGTTGCCCTCATAATCTTCAACGTCGATGGTCTCGACGTCGGAACTAACAGTGGTGGTGGTGTCCGCAGACAGCGCGGACCTGGTCCGCTTCCCCCTCCTCTTCTTCACCTCCGTGATCTGGGTCGCGGCCTGGGAGGTAGGAATCTTCCCTGCTGTCTGTCGCGTGCGCCACGACGCGGCGACCCTGGATGGCGCCCTACGCGACGTGGCGGGAGCCTCGTTGTCGCTCCCCACCATCGAGTCAGAGACATACTCGTCTACGGGAGGAGGTGGCGCCGCTTGCAAGTCCGCCACGTCGCCGATCTTGTAGCTGCGCTGGTCCTCGTTGCGCAGCGGTGCTGGGCACCAGTAGATGCCTTCGTGGTGCTGCAAAACAAGACGTAGAAACTCCATCAGGCCCAGGATGTGTACTCACAAAAACTAAGATCGGAAGAACAACAAGATCGAAAGCTCACCGGGTCGGAGGGGCTGTACACCCCTAGTGCCTTGGGGCACTCCTTGTTACAGATCTGCCCGCCGAAGATGTTCTTCGCGCGAGCCATCATCTCCGCCTTGGAGACCTAGTGTTGGGCGACCCGGGTTGGGTCGGACTGTCCCCAGTGCTCGAAGGACGGATGGGCCCGGTCCTGGAGAGGCTGGATGAGGCGGCGGCAGAAGCTGATGGCTACAGCGGCGTCGGTCAGCCCTTCCGCCTTGAGCTGCTCTAGGTCATCCAGCAAGGGCTTGAGTTCCTCGGTGTCCCGCGTCGCCAGCTGGTTGGTCTACTCCGGACCCAGGGCAGGGATCTGCTCCGTCCTCTCCCTCAGCGCCGGTGTGGGGTTGTCGAGGTAGAACCACCCTTGCTTCCAGCCAGAGGTGTTGTCGGGCAGCGTCAGGTCGATGTACTCCGACTTCATGTTTCGACGTAACATGAAGCCGACGCTGCCGACGACCGTGCCCTTGCCCGCCTTCTTCAGCTCGAAGAAGTGGCGGCAGAGGTGGAAGTGGGGTGCGATGCCGAGGTAGGCCTCGCAGAGGTGAATGAATGTGGCAATGATTGTGATCGAGTTGGGCGCCAAGTGCACCAACTCCGGTAGAAGTGCAGCATCCCGCGTCGGAAGTCACCCACGGGGACGCCGAATCCGCGCTCGATGTGCGCGAGGAAGACGACGGTCTGGCCGGTCCCCTCCATTGGGAACGCCACTCCCGCCGCCGGCCTCCACCCGACCTGCTCCTTAGGCCGCAGCAGCCCGTGGTCCACCAGCGACTGAATTTGCTCCTCAGTCATAGTGGACATCTCTCAGACGGTGCTTGGATCTGGGATCATCGGTTTCTCCATCTTGCCCTCCTCGAATCCGGTGCACTTGGATCTAAAGGTCACAAGCGACTTAGTTCGCATGCGCGGGCGCGACAGCGGTAGATCTAAGCTCGGCGGCGCCCTTGCTTTTCTGTGCACGGCGCGGTGGTGGCAACCCTAGCTCTGAGTGGAAATGGAAGCAAGTGGAGGCCCTTGGGACGCAGATCGGCCTTATATAATCGGGACCCAGCGCTGCAACAGGCGGCCAAGCCTCGAGGTCTATCCGGCGCAGTTTACGGCGAGCCAACGGTCTGGCACCCTCAACGGATCTATCGCCAACGGCTCTTTTCAGCCTAACGGCTACTTGGTAGTGACGGCTAGTTCCGTGCAGGAATCTGCGTCCGCCGGCCTTCACGTGGCGTCTCGGCTGACGTGGACTCGCTATGCCCCAATTTAAGCCCCAAACCATCCGAAATTTAACTTTGCATTCAAGGTCGCCAACGACCTACAAACGACCTACTCCAGGTCGCTCAGACTCCAGCAGTCCTAAGGTCGTCTCGACCTCTTTACAATAGGGTTTACTTCACATCCCTTAGGCTCGGTTGCCTACAAGCCTTCTTGGTCTCTACGATCTACAGCGGCCCCCATATCAACGGCTCTGTGCTTAATGGCTCTACTGCCCGTTGACGACCTCCGTGGTCCTATTTACAGCACTTCTCTGCGGCCTCGACGCCTGTCAGGTCGATCCTGACCTCTACGCTTCAGGGTTGACGCCCCTGCGCTGCGCCACTGCGCAAGCAGCCGTGATGATCCAGGTCGTCATGGGCACTCACGTCAGATGTTATGACCTTTCTAAGATCGGCGCAACGCCATAGCAGCGTCGAGACCATAGCCACGCCATTGTTGTTTTGGGTGCCCCAATCACAGTAACCGACAGAGATTAGCTACTACTTAGCACTTATGCATAAGCTTCGAAAGCTACAAAAGACCTTGGCCCAAGGCCAAGTTACAAGATACAAACATGTTAAAGGTCATGATCTACCTTACATGGTGCAAGCGGCGCAACCTACACTGATGATTTACAAGATACAAACATGTTAAAGGTCATGATCTACCTTACATGGTGCAAGCGGCGCAACCTACACTGATGAAGCGCGTCGCAAGCTTTTTTCTAGCTTCAGGACCTACTTGGAGACCTCCACAACATATAAGACGATGTTGTTCAATTTTTTGGGTTGTTCACTTAAATTAAATGAATACTACAAAATTAGAATTGTACAAATGGAAAAATGTGAAGTGTTTATTTTCCTTCTAATACTCCTCTTTTTAAAAAAAAATCACATTTCACTTCCCTAGACCCCCACCTTGTGTGAGAGCTTTCACATTGGGTACTCTCTTTTTTATCACATTTGCTTTGTCCTAAACCAAAAATATCAAACTTTGACAAAGATTATTAAAAATACAACAACATCTATGATACTAGATTTGTATCATCAAATTCACCCTGGAGTATGATTTGGTAGAAAAATATTTATATCTATAAGCTTGGTTAAAGTTGGATATATTTTATTTGTGATATGTAAAAAAGTAGGATGTACTAGATCTTCAATATTAAGTCATTTTATTTAAATATTCTACTACTCGCTCTACAACAAAATGATCACATTTTATGGTAGCTTAAATCAGATTGATTGGTGCAAGTTGTTGGATAAAATTAAGTATATATGGAAAATTAATGACATTTTTAGGTAATAAACTAAATTTGTAGTCATTTATATTTATGTAATGTTAGCCATGTTCGACTGGCTGGTAGTTGATAAAGCCAACGAACAATTATGAGTTGCCCGTGCAGTGGCACAGGTTCATGGACTGGTAGAGGTATAATTGGGAATATGTAAATTGACATTGTTGAATTTATCAAATCTTTCTTAGTTGAGCACTAACCCATATAAAAAACCGATTACACTACTACCACGTGGTACTATTGTGTAAAGAACTCTATGCCAACTAGTAAAATGCACGTGCACATGTCTAAAAAATAATAACTAAAAACTATATTTATATAATAAAGTGCCCGTGCGTGTTACCAAGATATTGTAACTGATTCTAGAAGTTTAAAATATATTAAAGTGCACACAATATGTACGTATTTTGAAGAAATATAAAAGACATAGATGCATCATCAAAAACAATACATTTACTTAGAAAAGAATGGATTACATACATTTTTCTCTTTACATTCCAAGATTGACATAGAATCTTCAAATTATAGAACCTGGAAGTATCTTTACATCACCCATTGCAGGTCTTCCACCACTGCATCTAATCCCTTCACAGTTCAGATCAATAGCCAACACACCCAAAGACAATTAAGTTATTGATGCCGAATTCTTTTGAATCCTCACAGTATATGCTGGACTCCTGCTAGAAAAGCAAAGTATTTAGGCTCCTTTGACAGCATTCCAGTTCCTAAAATGGGAAGGAGTCGGATGATCCACATTTTTCCAGAAGACAAAACTTATACAACTCAGCTATTGCTTCAGACATGGAGCCGTTTGGTAGTCGTTTCTACCAAACTGTTTGGTAGGGTTCTCATCGTAACTGCAGGAGAAGGAAAAAATGGAGCCTTGCCAAAAGGACCCTTAATTTATGAAATATTTTGTGCATTTTGGAAGATGTGAAATAATTTCCTATTATAATAAAATTCTAAAAAGAAGTAAATTGATTAAAGTGTATCACCTTCGAAAAATGTTTAAAATTGCCAAAAGGCATATAATACAAAATTGAACTTATCAACTCATCCAAAATCAAGATGGGTTGTGATAAATTTTGACCAATTAGTATCAAGTCTGAAAACAAGACTGTTGCGCGAAATCGGTCTTCTGGATACAAGTTTCCACTATAATTTGAGCCATCTAAACCCATGTATAAGGATCTGTAGCCTAATTGGAGACTACCTTAGAAGCAAGGACCAAGAATCTGTGAACGACACAATCCACTCATTTGAGGGACAAAATTTAAGGTTTGATTTCTCAGAGACACACTGGGCAATTTCATGGATGAAATAAACCTGGCATGAACAATGAAGTAAATCTACCTTGGTAAAATAAATTTGGTATGTCTGTATCCTTTCCTGGCCTGGTGTCTTTTGATTTTGAACTGCCAGCTTTGTTTGTGTTGTTGTGCCTCGGAACGGTTCAATCATACATGCATACTATCTCCCATATCAGACATGCACTCTCTTTTCCCATTATTTTCGGAATATCCATTTGACAAGTCACCCTGCATGTCAAAGATTGCATATTGTAAAAAAAAGGTATATCAAGCATCACTACAAATCTTAATAATTAATAAATTATTGAAGCAACAATATCTCATCAACATCTCTCTCCCTCCACCTCTTACGAGTTGTCGGATCCTGCTCTTCCGGCTGCTGACCATGCGGGTCCAGCTCACTTGGCACCTGGAAATGTAGAATGATATTTATATCTATAAGCTTGGTCAAAGTTGGACATATTTGATTTGTGATAAAGCATTGTGATATGTAAAAAAGGAGGATGGACTAGATCTTCAATATTAAGCCATTTTATTTAAATATTCTACTACTCGCTCTACAACAAAATGATCACATTTTATGGTAGCTTAAATCAGATTGATTGGTGCAAGCTGTTGGATAAAATTCAGATATATGGAAAATTAATGACATTTTTAGGTAATAAACTAAATGTGTAGTCATTTGTATTTATGTAATGTTAGCCATGTTGACTGGCGTGGTTGATAAAGCAAACGAACAATTATGAGTTGCCCGAGCAGTGGCACGGGTTCATGGACTAGTAGAGGTATAATTGGGAATATGTAAATTGAGATTGTTGAATTTATCAAATCTTTCTTAGTTGAGCGTTAACCCATATTAAAAACCGATTACACTACTACCACGTTGTATTATTGTGTAAAGAAGTCTATGCCGATATAGGACTCCAAATATATGGCGGACGATTTACCACTCCAAACATGAGCTAATTGTCACGAGAACCGTGTTAGTACCTTATTTTTGCATACGACTTGACTCTTTTACCCTTACCATCGAATTGCCACATCGGGCAAAAAAAATTAGGTGCACCCTGGGTGCACCAGCACCTTGGTGCGCCCCCTTGCTCTGGTTGGCTGCAGATGTCGTTCTTGACTATGATTGGTGGCCACATGCTGCATGCAGCACACCTGCCGTGGCTCGTGGGTAGTCCATGCCAACAAGCTGTTGTGTTGGATTGTGTGAAGCCCGCGTAATCATCGGATCCATCATGTAGCCAAACGAGCATGGGCGCACCAAGGTGCATCTGAAAGTGCACCTAATTTTCTTCCCCCGTATAAATGGGCGGTGGTTGCTCCATGGAGCGAACCGCATCCGACCCGCAGATCCTAGCTTATGATAATGGTGCACCGGTTTATCCATGATCTTCCAAAGCTATCACGTGGGTGCTTCATTGGTTCTTGCGGGTCGAACCACCAATCTACACTAGTACTAATCGTGTAGACTGCACGTGACTGTTGCTTTCTACGTAGACGGAAATAGTCTAGCAACAGGAAGGATACGCCATGGAGAGATGAAGGAGAAGCCACCATACTTGAGGATGGCACGGCTGTGCAGGAGCCTGCAACAAGAATCGATTTCAACCCTAGTAGTAAGAAGACAGGAGCTGGGAAGGGGGTGACTTTGAGAAGGAGATGGGGGGAGGGCTGAAGGACACTCACCGGTATCCACCTAGGCTGATGAACACCAGGCCCGCGATGTACATGTCGCCGGTGCCGGCGGTGGGCTGCTTGCTCTGTTGGCTCGGGTCATCCCTGCCGGGGCGGTTGACGAACAACACCAATGAGGCTGACGCGGCGAAGGGGCACACAGTCTGGACGTGCTTCGACTCCGTGTCCTAGACGGTCGACTTGTGGTCATGTCCTCCTTCGCCGCCGGCGTTGGCGGTGGTCGTGGTTGATGCGGGCGCCGCCGCTGTGCCGAAGAGGGTCGAACCCCGTGAACCTTTTTTTGAAAGGAAAGCAGGAGCACTACTATATCATTTAAGAAGGAGAGCAATTGTACATCACGCGCCGAAGCGAACAACACCACACACAAACAACACACGCGAACAACGCACGCAACAAGACACTACACCACCACAACCCGGGAGAAGAGACAAGAGAAGCCACCGCAAACCGCGCCGTTGTCACCAACGTAGAGCCACGCCCGAAGCCGCAACCCGCTGCAAGCTCCAGCAGCCACCTGAACTCCTCCACCTAGAGCTATCACCAGCGAGCCGCTTGCACATGATCGTCGATCCCTCTGCTCCAACAAAGCTTCGGCAAAACACTCCCATCGAAGTACCAAAGAAAACCACCGAGCCTGGCCACACACTCTGCGTGGGGGCCTCGCCTCACCCACCGCCTCACACTCCTCTGCCAAAGACTCATATACCTGAGACTGCTCTGAGAGCCCCACCTCCGCCCAGATGAAACCGAGATCACCACTGCACCAGACGCACCAACTCGAGGCTACACACCCAAGGCCCCTCTGCACCTCCCTCCAACACGGACCAAGCGCACCACCGCAGCTGCAACGCACCAGGCAACACCACCAGCCAACCATCACCACTGCCATAGGCCGGGACGGGTCTCCAGATGCGACGCCTCCAAGAAGGGCACGACGCCAATGGCGCCGTCGTCGCACGTCCAAAAGGACTGGATTTTCACCCTGAGATCCCTATGCTGCAAGGACATGATGACCCTCAATGGTGCCCTCAGCAGGGAAAGACGACGCCCCAAAGGCGCCGCCACCATTTCCACCGACAGTGGAAGCTTTCGCCCGGAACACCATCCCGACTGCACGCTCTCGACCAATGACAGAAACCCTTCCCCCTCCGCAAGCACGACACCTCAACCGGGAGGAGCCTAGCACAGCTCGAGCCTCCACCATGGCACCACCAGCAAGCACCTGAAGACCCCCAACCCCACCACCAAGGCGGCGTTGGACCAGTATCACCGTCGAGGAGGAAGAGGGGGAACACCACCAGCTTTCCAACACCTGATGCCCGCACGCAGGACACCATCAGCTCCACCAGCTCCTAGCCGTCGAGGCCCGGAGCAAGCAGACCCGTTGGGTCCCGGCCACAGCCAATGCCGACGCCACTGCACCGGCACGAGCCGTCGCCGGCCGCCTCCTCCCTGCGCACTCCCACGCTAGCCACCACCGCCGCCGGAGCCGGTCTCGCGTCACCACCGCCGCCGCCCGCACCAAGACGCCGGCGGCCGCCCCTTCCACCCACCACCGCACACCCCGCCACGCGACCCCCGCATCCGGCCGGGCGGCACCGGATCTTGGGGCTCGAGCCTCCTCCGCCGCCGGGGCACCGGCCGAGAGGCAACCCGGGCGGCCGGACGTCCGCGACCGCCCCGGGCCACCGGAGTGAGGGGGAAGAAGAGCCCGCCGCCGCCTTCACCATGGCCGCGCGGATAGCCGGCGAACCATTCGGGCGGCGGCGAGGATGGGAGGGCTGGAAGAAGAGGGCGGCGGCGGTTAGGGTTGGGCGCCGCCCTGTCGCACTCGCGGGGGCGACGCGGACGGCTCGCGAAGGTCACCCGGTGAACCTTTGGTTCTCTAATTTCTGATCCCTTGACCCTAAGTGAATTCATGGGTTAGAAAAGGGGGCCGTTAGGGTCATCTTGATGGTGCAAGTCGGCGAACCGATGGCCCGACTCACACCATCCCCATGCATTATCCAACTATGTTGGTGCCCCAAAGCCGGCACTGGCAGAGACCTGGCGCGGTCGCAGCCATGGCGGCGCATGGCTCGATGGGGAGCAGTCGAGGGAAAGGCTGGAGCCCGCGATAGGCTGTCGGTGCTGCTAGCCAAGCTGAGGTAGTTGGGCGTCATCACGTACGTCCAGCATCGCGACTTCGCGAGCCTCAACGACAGCGGCATTTGACCTTCGATCGTGGCCCTAAGATGGATTGGTTGACTATATTTTGCTGCTCATCAGGTGAGGCATGGGAGGGATTGAAACCAGATGAATCTGCCATGGGACTTTGTAGAGTTTGTTTAGATGGTTGGGTTTGGGATGTGTTCGGATGTACGTGTTTGTATTTGTAGAGCAAGATGTGTGTGCTCACTATTCACAACAACGCCTTTCTTGCGCCAACAGCTTGAATTAAATGAAAGTAAATTTTTTTAATGTCAACACCGGTCATGAATGGATGCAAGGTGTTAGTGTTAGTGGTAGTTTTTTACACCCCAACTAACACGTAACAAACTAACACCTTAGATGTGTGGATGTATGCTACTTTTGCAATGATTTGAGGCCCACCAAAAGAAGTAAAGTTGGATGGGGTGTGGAGAGGGAGAGAGAGAAAAAAGTAAAGTTGGGTGGAGTCTACCAAAACAAACACCAATTACCACCTCTTGGAGGTGTTAGTTTTTTGGGGTGTTACTCTAAGCTAACACCAAAATAACATCTATGTATGGATCTTTTTGTGTTAGTTTGGTGCTAGTTTGCCACCGTGTGCTCATAAAAGTTGCAGGTGTTAGGAGAATCTAAGCTGCACCTGCCCTGTAATGTGGAACAACTCAAACACTAATTTCTCTCTTATTCGCACCTCCTTAGTCACTACGCTAGAGCTGCCCTTAGGGAGCTCTGGCTGCTTCTCCATGCCGATGCTTGTAGGGGCTGCAGGAAGACACGTTTGCAATTTTGACAATGTGGTGGATTTCGTCAGAATGTCATCCGCAAATAGGTATCACCCACTTTGTCATTATGAAACAAGCGCTACACGTTAGAGTGCATTTTCAAAATTTCCTCACACATTTGCACGCTTTTCACTTCTTTTCTCAGTTGAACTACCCAAATTGCCTTTGAGCCGCGTGAGACCACCCGCACTGGTGTACTTGGAAAAGTAACTGGAGGCAGGGTTTTTTTTACCAACCGCCGGATTTTTACCGCTAGGGGGCGGTAAGGGTAGCTACCGCGGTATACCGCTAAATACCGCTCAAATTCAAATTTCAAACCAAAACCGCTAAAAACCGCTAGTTCAAACGGTATCCAGGGGTATACCGCGGTATAAACTATTTATACCGCGGTATAAACTATTTTTACCGCGTGGTGACGAGTTTATACCGGTGCAAAGAAAAAGACCATCCGGCTTCGAATAAATGAAAATTTTGGCATAGTGTTGGCACAAATTAGTGTTAAATAGCATCCCCAATCAATGATTTATAGTTATACATAGAAATACTACACCAAACACAATAATACTAGCCATGCATAAGTGAGTTGGTAGTTCAAATACAAATAGTTCATACAAATAATTCATACAAATAGTCCATACAACACAAGTTCAATGGTAGAAAGGAAAGATCCCTAGCTGGGTCGCGGAGTGGTACTCGGCGATGAACATGACATTCAAGCCTCTCGTCCTAAGCAACTCACCCTTGTACTGTTGCCAAGTTAGGCCCGTCCACGCCGCTGTTGTCTGCCACTCACCGACTAACAAGTTGTAAAAATCAGGGTCTTCCCATTCATACACCCATGTCGTCTGTGGCTGCGCGTTGATGTCCGGAATGGGATAAAAAGACCGCGACTGTGAGGTATCACTGTGGGAGGAAGAAGAGTACGCTGGGTCGTATTGTGACACTCCAACCGTTCTCCTCTGCGACTCTGGTGCTCCATGGTCGCGATCCTGGGTAGCATGTGTGAATTCAGTCTCCCCTACAGTCAACCATGGATCATAATTAGCACATATAGTTAGAAACATCATACGTGTGTGTAAATGTAGATGTGTATACCTGTGAAACGAATTCCACCACCACCACCACCACCACCATCACCATCAGCACCACCACCACCGTCACCATCACCATCACCATCACCATCATCATCATCATCACCGTCATCTTCACCTGAGCTGCTATCCCCAGACTCCTGGTACGGTGGACTACGCTGACCATCATCATCATCACCATCATCTCCCAGGTACTCCAGCAGTATGGAAGAATTTGGACCATGCTTTTCCAATAGATTCCCTAGCATTCTTACCCTTCTGCGTCCAGGACCCTGTATCAATCCTCGTTTGCTTCAATCCACTTCTCCCACCAGCAGCCAAGTTATAGTCTTCCACCACCACAGGAGTTTACCTCCGCGAACCGGCCTCTTCTAAGCATCCTCCGGAAGGGATTCAACCCCCGCCGAACCACTACCCCCTCCACGCTCATAAGTACCTCCTCTCCCTTCAACCCCCGTCGGAACTCGCTCTCGCTCTCGACAAGTTAATTGCATCCTGGATCCGAGCCTCCTCATCATATCCTCCACGGGACTGTTACCCGCTGCTGCTGCATCCTCCCGTGCCAACCTCTGTCGAGCACGTTCATTAGTTGCCTTCTTCGTCCTCTCAATATCCCGCTGAAAGTACTCCCGCACAGGTACGGTGGAACGTTGTTGCAATGGAGCACCGATGATCCGCGCGCGGCCAAATGTTGTTTCAACCTAGTTGAACCACCACCACTTTTCTGCATACCACAGTAATTGCATCGCCATCCGGGAGCTAGATTTACACCATGTTCCCATACGGGGTCTTTAGGTCTGCCTGACATTATCTACCTGAATAAATGCCAACATAAACTAAATTACAAAACACTTCCTTAATACTATACCTAATGAAAATGTACCTAATTCCGAAACAAATCCTAACTAAAATTGGATCCTACCACAAATCCTACATCATTCCACAAATTATCCTCCTAAACCTAAAAGCTAAAGCAACAATTCCATTTCTACCGAAAGCAACAATTCTATTTCTACCTCTACCTCACATCCTAAATCCTACCAAAAATCCTAAACCAAAATAAACCTAAATCCTAACACAAATCCTAGATCCTAACACAATTCCTAGAGCCTAAATCTACTCAAAAGCAAAAAAAATACCTAGCCGCAGTATACCGCGCGTCGCCCGCGGTATACCGCTGCTCCCGCGCGGCTAACCGCGCCGCCCGCGCGGTAGGGGGTAGATGTGACAACCCGCCCAGGGAAGTACCGTACTATCGCCTAAGACCGATCCACTTTGGTCATTAAGCCATAGTAGAGTATCATCCTGTCGTTGGTTGCCGGGTTAACGCCCGGTAAATCACTTGGACATCAAACAGAGGATCGACACATGCATTAAAACTCACGCGAAGGCGAGTCCAGAGTACAACATGAATTAAACATTTGATCACAAACCATTGTTCATGACATGGAGTAACGGTTCAGAGTTCGAAAATACAGCGGAAATAATTTAAACTAGCGGAACGGTGAACATCACAGGAGGCCATCCGTGATGTCCTTACTTGTCGTCACCCATCCGATCAATCACACCTGCAACAACAGTTTTGAAGCAAGGCTGAGTATACTAATACTCAGCAAGACTTAACCGTCGGGTGATGACTACATCACCAAACTCTAGACATGAAAGGCTTTTGGCCGGTGGAGTTTCTTTTGCTTAAACAGCTGCTAAGAGTAGGTCCTTACTTTCAATCTTTTAGCACAAGTTCTAGTTGATTACCATTTCTAAATGTGCCATCTAATCCAATCAAGAATTGGACAAGCAATTAATTCCATACAACAATATTTCTCGAGTTCCATCATTATGGGATATCATGGCCAGTAGAATAAGCAGTCTCGGGTAACGGTGAGAGGCCGACAATCGATTGATTTAAACCTTGCAAGGTAGACCCAAACACACGGTCGGCTGCCCCCGCGAGGACAACTCCCCAGGCCGTCCCCATAACTCTTCGGGTTGGGATCGAATCTTACGATCCCCGGTGCGAGCTATCCGGCATACCCCGCGAGATACCCGGAGTCACCATACACCACCCTTTCCGGTAGCTAGCCGGTAAGGAGATTTCTCAAGAGTAGTAATAGTAAGATCCTGTGCCGCCTCATTAAGGTACTAGGCTTACCGGTCCCATTCCCGGCATGTGCTTGGTACGTTCAAAAGCTTAGCCCACATGCCCACTGGACCGGAGCCCAATCCCGTGCTCTTACCACATGAGCAATCCATTTAAGGATATCTGGTGATTCCTATCTAGGAACCTATTCTCGCGAGTGACGAACATCACTCGACTTCTATCGGTCCTATAGCATGGCAGCTATCGACCTAGCATACTAGTGATAGAGCATAGGTACCTAGGGATCATGCATCTAGGGTTTCCAATCAATTCCTGAAACGTAATTGCACAATCATAGCAAACATAATTGCATAATTTTAAAAGGCGGGGTTAATGATCCGGGGCTTGCCTTCGCTGGCAAGGTTGGCCTTGGGCCCTTCTGGACTTGGGTCCAGGTCTTGAGCTACGTTCACGCACGGCAGCTCTTGGTCGACACCTTCGTCTCCTCCTTCCGGCACGAGCGTACGTCTACTGGCGGAAAGATCTACACGAAGATGCAAATGCAAGATTTATTCGACGGTTTTCACTTTAATCAATTGTAACCCATATTGACAATCAAGGGGTGTATTTGTTGGGCACATTCACCTAGATAAGGATACATTCAGCATACTCTTCCATAAAGGAACAATATGCATTCTGTATTAATTATTCTTTTTGATAGTGACTGTGTACATATATATGTAAATAATTTAATTTAACTTCATCAACAGTAGTGGGTAGGTACATTTAACCTTTTTAACATGATTTGCAACCACACTCAAGTTACATGGTTGGTTGGGTGAATTCTCTTTATTGCACAAGTGAATATAGTTTTCTTTATATCTGTCATTTCATGTGAAAGCTTTTAATCATTTCCTTTCCACATGCAAGATATAAATAATACTTTTATCCTTGAAGTATTTCTTTATCAATAATGAGAATTAATTACCCTTTTTAATTAATTTAGATAATAGTTTCAAAATGGAAAAAGAATTAAATAAGGGCTTTTCTTTATTTAATTTCCCTTTAATAGAAAAAAGGCTTTTAAGCTTTTTATTAAGCAATTAAATTACCAAAAATTAAAGTAGTGTTTCTTAAGCCTACTAGCATCTATACTGGTCCATTGGACCCACATGTGAGTGTTGGAGGCTAGGAAATTAAATATTATGGAAAATAACAAAGGTTATCTAGTGATTCATTTTAAATGCATATAAAAATAATTAAGTATCAAAATGATCCAACATTTCTTGTGGATGCTCTCTGGTCCTAAACAAGCTTAGAAAACCATCATGTTCACATGGAATCTCTACTGAACTTGGTTTATTAATTTACAAAGGAAAACATGCATAAATCAAGAATAATTATTTCTGTTAATCCAAACATCATGGTTAATTCACAAGATGTGCATTTTGGTATTAAAAGACAGTGTGCACAAGGTGGGGTCAAAAACATAAATATATTTAACAAGAAAAATCATTTATCCATATCTGACAGAAATGGAAAAACATTTTTATAAAAAGATTTAAATTATAACTTTGTGCAATTTTTGGTATAGGAGCTAGTCATAACCTAACACACAACATATCCAAAAATTAGCTACAGAAGACTTATGGTTTTTGATATATTGCAGATCTAGGGTTTTCACATTTGTATTTTTCATGCAAAAACAGAATGGAATCAGCTCAGGCTAGAATAACAAAAGTTGTAGTATAAATCACCGCGGATCCAACAAAATCGGTTTCAAATTTTTCTGAATTTTCTGTGATTTTCTACGCAATTTACAATAATCAGCAAATCTGTTGAACTGTTGGAGTTACCCTTTTGCGATTAGGCCCCTGAGAAGAATTCGAGGCTCGCAATGTAGTCCCTCCGGCGGCTGGCCGGCGCGGGCTTGCCGATTCCGGCGAGGCCGGCGGCGCTCGTGCCCGGGGAAGGGGTGGAGGAGGGTTAGGGGACTAGGGGGGTCGGTTTGGGTCCTTGACCGGGCGGTGGCGGCTCCGGCGGCGGCGCGCACGGCGGCTTGCGGCGGCGGCCGGCGCGAGCTCGGCCACGGCGCGGCAAGGGGCGGTTGCGGGCTGGCGGCGCACGGGAAGCTTCCCTAGGGGTCGGGGGGGTGGTGGCTAGGGGTCGCGGGGCGCTTAGACGGCGGCGGCGCGGGGGAACCCAAGGGCACCGCACGGGGGGGCGCGTCCCGACACGGCGGCGCGGCGTGGCCGGCGCCGGCGGCTCGGCGTGGGCGGGGGAAAGGACCGCGCGTCGCGGGGAACGGCAGCCCGCCTTATAAGGCTCTGCCTCGGCATGGGAAGGACGGAGGGGGGGGGGGGGCGCGGGCGGCCGGTACGGCGGCGGACGACGCGTCCGGCCGGCTTGCCGGCCTCGGGACGCGGCGCGGGGCCCCGAGGTGCTCGGAGTGCGTGCCCGCCTTGGGGGGAGCACGGCCTCGGGACGCGGCGCGGCCTCGGGCGACGCGCCTCGGGGGCGCGGTACGGCGCGCGGCGGGGGCGCGGCGCGCGGGTGCGCGCGCGCGCGCGCGGCGTCGCGACGCGGCGCCACGTCGCCGGGTTGTACGCGGACTGGCCCTGTTTCACTGCATTTTTCTCCCACAAATTGAATAAAAGTGCACAAAGCAATGAATAGGAAAGTTGTAGATCTAACTACCCTCTACAACTTTCAAAAAGGCCATATAGTGTTTTTCTCAACGGATTTTGCAGGAACGTCGCGCCCACTTTGAATGTCGGCCTGTTCTGGAAAACAGGAAAATCTGTCTTGCAAGGGGTTTTTCACAATTTTCCGCCCAAAATTTGAAATGCCAATCTACATGAAAGTTGTGTCCCTCAACAAGATGGACAACTTTCATAAAGGTAGATTTTGAAGTGTTTAGGTGAATTTTGGGGAACGCGGCAAAAGTTCGGACGACATTCGGCGACGTCAACGGTCAAGCGGGGTTTGACCGTGTCTTTGACCAAGGGTTGACTACGGGTGTGTATAGGCTTGGTCAAGGGGTTCATCGGGGTTCATTGGCGAGGTTTTTGGGTGATGACCCAGGTTGACCTAGGTTTGACCGGGGTTTGACTGGTTTGACCCGGCTGATCCGGTCATTAGCGTTAATGACGGTAATTAAAAACCTGGGGCGTCACAGTAGATCCGCCCGCAGCGCGGCTTACCGCCGCTACCGCGCGGTAAACCGCGGCCGGGGCGCGGCGCCGCCGGCGGCGCGCGGTAGGGGCGAAGCGGCTTGCGGACGGGGAAGAACTGGATGCTCTGGATGCTGGGGGCACGCGGTTGGGCAGGAGCTAGGTCATCTACTTCATTTGGGCTTCATGGGCCTTAACGGGCCGGCCCATGTTTTTTGTTTTTCTTTTTTTCAACTTCTAAAGCTCCAAATAAATACCAAATGTGCTCAAATTTGAAAACATTCAACACCATAAGACTCTACGAATCATGAACTATTTTTTGGTGATTTTTATTGATTTTTTCATTTTTGAATTCAATTTCAAATTTGAATTTTGGGTCCGGTTCCTACCACTGGGTACCGTTACCGTACCCCAGCGGTAGGAGCGGTTACCGCGGTAAACCGCGCGGTAACCAGCGGTAAAAAAACCCTGACTGGAGGAGGGTACGAAGGAAAATCTTCTGTAGCGGGTTACTGGGAAGCCCACGGGAAAACCAAGAAAGGTCCCCGTTCCTTTGTATCTGGCGGAGAAGAGGACATCCTTTATCCCTGCGTGGCATGGGCCCCTTTCTCCTCCGCTCACACAGCTGACCACCCTGGTCTTCACGCTCGAAATCGGAACAGAAGGAGGGATCCGCCGCAGCCACCTCGTCGCCGTCACCGGCGCGAGGCCCACCGTAAGGCCCCATCTCCTTCGTCGTCGTGCTGCTGCTCAGCTACCTGGCGCTCTACTGCTGCTGGATTTGCAGGGGTCCGGCGGCCATGGCCTCCGCCATGTGCCCTGCTCGCCTAGGCACACTGTCCTCCGCCGTCGTGCACGAGTACAAGCAGAGAGAACCCGGTGGCGCAGATCAAGGAGTGGCCCACTGCGGGATGGAGCACCGCCGTTGTCGTCGGATCCGGCCTCCTCCGCAGTGCTGGATCTCGAGCCACCTCAGCTTCCCCCTCGGGTCTGCTTTGCCCGCTCCACCACGGTCTGTCGCCGGCCGGCGTAGGGGGCAGCGGCGAGGAGAGAGGGGGCGTGCCGCGGTGACAGAATAGAGGGGAGCAGGGGAGGGGGCATGGGATCCGCTGTGCGACCGTGCTCGCGGGGGGCAAGGGAGCTCCGTGGCCCGCCCGTGCTCGCGGTGGCGGGGGGTGCTCCGCGGCCCGCCCGTGCTCGCGGAGGCGGGGGGAAGCTCCGCGCGGCGGATGTCGTAGACCCCCGCGCGGCCGGCCTCCCGCGCGCGCGCCCCTTCTTGCTCTTCATGGCGAGGAGCTCCGCGCCGGCCCATGGAGCTCCGCGCACAGGCCCTTGGAGCTCCGCGCACCAGTCGTCAGGGAGGTGGATCCGCCCGCCGCCGCTGCATTGTCCCGCCGCTGCGAGCCGGTGAGCAGGGGATGCGACGCGGAGGAAACTAGGAGGGAGAGAGAGAATGGAGGGGCGAGTGGGGGTAGAGAAGGGAGGGAAAAGGGGATGACATGTGGGCCCCACGTGAGGTAGTTGGGATGGAGTGGAAGATATGAGAGATGACGAGTGTGGATGGTCCGAGCGCGCCTTTGTTCGCTTGGAGCGGCGAAGATTTTCTCTCGTAACAAACCAAGGCCACCAACAACTGGGCAGGCAGATCTTTCTCTCGTAACAAACCAAAGACTCACCATCACCACCAGCCTCCAGCCAACCGAACAAGCTGCATGTGCTTGGCCAATGTTTTCGGATTTTGATGCCACTGATGTGTTGGATGTTTGGGTTACTATTTCGTCGCGAATGTTGTTTTGGAACGGTCTGACTTCAGGACAATGTCTTCGACGAGCGACCTGTTTGCGTCGAGCGACGCCGCCCGCTGCCGCTCGCCTCCGCCTGTGCTAGACGAAGCTCCTCCTAGCCAGCACCCAAGCTTCTCCGGGCCTCTCGTTCTCGGCCGTTGCAACAACTCCCGGCATGAATAAGAAAAGTACCGGCACCTGACTTCGCACCCATGGCCGCGCAACTGCTCCAATCCCCCACCAGCTACGTCCGTGACTTGTGAACGGTGAGCACGCGGGCACCCGTGCTGCTTCTCAGCCGTGGTGCTCTCTTCACCTGCTTGCGTCAAACCGAATCAAGCAAACACCAAATCGTACTGTCTGATTTTTCAAAAATTATAACGTGATTTCACTGCTTCAGCATTCTGCTGTGTACAAAGCATGCTCTGAAAGTGTTTGAAAAAATGCCCTGGTTAAGCATTAACTCAGATTGATCTGACATGTATAAACCGTTGGGCTATGCAAATTGTCGATGTGTAGAAAGGGTACTCCTTATCAGAACAACCAAGGCGTGTGGAGCTGTACTTATTTATCTCCGCCCATGTTAGAAATAATCACGCCGTGGTGTGTTCCTGGCGTGTATGTGTCTGTGTTAGGCCGCGGCGCAACCATGTGCTGTGCAGCGTCGGGCTGCATTCGTGGCGCGTAGAGTGTCCAGCTTGTGTACGTGCATGTGTGCGTGTAAGGAATCAGATGCCCGTTAGCATAAAAGGGGGTGAATTAGGCAACTAAAAACCTTAATCTATGGCTCACTAATTTTGCGCAAAGGTAAACTAGAACATACTATCTATATGTGCAATTACGGTTGTTCTAGTGTGAAGCTCCCATCCAAAAAAAGGTTTGCAACCTATATCCAATCCTAACATGATACTACTCTAGGAAAGTAGAGGCAAACAAAGGTTGCAATAGAGTAAATGCGGAAACATAAAGGGGTGAGAGGAAGCAAACTCTTAACACGCGATTTATCCCGTGGTATCGGTAGGCACTAAGCCACCTCTAGTCCACGTTGTTGAAGCACTCACACAAGAGTATTGCTTCCTGGTCACCAAGTCTCTCCCAAGAGCACCAACTTGACTTGCCACAAATGCTAGCCACTTAGGCACTTGTCAAGCTCCCTTGGTCACCTTGATGCCGCCTCCACTAAGGAGCTTCTCCACCAAGGAAGGGGGTCTCCACGTCCCCGCACAAAGTGTCCTCGCCGCTCCACACCAAGCCGGAGGGTCGATGACGATTGCCGGTGAGCCACTTAGGCCCCAAGGCTTCCGGCGAACCTTGTACAACTAGATTCACTCAAGAATCACCTCACAAGGTTGGCACAACCTTGCACTCACTCAGCTCTAAGCTAAGCCTAGCACTAAGCACATACACAAAGCATGTACTAGTCTAAGGATGAGCAATTAAGCACTTGGATGGATTGGATATGATCTTCAATGTGTCTTGAACTCCTCTGCACTTCCACACAATCCAGCAACCTCAAATGGGTGAGTGGAGGGGGTATAAATAGCCCAAGGCATCAAACTAGCCGTTGGCTCAAAGCTGTTGAAAAAGGTACCGTCGGATGATCCGACGCTATGCTTTTCCAGGGCGTCGGTTCATCCGGTGCCCCTCCCACGTCACGTAGCCGTTGAGGTTCTCTGACACAACTGCTCCGACGCTATGCTCCGACGCTACGTCGGATCATCCGGTGCTGAAGGCCTCGCGTCCAAGTCGCCACTGTTAGCTTCCAACTGACCGTCGGATAGACCGACGCTAACCCTGACCAAGGCGTCGGATCATCCGGTGCTGAAGGCTTCGTCTTGGCGCGTCTCTGTATGAATTCAAACTGAGCGTCGGATAGACCGACGGGGTCCTCACTTAGACCGTCGGATCATCCGGTGCTACTGTCTTCGCTGCTCTTGGCGCGTCTCTGTATGAATTCAAACTGAGTGTCGGATAGACCGACGGGGTACTCACTCAGACCGTCAGATCATCCGGTGCTACTGTCTTCGCTGCTCTTCCTCTGCAACTCATCCGACGCTACTAAATAACGGACCGTCGGTTCATCCGACGGTACCTAGGGTTTGACCGTGTGCACCAACTCGTCCGACGATTGCACCGACGCTTGTATTTGAGGGACCGTCGATTCATCCGACAGTGTCTTCTCTTTTCCTTTTCTTGCTCAGTTTTGACCCTTTGTTTTGGCATTTTTGCATGTGGTTTTCTTGCATCCTTGGGACCTAGAAATGTCTACAAAGACATGCTCAAGCAATATGGTTAGTCCCAATGATCATGTTGTCATGAATCACCAAAATCAAACTCCGAACTAATAGCATATGAGGCCATGTTCGCTACAATCTCCCCCTTTTTGGTGATTTATGACAACACAACCAAAGCAAGCATAAATTTGCTAGAATTGACAGAATTAGAACCACTTACACTTGCTTGGACGCTTACCATCATCCAAACTCCCCCTAGATCAAACTTTCCCCTTTTTGATCTTCATGTTCGCATTCTCTCCCTTTGGTCTTATACCTTGAAACCACTTGTAAGCGTCCTTGAACCCACTTGTAAGCTTAAGCCACAAGCTTGCTTTGGTCCCACATTCTCCCCCTTTGGAATAAAATCTCCAAAAAGTCCCAAAGCAAAAGGGTCCAAGAAAACTAGCAAGACCTAGCAATCATAGCTCAAAGGAGAGATGTTAAATGCAAGGGAGAAAGCCGCATGAACCATGATCCATAAGTATGATATCAATGAAGATACCACATGTGAGACTAACTAAGGTGGATCACAAGCTCATGAGACTAGCATGATACAAACTAAGCTCCCCCTAAGTGTGTGCACAAAAAGAATACCACTTGTAGGACAAGGTAGTGAGAAGCAAGTGCACAACTACACATTTGAAAGACAAGGAATCTTAGAGCATATCATGCAAAGAGGTAGCTTAAAGGACAAGAGATAAGACTGTCGGTGTTTTAGACCGGCAACCTACTAAGGGGAGTACCCGAAGTAGATGAATGTGGCCTCGCCGAGATCGGTAACTCGAAGGAAGAGACACGTGGCACACAATTTAGACAGGTTCGGGCCGTGAGGTGCGTAATGCCCTACGTTCTGTATGCTGCGTAGCTCTGGATTGATTGGGCACAATTACAAGATGGTGTAATTGTGCGCCGTGAGATGAAATTGGATGCTAGAGAAAGGTCCCTGCCTCGCCTTATATAGTCCGGGAGGCAGGGTTACAAGTCAGAGTAGGGAGAGAGTACAAGTCGAGTACGTCTAGGAGTCTTCCATACAGCGCGGGACATGTACAGGTTCCTAACCGAGTACTTCTCCTCCGTAGTCCTTGTGCTCCACGCCATCAGGTGCCGTGTAGCGCAAGCCGGGTAGTCCAAGGGGCCCACCGAGTAGTCGGTCCTGGTACCCACCGAGGTAGTGGGCCCAGGGAGGTCCATACGACAAGCCCCCGAGTACTTTGTATCGAGAAGGATAGCTTCAAGTAATCTTGACGGCCTTAACGATTAGTCCTCAGGCGTCCCCGAGTACTACAAGTCAAAAGTCCTCAAGAGTAGTCGAAGCATCCCGAGGCTGGAATGTACTCCAGCTGATATCTGAACAATCCTGAAGTCTTCTCGAGTAGTCCCAAGTGTCCTCGAGCGCTGCCCTCGAAGGTCTTCAAAAATGCCCGCATTGTCTTGAAGCTGAAGCCGATATGGAAGTGCGATTGCAAAATCGCACTCCATATGGAGTAGCCCCCGAGCCTTAGGTTGAGTCGTAGGCTCTGGCTGAGGGTCCATCTGAAGTTTTGGCAAGAAAATCCCGAAAAATCCGGAGAGAAAAAACCGAAGGACACGTGGCACGGAGCCCCCGCCGAGTTGTTGATGTCTTCGCCTTCAAGTGTCTGGATTTTGAGGAACCGACAGAGCTGGTCGACGTTCCACGAGTTGTTGATGTCTTCGTCTTCAAGTGTCTGGAGGCGGTAGGAGCCCGGCCCGGTCACATTTGCCACGGTGAAGGGACCTTCCCAGGGGGGAGCTGAGCTTGTGTAGTCCTTCCGTGTTCTGGATACGACGGAGGACGAGATCACCAACGTTGAAGGAGCGTTCCTTGACGTTGCGACATGGTAGCGTCGGATACCCTCCAGGTACCTTGCTGATTGGACGAGGGCAGCGCAGTGAGCTTCTTCGAGTCCGTCGATGTCAACTCTTCTGCTGTCTTCAGAGACGCCTTCGTCATATTGCTCCACTGCTGGTGAGTTCCATATGACGTCCGCAGGGAGGATTGCTTCGGAGGCGTAGACCAGGAAGTAAGGGGATTGCCCCGTTGGCTTGGAGGGCTGAGTACGTAGCCCCCAGAGTGCATTGGGTAGTTCCTTGATCCACTTGCCTCCTTTGGAGTTAGCGGCGTCGTGTAGCCGCTTCCTGAGAGCGTCGAGCACCATCCCGTTGGCACGCTCGACTTGTCCGTTGGCCCGAGGATGGGCAACTGAGACGTATCGGACGTCGATCCCGTCGTTCTCGCGGTACTCCCGAGAATCGGTGGTTGTTGAAGTTGGAGCCCATATCTGTGATGATGCGGTGGGGTAGTCCGTAGCGATGCACGAGTTCATCCAGGAAGTCGAGTACTCTGTCAGCCTTGGGGCATGTGACCGGCTTGACCTCGATCCACTTGGTGAACTTGTCGATGGCCACCAATACTCTGTTGAAACCACCTGGCGCAGTTGGCAGTGGCCCAATCATGTCGAGCCCCAACAGGCAAAGGGCCAGGTTGGCGGTATGGTGACTAGCTTGTAGGCTGGGACGTGTTGCAGCTTGGCGAAGTATTGGCATCCTTGGCACCTTCTGACGAGTTCTTCAGCATCGCCCAGAGCTGTGGACCAGTAGAAAGCTCGCCGGAAGGCCTTGCTGACAAGCGTGCGGGAAGACGCGTGGTTGTCGCAGACGCCCTTGTGAATCTCTTCCAAGATGTCTTTGCCTTCTTGCCTGGGGACGCACTTCATGAGTACTCCAGAAGATGCGCCCCGCTTGTAAAGCTTGTCTCCGACGAGGACGTAGGACTTGGCGCGGCGGATGAGCTGCTTGGCCAAGTTCTTGTCCGAGGGAACCTTCTGCTCGCTGAGGTAGTCGATGAAGGGTTGCCTCCAGTCCACGTCGATCATCATGACCTCTTGTCCAGCCGGTGGGTGCGCTGGGACAGTGGTCGGTGGCGCCGGCTCCGGGATGGATGGCGCGTGAAGCTAACGAAGACACCCGCTGGTACTTGAGCGCGGGTAGATCCAAGCTTCGACAGGACGTCCGCTGCCACATTGTTGTCGCGGACGATGTGGTGGAACTCGAGACCGTAGAACTTTTTCTCGAGCTTGCAGACTTCTAGGCAGTAGGCGTCCATGTTCTCCTTGTTGCGGTCCCAGGACTTTTTGACTTGCTTGATGACCACTGCGGAGTCGCCGTAGACTAGTAGCTGCTTGATGCCCAGTGAAGCCGCGAGGCGGAGCCCGTGTAGGAGGGCTTCGTACTCGGCTTCGTTGTTTGAGACCTTCCAGAAGATCTGCAGGACGTACTTGAGTTGTTCGCCCGTTGGAGAGATCAGCAGTACCCCTGCACCTGCTCCTTCGAGGTTGAGTGAGCCGTCGAAGTACATCACCCAATGCTCTGGTCGCACGGTTGGAGTGGGTAGCTGGTTCTCCTGCCACTCTGCCATGAAGTCGACTAGCGCCTGCGAGTTGATGGCTGTGCGTGGCTTGAAGTCAATGGTGAGGGCGCCGAGCTCGACTGCCCACTTGGAGATTCTTCCGGTAGCATCTTGGTTCCACAGGAGGTCACCGAGCGGGTAGTCGGTGACGACGGAGATCGAGTACTCCTGGAAGTAGTGTCGTAGCTTCTGCGAGGTGATGAGTACTGCGTACAGAAGCTTTTGCACAGGCTGATAGCATGCCTTGGACTCTGACAGGACCTCGCTGACGAAGTAGACTGGGCGCTGGACTGGGTAGGCGTGGTCGTCTTCCCGCCGCTCGACGATGATGGCGATGCCGACCACATGAGTAGTCGCGGCGAGGTAGAGCAGATGGCGCTCGCCTTTGCGAGGAGCCGTGAGGACCGGTGGCTTCGATAGGAAGTCCTTGAGCTGGGCAAGGGCTTGATCCGCCTCTGGAGTCCACGCGAACTTCTCTTGGTGCTTGAGTAGTTTGAAAAAGGGGAGCCCCCGTTCTCCAAGCTTCGAGATGAATCTGTTCAGTGCCGCCATGCACCCGGTCAGCTTCTGGACGTCTTTGATGCATGTGGGAGCTTTCATGCTGGTGATGGCGGAGATCTTCTCGGGGTTGGCTTCGATGCCGCGTTGGCTGATGATGAAGCCGAGTAGTTTGCCCGAAGGTACGCCGAAGACGCACTTGTTCGGGTTGAGCTTCCAGTGGTACTCGCGCAGAGATGCGAAAGTCTCTTCAAGGTCGTCGATGAGGGTACTAGAGTTTCTGGTCTTGACGACCACGTCATCCACGTAGGCTTCGACGTTCTTGTTGAGTTGCTTCTTGAAGCAAGCCTGGATAGCTCGTTGGTAGGTGGCGCCGACGTTCTTCAACCCGAACGACATGGTCGTGTAGCAGTACGCGCCGAATGGGGTGATGAACGCGGTCTTCTCCTGGTCTTCTTCCTTGATCGCGATCTGGTGGTACCCGGAGTCGCAGTCGAGGAAGCAGAGCAGGTCGCAGCCCACCGTGGAGTCGATGACTTGATCAATCCGCGGCAACCCGAAGGGGTCCTTGGGGCCGTGCTTGTTGAGGTCGGTGTAGTCGACGCACATCCTCCACTCGTTCGAGTTCTTCTTGCGGACGAGGACAGGGTTGGCAAGCCACTCAGGATGGAAGACTTCTCTGATGAAGCCAGCCGCGAGTAGTTTGGCTAGTTCCTTCTTGATGGCATCCCGTCTGTCGTCGGCAAAGTGTCGGAGGTGTTGTCGCTTGGGGGTGGCCTTAGGATCGACGTTGAGGCAGTGCTCGATCAACTCCCTGGGCACTCCTGGCATGTCCGCTGGCTTCCACGCGAAGATGTCGCGGTTAGCCCGAAGCAAGTTGATGAGCGCGTCTTCCTATTTGGGGTCGAGGCCGGCCCCGATGGTGGTGGTCTTGCTGGAGTCGCCTGTTCCGAGGTCGATCGTCTTGACTAGAACCTCCTCAGCTGGTTGAGGCTTGTTGGCGCTGTCAGACTTTTACAGGATGTCGAGTTCACTTGTAGCAAGCTTCTTTGACGCAGCGTAGACCTCCATCATAGCGTTGGGTACTTGATTCGTAGAGGCGATCTCCACGGCTTCTGTGTCGCAGTCGTGGGAGATCTTCAAGTCCCCTTGGAGAGAGAGTACACCCACTGGGCTTGGCATCTTGAGTACCAAGTAGGTGTAGTGGGGCACCGCCATGAATTTGGCGATGGCCGGTCTGCCGAGGATGGCATGGTAGGAAGTCTCGAAGTCGGCGACCTCGAACTTGATGTACGCGGTACGGTAGTTGTCCCGAGATTCCCCGAAGGTAACTGACAGGACCACTAAGCCCAGTGGGATAGCCGCGTTACCGGGGACAATGTCGTAGAAGGGCGTGTTGCTCTTGGTGAGCATGTGGGTGATGTCGAGCTTCATCTTCTTCAAGATCTTGGTGAAAAGGACGTTGAGCCCGCTTCCACCGTCGATGAGGACCTTGTTGAGCTTGGAGCCCGCGACCACCGGCTTCAGGACGAGGGGGAACCGTCCTGGTTCGGAGAAGCTGGTCCATTGATCCGCGCGGGAGAAGGTAATGGGTACCTCCGACCACCTGAGAGGGGTCGGGACCGCTGGTTCAATGCTCATGACTTCTCGACGGGTAGCCTTTTGCTCCCGCCTGCTGGGTAGTCCGCCGAAGAGGACGTTGACGGTCTTGTCGGGTTCCTCGAAGTTGTTGTTGTCTCCGTCGTTCTTGTTCTTGCCCTTTTTGTCGTGAGGGTGCGGTGGCTCTGGAGTGCTCTTGAGTGCATGCCTGAGCTGGTAGCACTGCTCGGTGGTGTGGTTGCCGTTCAGATGCCACGGGCACTTCTCCTTAAGCAAGTCTTTGAAGTCGCCAGAGTTCTTCTTCGAGTTCTCCTTCGTAGGGCGCTGGATAGCCGCGACAGTGTTGTCTGGCTTGCGCTTGCGGTTGGGACCCGAGTAGTTATTGTTGTTGTTGCGACCGCCTTGGTTCCCGTTGTTGCCGCTACCTCCGCCCGTGTTCTGCTTGTTCTTGCCACGGATGGCATCGTACTTGGCGTTGGCCTTCTCTTCTTCATCTGCCCAGGACGTGATCATGTCCTTGAGATGGGGGATGGACTTGGGGCGGCGACGACCGAAGTCTTCAAAGGTGCGGCGGTGGTAGAGGCCGTCTTGGAAGAGGTCGATGAACTCCTTGTCGGTGACGTCGACTACGGTAGCGCGCTTGTCGAAGAAGCGGCGCATGTACTTGCGGAGGGTCTCGCCTTGTTCCTGCTTGACCATGGCCAGGTCCATGCGAGTACCCGATCGGCCCATGGCGCCCGCGAAGTTGCTGGTGAACTGCTCCTTCAGCTGGTCCCACTTGTCGATCGAGTGCTTGTCCAGCGACTCGAGCCATGTGAGTGGAGCTTGGTCCAGGCAGAAGGGGAAGTAGAGGCACTTGGTGTCATTGTTGCCGCCAGCGTTCTCGATGGAGAGGGCGTAGCACCTGAGCCACTGGATGGGGTCCTGCTTCGCGTCGTACTTGGTGATCCCCAAAGGCTTGAACTTGTCGGGGAGGAGCAAGTTGCGAAGTCGAGGTGAGAAGGCGGGGAAGCCGTCGTTGTCGCCTGCGGTGGCTGACTTCTTCCGCCGCAGCTCCTCAATCTTCTGGCGGGCGTCGTAGCCGCCCTGTGAGGCACCAGAGGCGTGGCTGTTCGCGTGGCCACGGCCGCCGCGACTGCCGCCGCCGCCGGCCCTCCTGTTGGCTCCATGGTTGGAGCTTCCGTCGTCGGCCGCCGCCGCCGTCGGGGTCGCGGCCGCCGCCGCCGGCAGGAGCACGGTGAGGGACGACCTCGCGGTGGCTGTTGCCACCCTGTGGAGGTCCGCCAGCGTTTGAGCGAGTACAGTTGGGCTGAGCCGGAGGCTCAGCTCGAGTACGGTTGGGACCGAGGTTGGCGCTATGACTTGTAGCTTCGTTGTCGCGGTGCCTGGCGGGAGGAGGCTGGTTGACCCTGTTGTCGACCCGCATGAAGTAGGCATCCTCGGCGAGCTTGGCGATGACCTCTCCAGCGCGTATGCCCTGAGCCTGGCGTGCGATTGCTGTGATCGACATGAGGCATTGCTCAGGGGTAGTGTGTACTCTGCTCTCGACTGCTTCGAGAGCTTCCGCGAGGTTGCGGATGGGGAGATTGTCCCGGAGACGCCGGCACCGTTCGCTGTGCTTCCTGTTGCGCTCGCGTCGAGCGTCTCTGTTGGCGGGAGTCTCGTCTGCTGGTGCATCGACAGACAGCTCGTCGGAGGAGATGTCTTCAAGGTACTTGTCTTGAGCCGTCCCTGAAGGTCCTGGAGTGTCGCCAGCAGCCATGAAGACTTGGCGATCAGGGGTGCCAAGGCTGGACTCAGAAGCCGCCACCTCAGTTGGGGTGTTCGAGTCAGCTCGGGCAAGTGGTGTTCCCTCCTGGAACGGGAGCGAGTCGATGTAGGTGACGTAGCGTGAGTCTCCGCTTATCAGGTCAGCAGGCTTGAGGTCTGGCCAGTAGACGAATCTTCCGGCAGGCGTGGAGGTTATAACCAGCCAAAGGCCGGGCCTGATAAGGGATGCTCGGTGGAGTTTCCCTCGGACTCGGGATCCTCTGGGTCCGACCCGAAGTCGAACTCGTATGCGGAATCCGAGTAGAACCCGGAGAGGGGGTTGGAGTCCGAAGCGTGGCCGAGGGTGGTGTCGGAGTCTGAGTTGTACTCAGGTACGGGCTCCTTGCCGGCCCGGCGCGAAGATGGAGCCCCCGTGCGGGCCCTGCAGGGGTTGCGGGGGCCACGCGTGGGGCACTCGCGAGGTGGAGGGACCACATGCGATGGCTGAGCAGCCGGCTCGCATGCGATAGCCCATGGAGACGTCGAGTTCGAGTTGGAAACGGACTCAAGCTCGAAGTCGGCGTGATGGTTGAAGAGCGAAATTTCGACGAACTTGCCGGCGAGTTCGCCAGTGACAACTTCAGGAAGCGTCACGAAGCCGGTCTCTGGGTTGGGCTGCATGGTGAGGCGGCGGTGGAAGGATCTCGTGCCATCAGCGGTGCAGACCCAAGCGCCGAAAACGAAGGTGTCGCCGCAGTTGAAGGCGACAGTTGTCTTGAAGTAGACAGGAGCCGTCGAGTTCGCCATGTGATCTCGGGCGAGAGCCCCTACCTGGCGCGCCAGCTGTCGGTGTTTTAAACCGGCAACCTACTAAGGGGAGTACCCGAAGTAGATGAATGTGGCCTCGCCGAGATCGGTAACTCGAAGGAAGAGACACGTGGCACACAATTTAGACAGGTTCGGGCCGCGAGGTGCGTAATACCCTACGTCTTGTATGCTGCGTAGCTCTGGATTGATTGGACACGATTACAAGATGGTGTAATTGTGCGCCGTGAGATGAGATTTGATGCTAGAGAAAGGTCCCTGCCTCCCCTTATATAGTCCGGGAGGCAGGGTTACAAGTCGGAGTAGGGAGAGAGTACTAGTCGAGTACGTCTAGGAGTCTTCCATACAGCGCGGGACATGTACAGCTTCCTAACCGATTACTTCTCCTCCGTAGTCCTTGTGCTCCACGCCATCAGGTGCCGTGTAGCGCAAGCCGGGTAGTCCCAGGGGCCCACCGAGTAGTCGGTCCTGGTACCCACCGAGGTAGTGGGCCCAGGGAGGTCCATACAACAAAGACAAATGGGTTCTTGTTACATTACCACTTGTAGATATCACTTGTAGTCTTTTGATCATTGCATACCTCCGGGGGATGATCCTCTCTACCTTGTTGGCACCACATTGAGATGAGCCACTTGGAAATGATATCACTAAGTGACATCACTTTAAAGAAGCTTCCATAAAAGACACTTGGGGTACCACAAGGATTAGGAATGTATGAGTGCATTGCCTTTGAACTTATATAGAGACATAAGCTCGTAAGGACATGACTCAATAGCATGAAGCTCATATTGCTATATTCACTCTTTTAGAGATGTTAGATCACATTGAGGGTGAAATAGCATTCTCTTAGAATGAAACACCGCACTGGAACGCGTTGCTTAAGGGACTACATAAGATAAGCTTGAAACAATGTTAGTCCCATAACCAACCCATAGGATGAGCTCCCCCTAAATGTGTGCATTTAGTGTTTGAATCACCAACCAAATGTATGCACATTGTTTATGAAAAACAAAAGGGAAGCTAACCCTATAGCTTGCTCATGATGCAAAGAGATATATATGAAAACATGCACCATGAAAGAACAAGTGTAGCTTTCCTACACACTAATCAAACCATGTAGATTGCTCATGGGTTAGTACATGACACAAGCAACCTACCATATTTAAATATTGCAACAAATGCAACCTAAACAAGGCAATGGAGCTACAATGATACATAAGATGAGTCATGGTTTCCATTACCTCAACCGGGGAACTTGGGCAACACATGTCCAATTTGCAAGCTTGGCTTATAGACTTGAACCTTCACATCTTGATTGTGTCAAGCCTCCCAAGTCCCCGCTCTCAAGGCCTTCAAGCGGTCTTCGGAACCCAAACCATTTGAGGCCCCTTCATGTTGCTGATGACTTCCTTGGGCACCCAAATGGGTTGGTTCCTACCCCGCTCTTCCTTCATCTTCCCAACCTTGTGTGCAACCACCTTGCCATTTGCTTTCTTCTTGATGACGTAGGTGTTGCTATTTGTCTTGTTCTTGCGGTTGGGCTTGGTGTAGATGAGGGATCTCTTGATGGTGGGCTTCAACTTCTTCTTTTCGCCCTTGTCCATCTTCTTGACAAATTGGGGGCATTTGTAGAACTTGTGCCCTTCTCCATGACACTTGTAGCAATTCACGGTTGCACCCTTCTCAAGATTCTTCACCATGGGATCACGGTTATCTTGAGAAGGTTGGACTTTGCTCTTCATATCTTGAGAGATGTCCACTTGTTCTTCATCGTTCTTTCCCTTGCCCATCAAGTTTGCCAACCTCTCTCGGAGCCATTTCACTTCTTGCTTGAGCTCATCATTTTCCTTGCCTATGAGATAATCACATGTTTCTACAACAACATTCTCATTGCAAGATGGTGAGCAAGATTCATCAATTAAATCAATGCAAGAAGTTGAAGCATCTACCTTGGAGATAGGAATTGCACAAGGGATAGATGTTTCATCAAGCTCAAAGGAATTACTTGTTTTAGTCTCATTGCTCTCAAGCTTAGATTTTAGCTCATCACACTCCTTGCTAAGCAATTTGAATTTGCACAACAAATGTTCATAATTTTTAGCAAGGGTGTCACTAAGATCATTGAGAGCATTGAGTTCTTTAATTTCATTAGCTTGTTTTTCAAGCATTCCTTTTTGCTCATGGACTAGCTCAACAAGATCATTGAGAGAAGTGGTGTCAGATTCGTCATCACTTACATTGCTTTCCATACCTTTGGCCATAAGGCACATGTGTGATGATGAAGGACCTTGCATGAAGCGGGTGGTGAAGTTCTTTCTTGATTCATCGCTTGAGCTAGAAGAACTTGATCCTCCACCACTTGTCCATTCACGGACGGCGAAAGTTGCTTCTTGCCTTGGTTTTCTCTCCTTTACCACCTTCCTCTTGGGCTTGTGCTTGATCTTGGTGAACTTGATGTGTTGATGATGACGCCCTTCTCTCAAGTGGACGTTGTAGCCGTACATGTTGACTTTCTTCACATACTTGAAGATTTTCTTCACGTACTCGGCCACCATGGATTCAACCTCTTCATCACTTGAGGATTCTCCATCGTCACCAATATCACCATCATCCTCGCTTGAGCTTCCATGAGTAGCCATTCTACTCAACACCTTCTCTTGTCGGCTTGAGAGAGCATGGCTTGTAGTTGGCGAAGATGGTTCTTGAGGCTTTTCTTGGGGCGCCTTCTTTGACTTGGGCATTAGTTGAAGCTCATGTGCCATGATCTTGCTCAAGATATGAGATGGCTTCAATTCTTCGAGCTTCTTCTCGTAGATGATTGCCTTCACCAAGTCATAATCGGGCTTCCGGAGACTTTGAAGGATCTTGCGGTTGATGTTCAAGTCCGTGATGTCCTTCACACCTAAAGCATTAATCTCATTGACAAGCACATTTAGGCTTGAGTACATAGATTCGGCATTTTCATTAGCAAGTTGCTTAAAGCTATTGAATTCCTCAAGGAGACAACCGTAGCGTTCATTAGCAACTTCTTTTGAACCCTCATTTTGCTCCTTGATGGTTTTCCATAGCTCATGAGCATTTTCACAAGTAAAAACTCTATTGAAAACGCCTACATCTAGTGAGGACAAAATGATACTCTTAGCAATTACATCAAATTGCTTTTCCTTTCTAGTACCATTTTTCATGCCCTCATCGGTGACTCTCCAAACATCAAGGTCCCTTGCTTGGAGATAGGCCACCATGAAAACCTTCCACCGAGGATAGCCCGTGCCATCGAAATGTGGAGCCAAACCTAAGGTATCCACCCCTTTCATTCCTCTATAGAGCAACTCACTAGGCGGTGAAGCCTAATCGTTCCAATGAGCCGGTTTTCACAATTTACCAATCGAATTGGTGTTTCCTTGTGAAGGAAGTGAGTCCCAGCTCTGATACCACTTGTAAGGAGTCGGATGCCCGTTAGCCTAAGAGGGGGAGGGGGTGAATTAGGCAACTAAAAACCTTAACCTATGGCTCACTAATTTTGCGCAATGGTAAACTAGAACATACTATCTATATGTGCAATTACGGTTGTTCTAGTGTGAAGCTCCCATCCCAAAAGAAGGTTTGCAACCTATAGCCAATCCTAGCATGATACTACTCTAGGAAAGTAGAGGCAAACAAAGATTGCAATAGAGTAAATGCGGAAACGTAAAGGGGTGAGAGGAAGCAAACTCTTGACACGCGATTTATCCCGTGGTATCGGTAGGCACTAAGCCACCCCTAGTCCACGTTGTTGAAGCACTCACACAAGAGTATTGCTTCCCGGTCACCAAGTCTCTCCCAAGAGCACCAACTTGACTTGCCACAAAGGCTAGCCACTTAGGCACTTGTCAAGCTCCCTTGGTCACCTTGATGCCGCCTCCACTAAGGAGCTTCTCCACCAAGGAAGGGGGTCTCCACGTCCCCCGCACAAAGTGTCCTCGCCGCTCCACACCAAGCCGGAGGGTCGATGACGATTGTCGGTGAGCCACTTAGGCCCCAAGGCTTCCGGCGAACCTTGTACAACTGGATTCACTCAAGAATCACCTCACAAGGCTGGCACAACCTTGCACTCACTCAACTCTAAGCTAAGCCTAGCACTAAGCACATACACAAAGCATGTACTAGTCTAAGGATGAGCAATTAAGCACTTGGATGGATTGGATATGATCTTCAATGTGTCTTGAACTCCTCTGCAAAGCCACACAATCCAGCAACCTCAAATGGGTGAGTGGAGGGGGTATAAATAGCCCAAGGCATCAAACTAGCCGTTGGCTAAAAGCTGCTGAAATAGGTACCGTCGGATGATCCGACGCTATGCTTTTCCAGGGCGTCGGTTCATCCGGTGCCCCTCCCATGTCACGTAGCCGTTGAGGTTCTCTAACACAACTGCTCCGACGCTATGCTCCGACGCTACGTCGGATCATCCGGTGCTGAAGGCCTCGCGTCCAAGTCGCCAATGTTGGCTTCCAACAGACCGTCGGATAGACCGACGCTAACCCTGACCAAGGCGTCGGATCATCCGGTGCTGAAGGCTTCGTCTTGGCGCGTCTCTGTATGAATTCAAACTGAGCGTCGGATAGACCGACGGGGTCCTCACTCAGACTTTCGGATCATCCGGTGCTACTGTCTTCGCTGCTCTTGGCGCGTCTCTGTATGAATTCAAACTGAGTGTCGGATAGACCGACGGGGTCCTCACTCAGACCGCCGGATCATCCGGTGCTACTGTCTTCGCTGCTCTTCCTCTGCAACTCGTCCGACGCTACTAAATAACGGACCGCCGGTTCATCCGACGGTACCTAGGGTTTGACCCTGTGCACCAACTCGTCCGACGATTGCACCGACGCTTGTATTTGAGGGACCGTCGATTCATCCGACGGTGTCTTCTCTTTTCCTTTTCTTGCTCGGTTTTGACCCTTTGTTTTGGCATTTTTGCATGTGGTTTTCTTGCATCCTTGGGACCTAGAAATGTCTACAAAGACATGCTCAAACAATTTGGTTAGTCCCAATGATCATGTTGTCATGAATCACCAAAATCAAACTTCGAACTAATGGCATATGAGGCCATGTTTGCTACAGTGCGACACCTACACGGGTTTTAGTTGTGTGTGTCACGTATGGGCCAAGGAAGTTGCAGGATTGCTGCGACGTCTGTTGGAGTTTGTTATTAGTTTGTTTAGGCAGTTAGGAGGTATAGGTGTGCGTGATGTCGATCTGCATGTAGATGGCCGCGTTGCTCGGGAAAGCGAATGGCTCACGACCACGTTGTGCATATCATGCGGATCATGGCATGAAGGCCGGTCGTGGAGGCGTGCGTGCTCCTGGCAAGTCCGTGGCCTATTTGTAGCCCCTGCGCTCCTCTGTTTTAGCCTGCCGAATCCTTTTTAATTAATAGAAGCCAAGATACAGGAGTTTATGCTCTGCGGAGTTCATTGCCGGCAACCTTTGTGTGTGGTATCCAACTCCGGCGAGCCATTCCCGAGTGTGTGAGTGAGGGCAAGGCTAACACGCATTGGGAACAAAGAGTGCTATTTATACAGATGAATAATTGACTGTCATGATCACTTGAAACTTCTTATCTAGAATTGTGGATTTCTTAGATTTCAGAATTGCAGATTTGTACTGTTGATGTCTTTACAAGCTATTGGTGGATCTTTCTTTTTTTTAATCAGGTGAAGAAGAAGCTCGAGGTAAGAAGAAACCGACTAGCAAATGGAGGCCAGCGACTGAAGGCACACTGAAGAGGACCTACTGAGTTCGTTGTACTGAAGAAGAGGAAGGTGGATCCTGAAACAGTTCGCTTCAGTTCTGTCCCAAGATGACCATTTCATGGATGCTTCGACTCACAGGGTACATTCTTTTCTCCAGATAGAACACCTGCTCTCATCCGTCCTTTTATTATACAAGCATCTTCCAACACAAACAATTGTTGTTCCTAAATCGATCATCTAAATGTTTAAATTAAATACCAACCTGGGTTGCCAAATAAGGAGAGAAAATGCTTATGGTTCTGGTGTGTGCTTCTACAATGTGAGGAATAATGGAATACAAATGGTTCGATGAGCTTCCTACCACTCACCTGGTTCTTATTGATAATGACTACCGCAAGGCTGGGGGCTTGAGATGGTGTTTTGAAAGAGAATGAAATGTGTTAGCCTGATGCCTATTGACCTATTATTCAGGATGGTTAGCTATAGCACTAACTTAGTCAATTCAGTTAGCACAACTGCACGTCAGTCCTCTTTTGCCGGATGACCAACGGTGCTCGACACTTTGTATAAAACCTCAAGAGATGATCAATGGAATCTGTCGATTGCCTCTCATTCTCTTTCATAGTATCAGCTTAAGCTCTTGATCCTACTAGCTCTTCCGCCGCTCCCCACTCCTCACCAGTCACCATGGCGCACAACCCATCTTCTTCCTCCTCCAACGTTGGTGCCTCTCACCATGACATCAACCCTTTCCATGTTGTTGCACTGGTGCCTGTCGTCGCCTCCACCGTTCAACTATTTGGGGTATCCTGGCGGGTATCAAAAAAATCAGGGGGGTACCTTCATGATATATATTGCATGTGTTGCGCGACTCCAGTAATACCTAGTCCAACAACCTCTTATCAAAGAACTGACAAGGAAACGATTCACAGTTTCTAATCCAGCTCACCGATCCATGCAGCAGACACCTGAATCCATCAAGTAGGTTTGTGTCAGGGAGCACGATGCAACCTCCACGAGGCCTTTTTTTACCCTTTTTTTGTACCAACAAGTCTCTCGACCTTGATAGTCAGACCCCCATAGACTGCAACCCAGCATGTCGACTCACAAAAGCTACATCCAAAATTTGAATTTTCAGCAGCTCGCGCAAAGGCTTCGCTTTTAAAATGCAGTACCCCTGGATGCTTGAGCGAAGTAGCACCGGCAACACTCTATTTTCATTTTCGTTCGCACGAGGAACCATGAGGGATTTCAACTGCAGGTATGTTCTATAATTATGCAGCAACTACGGGAAGTTCACTAGATATATGTTCGTTATAGGTTAGTTATACAACAATAACTCCTTTGTTTGTTTTCTTTTTTTTGCAGCGAAACAAACATCGATAGGTTTATGTCTTCCTGGTCTGCACGAGCTCCTAGATCCCTCAAGCAAAGCCCGCAAAAAGCAGCGGCAACCCACAATGAAAAAAAGATGACCTTCGGCAACACCGGAGTCGCTAATGAATTCAATAGGGCAGTAAGAAATCTGAACCCAGCTCAGCAGGCAATTGTCAATGAAATGGGTCTCTTGAGTTTCACTTCTGCACTTAGGGTCTACAACTTTGATCATATGTTCACAGAATGGCTTTTTACTAGGTTTGGCTATATGAATTAGTTTTTTGTAGAGACGCCCTCACCTTACACCATCAGCCCCGATGATGTTGCCAAGGTTTTTGGGTTAGCAAACCATGGAAAGTCTGTAATAAACAGTGTTAGGGAAAATCTTTCGAGACAAAGGAAGACATACGACGTCGATTAATGCCGCAGGCAAGCGATGAATCATGGCTAGCCGCTTCCGCGCGTGTTGTAAGGAACACCACTGAAATCTGCACTGACGAGGACCGTGATCGGTTCACAACGGCTTTCGCCGTCTACACTCTTAGTGTGCTTTTAGAGGACCTAGATACACCCAATTACATCCCAGCTCTCAAGGTTGCATCAGACTTCAAGAAATTCAACTGGGCTGATTTCGTTTTTCACGAAATCACAATCGAAGCTTTGAAAGCACGCACTTACAGGGCATCAGGCAAACCCTTTTGGCCTGGGTTCGGCGCCACCATTTTCGCACACGTGAGTTAATTGCCAAGTACTTTTTTTTGTTGCAGCATCGGCGTGCACGTTCTAGCAGTCACCTTATCTTTTCTACACTCAGATTTACTACTTCGATAACAAGTACTTCGGCGAAGATACGCCTATGTCACTAGACATCCCTCGGCTGCAATTCTACGATGGTGAAACTTTCTCCCGGTTGGTCATGGAAGATACATCTGGTCTTGTAGGCACAATTCCAAGGCGTGTATTCGGTGCATCTAAGGTAAACTTATGTGCCAAAATTAGAAACAAAGTTATTCTCTCAGACATCACAAATGGCCGTTAGTTTAATTTATTTTTTTTCCAAAACACACTCAGGCTCGCGACGATCTTGATGTTGTTTATCACCGAACCATGTTTACAAACCAAGCTCCAGCACAGAAACGGCGTGTTGCCAGTGGTTGCAAGCGAACCTGGGAAGAAATCATCGAGCAGATGGATGGAGGCAACACAACTACACGCTATCTCACGGTAAATAATTTTAATATGTTTGCAAACAAATCTAGTTTCCTAATAGTTGCACCTTTTTTAATACAGCTTGATATCGTTGAGAAGATCGCTTGCAACGAGTTCAAAGCCAAGTGTATAAAGCATATAAACCATGCTCGATCTCAGATGAATAAAGAAGCTGATGCAATGGTGGATAAAATTATTCGACGCGCAAGCATGCAGGATATGCCCACCTTGCCTAACCATTTGATCACACCTACTAAAGGAAGCCCCCAAATCATCTAGGATATTTACAGTTAGTTCTCCAACCTAAATAAGAAATCACACACTCTCTGTCCCCCCCCCCAATTATTTTCTTTTGAATCCATTATTTCTATGAAATAAAAAACGCCTTTTATGCAGGTGTACCAGAAGCACATATGGATTTCCCCACCCCACCTCTACAGTCACCTCCTTCGCCAGCAGAGACGAACAACACCCCTGAACAGCAAAGCGCAGAACATATACGTATCACCAACAATACTCCGAAGAAGGCCATTATCGCCAAAACTACCTGTGCGAATGGAGCAAAAGAATTATCAAAATCATTCGTTATGGCCCATCTAGCAATTCTTCAGGCCGACCTAAACCTCAATAGTCCATCGCATGACCCAGTAATCAGCCCATCAGCCATTGCAAAGAAACAGCTAAACCCTGGCCCATTAGCCCGGTCTCCATGGGCCTTGTCCATCGGACCAATACGCAGGAACCATTTAGCTGCTACACAATTCTATCAGTGGGCTTGTTCTGTATCTACGGATGTTTTAGAAAGGTTTGCTATCGTGTCACATATCATCCTTTTTTGGTTTATCTGAATATTGGTCTTATATTTTAACCTGACGTTATTTGTTTGTACACCTCCTTTCTATTTTTCCACATTTAGGCCGTGCATCATACACCACACGCCAAAGCTAATTGAGATATCAGGGAAGGAAGCAGTTAGCCAGCTAAGGAACGGCAACGAACTTCACCCCCATATGTGCGACTTGATTTTCCGCTGCTTCACTCAAGACGATGCTATGATAGAGGGCAATCCAATAAGCAAACGTTGGAGGCACTATATGGAAACCGATTTCTCGGTGAGCCAGCACTATGTTCATGATGCCTTAATTGTTCGTTTTTATTGATCGCGCACTACGTTTATTACAACTAAAAAATAGGCAACGGTCCTAGCTGGCAAAGACTTCAGTATATCAAGCGCGCTTCGTGCACAATTTGTCGGGAATCACATCAAGCACGACATTTCAAGATGTCAAATGGTAAATTCATCTTAATTCGAACAACTTCTCTGTATTAATTCCTTTTTTCAGTATTCTCCAATGAAGGTGTCTACCAAAGCTGACACGTACACTATCTTTCGTTATATCCAGTTTCTCTGCGTCGCAAATGCAGGTGCACACTGGGTTGCGTGCGCTTTTGATGTGGTACGTAAACAGTTTACCACATTCGACGCTAGTCCCACTCCAGCCTCGTCAAATTCTGGATGGAACCGTAACAAAAAATTAGTGAAGTCACTTTTCCGTGGGTTCAAAACTTGCATATTACATTTCTTCAATGGCTGGGAGCCAGATTTTGAGGAATGGACTTTCGTTTTTTTGCGGTGCGGAAAAGACAATTCTACCGGCATCAAGAACGCCACGTAAGCAAATCCTCATCATCTTTTATTTCCAAAGGAATATGTGTGATTCATAATTAAGCATTTCCTTATAGCCTCTTTTGTTAATACACAGATCTTCAGACAGTGGCGTGCTGGCTATGCAATTCTGCCGCACGTTTGACGGAGCATGCCATGATGTATCTGCGACTGCCACGTTTGCCTTGGAATCTAGACAGGAGCTAATATACGACATCATGCATCTTAATGGCAATCATGGGAAGATACCAAATGAGTTTGTCCAAGAATTAGTGTAGCCTGCCAATATATTAGTAGTCCTCCTATGCTGAACAAACTATGCTTTTTTCGTTGATATTTATCCCACGCATAAATTGTAATCTTCCTTTATTTCCCCCACGAATAAATTTTATCTGTTTCTGGTCAAAATACATGTGGGATGTTTTTTTCTGGTGACAATGTTTTCTTGTGGTATCTCTGCAAGTAGTACCACACAACGACTATCAATTAGCGTCAAAGATTTTTTTCACTGACAGTTGGATAGCTAGTCGCGCCAGGAAAATAGCGCACTGGATAGTAGTTGCTTCACCGTTGAGAAATCTGATCATTGTCTTACCGGCTGTCTAGAAGTCGTAGTGCTATTTAAAGCCGAAGAGATAGTAGAACATCCTCCCAGGAATTAACATCTCCACTCACTCTACACCCAGCGCCCCTACCGGTCCTATGGAAGGCGCCGCCCAGCAAGGAGACGTGCCACCAACTGTGTCTCGTCACCCATCAGATCGGAATGGCCGACAACTGTGTCTTGTCAACCACACGTCACAGGTAGTACGGTGGCGTGGAACCGCAATACCCTTTTTTTAGCACAGCCTTTGTACTATTATTTTCCAATATCAAGTTTTGCTAATTATTACTAACTTCATTGCAAATCCCTCCTACTAACAGGGCCCAAACGAGGAGCGAACAATTATGCCAGTAACATGCAAACAATTTATTGACGCAATTAGGAAAGCAGTCGGTAACGAAATCATAATAAACAACACAGTCATTACCACGGTGAGCTCGCCACCAACCCTTTTTACATGTTGTTTTAACCACTCCACGTACCCATTACCCGTTGTAAAAAAATTGCTCCACTAATCTTGTAGATTTGCAGGTTAAACTAGTTGGAAGAGCAAAGAATATTAAGATCAACGATCCAAAGGCCACGTTCGAGATTGATGACGGTACTGGTCACTTTCCTTGCACTCACTAGTAAATTTTTCCCGCTAGTAAATTGTTTCATTGTTTTATACCAATTTTTTGCCGCTAGTAAATTGTCTCATTGCCAAAATTTTATTTATCCATGGCCTAACTTTTTTTCACATGTTCATTAATGCAGGTGTTTTGACACCAATCCCGAACATACATTTTCAAAGAATCTCAAGTTAAGTAAGCATATAGACATCACTCCAATAAAATTTACTTTCTTTTTATTGACACTTGACACGTATCAGCAGCGAAGGACAGTACATCATCGTACACGGCAAGTTGGCCCACGAAACTGATGGGTTCAATATATATTGCTTCAGCGTCAGGTGATTAACAGATTTTTTAATACTTTATAATCCACAACGACAAAAGTACTCCCCTACTATAACGCAATAAAATAATTTCCCTTATTGCAATAAAGGAAAATAAACGACTATAACGAGGTCACCCACCACTTCCTGCACGCCATAAAGACCTACTTGGAGCTTAAGCCACGCAAGACCGAAATTAATCAGGTACAGTACATGAATCGTGGCTGACACCATCTGTTTGCACTGTAACTTTATATTTTATCCTATTCGCTTTAGTTTTTTTAACCTCACATCTTTTTACAATCTGGACGGCGTGCAAAAAAGCCCGTGAAACATGATCCCATCACGTCCACTATCACATCATCACCGAGCATTGACCTTGTCAACACTATTCGAGAACATGGGAACAGGTTGCCCCAACTCGCTCCAAAATCGAACACCCATTGCAATTATTTTATTCTTTTTTTCAGTAGCAAAATATCAATATGCCAAACCATGATATGATTTCTTTAAACTACAGGGGAGGAATTGTGGGGGTCAGCATCAAAGCATTGTCCTCCGTGACTGGCCGCACAGCCGAGTCGTTAAGGTGGACAATTTTCCTTTTTTATCAAAATTTTAGAATATAAATGCAATGTTTACAGGGCGTCGAACATCTTTGCTGTACATTAATTAAGTAACACTATATGGCTGCTTCGTCGTTTTTTTTTGCAGGGGAGAACTGAAAGGGTTATTGGCTGTTGGAGAAGTTTACAATACCGTTGATGAGGACCATTTTAAATCCATTGATTAGCAACAAGGATCAGAATGTTACAATCATGATGTACCAGTTCCTAATGGAGTCACTAGCAATCGCAAAAGTTGTTTTTTTTGTGTTTTAGTACTATGTACTTTCACTTTGGTAATAAAATAAATCCTAGTCTCCTTTTTTGAATCATAAATCATATGCTTCTTCTCCATTGTGTAAAAAATTTTTAGTCGTTTTCATCAGTGTGTAAACCAAATAAATGAAATTCACATTTACTATTTTTCTTTGCTACCTTCCATTGTGCATTGTATCGATTTTTTGCACACTAAACAACCTGCCACCACCAAATTTGCCCCTGCCTACAAAAGTACAGCAGCGCCCGTACTACACATGACCATTGTCGTACCATAGTCAAATAGCAAGGCCCATTTCTAGAATCTGGAGGCCAACCACGCCCATGTCCTGCTACGAAACAGAGAAACACAGACAGTCGAGGTCAGGACTGCAAGCGACCAGCGGATCTCTGCGCAGAAGGACTATGCAAAGATTTTTACAGATTAAACGCAAAATTTTTCCTTTCTTACCATTTATGCATAACTGTTCAACCTACTTCTCTTGCCTCATATAGTAGCAACTGGCCACATTTGGCCCCTGCCACCGAGCGAGAGCATCAGCTCCATCCATTCACTTGGCCTCCACCGAAGTAGAGCCTCAGCTCCACGAGGAAGGCAGTTCATCGCCTTGTGGGCGATCTCACAAGGATAAACCTCAGCCATGGCGAGCAGGCAACGGGTGAGACAAAACTAAACGACATGTGGGCGACACAAGCGGGCCCTTTTGCTTCTTTTTGTTTCTCTCTGAACATCAATCTGACTCATCGTTAACTCGATGATCATGCTTTCTTAGTTTCGAAGCTAATAGTCTAACATCGTAAGGCCCCCTTTTTTTGTCCTCATCTTCAGGTACCTGGGACAATGAAGTTGGCGATGTCCAGAATGCACACCCAACTGCGTTGCCATCATGGCCGCCGTTAGCTCTCATCGGTGGAGCTCTACATCAACTAGAAGATGAGCTGATGGCTGATTTTCCATTGGAAGACTTGATGTCCACACAAGAGCAGGCCTTCTCTCTATCTGATTTTCTTGAAGACGACCTCTTCGATCAGGGGAATGCTGCAATTATGCCAGAAAGACAAAGCTTTCCTTTTGCAGCGATCGACGTTGAGCATCTTTAGTTCATATCCATCTTCATTTTACGTATGCATTTTACGATAAAAAGATGTTCTTATTCTTGTTTCGCGATGACGCAGGCCCCTGAGGTTTCTGTCAACGCAGATGCAGAGCGAGTACAAAGCCCAGCTAACCTTCGAACCGAGGTTTCATAACTATCCCAAGATTTTTTTATATTTTACATCCATGAACATGGAGTTTACCGAACTAACGCCTTTTTTAACAGCCGAGCATCGAGCTTACCAACACTTGTCCAACGGACCAAGTCCTTCAAAGCTTAACACAAAATTTCCAGAATAAATCTGCATTTGCCAATGCCATGCCATCTACAGTGTTCGATGTAGAAACAAATACAGCCACACCAGCAGAGGTAACCAAGAGTGCCTTCCACCCATGCACGTCTTAAATATTTTTTAGTTACTCGGTACCTCCCGCATTTTTTAGTTTTAAAATCTTATCTTTGGGTTGCGTGCGTAATGTAATTTTAACCTCAAGTACTAATACAAAACCGTTTTTGTTGACCACAAGTCAGTTTAGATGTCGCGCTGCACCAGAGATGAGTTGCAGACAACCCCCCCCCCCCCCATACGGCCTCTGCTACAAACACACCCACACACACTCTTTACTGCTGTGCTCTGCCAGAGAGGTCTGCCCACTCCACTGCGTGTAAAAGCAGGTTCCTCGGTTCACATGGTCTTCTTCTCCAACCAAACCAGCACGCAGCGCTAGATTCAAGTAAAATCAAATCCTAGGGTACATCCAGGTCCCATATCACGTCGAATAGCGTTAGAATCCAACTCAAAGCAGGATAAGCACAACCACTGTAGGTAGAGAGGTATTTCTCCCAGCACACTAGAACCAAGAGACCTGCTGAAAAACATTAGTTTCGATGGATTCTCAACATCAAAGCCAACTTCTCAAGCAGATGCAAGGTGCTGCGGGATCCGAAGTTAATCCTGCTAATGCAGCGCAAGCGCAGCAGAGAGTTGATGCTGGCGTCGAAGAAAGGGGAGATATAGCCCAGGCAAGTTTTCTACCTATTTCCTGGGTCAGCGATTTTGGCAATTTTTGTTTACCTCAGATTATATCCAATGAACAAGATTTGTTTCCTCTGTTCTAATTCGTAGAGCCCTTTACTCTGCCCGAAGGATATCGAGGGTTTTGAAAAGAGCTACAAAGTGATAGAGTCTGTGTACCAGAGGTTACTAAAAAATCGTCAAGTCAGATTCACCAACTCAATACTTGCTGCGCACTTCATCGATGTTGCTAGACACATCAAAGGTTAGCCGGATTTAATTCGAAATAGCACATCCTTTTCCTTCGCATGCAGAACTTCTGAATCAATCGTTTTATCCAGCGATGCTGACTTGATCAGTTTTCTTTTTCCGACAGGGTACGCTGACCACATTGAGACTATAGTAGGCATCAAACCAATATACGTTGATCACCCCACCGTCTTACCAAACAGGTGATACAAATGACCTTCCATCTTATTTTTCAAACAGGCACGCACGACGCATCCTTTGTCCATCCCTTCACATTTACGCTTTTGTTCAGCGGTTCAATTTGTAGAATTTAATAAAAAATTCTTTTATTTTGCTACATGCCTTCTTCCTACATGTCGTCTCACTGCTTCAAGAGACGACCAACCGTGCTTCAAAAAATGCTAGAATAAACGTAAACTTAACAGAAATACGAACCAAGACTTATTCAGCAAACAACCACTGATTACAGCAGCAAAAGCAATGGACGCTTAAACGTTTTTTTTCACCAACCGTGCTCGTGTCTATTCTCCTTGAACACTCTTCCACCTCAGCCCACTCTAACACCTGGCCCAACAGCAAAAAGCCCAGCCGAGCAAACATGACCCACACGGCCTTCCAACGACGCACCTATCTTTTTGCTTTGTTGAGTAGTCGTCTACCCGCACGACCTTCCTACTGTTCAACTTTACATGTTAACTACTAATGTTTATTTAATCCATTTTTAAGATACCCAAGAACTTTCAGCGCCCCAATCATGCACACTATGCCTGTGGTGGAGAAACCACATACCAGTCCCCTAGAGATTGTAAAGGATGCAATCGGCGCGACATGCGGGAAGTACTCAGCATTAAAAGGTCGTTATGGGGGGATTGGGGACGGAATCCTCTGCGGAACCAAGCGAAAAATATGTGAAAACAATGAATGCGCCACTAGGAGACACAAGATAACCGTTAGAGCTGACGCTGACAGAGTAGGTGACTGGATTCTAAGCAGCGAGGCAGAAGACCTTCTACCTATGTGAGTTAATTCCCTTTTAACTGTGATACATACATTCGTTCTCATGCCCCCCCCACCAGCCTTGTTTGATCTGAGAATACAAATGACAATGTTACAGGGTATGGGTACACATAGAAGGCGTTGAGGAAATCAAACTGACGGGATTTGAAATCCGTGACAACCTACTATCAAGCAAAACACTAGAACTGAACATGGCAGAAGCTCTTGTACGCCTTTTGGGCGATCTTGAAGATGAAACGCTGCTCATCAGGGATGCTTACCCTGGAAGGCATTTCGTCAGTCCACAATGGGGGGGTAAGTTAAAAACAAACATTTATTTATAACTAATCCAATCCATATTTCCCATGTGTCGCAGCACTTAGTTTCCTTCTTTTTACTAGATAAATGTAGCTCAAGGAACAACATGCATGGATCTATCTATTAATCAGTTCATGTTCCCCCCACCGCGCTACGACATCAAACGGTGTTCAATCGTAAGTTTTGTTAACAACTACCATTCCACTTCTAAACAACTCAATAGTAATAGTAATAAATAATTCACCTGTCACGCTAGGTCCTGACGTTAACATGTCATCAAGGGGAGTGGTCATGCTACGCATTTGATTTCAATTGGTTAATTATATCCATCATGGACCCCAACATCCGCCACCCTGTGCACCCGGATAAAATTGCGTTGCACACGGAGTTCACCGGTAGGCTACTAACACATGTCGTGTTCTGCATGAGGATGGTAACCGGAACACCTAATTTGGGAAGTTCAACCTGGACCCCGAAACTACTAATCGGTCGTGGTCACGCTGGATGCAAGTAAGTTACTTGACGAATCACCGAAATTATATTTCAATGCACTAACGGTACATATTTTTCCACAGCCAAATCACATTCTCAAAATGATAATATATCCTCAGTTATTATCTATGCACTAATAACTAGGTAACAATTCTATTTGCGGGGTGAATTCAGGCATAGAGCCATCAACTGCATGCGTTGGTACAACGGCAATAGTGTTTGTAAACCACCTAAGGATGTAAGGAACTGGAAACGATACTAAACGTTCATACTCTTACTTGTACCAACATAACCAATACCAATGTATACTTACAAAACCAAATCTGGATGATTATGACTCAGAGGCAAGCTCTACACACACGGAAGGACCTTGCGCTTCAGCTCCTCTCCATGCCGGCCAACGCATCTACTACACCTGTACTCCGTTTAGCACTCCGGGCAAGAACAATGGAGGGTCGCCATGATGATGGAGAGGGAAGCAAAGCAATTTCTGTCAGAAGCAACGACGGCAACTATTGTTCCTAGATAACTACCGTAACAACCAAGAGGACATGTTGCTGATGCACTCATTTCCAATCCCCCTTTTTCAAAATTCATGCACCGCCTAGTGTCAAACTTAAAGCTACGCTATTATGTATTTTACCTACAATCTGAACTTAAATTTGTGTGAGGAGGCATATAATGCTCGTGCATCGCTTTCTTCAGCAATATCACGCATTACATTTATTTGTGGGGGTTTGGGTACAAGTACTTGTTCTAATTGAAAAGGCTACGAATGAAGCTTAAAAATGAAATGGCCACATGCAATGATACTAACAGTTGAATGAACCAAATCATTCTAGAAATCTGCACCAATTTGTCCACCAAGATATCATTGCTCGATGCTCCATTACTCGGGCTAATCCCCTGATCGGAACGACTACCAACTGCATGACTCCTCATTCTCATTCCATCTCCTCTCCAAATTGTGGGGCGGACGGACAGTGCATCCATCCAGCGCCAGTAACCACACTGCAACAAATATGTTTAGTTTACCATAATAGGCTTGTATGTCACGCAATTTCAGAGAGCAATTAAGATCTCGCATTTACGCACTCACCGATTCGGTTGCGCATTTGATAAACACACGACCGTTATTGATAGGAGTCCCAGCGACCCACGCAGCTGCTTGCTTGCTGCAGTAGCAGTGCTGACTGCATAAGCCAAGCAACGCCCCTCCACCAGCAGTCGACCTCGAATTGGAAGACATGTTGTATGTCTACTCACCTAAGATTAACAAGGGGGAGCACGGTGCAACCACAAGGCCCTCATTCAACGTATTTATATAGAGTGGGGGTGGGGGTGTTGGGTGGCATATATTCTACAATTGATTTTTTGAACGTTGCCAACAGTTACATCGTCGGAACACAGAGTCACCCACCAACGGATACATTTTACACTAGCGCTCGGCAACCAGATGACAACTAAACCAAACATAATGTTTCATTAAACACATAAACTGCAAAGACAAAACAAAAAAATTTATTCAATACTCCATGCAATTCTTTTTTACGCATGGGCCTTATACGTAGATTTCCTCCCACAAGTGCTACGGTAGTGGCTGAAATCGCCACAAAGCTTGCATCTCCTCTTCTGCGCACCTTCTACCTCCAGTAATTCCTCATCAGTTCCTCTTTTCTTAGGGAATTTCCCATTGTCAACAGCAGGTACCTGCTTTCGTTTAGCAGCTCCGGGGCTCTCAACCGGCGACTTGAACCTTGACTGCCTAGGCCTCCCACGAGACCTCACACGAGGGGGAGCCTTTGCTTCAGTGAAGCTATCCGAACCATCTTGCACGACAGACTCCACACCAGTAACCTCACCTTCATCCTGTGCTTGCCCCTCTGGTTCCACAACTTTCATTGCCGAAATTGCAGACTTGGCGCGGCTAACATGTCCGAGCGCTATCTCAAAAGCCTGTCGAGGTGACCGGCCGATGCTAAGCAATTCCATACATGCAGTATACAAGACAGCGTGTAGAGAACCGGCATCTGGATCATTCAGCGAGTGTCTTGAAGGTAGTTCACACCCTGAGTCAGACCTTGCGTTGACGGTCCATCGCTTCAACACTAGCTCACTGGGGACCTCTTGCACACCGATATGCATCAAAACCTATCGGAATGGCATGTATACATTCAGATCAAGAGTTGATGGACATATAATACTGAAAATTAAACACAAGATACAGTTGACCTAACCTTAATCATATGCCTGCAAGGTATACCACTGTGCTCAAACATTTTACAATGGCATGTATAAATTCCTTCGACAAGATTAGCGATCACAGAGAAATCAGAAAATCTACTGTTATCGGGCTTGCTTGCTAAATTGCTAACCAAGAACGTCCCACCAGGACCAGTCTCTCGACACGCAAATGAACCAGCCATAAACATTTCCTTTGAAAACTTTTCAAATATTTTCCTCGTGTAAACCCTCCCAGCATGTGCTTCCAGGGGCAGCCCGAAGCGCAAAGCAACATTGACCTACAAGTTCAAAGTATTTGATTTTTACAAGTACCACAAAAAAATTAAGTTCAACAAAAGATTAAAAGATGGCAACGCTAAGCAAACCTGCTTTGTAGCATGCTCCTCACGGCCTTCTTCCTCTTCACGGTCAGCAACCAGGCGGCTGTATTGTTTGACAAACAAGTGAATTGGAGATGCCCTGGCTATATACGTCTTCAGCATATGATTAGCGCTTTCACTTCTTTGTGTGCTAGTCATGCCGGCGCAGAAAGTTTCTCGGAAATAAGGCTTGGCCCACATTGTCCTACTCTTATACGCTCTTTCCATGAAATCATTGTTCTCCAATTTAAACTCTGAAATCAAACCACACCATCGACTCTCGAACTCCTCTTCTACGGCAACTTCATCAATGAGTTCGTGTAGCTTTCGTTTAAATTGACAACTCTTCGTGTACACAGCCCCCAAACTCTCTTTTGCTTTTTTCATGACATGCCATTTACACCATCTATGTCGAGTTTCAGGGAGCTCAGCAACTATGGCGTTGCGCATCGCCTGACACTGATCTGATTTTTTCAAAAGGGAGTGACTCAATAAACCCAAAAAATGTTCACACACATCCATATGTTTCAGTTCCCAAATTATTAACTATCGATAATATTTAAAACGAGATAAATATTATACCTGTTAGGATAGTTTTCGGGCTACCACCCATGACTTCAATGAAAGTCCGGAAAGCCCAGCCAAATGCCTCACTCGTCTCCTCTGTTAGCATCACAGCACCAAATAAATATATATATATATATATAGGACAAGGATATTCACCACGCAGCGTGGTGAATATTATTTAACACCCACCGTCCAGGCTAACGGAGGTCCAACAAGCCATGGTAATCATAGAAATATTTCTTTCCACTTCGGAGTAGTAAAAACAGATCTGAGTTAGTTTTTCACATCCATTTATTGAGTTTCGATATTTATCATGTGGGACGTGCAGGCGGTGCCATGGTCGGAGCTCCGACGAGACCTTGTAATCACATAATTACTCTATTTTTTATCACCAAGAAGTAAAACCTTCTCTATAGAAGACGATTGTAAAAGTTAGTTGGGAGGGGTTTTGCATCACCGTTGTTGATTCCTTCATTCGTCCGCCATCTTCTGCTATGCGCGGAGCGCGGGGCCGCCATCGATGATGCCATTGTGCCGACAAACCACTTTCAGTTTATTTTTATCTTACTGAGGCGACTGAGCCATCTCTCATGCTCGGCGCAGCGATAAGGGCACCAACAATTCGTAGGTGGTAGTGGTCTGCAAGTGAAATACGATTTCGTCAATGGAGTTCTGGCCATGTAAAATTTGCTTCTTCTGGTGATGTGATCGTAAAAATCATGTAGTGTGTTTAGTTTCCACAACTTTTTTGACGTGTCGTCCAGCAAGCGAGGGACTACATACTTTCAATTGAAGTATTGACTGCAGTATTTTGTATTGACATATAAATGCAAGTTGAGAGAGGGATTCTAGCATTAATTTAGGCATGCGTACACACAGGCTTAGCACGTTCTGGATTGTAGGAGAGAGAAATAACTAGCCTTACATGCATGCAAAACATTGATTGCAAGGTGCAATACTGATTGACGCTTACATATGTTTGGATAGGTGCCAATTAACCTTGCATGGAACGTTGGGTCCTCAGTGTTTTGAAATTATTTCTCATTTGTATGGACTATTACTCTTTTTGTCTATATAAGTATAATTAGTCAAATTTTTATTACTTTATAAGATTACTTCTTACTCTTCTTTGGGCTGACAAATTACTTATTTATTCTCTAATATTCAATGCATTGGCCTAAGCTTCGTCGAGCCCACCAAGCAGCAAAATTACTCCATTTGATCTCCAAGTAGCAAAATTACTCCATTTGATCGAATGACAACTGTGTAGAGCATCTATTTTAATGTGCATTGGAACCCATTGGCGCGAGTTACACGATGACCCCCACATGAATGTAGCTCATTTAATCCTTCTACCAGGTTCGAGTACTTGTTTGATGAGGATTCATGACCATCAACGGTTGTGACGCATCTGTAAGACCTTAGCGAGTCCCATCTTGATAGCTTACCTACTACATTTTCATCAAAAGGTAGTAAAACTCACTAGACCAATTCAAAAGGTAGTAAATAATATATGTGTGTAATTTTCAAAACTTTCTACACCGTGAGTCACGGTTAACACATATTTACTCCTTTTCATTATCGAGAAGTCAAAATCGAGCATACGTCAAATTATTTATTGTTTTGGCAGAGAATTTACTTCTTTGGTCTCTAATTTGTTCATGGTCGTTTATTCCTTCCCAACAATACGACATTATTATTGTTGACATTATTTTTCATTTATCCTCCAGAAGTAATTTTTATTCTTTGGTAATTTTTAGTTATTTTAAGAAGTAATATTTGCATAATGCTCCAATCAACTCCTTATATTTGCCAACAAGTTCTAATTATGGTGCTCATTATGCCTTGACCTGCCACCAAGAACAAAATTCTTGACGCAAAGTACAAAAATACTTTCATACATACCTAAACGAAAAGATAAGGCCGAACCTCGAATTATGACTGCTTTGCAAGATGATAGAATAGAGAAGTTTGGTGCGAGAGTTGCTCTAAACGCCTCAGAGGCGGGACCAAGGGAATCGATCTTGTCGAGGAGGGGCATGGATTTAGCACCATGCCACAAATGACGAGGGCCGCAAGCGTGAGGCATATATCAACTCTGCTTTGCGAGCTGCCATTTGCCGAGTCGTGTGGCTACGGGTCGACAACCATGGCCTTGTCGTGCATGTTGGGGGAGGGTCATAGTCGTTTCTCTGCATCATCATGTACACCGGTCCTGCAGGTAGGAAAAGAGTCGAGAGCGTCAGGGTATCACCATGTGTGAGGTAGAAGAAGAGCAGATGCCAAGTGTGCCGAGGACACCACCTTACCAACAAGGCAACAACCATTGCAGTGACGACCCTTATTTGGATCAACATAAGTTAGCCTATGGTGTAGTATATATTTATAGCTACAATTTTTTTCAAAACTGACCAACAACGTTGATTGCGGTACAAATTTTAGAAAAGCAAACTCCTTGTGCATTAGTATGTTCTATTTGGTAATTATTTTATTAATTATGTTGATAATTGAAATACCTTTGTTGACTCGTGCATGCATGCAGGTGAATGCTAGTAAATATTGCATTAATTATGTCAATTAACATGGACTCAATTAATTCCATTGTTGACGTGTGTGCCTGCATGAACGCATAGGTATTGGCCATGCATTTAATTTATGGAGTAGTAAATGTTAGATTCATTTTCCTTCCTGAACTATTAAGAGATGATACATAACTAAACTAACGGAGGGGAAGCACGGCGTTTGGGTGTTGAATATTATTCAACACCCTGGTTGATGAATAGCAGTTCTCTATATATATATAGACACACAGAATATATATATAAAAAATAAAAACCAGCGTTGTGATGGACGGATGGGTGAATCTAAGCCAACCACGGCACCAAACAGCCAGCCTCCATGGACGGTTCCGATGGAACCAAATCTGTGGGGACATGCGGACGGAACGAAAGCTGTGCATGGCGACTTGCTTTGATGATGAATCGTCGTAGCCTCGTTGGACGGGAAGACTTGTAGGTAGGGAGGTAGGCCCCACCAGGCTGCTGGCCTGGTCGTCCTTGTAATCTTGCTCTTCAATTCTTTTTGGGCTGTTGGCAGTGTGGTAGCTAGCTTGTGAGGATGTCGGCGAGACACGTCGCCACGCAAGTAAAGCCGGCCGGCTGGCCAAATAAATGCAGCAGCAGCAACCGCGAGGAGCGGGAGGAGGCCAGCACCAGCACGGCAGCACCAGCGCGGCGCCACCATGCAGGGCGACCATGAAGATACGCCGCCGGTGCGGTCCGCCGGCGACGCGGCGCGCATGGTGTGGGTGGAGACGAAGCGGCTGTGGGGCATCGGGCTCCCCATCGGCGTGAGCATGGTGAGCATGTACGCCATCAGCTCCGTCACCCAGATGTTCATCGGCCATCTCGGCAACCTGCCGCTCGCCGCCGCTTCCATCGGTCTCTCCGTCTTCGCCACCTTCGCGCTCGGCTTCCTCCTCGGCATGGGCAGCGCGCTCGAGACGCTCTGCGGCCAGGCCTTCGGGGCCGGCCAGGTCGCCATGCTCGGCGTCTACCTCCAGCGCTCCTGGATCATCCTCCTCGCCTCCTGCGTCATCATGTCGCCCTTCTTCGTCTTCGCCGAGCCGCTGCTCCTGTTCATCGGCCAGGACCCCGACGTCGCGCGCGAGTCCGCTCGCTTCACGCTCTACATCCTCCCCTCCATCTTCGCCATGGCCATCAACTTCGCCGCCGGCAAATTCCTCCAGGCGCAGAGCAAGGTCAACATCCCGGCCTGGATCGGCCTCGGGGCCCTCCTCCTCAACGTCCTCTTCAACTACCTCTTCATCGTCGTCCTCGGCTGGGGCCTCCCCGGCGGCGCTGCCGCCTACGACCTCGCCCACCTGGCCATCGCGCTGGGGCAGATAGTCTACATCATTGGGTGGTGCCGGGAAGGGTGGAAGGGGTGGTCCACCGCCGCCTTCCACGACATCTGGGCCTTCGTCAGGCTCTCGCTCGAGTCCGCCGTCATGCTCTGCCTCGAGATATGGTACATCGGCCTCATCACCGTTCTCACCGGCGACCTCGACGACGCTCAGATCGCCGTCGACTCCCTTGGCATATGCATGAACATCAACGGGTGGGAGGGCATGGTCTTCATCGGCCTCAACGCAGCCATCAGCGTCCGGGTCTCCAACGAGCTCGGCTCCGGCCGCCCCCGGGCCGCCTGGAACGCGGTCATGGTCGTCGTCGCCGAGGCGCTGCTCATCGGCCTCGTCTTCATGGCCCTCGTGCTCATCTTCAGGGACAGCTTCTCCATCATTTTCACCAGCGACGACGGCCTGCGGCGCGCCGTGTCCAAGATCGCCGGCCTGCTGGGCCTCACCATGGTGCTCAACAGCGTGCAGCCGGTGATCTCGGGGGTGGCCATCGGCGGCGGATGGCAGGGCATCGTCGCCTACATCAACCTCGGCTGCTACTACATCTTCGGACTGCCGCTGGGGTTCCTTCTCGGCTACAAGCTCAACTTGGGAGTCGGGGTGAGTATCTGTTACTCCCTATGTCGCGAAATACATCGCAAAATATATATATAGGCTCGTTTAGATCTTTGCAAATTTTACCGTGAATAATTAAATAATCACAAAGACTAACACTATAAAAATGATGTTGGTAGATTTGTCATGAAACCAACTATCAAAATTTACAATTTTTTCTATTTATTATTTAAGAGTTATTGTTGTTCAAAGTTGAAAAGTTTTAACTCTGAAAAAAATCTAAACGTAGCTATATTACGGTATGGAAGGAGCACTGTTTATTAATTGGTTCTGAAATTTACTTAATCACTTTGCACGCATGCGAGACTGATGAACTAACGATGGATTGCACTGCAGGGGATTTGGTCTGGCATGCTTTGCGGTATTGCCGCCCAGACGCTCATCTTGCTCATTGTGGTCTGGAGAACGGATTGGAAAGATGAGGTACTTGCTACTCATAATCATCACATCCCTTGTCTTCTGAATTATCATGTACATCCCTGCAGATACCACATCCAATTAATGGTCATCTTCAATCTTATTGCGTGCAGGCCGCCCAAGCTGCAAGCCGTGTGCAAAAGTGGGGCGGCAAGGCCACCGATCAGCTCAACAAGCCTCTCCTAGAATGAAGACACCTAGTGATATCTTTTTACGAGACAGGAGGAATAACTCGATTTTGGGCATGGAGACGAAGCTGCAACCATTTGCGCCTGATCAACCGATATACAACTTTCAATGGTCGTCGCGATCCAAGAATGGGATAACTTGATTTGGGGGTGGAAATGAGGTTCACGGCCCAACTACAGCTATCTTGATAGTACATCGTCTTAGCAGCCAATGGTCACCAATTTTGTGGAGCACGACCAATTAAACCATTGTAGTAATTTCTGTAATTTCTGCTAGCAATCGAGGAACAAGTAAAACTAGCAACACAATTGCAATGGAGATGAAAACCAATCTGGAATCACTAAGTTGCGGTTATGAATCGAGTAGAACAGATGAGGTGTAGGTGTCCTCAATGCAAGATGGTCCGTGTCAAACAAACATGCTACTACGACGTGTACAACGACGAGCACGCCATTGATACATACACACCGATACATACACGTCACCGTACGATGCTTATTAGTTATTATTTGTCACATTTCTTTCCTCCGGCCCCTCTGAACGTCCTTTTTGTTCGAATGCCGTAGAATCAGTCGTCAATAACACTGAAGTTGCGATTGGGTTTGTAGTCCAATGGTAGGACGGTCTTGTGGGACCCTACCCACCAGGGTTCAAATCCTGGTGCTCGCACCTTTTCCTGGATTTTCCAGGATTTATCGGCGTTATGCGTTAAGTGGTAAGCGACGTTCCCGTCGACGACATAGAGGTGAATGTGCGTGCGTGTTGTGAGCGTCTGCGTTGTACTGTGTGATTCAAAAAAACTGCAAGTTAAGATAGCCGATATCGGTTGCCTGTTCGTTCGCTTATCGCCCATCGGCCAGCATCTTTTCTCCCGTAACAAACCAACAATCACCAAGTGAAGATTTTCTCTCAGAACAAATCAGCACCAGGCTGCATGTCTGTCTCTACAAAAGTCCAAACAAGTTGCTAAATCAGGCGCCCCTTGATTCCACGAGTGCTACGTCTTCATGCTCAAGGGATCAAACATAAGCCAGCACAAATTAAGCATCCACATCCAATTCGAAACAAAATTCGGCATGACAGTGAATTCCTCGCACTTTCTTTTTTTTCTATAAACAATCTAGCTAGTTACTGTGCGCGCATGAATCTTTCGAATCCTATATTAACTTTGCATGTGTGTTTGACTTGGCTGAATCATGCTTGCATGCATCTGGATTACCATCACTCACTGCTCCTGTGTTTTACGACACAAGCATGCATTTCAGTTCGTCAGCTGATGACTCTCTCGCTGCAAAAATGGCGCATGCAGGGCCTGCTGCGGTACTTCTTGGCTGGTGGAGGGCTGTCTGGAACTCATCCGCGACCATGAGTCCCGCGGCAACTTCACCTACGCCGCCGTCCTCCGCACTCTTCATCGGTTACGAATCGAGTAGAACAGATGAGGACTGCTTCGGGTGAGTTCTCCTCAGCCTCGGCATACCGGGCTCTCTTCATCAGTCGTTCGTTGCTGTTGGGTGCTTCTCACCTTTGGAAGGTGCAGGCACCGAGGCGAGTTCGTTTCTTTTGTTGGCTGGTGTTGCACGATCGTTGCTGGACGTACAACCGTCTTCAACGACATGGTTTGAGTGACATGGTTTGAGTGATAGGGATGATTGCGCTCTCTCTGTGCTCAAGAGGTGGAGACGTTTGACCATCTCCTTACCCGGTGCGTCTCCAGTAGGGAAACTTGGTTCCGTGTGCTTCACTTCTTGGTCTCGATTCTCTCTCACCTACGGAAGAGTCGCCTATGGCAGTGTGGTGGCTCCAAGCCAAGAAGCCAACCTCGTCGGAAGAGCTTTGATACCTTGGTCTGGCTAGTCGCGTGATCACTTTGGAATGAGCGGAACCGTCGGATACACGAGAGGGCTGCCCTCCAGCCAGTTGCACACTTGCACTCGCTCCCATCATCTTGGAAGACGCCAGGCTATGAGCTCGGGCGGGTTTCACTCGCATCTCCCTTCTTTTCGCGCCAAGATATGACGTTGTTTGAGGCCGGGTGGCACTTTGTGTTGTAGTGTGTGCTTGTTGTTGTTCTTCTCTTTCATTTTGGGGATGGCTACCTCTGCGCAGCCTTTCCTCCGGTTGTATTAACACTCTTGTTCTCTTCTTCTTAATAAAAAGCGTGATATGCACGTTTTAAAAAATGTGACACGTCACTACGTGGCGGGCGGAGCGGAGGCGCCATCCACTCGCGTGGGGCTGTCGTGGATGAAGTGTCGCCCGCCCATGTCACAGGGAGGTGAACGAGGCGCGGTCGGCGTGCCGTCATTGAAGGAGAGGGTAAGGTGGGGAAAAAGAAAAGGAAAAAAATAAGAAAGGGTAGTATAGTTATTTTTCCTTTTTAACCATTTACAACGTCAAGGAGAACTCAGTGTTGCCGAACGCTTTTCTAACCAGAGAAGTCGGAGCTAGAAAAGCCTCTCCACCGAAGGAACTGTTTTTAGAGTTGGAGCCATGCCAAACAGGCCCCCTTAGATTTGATCTCTTTATTTGCTTTGAGCTCTTTTGCGGTGGAAGATACCACTATGTGGTGGTATGCAGTATATATGACTATTTTTTTGTAGGGTAAATAGATAACTTTTGTAAATTTTAAATAATTTTGGCAACCTCGGGTCGAGAAAAAATTTCGTTTATGCCATCATGAAAAATTTTGAAAAAAAATCATTTTTGAAATCAAATGAAATTTTTTGTTTTTAAAGTTCGAAAAAATTGTCCATACCACCACAGAGAAATGAAAAGAAATTGAATTTTCATTTCTGAAATTTGAAATGAAAATTTTCATTTTGAAATTTGAAATGAATCGGTCATACCACTAGAGAGTAATGAAAAAAACTGAAATATTGTAATGCAAAGAATTGTAATGAGAATTTTTCATTTTGAAATTTTAAAATGTAATAAAATCACGACAAAGAATTGTAATGCAAGTTTCTCTCCACGCAGGATAGGTTGTGCATACAAGGTGTTCTTGTCAAGTCATTAATTTCTTGCCTCCGTCCAGATCAAGGAGTATTTCAATCGAAGATACGTACAAAGCTTGCACCTCTGATAATGATCTGTCGATCAGATCCACCAAGAAAGTGGGTGGGTGCAGTTGGAGCACGCAGTCGAATTCTGAGTGGAAGATATTTAGCGTGTTCATCAGAGAAACGGTAGCACGCAATAGGCGACTCTGTTGTTTGTGTGGTATCATGGAATTTGCTTCATTCCTCATGCTCTCCGCCTCAGCTCCTAGCAACTCCCACAATAGTTGGATCTCTCATTCTCTCTATCCGCGCAATTAGCCAATTACGCTACCAACTTTGTGAAAGTTTCCTAGTTTCTCCCCTGACATGGTTTGTCGTGTGATGAGACCATGTTTTCCTTTGGTTTTTTTCTACTTTACCACAAAGCCAAAAGCCCAAAACCACACATCCATGACGCGTCAACAGCCTCTCCGTGTGCTCCCTGGAGAGAAGCGGTCACCAAAACCCTTTGTTGCAAACTTTATCCAAAGATAATTCCTATTTTTCTTGAACTTCCTCTATAAATTGTTTTTTTACCACGAGAACTTAACTGAAAGTGTGTTTAAGAATGAATAGTTAGCTAAACTCTTTCCCTGGTATGTTTTCCAGAAGAGAAAAATTCTGGATAGAACTTTTCTAAAAATGTGAGCCCTTTTCAAATATGTAGGTACTAGACTAATTCTCCTCTCTTAATGAAAAATGTGCTCGGATCAAGAAAGAGGGGTCCACTAGTCACAAGAAGGATATGCGAAATCTGGGACTTGGTTACATGCTATATTATTATTGTATCAGATCTATGTGTTGGATCGCGTTACCTCAAACTTCAGTTTACGGTCTTGAGCTCTAGGATTTACTACTAGATGTTAGATATGTTGGTTGACCTCAAGTCAGCCAAACCGCACGGGAGAAGCCTCTCCCGTGCGTCAGCCCGTTTGCCAGTGATCAGGAGGCAAACACTAAGCCCATTGGGCTCGGCCCCTTGCCTACAGCGCCATTATATAAGAGAGGAAGCCCCCCCTGGGCGACCTTAGCCAATCCATCTGTAGGGTTTCCACCGAAACTCCTGTCTATCCGATTAGTGAGGGCGCTGGAAGGTTCGGAAGCTCGAGTTCCTACCGCAGGCGCTACTGGCGTCGACCAGAAGGCCACCGCCGTGGAGGAGATGCCCCTGCACTACACCGACCGGCGTCATCGTCTACACAAACTCAGACCGGCGAGATGGATTCCTCCATTACCCGGTATTAGATCTATTTGACCTATTCCGCATTAATTTCAGTACTAGGTGTGATCTATTTTGACTAGAGATCCTGGTTAAGTTCAATTAGATCTAAGTGTTTTAATTAAGTACATAAGTTTTATCTAACAATTGGTATCAGAGCCAAGTTCTAGTCAGATTAGATCCCCTAATTGAACCCTAAGCACTCTGTTAAGTCACAGTTCAATTTAAGGTGTAGATTAAGTTTTAAGTTCATGTTTAAGATCATGATTAGTTCTGATTCGTGCTTAGATTAGATGGATCAATAAGTTTTTAATGCTCAATAAAGTTATTTATGTTTAGATTAGTAAGAATCAATGAGTTTTAGGGTTTCGCGTGTCCTAGATCTACACGTTCCGTTACATACATATATGCCATCTCATACATCTCAGTTTTAAGACGAAGCAATTAGAAGGAGGGGAACATTGCAACTCAGATATCCGCAAACATCGCCCAAACCCTAACCCGATCTAAGTTACCCCAAGCATAAGCAACATATGCAAATAAGTAAAATGCATAAGTAAAAGAGGCCTTTGGCCTAGGCGGCATAGCCGCCATCATCTCAGAGAGGTCCATCACCTCGGCGGCCGAGCCGCCATCAGATTCATTAAAAAAAGGAGAGAGGCCATGGGGACGGCGCCGACTGGGCATGAGGTGCCACCGGCCGACGCCGCACCGCCACAGTGCCACACAAAAAAGGGTCGTGGGGACGGCGCCGACCGGCCATGAGCTGCCACCGGCCGACGCCGCGCCGCCACCATGCCCCAAACCCTCATCAATGGCGTCTCCATGAGAGGCCAAAGGAGGATCTCGACGGGGCCGCGCGCATGAGTTGCACGCGGCACCGGCGAGGAGCCCCAAAGGCCCCGGCGATCGCACTTTGGGGAGCCGACCGGTCGGCCGCGGCGGTAGAGCCTCGGCTCCCGCGCACGCCGGCGGGCCGCGCCCATCCGCTCAGTCCGGCCCTCCATAAGAACTACCTACACTCCAATTTCCAGTGGAGAAGGAAAGATGGGGGGGAGAAGAAGCCGCGGCCGCCGGCCGCCGCCGCTCAAGCCGGGAGGAGGGTCTCGCGGCGGGCACGCTCGGCTCGGCCCGGCCGCTGCGACCGCCTCTCTCACTGGCCGGCGCGGGGCATGGCGCCGTTGCCCTGGGTAGAATCAGTGAGGGGAGGGAGTGAAAATGATCCAGGGTTTTCACTGCCCCACCCGCTCGGCTTATATCCAAGCCGCTGCGCGACCGCAGCCGTCCATCAGAAATGGACAGCGCAGATCAGCGCGGAAGGCGGCAGTTGGCGGACAGCGCCGATGGGCCGCATTCAGGTGCCGGCCTGTCCGTCGGTTTTGGGGCTTTAGGCCCATTTAGCTTTGCGCCCAGTTAATTAGCCAAGCCAAGCCATTACTTGAGCCTCTACAGAGCCATCGTGCCGCACTTCGAGCCGACCCGAGCTGAGCCACGTGCGCGCGGGCTCTTTTGGGCCGCGCGTTTGCGTTCTGCTGGGCCGCGTGTTGAAGCGTCCCTCATCAGAGGTGACCAAATGTGACACAAATACCAGTCCCAGGAGGCTGGCAACACATCTATTACAACAGGTGGATCGGTCTTTTACATCACGGCGACACAGAGGGCACGGAAGTGCCAACGCTACAAGGAACAACACAAACGCTAACGACCACACTACGATAGCAAAGGCTTCCATAGCCTCCTCAGAGTACCACACCATGGAAGCTTTTACGTGGAGGCCACGGGTACACGAGCACGGTTGGGTGTAGGGCAGCGACCTACTCGACGTCTTCGGGAATGTAATCGGGATCCTCCTCTGAAAAATAGTTAGTAAAACAAGGGTGAGCACATGCGTACTCAGCAAATCCAACCCCACCCACGGAGGGGCTTATAAGCAGAATCATGCATAGAGTATAACAAGGATCAGGTTAAGGTTCATTTTGCAAACTTACACATGCAAAGGTTCATTTCAAAAAGGTTTTTGCAAATCATTTTTCATAACCAAGGTGAATCAATTGTTTTTAGGAAAACCACTGTGGAACTACCGGACTCCCCGTCCGCAGTAGCCCAGGCACACAGCCACATACTTTACCTGGAAAACAACTCACACCAGAAAACATCCCAAAACCCAAACACTAGTTTTAGTGACCACACCATGACTCGTCCAATACCGTGGACACGGCTATTCGAATAGGTTTGACACTCTGCAGAGGTTGTACATCTTTACCCACAAGTAGGGTACCGTCACACGGAGACCTTAGTGCCGGTACGGATCCTATCAAAGCCATTACCCACCTTAGCTAACGCTACGAGCCACCACGAAAGCACCCAAGGGGTTATCCCACATAACCAGGGCGTACCTCACACAGAGCGTACCCCTACTCCTTGGTCTCCCGCTGCTCACCCGCACACCAGATGGCAAGTAGATTAACTAGTGGGGTTTATGCTAAGCCGTTGCCACATACAACGGTCGAGTGGTTGTACGATAATTTGGGTCAGGTGAGATGTCACGCAACCCGGTCCTTAACCGACAAGATGGACAACTCCCAACACGCTCAACCACACAGGTACGAGCTCACCCATACTCCTGACACACACGTCCATCCCGTCTACCCAGTTCTTTACTCATTTTCCAAACATATCCCATTTTCATTTTTAAAGCACTCACACATTTTGAAAGCACTCACACATTTTTAAAGCACTCATTTAGGCTAAAACAAGGTTCAATCATAGCAATCAAGGGTGGCTATCCTACCATGTTTTTGCAGTAAAACAATATGCAATTTATAAAACGGGTATAGGGTTATATTTGTAAAACTAGGATCAAAGCATGCATCAAAGGATGAGATTGAACTTGCCGTCTTCGAAGTCTTCGGGGAGTGCCGGCTCGGCGTTCGGGATCTCGGGCTCCTGCTCGCAGTAGTCGACTCCGATCTCCGGCTCGGGGTACCTTCCTTCATCTACTCCGTCGGCTATAGCGCACACACAGGCAAGCAAGCAATCAATAACAGCATACACATTTTCTCCGGCTGAGCTCGCGGAAGATAATTAAATAAAATAGGGGAATAAATATTATGCAGGGGTTTATGGTGACAGATGGGTGGTGGTATACCCGGCACGTGTGAGGAATGTTGGGTTAAAAGAGATGTTTAGATGTAATTAGGGTCGGTTAGTAATTTAGTTTGAAATAAAAGGACCTAAATATAATATTTAGGTAGGGTGGGGGTTTAATTAAACTAGCCTAGGGGCCTATCTAAAAATAACAGGGGCGTTTTGGTGGAAAATCTTAAGGTTTAGGGTTTATTTTGGAAAAGAAAGAGAGAGGGAATAGAAGAGGGGCTCGGTGGGGGAGAAAAAGGAGAAGGCCAGGGGGTTTTTGGCTGAATAGCCATCTTCTTCCTTGCGAACAGAACAGAGGCAGCGGGAGGGGGCAGACCGCGCGGGGGCCGGCCGGTAGGGGTGCCCGCCGGCGACCCTGGCCACGGCGGCGGCCGGGAGATGGGGCAAAATGGAGAGGAGGCCGAGGGGAATCGATTCCCGTGCTCACCTTGTGCTAGGATGGTCTGAGGAGGCGGCTCCACATGAGGGCGGTGGCTCGGCGGCGGTGCTAAGGGGCGGCGGCGCTGTGGGGCTCGGGGGAAGGGGGAGAAGGTCGCTGTGGAGGTGTGAGGCGGGCAGGGACTGCCGGCCTCCATTTATAGGCGCGGGTAAGGCGGTATCCCGGCCGGGCTCCGAGCTCTAGGAGCTTCGGCCATGGCGGTGGAGGAAAAATCTTGGCGTTGACTCACCGGCGAGGCCCTAGTCGATTCAGTGCTGTGGGACGGGACCTATCGTGCAGGCGGCGAGCTGGCCTCGGCAGCGGCGACGCCGAGCGGTCGAAGATGGCGGTGGAGGTGACCGGTCGGGCAGAGCTTTTAATGGTGGTCGTCGTCGCCAGGGGGGTGCCGCGGCTCGGCGGGGCCACCGCGGGCGGCGCGGGGGCCGTCCTTGCGTGCCGCGCCGGCGACCCCCGTCGGCCGGGCGTGGGCCAGGGAAGGGCGCCGGTCTTGGGCGGCCGCGCGAGGAGAGGAGTTGGGGGTCGCGCGCGGTCAGGCCGCGGGAGGAAGGAGGAGGAGAGGGAAAAAGAAGAAAGGGAGAAAGAAAAGGAAAGAAAGAAAAGAAAGAAAAGAAAAGGAAGGAAGAAGGAAAGGAAGGAAAATAGGAAAAGAAAAGGAAGAAAATAGGGAAAAATTGGAAAATTAGGAAAATTGTTAAAGAAATTAGGGAGGAGGGTTTTGCGGGGTTTTCCGATTTCCGGCGTCGGCGTGATTTTCGGGACGGCGGTGATGGCGAGGCGGACCGGCCGGCGGGGCCGCGGCATGCGCAGGATTTTCGGCACGGTGGCCGACCGCGGCGGCCGGGAAGGCACGCGTGGGTGCGGCCGGGTGCGGGCGGTGCCGGCGGGATTCGCGGCACGCGCGCCGATGGTGAGAGAGGGAGACAGTGACCAGGGATTTGAAGGGGGCAAATGAGCTCAGCTGGACAGTTTTGAAAATACGCGTGATTTATTCGGTGATTTGTTAGGAGCTAAAAACGTGGGCGTTACAAACCAACCCCACTTAAAATGAATCTCGCCCTCGAGATTCGGCTAGGTTTCGAACAGGTGGGGAAACTCTTTCTTCAACGCGTCCTCTCGTTCCCACGTGGCTTCTTCAACTCCGTGTCTGCTCCATTGGACTCTGCACACCCGTACTTCTGATGTTCTTGTCCGCTTGACCACTGTGTCCAAAATCTTGACGGGCACCTCCTGGTACCTAAGGTCTGGCTGTAGATCGATGGTTTCTACCGGTACTCGCTTTTCTTCAAGAACCTTCAAACACCTGCGTAGCTGGGAGATATGAAACACTGGGTGTATATCTGACATTTCTTCGGGTAGGTCCAACCGGTATGCTACTGCTCCGACCCTCTTTAGTACTTTATACGGTCCAATGTACCGAGAGGCCAATTTTCCGTGCACTTGAAATCTCCGAGTTCCTCGGATAGGTGAAACTTTGAGGTACGCGAAATCTCCCGGATTGAAGCTTGTTTCACCCCTCTTCTTGTCTGCGTAGCTCTTCTGTCGGGATTGGGCAGCTCTCAACTTTTCTCGGATATCGGCTACTCGCTCTTCGGCTTCCTTTATAAGTGCGGGCCCAACCAGGGCACGCTCTCCTACTTCTGACCACATCAGGGGTGTCCTACATTTCCTCCCGTATAGTGCTTCGAATGGTGACATTCCCAGACTTGCTTGGTAGCCGTTGTTGTAGGAGAATTCTGCATATGGCAGACTCTGCTCCCAATCTTTGCCATAGGTGAGGACACATGCCCTCAACATGTCTTCCAAAATTTGATTCACCCTTTCGGTCTGTCCGTCTGTCTGCGGGTGGTATGCTGAGCTGAAATCCAGCTTGGTACCCATGGCTTTATGCAGGCTTTTCCAGAACCTAGAGGTGAACTGGGTCTCTCTATCTGAGACTATTCTGCTAGGCACTCCATGCAGCTTTACTATATTCTCTATGTAGAGTTTTGCCAACTTCTCTCCACCATAAGTGGTCCGTAAGGGTAGAAAGTGAGCGACTTTAGTGAGTCGGTCCACGATCACCCATATGGAGTCATGTCCCTTCTGAGTCCTTGGCAACCCTACTACGAAATCCATACCTATCTCGTCCCATTTCCATACCGGGATTGGTAAAGGCTGCAACAGTCCCGCGGGCTTCTGGTGTTCGGCTTTGATCCTCTGACAGGTGTCACAGTGGGCGACGAACCGTGCCATATCTGCTTTCATCCCACTCCACCAATACTTCTGTTTTAGGTCCATGTACATCTTGGTGGATCCCAGGTGAATAGAGTATGCTGAGTTGTGTGCCTCATCCATGATGGTCTGTCGGAAATCTCCGCCTTCAGGCACGCATATCCTATTTTTGTACCGTAGGGTGCCTTGGTCATCCACTCTAAAGTCAGGGGCCTTGTTCTCTCCTGTATGCTTGCGGATCTTCATCAGATTATCATCGGTTTCTTGGGCCTTCCGGATCTTCTCCTCTAGGGTAGGCTGAATACTCAGCTGGCGGACGTAGCCTTGGGGGACAATGTGCACGTTGAGTCGCGCCATCTCCTCTTGCAGCTGGGCACTCTTGGGTGCTGCCTTCTCATAGGATTTCCGGCTCAGGGCGTCGCTACTACATTGGCCTTCCCCGGGTGGTAGTGAATCTCTAGGTTATAGTCTTTAACTAACTCTAGCCACCTTCTTTGCCTTAGGTTCAGGTCGGGCTGGGTGAAGATGTATTTTAGACTCTTGTGGTCTGTGTAGATTTCACACTTGTTCCCAATCAGGTAGTGTCTCCAGATCTTCAGGGCATGCACTACGGCTGCAAACTCCAGATCATGGGTGGGATAATTCTACTCATGGGGTTTGAGCTGACGGGAGGCATATGCCACTACCTTCCCATCTTGCATGAGAACGCATCCCAACCCTTGTCGGGAAGCGTCGCCATACACGACAAAGTCCCGTTGAATGTCTGGCAGGGTTAGCACTGGGGTTGTGGTCAATCTTCTCTTCAACTCTTGGAAACTTTTCTCGCAGGACTCGGTCCAGTTGAACTTCTTCTCCTTCTTGAGCAACTCTGTCATGGGCCGGGCAATCTTGGAGAATCCTTCGATAAATCTCCGGTAGTACCCTGCTAAACCAAGGAAACTTCTGATCTCGCTCACGTTGGTCGGTTGTTGCCAGTTGGAGACTGTTTCAACTTTACCGGGGTCTACAGCTACTCCTTCTGCAGTCAGAATATGCCCAAGGAAAGATAGTTTCTCTAGCCAAAATTCACACTTGCTGAACTTGGCGTACAACTTATGTGCCCTCAATTTCCCCAGCACTACTCGAAGATGCTGCTCATGTTTCTCCACGCTCTTGGAGTAAACAAGTATGTCGTCAATAAAGACTACGACAAACTTGTCTAATTCTTCCATGAACACCTTATTCATGAGGTTCATAAAATATGCTGGTGCATTGGTGAGTCCAAAGGACATCACTGTGAACTCATACTGCCCGTAGCGAGTGACAAAGGCGGTCTTGGGGATGTCACTTTCCCTAATCTTGAGTTGGTGGTATCCTGACCTTAGACCCACCTTTGAAAAATACTTGGCTCCCTTCAGCTGGTCAAACAGATCATCTATTCTGGGGAGAGGGTACTTGTTTTTGATAGTGACCTCGTTCAGCGAGCGATAGTCCACGCACATCCTCATGCTCTTATCCTTCTTTTCCACGAAAAGCACTGGGGCTCCCCATGGTGATGAGCTTGGTCTGATGAACCCACTTCGCTGGAGTTCTCCTAGCTGCTTCTTCAATTCTGCCAACTCAGGGGCTGCCATCCTATAGGGCCTCTTGGCTATGGGAGAGGTTCCAGGAATAAGGTCGATGACGAACTCTATATCCCTATCTGGTGGCATTCCGGGGAGTTCTTCGGGGAACACATCTGGGTATTCTCGTACTACTGGGACATCTTCTATGGACTTGGCTTCTATGTTGAAAATCATTATGTCCGGCATGTGTCTTCGGGTGTGGCAGGTCACTTGTATCCCGTCTGGGTTGGTTAGGTGCACTACTTTATCAGCGCAACTTATAAGGCCATGGTGTTGGCTTAACCAGTCCATCCCAAGGATCACATCTATCCCCTTGGACTTCAGTACTACCAGGTCTGCTAGGAACTCTACCCCACTTAAAATAATCCTTACCCGGGGGCATCCCAGTTGACACTTAATGTCACCTCCGGGCGTTTGAGTTAATAGGGGTGCTTTTAGTAGTACTGTGGGTATGCTATGCTTTTCCGCAAAGCTTGAGGATATGAATGAGTGCGATGCTCCCGAGTCGAATAATATGGTAGCCAAGACTGAGCTGACTAGGAACTCACCGAGCACTACGCCTTGTGCTTCCTGTGCCTCCTGCGCATTGATGTGGTTGACTCGGGCTCGTCCATACGACTGCTGGGGCTGCCTCATCTGTTGGTTGCTGTTGTTGTTGCCGAAGTTATTGTTGCTGCGCACCGGCATGCGGTTGGCTCCAGACACTAGTGGCCTTGGCCCGTTCACCGAGTTGGAGTAGGTGGTAGTTGTTGGCTTTTTGGCACACGGGCAGTTGGCGATGAAGTGTCCGGTTTCTCAGCAGTTGAAACACACTCGGGAGCTGTTGTTGTTGTTGTTGGCAGTGATCTGGCTGGTGTTGTTCTGTGGGGGCTTCATGGCACTCTGGTTGTTGTAGGGCTTGAACTGGGTTCTGGGGCCTTGCGAGCCCGTGGCTTGGGATTGGGTTCCATGCGCATGGGAGCTTGGAACCTGGACATGGGGTGTCCAAAGTTTCTCGGCCTCTGGGACCGCTCTTGCTGCTTGGCCTTGTGCTCCATAAACTTGCGCTTGTTTTCCTTCTTCTCTTCTGCCCTCGCTCTTTCTGTGAGTATTGCCATGTTCATGAGGGTATTGAAGTCCGGGTAGATCTGAGGGGTCAGCAGGGTCCTCAGTTCCGGAGTCAGCCCCTTCTTGAACATTTCTTGCTTCTTGGAATCTTTGTCCACTTCCTCGGGGGCATAGCGAGCCAGCTCTATGAACTGGTACGTGTACTCTTCCACAGGCATGTTGCCTTGGCGGAGTTCACGGAACTCATCCGCCTTCCGCTTCAGTGTGGCTTCTGGGATGTGGTAGCGGCAGAACTCTTCCACGAATTCATCCCAGGTGATGGCGGAGGGATCCTTGGGTCGCCGCGCGATAATTCTCCCACCAGGCTAGGGTTGTCCCGGTGAGCTGGTGAGCTGCCAGGAGAACCTTGTCGCGGTCCTCACAGTTGAAGGGTTCTAGTTCCCTCAGAATGGCTCTCATCCAGTCGTCAGCATCCAAAGGATTCACCGACCCGCCAAAGGTGGGCGGCTTCGTCCTGAGGAACTCTATTAGCTTCTCGTTCATGCCCAGAACCCGGGGTCTTGGGCGGTTGACGGCGTTGAAAATGGCCTCCATCAGGACAGTCTGGTTGGCCAAGACTTGTGCCAAGTCAATGGGAGGGGGTGGCGGCGGCAGGACCACGTTCTCTCCTCCATCTTCGTCTTGGTTAACTTCCTGGTCGTGAAGACGCTCCCTCCGATCGGCTTGCGATCCCTCAGCGTCCGATCGGCCGGGGCCTTGGTGGGTCCTGACAGGGCGCCTGGAAACCATCTGTAAAGAAGCGGGTTTTCTAAGAGATCTAGCTTTTATGTGATGTTTAAGTGGGTTATATCGGATTTCTTTTTGAAAAGGTAGGGTCTACTCCTGCCGGTAAGCACACAACAAGCACCTAGCAAACAAGCAAGCACAGACAAGTTTTTATTACAAACCAGCGAGGAGGATACATCCCGACTACGCGGACACACTACACGACTAAGAACTAAGGGTGCGACTTGGACCAGTACGGCTTCATTCCCTGGGTCAGGGTCACTGGGGTATGTTACTCGCGAGGAGAGCCACCTTCCGGGGTTGAGTGCTCTTCCTGCGGAATGAGCAGCTCGTCATCATTCTCGCCCTCGGGGTCTCCATTTTCCTGGGGCTGTGTTGCGGCTTCGGCGGTCGTTGTTGGGGGTTCGGTGACTGCTGGTGGTGCTGGCGGGACTTCGATAGTTCCTCCCCATCCTACAAGGGGTGTTCCCAGTAGGACTTGAGCTTCTCCAATGGCTGGAACGGGTGTTCCGCCGTTGGTCCATTCCTGCATGCGTTGGTCCTGGATTCACCTGAGGCTTTCCTGGGCAACGACTTCACTACTTATGGCGGCTGCGGTCCTTGCTTCAGCTTGAGCCACTCGGACTTGGTGCATCCTCACTGTGACTTCAGCTTGCTCAGCCCGACTGATTTGTTCCCTCAAGTGCTTGGCTTGGTCATCGAAGAGCTTATCCAGGGAGACAAGGTAGGCAACTACATGGTACAGCAGGTCTTCTTGGTGGCGGCGTCGTTCCAGGTTTCTCATGCGGGCCTGCCAAACTGGGGTTCTGATGGCGGGAGGGAAGTACCTCATTGGTGTGGGGACGAGGTGTTCCTCGTAGATCCGGCACAGGTAGCGGAGGGCTTTTCTGAGGGCCAAAGGATAGGTGTCTCGGTGTCGAAACCCTGTGGCGGTTACGCGCCGCGGCTCGATGTTAGTGTGGCGGTTGCTTCTAGCGATGGAGAGGACCACCCTACAGCAAAGAGTGCCGAGTTGCTCGTACTCTCTGCTGTAGTACCTAGGGCGCTCAGTGATACCGAGGCACTCCAGGAAGTTGATAAGAAGGCGAGCAAAACCAGGCTCCTCCTGGCACACGCCTTGGGTCCATCCATCTTCCGCCATCTGAAAACAAAGGTAGAGTTGAACAGGTTGTGGTGGGGTACAAAGATAGATAGCTTTATTTAGCAACAAGGTTGGGGTACACTCCTCGGTTCCATTCTGGGTTAGCCATCTGGAGTCCGGCAAGGATCAAGGTAAGGATTTAGGAAAAGATGAGCTTAAGAAAGGAAAGGTTAGAGAGGGCCAGAGGAGGTCTCGTATCCTAGGGGTCGTGTCCTACGGCCAACCTACGGCTCTGATACCACCTGAAGCATCCCCTCATCAGAGGTGACCAAATGTGACACAAATACCAGTCCCAGGAGGCTGGCAACACATCTATTACAACAGGTGGATCAGTCTTTTACATCACGGCGACACAGAGGGCACGGAAGTGCCAACGCTACAAGGAACAACACAAACGCTAACGACCACACTACGATAGCAAAGGTTTCCATAGCCTCCTCAGAGTACCACACCATGGAAGCTTTCTGTGGAGGCCCTGGGTACACATGCACGGTTGGGTGTAGGGCAGCGACCTACTCGACGTCTTCGGGAATGTAATCGGGATCCTCCTCTGAAAAATAGTTAGTAAAACAAGGGTGAGCACATACATACTCAGCAAATCCAACCCCACCCACGGAGGGGCTTATAAGCAGAATCATGCATAGAGTATAACAAGGATCAGGTTAAGGTTCATTTTGCAAACTTACACATGCAGGGGTTCATTTCAAAAAGGTTTTTGCAAATCATTTTTCATAACCAAGGTGACTCAATTGTTTTTAGGAAAACCACTGTAGAACTACCGGACTCCCCGTCCGCAGTAGCCCAGGCACACAGCACATACTTTACCCGGAAAACAACTCACACCAGAAAACATCCCAAAACCCAAACACTAGTTTTTGTGACCACACCGTGACTCGTCCAATACCGTGGACACGGCTATTCGAATAGGTTTGACACTCTGCAGAGGTTGTACATCTTTACCCACAAGTAGGGTACCGTCACACGGACACCTCAGTGCCGGTACGGATCCTATCATAGCCATTACCCACCTTAGCTAAAGCTACGAGCCACCACGGAAGCACCCAAGGGGTTATCCCACATAACCAGGGCGTACCTCACACAGAGCGTACCCCTACTCCTTGGTCTCCCGCCGCTCACCCGCACACCAGATGGCAAGTAGATTAACTAGTGGGGTTTATGCTAAGCCGTTGCCACATACAACGGTCGAGTGGTTGTACGATAATTTGGGTCAGGTGAGATGTCACGCAACCCGGTCCTTAACCGACAAGATGGACAACTCCCAACACGCTCAACCACACAGGTACGAGCTCACCCATACTCCTGACACACACGTCCATCCCGTCTACCCAGTTCTTTACTCATTTTCCAAACATATCCCATTTTCATTTTTAAAGCACTCACACATTTTGAAAGCACTCACACATTTTTAAAGCACTCATTTAGGCTAAAACAAGGTTCAATCATAGCAATCAAGGGTGGCTATCCTACCATGTTTTTGCAGTAAAACAATATGCAATTTATAAAACGGGTATAGGGTTATATTTGTAAAACTAGGATCAAAGCATGCATCAAAGGATGAGATTGAACTTGTCGTCTTCGAAGTCTTCGGGGAGTGCCGGCTCGGCGTTCGGGATCTCGGGCTCCTGCTCGCAGTAGTCGGCTCCGATCTCCAGCTCGGGGTACCTTCCTTCGTCTACTCCGTCGGCTATAGCGCACACACAGGCATGCAAGCAATCAATAATAGCGTACACATTTTCTCCGACTGAGCTCGCGGAAGGTAATTAAATAAAATAGGGGAATAAATATTATGCAGGGGTTTATGGTGACGGATGGGTGGTGGTATACCCGGCACGGGTGTGAGGAATGTTGGGTTAAAAGAGATGTTTAGAAGTAAGTAGGGTAGGTTAGTAATTTAGTTTGAAATAAAAGGACCTAAATATAATATTTAGGTAGGGTGGGGGTTTAATTAAACTAGCCTAGGGGCCTTCTAAAAATAACAGGGGCGTTTTGGTGGAAAATCTTAAGGTTTAGGGTTTATTTTGGAAAAGAAAGAGAGAGGGAATAGAAGAGGGGCTCGGTGGGGGAGAAAAAGGAGAAGGCCAGGGGGTTTTTGGATAAATAGCCATCTTCTTCCTTGCGAGCGAACGAGAGGGGGGGGGAGGGGGCGGACCGCGCGGGGGCCGGCCGGTAGGGGGTGCCCGCCGGCGACCCCTGGCCACGGCGGTGGCCGAGAGATGGGGCAAAATGGAGAGGAGGCCGAGGGGGATCGATTCCCGTGCTCACCTTGTGCTAGGATGGTCTGAGGAGGCGGCTCCGCGTGAGGGCGATGGCTCGGCGGCGGTGCTAAAGGGCGGCGGCGCTGTGGGGCTCGGGGGAAGGGGGAGAAGGTCGCTGTGGAGGTGTGAGGCGGGCAGGGACTGCCGGCCTCCATTTATAGGCGCGGGTAAGGCGGTATCCGTACGGCTCCGAGCTCTAGGAGCTTCGGCCATGGCGGTGGAGGAAAAATCTTGGCGTTGACTCACCGGCGAGGCCCTAGTCGATTCAGTGCTGTGGGACGGGACCTATCGTGCAGGCGGCGAGCTGGCCTCGGCAGCGGCGACGCAGAGCGGTTGGAGATGGTGGTGGAGGTGACCGGTCGGGCAGAGCTTTTAATGGTGGTCGTCGTCGCCAGGGGGGTGCCGCGGCTCGGCGGGGCCACCGCGGGGCGGCGCGAGGGCCGTCCTTGCGTGTCGCGCGGCGACCTGTCGGCCGCCAGGCGTGGGCTAGGGAAGGGCACCGGTCCTAGGCGGCCGCGCGAGGAGAGGAGTTGGGGGTCGCGCGCGGTCAGGCCGCGGGAGGAAGAAGGAGGAGAGGGAAAAAGAAGAAAGGGAGAAAGAAAAGGAAAGAAAGAAAAGAAAGAAAGGAAAAGGAAGGAAGAAGGAAAGGAAGGAAAATAGGAAAAGAAAAGGAAGAAAATAGGGAAAAAGTTTGGAAAATTAGGAAAATTGTTAGGGAAATTAGGGAGGAGGGTTTTGCGGGGTTTTCAGATTTCCGGCGTCGACGTGATTTTCGGGACGGCGGTGATGGCGAGGCAGACCGGCCGGCGGGGCCGCGGCGTGCGGCGGATTCCCGCACGGTGGCCGACCGCGGCGCCGGGAAGGCACGAGTGGGTGCTGGCCGGGTGCGGGCGGTGCCGGCGGGATTCGCGGCACGCGCGCCGATGGTGAGAGAGGGAGACAGTGACCAGGGATTTGAAGGGGGCAAATGAGCTCAGCTGGACAGTTTTGAAAACACGCGTGATTTATTAGGTTATTTGTTAGGAGCTAAAAACGCGGGCGTTACACGTGTGGGCCGTAAGGCCGCGCAAGAGCGCTTCAGCCTTAGGAGGCCGTTTTGGGCCGAATTAGCAATCAGGCTCATTTTAAGCTTCGTATTTTATTTACGAATTTCAGTATTTTCCTTTTAAGTTCAGTTTTATTTACTGTTTTCAGTTAAGTTTTAATTTCTATTCTCAGTTAAGTTTAATTACTGTTATTAAGCTCAGTTTTGAATTTGCATGAGATATATGTTATTTATTCAAACTATTATTAAGTCCTCTTTTAAGTTGAGATATTTATAGCATAAATTATGTTATTTATTTAAGCTATTATTAATTCATGTTTTAAGCTAAGTTATAAATTCTATGAATCAAGTTAATTAAGTGGTTGATATTCATGTCATTTTAGTGTATTTTAAATCCACCACAATGCCTTGAGATGCCTCTAACTGAATGGAACCATCGGGAAGTTCAGTTAGAGTAAACTTGTGATTAATTCTGATCACCGTTGTTTTAATCATGAGTCTTAGATGAATTTCGTTTGTTTTCCCCACCGGTGATGCAAATTGAAATTTATCGTGTGATTTTAATCAAACCACCGTAGGGTTATTATCATGCTTTTATGTGCATCTCATTGCATATGATTACTAAGGCAATTAAGTTAAGACTAATTCCTTCTCTCATGAGAAATTCCCAGATTTTGAGGAATTAAGTTAAGGTTTGGGAATTATCATGATGATGAATCTTTGAGTATTTTTGATAATTAAGTTTTGATGTGCCTGTCATTTATGAGCACATTCTATACTTTATGACATGAATACATTAAGTTTAAGTCCTATTATAAAATAGGCATAAGATCAACCTTTAATATAAGTTCATTCATGTTTCCTCTAAGTTTAAGATTATACGTTGCATTAATTTGCTTCTTTTAAGTTGAAAATTATATTTTCACCTAAGTACATATAAGATGCCTCTGATTGAATGGAACCACCGGGAAGTTCAGTTAGAGTAAACTTGTGATTAATTCTGACCACCGTTGTTTTAATCATGAGTCTTAGATGAATTTCGTTTGTTTTCCCCACCGGTGATGCAAATTGAAATTTATCGCATGATTTTAATCGGACCACCGTAAGGTTATTATCGTGCTCTCATGTGCATCTTCATTGTACTATTCATGAGACATGATTGGTTTTTGTACTTTCAGTTGTTTATGTAGACTTACTAAGCACCTTTAAGCATTATGATGGCACATTTTCCCTAGTTGGACTAAGAGTGTGCTTCGCATTCTCAAGATTCCTGATCTTGATTATGCACTTCGGGAGGACTAACCTATTGCTCCCACTAAGAGTATGAGGATCTTGCCAAGCAAATGAGGGAGTACGTCTCCAATTTAGAAAAATTGGCACATATCCGATTACTTTGCAACAATGGCCATTAAGCATTCGATCATTGAAGTTTGAAGGGGAGCATTTCCTGATCAAGGGAATGGCTTTATGCTAAGTGCTAAGGAGTTATTACATTCCATTGAGGGAAGCAATAAAGATAAGTTAGTCACTTTCCTCATGGCAAAATTATGAAATAATGATAAAGGTGCGTTGAGCGTACACATTAAGAGCATATATGACATAGCCACTAAGTTAAAAGCACTTGGGAAGTCCATCTCTGATGGTGAACTTGTGCAATAAATTTATGGCTTCTCTTTCTGAGAATTATGAGAGGCATGCTCTTGATTAGAATTATGCTCAAGTAATCTGCAATTTTTGAATCACCCGGCCATATACTGAAGTTGTGTCTTGAGTTTAAGTCATGGCTTCAGAGGATGGGTAATTAACTTGTCTCATAAGCTTTATTAAGATTATTCGACACTATTTACTCCCATGGTGGATTGACTAAGGTGCACTTGCACATTTCATTTCTTCCTCAGACTTTAATGAGCCATAAAGAGAGGGAGAAATGGGGGAGTAAAGTCCACAAGACATCCTTGAAATCAAAGATTATGGAGCTTTGCATTACACATTAAGTTCTTAGCATTATTTTCGATTTTATTAGCTGATGATGTGCCTTAGTTTAAGTGTAAATTATAACCATTTTTATGTATTGTGAAATTCTTAAGTTTTGTATTTCCCAATACGTAATAAAAACATTATCAAGCTTGTTATATTCTCCTCACATTTGTCTTTGATCCTTATTTAAGTTATATGCATAAAGATATGTTGAGACCTTGTCGAACATGTGGTACACTTTCGTTTAGACCACAAATTCGAGGGGGAGAAAGGAATGTCTCGTCAGTACTGAGATGCTCCGATTAGTAAAATAAGAGACGTTCTTGACAGCTAAGAAATGAATTAAGAAAAATACTCCAAATAATAAGATGCATTTTGGACATTTACTCTTGCATTTTTTTAATACCCATTAAGAATAACTATAAGTTCAAGGGTGTTGTTTTAATGCGACATAAGATTGTCAGATAATATTGTCTTGATATCATTAGGATTGGAGTGCTACTCCATAATTACCAATTGTCTCAAATAAGAGTGATTTTATTCTTTATTCTGGCCACCGCTAGGTACGGGATAATTTTCACAAGTTTTGTTGCTCTAGTCCACATTCTTGCCATCGCTGTTGTGGACTATTTCGATAGAACCAGAGACGATTGAAGTATGGTTTATGTTCACCTTTCTAGCCTACGCTGTTTGATGAGCATTTAATCATAACCTTGCTACTCTGATTCATTTTCTGGCCAACGCTGTTGTGAGTTAGGTTAGCAAGGGAAGTTTTTCTATGGTATCCAAGAAAGGCAAACTAAGTGTCGTGCCAAACATAAAAGAGATAAAGAACTACCATTATAAGTTATTCAATTAAGATTAAGGGTCGACACACCTTAATGCTTTCAGCTACTTCATTAAGGTTCTTGACATAAGATAGTTCTCTTCCGAGAGTGAGCAAAGATTAATGGCAGCTCACATAGGAGGAAACAAAATCTTAACGAGATATAGAGTAATATTTCTTTATATTGATGACTTAAGACAATAAGTATATGATTTATCATATATATTTAACTAGGTGACACCCCGCGCGTTGCTGCGAGATTTTTTTAAACAAAATTTTAAGGTGAAATGTGAAAGTAGTGACACCAAAGATATTACATGGCAATATTCGTTTGTAAACTCATTATATATGAAAGCATGTTATTTTGTTGAGAGTGAATCATTCTAAAATCATCAGCAAGAATTTTGTGGTGTGATATACATGCTATAAGCCACAGAAAATCGATTGAAGACATAAATATGTGATTTGGTGGATGGTGACATGGCGTATAGTGGATGGTGACATGGCACATAGTGGATGATGACGTGGAATGCTTGCATGTTGAAAGAAATCCAACCATGACTTGTAGTGGGTCTCACCTATATAAGTTTTATAGATTTGTGCCATAAGTATACCTCCTTTTCATGCATAATTTCTATTGAGGGTTTTCTTTAGTTGTTTAACCGCTACTGAAATGTGTGAAACTTAGTGATAAGATTAATTTTGGGCACAATAGTAAGAACCTCAATTAATATTTGTAAAGAAGAGGTTATAAAGGGGTATATGTACTTTAACATAAGTTTTAATAGCAATTTTCTAATGGAGTCAAGACAGTAGGCCATAATGGGTCTACATACTCAAGAGTGATTCCAAAAGAAACTGAGATGCTAAGTTCATAACTCATAATAAGTTTTGTAAGTATCATGGGCAACCATGATTATTTGTAAGGTTAAGGTGGAAAACTTATTATCTTGATACTCTAGGTGAATGCTTTCTCCATAAGCTAATGGAAAATAAGTATGCATTCCAAGAAAGGGGAAAAGTATTCATCAAAATGATTAGATACATCTTATTGAAGCTCTCCCAAGATCTGGGGGAGCATAACACTGAGATGGGACAAAAGTGAGTATCAAGATTATCACTGAAGGGCAAAAGTTTAGATAATTGCTTAAGTGATAAATAGTGAATGCATATTCAGCTATGCCTATTTTGTTTTGATAATCAAATTTTCATAAAGACTATGAAATTAAGATTAAGTTAAAAGGAAGACGTTCCTGAAACTGTATGCTAAGATCTATGATAAGTAATTGACTTAGCATTACAAGCCGGAATGCTTGACAAAACCGATGAGTCTCAATCCAGGAGAGGTCCACTGGAAAAAGGTGCTGAAAGTTTTAAATGCACCATGACAACATGCTTATTTAGTTAAGAATTATTCAGATGAGTTTTGTAAGAGTATATGGATATAAAAGTGCACAATAAGTTTATATCCTTCACTCTTGCATTTATGAGCGATTCTGCAGAAAGCTCTAAAACAAAGTTAGCTTAGCAAGCTAATTTTGTGTATGGCATGTTTTAGTGCAGGCAGGCATAAGAAATAAGTTCCGGTGTTATTGTTATTATTAAGTTAACATTGATTGAAATCAATGTCATTGTATTTAATTACAGTATTCCTTCAAAGTAATGACATATAATCGATGGTGTCAAGCCCATTGATAATAAATTATGACATGAATGAAGGGTCCCAGGATCGTAGTCATATTTAAGGCTTTAAGTAAGATGCTAGCAACATGACTAATTGAGGATTTGACACCTATCCTATTTTTCGCGAAATTAGTTTGGATTGGTGATAAATCTGAAATATGATTCTGGATGAGGCTGAATAAATAAACTTCCAAATAAGCAAATAAGTGTTCTATCAAGATGCTATAGTGAACTTTAGTTAATGGTGTCCCGGTATGTCTGTAATGTCTGCCGATGACGCATTCGCTAGGTCTTGCTGTAGCATTGAGTGTGAACATAAGATGAACATAAGTTTAAGCTAAGATTGTTCGATTAAGTGGGAGAATGTTGATTGATGTGTATCCACCTACACATGATCAATGAAATTGACAAATTATAAAGTTTGTTTGTTGACCCTCGGACAGGGGGGAATGTTAGATATTTTGGTTGACCTGAAGTCAGCCAAACCGCACGGGAGAAGCCTCTCTCGTGCGTCAGCCCGTTTGCCAGTGATCGGGAGGCAAACACTAAGCCCATTGGGCTCGGCCCCTTGCCTACAGCGCCATTATATAAGATAGGAAGCCCCCCTGGGCGACCTTAGCCAATCCATCTGTAGGGTTTCCACCGAAACTCTTGTCTGTCCGATTAGTGAGGGCGCTGGAAGGTTCGGAAGCTCGAGTTCCTACCGCAGGCGCTACCGACGTCGACCAGAAGGCCACCGCCGCAGAGGAGATGCCCCTGCACTACACCGACCGGCGTCATCGTCTACACCAACTCAGACCGGCGAGATGGATTCCTCCATTACCCGGTATTAGATCTATTTGACCTATTCCACATTAATTTCAGTACTAGGTGTGATCTATTTTGACTAGAGATCCTGGTTAAGTTCAATTAGATCTAAGTGTTTTAATAAGTACATAAGTTTTATCTAACACTAGATAGCAAGATAAGCAGGCATGCTGGCTGAAGTGAAATGCAGCACCTATTCTTCCATTTCATCATATGGAGCATGTGCTCTACTTTTCCCATGAACGTTCTTGTTGGAGAGAAATGTACTGTCCAAAATTTTGCACAAAGTCTACTGAATCTGCAGCTCTCCACAGTAGCTATTATGCTTTTACTAACTGCCAATATCATTCTTTAGTGAGCTGCACTACTTTTGTATTGCACCATCAGGTGCCCATGTTTTGGATTGGGACTTCAGTTACAGTTGCACAAGCAGTGCTCTTTTCCAGGCTGTTGGGAGAAGAGGCAGCTAGCTTTCAATGGTGGTGTTGGTGAACGGCCACCTCCTCACATACTGTGCTTAAACGTGCATAATGTTTCTTCGGAAAAGAATGATATTGGCAGTTAGTAAATAGTTATAGTGATCCACACAAACTATCATAGCGATTGGTAAAACACTAGACGTGGTCGTGGCTAAGTAATTATTAGTAAAATGATCACATGGCTTAAACAGATGTTATGTGGCACTAAATTACTAGTAACTAGGTGATATCCCGCTCGTTGCTGCGGGAATTTCTATAAATTTTGAAGATGCAATTTGAAAGTAGAAACACTAAAATGATTGCATCACAATATTTTTTTCAAACAACAATGTAGATGAAAACACATTCATTTTATTGAAAGAGAAGTACTTAAAAATCTATAGCATGATACTCGCAAAGACTAACACAATGCATGCATGATTATTATTAGTAAAAGAAAATCGGTAGAAATAAAAAAATCATGATGATTCTAGTGGGTGGTGATGTGGACAATTGCATGTTGAGAGAAGATCTACAACAATGTAGATGAAAACACATTCATTTTATTGAAAGAGAAGTACTTAAAAATCTATAGCATGATACTCGCAAAGACTAACACAATGCATGCATGATTATTATTAGTAAAAGAAAATCGGTAGAAATAAAAAAATCATGATGATTCTAGTGGGTGATGATGTGGACAATTGCATGTTAAGAGAAGATCTAGCGGATGGTGACGTGGACCTCTTACATATTGAGAGTAGTCTTTTTTTTTAAGTCGAGAGGAGTCTATCATTATGTGTAGTGGGTTCAATATATGTAGTTGTTAGATTAGCGAATGCCTTGAAGCAACGGAGATAGACAGTGCAGTAATGAAAGAAAACTCTGAAGGCCCAAAGGGAAGATGCTGTTGGGCCGACGACACGACCATGCAAACTCAAACGCGAAGATGTTTGTGGGCCGTGGGCCGAGGACTCGATCAGACAGAATACAGATGAAACCACAACGAGGACGGCCTATTTGGGAGGGTCGTCAATCGGAGGACGGCCGAACATTTATTACTGCTAGTGAACACACAAAAAGAAAGGAAAAAAAAAACTCTCTCGTGCACTCTCTCATCCCTGAACTGGGGGATCGTTGCATCGAGTGAGCGTGCTCATGGACACGTCGGCGGATCACTCGTTTCACGGTGCACCCGAGAAGACTTGGCTTTCCGTTAATCGTCAGGGGGGTTTCAGGGTCGACAAGGCATTCAGATCAACTCGTTCGTACTCGCCAAACTGCCCAAAGTCCGAAACCGCCTGTACGTACTCGTACAGTTCAGTCCCACAGAAATCAGGCCCGCAGGAACCCAACTACCCACATGTTCGCGCTCCCACCAAACATTGAAGCAGCAAAATGGTGATGCGGATTTTGGTAAGCATGATTTGCTCTCATATTTGACTGGGCAGCTCCCATTTTTCCCTTAAGGATTACTAGTAAAAAGAATATACTAGTTCTTAATGATTTAAAATTCACCTCGAATGACGTAGAAAACATACTCCGTCCAGCAAGTCGATCACGCGCTGTATAAATATCTGTACTCGTGGCAAATGACTCCAACGTTGTCAACAAGCCTCGAAATAAGCCTGCCACTCGGGCGGGTACGGAGAAATCCACTTTTGTTCATACCCAAATCCAAATAATTATTATCTACTTCTTACCCTCCCCATTCACACCCATACCTAATGGATAACTAGTTTTGTACTAGATTCTACACATACCCAATCGATTATTTGCACCCTCCCCACACCCTACCCTCCCCATTTCTTCAATGGATAATTATTTTCTACCCATACCCTCCCCATTTGAGGTGGGTGTGGATTTGAATATGGACAATGGATAAAAACAACAGGCATACCTCGAAATCAGCAGCAGCACCTGGTATGGTATCCTCCCCGTGGTTGGTGAACCCAACAAAGGCCATGTTTCGATAGTAGATATTAGTGTTAATGTTAGTGGTAGTTTTAACACTTCCAAATTAACACATAAAAAACTAACACCTTAACTCACAGCACACGCCAACCAATCATCTTATATGCAACGCTGTAAACTGTGGGGGTGTTTGGATCCCTTTAGTCCCATAAGACTAGAGACTAGAGACTCAAATTTTTTAGTCACAACTCTTTTGGAAGGTGACTAAAATTAGTCTCTATTAATGATCCTTTGCATTTATTTCTCTGTCCCTTCCTTTCTTCTTGTCCTCTCTCTCATCTCTCTCCTCTTCTTCTTCCCTTTCCTTCTCTCCTTTCTCCCTCCCGCCGCCGCCTCTGCGCTCCCTCTCAATCTCCCCCGCCCGGCGCGCGCGGCCGGCGGCCGGCGGCCGGCGCGGCGCGGCCGGCCGGCGGGGGCGGCGGGCGCGCGCGCGGGACGGCGTGGCGCGCGTGACGGCGCGGCGGCGCGGCGCGGTCGGGGGCTAGCGGCCGGCATGGCCGGGCACGCGCCACGGCGCGCGGCCAGCGGCGCGGTGCGCGGAGAGAGAGAGGACGCACGAGTTCAGAGGGAGAGAGGGGAGACAGGAACAATAAATGTGGAGAGAGAGGGACTTTTAGTCACCAAAAGTTGGGGTACCCCTGACTAGAGACTAGACTAGTTTTAATCCCCCTTTAGTCAGGGGTGTTTGGAGGTTTAGAGGGTGTTTGGATCCAATTTTAGTCTCATGACTAAAATTAGTAGACTAAAAAATTTTAGTCACACCCTGTTTGGATGGTGACTAAAATTAGTTAGCATTAAATTGTCCTCCTCCCTTACCTTTCTCTCTCCTCTCCTCTTCCTCCCTTTTCCCTCGGCTCTCCTACGCCTGTTCACTGCCCCATTCCTCGCGCACCGACGGACCTGCACCGGTGAGCTCCGCGCACCGCCGCTCCGTCCCCCACGCGCGGGCGAGTTCCGCGCGGCCGCGCGTGCGCCGGCGGGTGCCACCGAGCCCGCACACGCCGTGGCCCTGGAGGCCGACGCCACTGTGCCCATCTTCGACGGTGGATCTGCGAGATGTAGGGGACGACTTCGGGACCGCGGCGGTCATTGTTGCATGTCGTGCCTCTCCTCCGCCACCTCCGCCGCACCACCGGCAGGCCTCGACGACGGACAAGGCGGCGAGGGGCGCGAGGAAGCCATCCGTCACCTCGGACCGTGGCGACTGTCGTAGGCCGGCCTCCCCCCTACGCGCGGGCCGGCCGGCCCGCGCCCGCTCGACAACGTCGTCGAGCGGTGGGCGGAGCACGAGAGCGCGGCGGGCCGTGGGCGGAGGGAGCACGGCGGGCGCGGGGCGGAGGGGAGCACGACGGGTGGTAGCGGCGGGCGGAGCGAGAGGAGCGCGGCGTCGGCGCGACGGGGGAGAAGCGAGTACAGGAGTGGGGAGGGCATGGCGCGGTGGCGGAGAATGGGAGCGGTGGAGCGTGGCGGAGAAGGGGAGCGGCGAGCGCGGCGGAGCGCATCGCCTGTTCTCCCGTCGCGGGAGGAGGAGGAGAGGCAAGGCGCCTGGATAACTGCAACATTAATGAGGAGAGAGAGAAAGTAGGGGTTTTAGTCTCTTTTAGCTGGGTCAGGGGTGCATAGAGGCTACACTAATTTTAGTCGCCCTTTAGTCAGGAGTGTTTGGCAAATTAGTCTCTCAAGGTGACTAAAATTAGTCTAGTGATCCAAACACCCTCTTAATCCCTCCAAGAGACTAAAACTAGTCTCTGGTCTCGGTCAGGGTGGATCCAAACACCCCCACAGCACCAAAAATACTGGCACACTGTTCTTTAAAAAAAATACTGGCACACCACCTTTTTCTACGAAAAATAATGGTCCACCTCTTCACATTTCTTCTCTCTAGAATATTATAAGTATCTCCAAACAATAAGATACGATTTTCTTTTCCTCGCAAGAAAATAGTACCAATTTTATTTTATTCTAGAAAAAGAAAATTGTGAGCTGAAAGAAAGTGGGAAACGAGACCAGAGGAAAGGAGCAGCCCGACGGGGTCCACCCACCTACCGCCCAACCCCCCACATCTCCTTCTCCACTGTTCCCGGCTTCCCGCCGTATAAATTCACCGAACGCCGGCACCACCGCACACCAAACCCGCAACGCCGGCCGGGCAGCCATGGACGCCTCCCTCCTCCTCTCCGTCGGCCTGGCGGCCGTCCTCATCCCGCTCTCCCTCGCGATCATCGACCGGCTCCGCCTCGGCCGCCTCCCGCCCGGCCCGCGGCCCTGGCCCGTGCTGGGCAACCTGCGCCAGATCAAGCCCATCCGGTGCCGCTGCTTCCAGGAGTGGGCGGACCGGTACGGGCCCATCATCTCCGTCTGGTTCGGCTCCGGCCTCACCGTCGTCGTCTCCACCTCGGAGCTCGCCAAGGAGGTGCTCAAGGAGAAGGACCAGCAGCTCGCGGACCGCCCGCGGAACCGCTCCACGCAGCGCTTCAGCCGCAACGGCCAGGACCTGATCTGGGCCGACTACGGCCCGCACTACATCAAGGTGCGCAAGCTCTGCAACCTCGAGCTCTTCACCCCCAAGCGACTCGAGGCGCTGCGCCCCATCCGCGAGGACGAGGTCACCGCCATGGTCGAGTCCGTCCACCGCGCCGCCACCACCCCGGGTGAGTAAGCGGAGATCTCATTCCCACTGCTCATCGCTTCGATCCCAGATGGTGTTAGGTGTGTGCAATTTTGTACAAAGTTGAGGGTGTTCGGTGAAAAAAGTAGGACGATTCCTTTGGTCCGAAGACTTGTACAGTGGGGACGTCGTGGGCCTCGTGGGGTCGTTCGTTGCTGGGGTGTCGCTGCCTGTGTTGGTGGATTTGGTGACCAACTGGCAACTGCTGCCTCGTGTTGACTCGGCTAAGCGGTGCCGGGACCTGCGATTTGCAATGTCTCTTCGATCTACGCTCTTGGTGCCAAGCTTGCTCCGATCGTTGGTGACAATGCCAAGCTTCGGTCGACGGTCTGCAATTCCGTAGGCTTATTGATTGATGGTTTTGGGTCGATTATGCCAGATCATAGGGGAAATGTCAAATCTCAGCCAGCCGCAGTCGGCTGAAGTAGTAAATGAATGGAAATGACTCTTACTGTAAAGGTGACCACATGGTAGCACGTTGTTAGACAGGTACCATAGCACCAACATTTTGCTAAATTAGTGTGCTCAGTGGCACCAGTAGTACTGATAATCCGTCAGCTGCATTGAGCTGAGGAACCATGGGGTTTATTTTATTAGGCAACAGGCATACATGATATCGACCAGACGTGGTGATTATGTTATAAATTTTGACTGATCGTCCCGTGAGTTTTAGTAATCTCCTTATAATCATAAGCCATGGAGCTGATCTTCTTGATCTAAACGGCATTGTAAGTGTTTAGTTGGGCTTTGACTATTTTGGTGGTTTCCACAATGTTCTGTTAAAGAATATTTCATACGCCTCAGCTTACAAATAATTATGTGATCCTTGCACAGCACATTAAGAAGTCTGTCCGCTAACTGAAAGAACAACATGCAAATTTAGTATGGTGCACCAAGCATTCTCTATTGGCACATAAGACTAGTTTCGACCAAACCAGCAATTTTTACTTGATAATCATTTCATAACATGTCCCAACCCGGGTTCAAAGCATGGCACCTTCTTAGAATAAATCCCGGGGAAAGTCTCCTTGTGTGGTCGAGTTTTTTTTCTTGACAATTAGTTTGATCAGCACATGGGAGATATTAAATGTGGTGACAGCTTGCAAGTTTACGAATTCAGATTTGATTGTAATGCAGAACTATGATGTTCAGTGGTTCACTTGTGCAATCTGAGAACACTTTAAACAATCTTGATTTTTGAACAGCTTGCCCGCAAAAATGTTGTCTTGATTTGTCTGAGACTCCAAAGACCAAACCAGGTTAATACTAATGGTGTTCGAAAAAAAGAAAAGTGCTGACCAGATTGATAGTACTTACAAATGTGATTTTGAGCACAAACAACATAGATAGCTTTTAGTACTTAAGCAGACTGTGCAGGATTGGTATTTGATTATGAGTAACCGATATATATTGTATTTTCGGAGCAATCAGTGAGTGGATTTGAACTGAATGCTGCAGCATATCCAAAACGGGGAAGCTCAGATAGTGAAATGCATATGAACTACTCGCAAAAAAAAGAAGAAGAAAGAAATGCAAGTGAACTCTATGTGGTACCGTGGTATTATACCGAATGTATCCTCTGCACTAGTGTTGGGTTTTCTTATCAAGTTTTCGTGAGGAATATGGACAGTCCATGCACCTTCTTTGCAATGTTAGTTGCAAACCAAACCACTCATTAATAACCTTTTGACTTTATTTATCACAAAATTGATGGCTGATTGTCTTATTCTCCTTCCTCTTTTTTAATTTTAGTTGCAAAGCAAACCGCCATTGATAGCTTTTTTTATACTGTTCAGCAAACAACACATTAATGTAATTTCTGAAACAATCCACAAAAAAAGTAAATATAAATTATTAATATGCATTATATTGAAACAGTCAGCTGCCAGATTGGTTGTAGCCCTAAATCATTTGGGCATTTCACAATAGTATCTAATTTTAACCATTACTTATCTTATATTGTTTTCAGGTAATGAAGGAAAGCCAATTGTAGTGAGGAAACACCTTTCTATGGTGGCCTTCAACAACATAACAAGGCTGGCATTTGGGAAGCGGTTTATGAATGCAAACGGTGAGGTTGATGAACAAGGGCGTGAGTTTAAAACTATCGTGAACAACGGGATCAAGATCGGCGCATCTCTATCTGTTGCTGAGTTTATTTGGTATTTGAGATGGCTGTGCCCACTTAATGAGGAGCTTTACAAAACTCACAATGAGAGAAGGGACCGCCTGACAATGAAGATCATTGAAGAGCATGCTAGGGCCCTCACGGAGAGTGGTGCCAAGCAGCACTTTGTGGATGCACTTTTCACCCTCAAAGAGCAGTATGATCTTAGTGAAGACACGGTTATTGGACTTCTATGGGTATGTTGGATCCCTTTTCTCACAGATTACTCATTCAGTCATTTGTATGTGCCTTCTGGAGTTTATTTGAAGTTTTTTATACCTCAGATGTGATGCACTGCTGAATTCTTTTTATGCTAGATGTGATGCTGATGCTGATGTGTTGCTAATTCTTCTATAATGCACACATGTTGCATATACCCTTGATAAAATCGACTGATTTATAAAGTTCACTGGAGAATTCTTTTGCCTACTCCAGTAGTCCAGTAAGGTTCAGTATGCAGTTCGGGTCAGAATGAGACGTCACTGTCTCAAGGTAGGTGTAAGATAGTGGGATTTGGCAAAAGTCTATGTTTACTTTGTAGTTGGGAAATGGTTGCACTTTATGTTCACTCATTCACCTACTATCAACACGAGAAATGTGCAAAGGTTAGGCCAGTTAGCTACCAAGCCACTTGGTGAAAACCATATGTTTTCCCCAATAATTCAAGGGGGGGATCCACCATACTCATTTTAAACTGATACCGGTCCTGGTAACTCGTGCTGAGTACTAATCTTCCTTGATTCCCCCACTTCTGTTCAGGACATGATCACTGCTGGAATGGACACGACAGTCATCTCAGTCGAGTGGGCGATGGCAGAGCTGGTGAGGAACCCAAGGGTGCAGAAGAAGCTGCAAGAGGAGCTGGACCGTGTCGTCGGCCGCGACCGCGTCATGTTGGAGACCGACTTCCAGAACCTCCCCTACCTGCAGGCTGTCGTCAAGGAGTCGCTCCGGCTGCACCCGCCGACGCCGTTGATGCTCCCGCACAAGGCCAGCACGGGTGTCAAGATCGGCGGCTACGACATCCCCAAGGGTGCCAACGTGATGGTGAACGTGTGGGCAGTGGCGCGCGACCCCAAGGTGTGGGCCAACCCGCTGGAGTACAGGCCGGAGCGCTTCATGGAGGAGAGCATCGACATCAAGGGCAGCGACTTCAGGGTGCTCCCGTTCGGCGCCGGCCGGCGGGTGTGCCCCGGAGCTCAGCTCGGTATCAACCTCGTGGCCTCCATGATCGGGCACCTGCTGCACCACTTCGAGTGGTCCCTGCCGGAGGGCACCAGGCCGGAGGATGTCGACATGATGGAGTCCCCCGGGCTCGTCACGTTCATGGGCACGCCGCTGCAGGCCGTCGCCAGGCCTCGCCTGGAGAACGAGGAGCTGTACAAGAGGATCCCCGTCGAGATGTGAGCTGCCTGCCGCCGCTTTGAAATTCACTGGTCGGCTTGGGCTTTTCTTCTTGCTGCTGCTGGTTATTTACTGCTCTGCTGCTGCTTTCAGCTAGGTGCATTATATATAGTGTTGTAAAATGTGAAGTTACATTCTAATCTCATAAAAATGTCACATGCGGATCCTTCAAATGATGATTATACAGTCACGTTGTCACGTTCGTTTCTTGTATATTTTCGTGGTGTGGTTGAAGTGAGCATATCGTTTTGCACCATGTCCCTTTGTGTCACATGTCAGCACAATTCCACTTTGTACTGAGAGAGAGATCTGGCCCTGCATGTTTTGGCCTTTTTTTTTGAGATTGCATGTTTTGGCCTTTTGCTTTGAAGAAGCGTGAGGCTCAAATAAAGTACTGCCTTTTGGGCCTTGACTAGTGGCAATGGGTTTGGGCTTTTTTTAATGGTGGACATAAACATCCATTAAGGAAGGAAGGATAAAGGTGATGTTACCAGCACCGTCTACATCAATTTTGTGCTTGTTATGGTCTTATGGAGCAGAGAAATTACCCGAAAACATAGTGGAGCAGAGAGATTGTATGCTGCCTATTAGATGGCTTCAGCATAAACTTCATGCCGCACAACAATGGTACTGGTGAAAGTGCAGGGATTGTGTGTGCACAACTTAATATTTGAAGGAACGAAATCGGATCTTTGAGAGGAAAAGGGAGCAGCCGAGGCTGGTGGCTACAACTACAATGATCAAAGTTGAAATGACATTGCGGGTGCTCAGTGAGCCAGGAGGGTTTCCTTTTAATGTTTAATTTATTAGACTGTTTAAGAGCTAGAGTATTGCTAGTTATTTATGTAATTCTCATGATATAATCATCGACTTCGCTCTCCTTAAACGATATGGCAGGCTCATGTTAGTTCTTAAAAAAAAAGAACTTTCAAATGAGTGTATGTCAGGCCATTTCTAAGTCTTGCAAATGGGTGCATACACAGGCGCCTAGGTTGGGCAGAAATTGAATGTTGATATCTCATTGTTTCGCACCTCCGCTATGAAATATAGCAGTGATAAGCGGGGGACAAACACTATTGGCATTTCTTGGTAACGTGGTATTATCAATGCCCTTCCTAATACTAACAGTGAGCATAAGGCAAAAATGCGTAGGAAGCGACTTGAGCGAAGGTATCTATAATTTTTTTAAACTTAGTCCATAGTTTTTGTTTTTCATATAAAAAAACATACTCTCAACCCTCTCTGATTCTAAACATAGCATCAAAATGTATCCTAACTATAACAACTTCTAGAGTTCGCATTCAAATTTTCGCTTATAAAGTGACCAAAGTACTCCTCATTACATACTCCCTTGGTATGAAATATCTGTCGTTATTGACTTTTTCTTTCAACTTTGATCATTTGTCTTATTCAAAAATTATTGCAAATATGTAAAAGGTAAGTCAAACTTAAAATACCCACAATAGTGAAGCATGTAACAAATAAAATAGATAGTACTTGCATAATTTTTTGAATAAGATGAACGGTTAAAATTGTAAAACAATGTCAACGACGACAAGTATTTTGATACAGATGGAGTATTAGACCTTTCTGAGTAAGAGCTAAACGGGGCTAATGCACCTCGTCCAATGAATTGTTATAGAGCATATGTATTGGCGCCACGCAAATGACTGATGAGCGACCTCTGCAATCTTTTCGTTTTTCACTTTCACATGCAAGTTGAGTGTTGAAAATTGAAATCAAAGAGTTTGTTTTATGTTGGTTCTAACATTAGAGCTTGCAGCCAGCGCCTTCTGTGGTTATGTTCTACTTCTCACAAATAACAATTAACAAGCCCTTAAAGCCTTAACTTGCTTGTTGATTAGACGTTACTTGCATGTGCAAGCAATTGACTGCAGCTGAACAGATGCATGCACGTATGAGATAGGGGGTCCAAAAATTCTCACCGTGATAGGGGGGCTGTGGCCCCTACTGCCCCCTGGTTCCCCAGTGGTGATAAGTTACACATGAGTGTCGGTGCGAAAAGTAGTCCCGACACTAACTAGTAAGAAGCGCTTAGATCTATCTCTCGATGACCGGTGCTAAGCAACTAGTGACACTGGGTTTTATCCTGGTTCCGGCCGGGGGCCGTACGTCCAACAGGGATGTGCTCGGGGCACTATATTGTGTTGCACCGTGGTGCTCGTAGAGGGGGGCGACAAGCGAGGCAGGAGAGGAGGTCAGGCCTCCAGGTCCCAGAGGTACTGATTGAGGCAAGTGCCAATATCGTGGTGAAGGCGGAAAGCGTACCGGTGATTGCTGTCTGTCGCCCCGTCTCTCCTGCGGCTGGGGAACTGCCTCTCCTTTCATAGGCCAAGGAGGAAGCAGTTTACAAGCGTGCCGCACTGTTCTAGCTACGTGTGAAGGCATGGCGTACAGTGCCACGGAGTAGACGGTTGTCTTGGCGAATCTCACTTCCGGCGGGGCGTCATGGCACGTCCTGTGCGCGCCTAGGAGCGGCTTCGAGGGTGGCGGTGTAGCAGTTTCCTGTTCGGCGACCGCCCGTGTAAGGACTCGAGGGTGCCGTTGACACGACGTCGTACAAGGCACAGTGGCTGGCGTGGCGGTGTCCCGTCGCCGCATGCTTCCACAGCGTCGGGGATGGCGTCGGGACGGCGGGGATGGTCGCACAAGGCCGATGGCGACGGAGGTGACCGATCCTGCCGGCCTGGCGTCACGGCGTTGTTCTTGCACGGGCGTGGCGTAGCTGTTCACCTTCCCTTCAAGGGCTCCGCCGTCCTTCCTCGAGGGTGCGGCGCGCCGGCCGTACGGGAGTGGGTGGCACAGTGCCACGGGGCTGTTGCTGACCATGCCACACAGCGTCGCACAGTGGCGCGGATGGCCTCGTCACGGGAGTTGGCGGAGCTGTGCCGGGGAATGATTCCCAGGCGCATAGTGGCGCGGATTCGCCTTTGACTTGGACGCCTGTGAATGTCAGTGCATTAAATGCCCCTGCCGGGGGAACAGGTATGGAGGCGGCGGGCCCGTGATACCCTCGAGCGAGACGGAAGCTCGCTCGAGGGGGCGCTTTGGCTCTCGATCGAGACGGGGGCTCGCTCGAGGGGGCGTCCAGCCCCCGAGCGAGGCGGATGCTCACCCGTGGGGGCGACCGGCCCTCGAGCGAGGTGAAGTTGCACCGGTACGGCGATGTACCCCTCGAGCGAAGCGGAGTTCCGTCCGAGGGTGGCTAGGCCGCTTGTATGACGGGCCGTGGGTCCGTGGGTTTGTTTTGCGCGTGAGTTTAGGTTCGTTTGCGTTTGTTTTTTACGAATGTAAGCGGGTTTTCCCTGGTTGTTTAGGGGACCCTCATGGTTGTCCCCGACAGTAGACCCCGAGCATCTGTGGGGGTATCCGTTAGGATCCCGCAGATGCTGATGCTTGTTGATGGGACGTTCCTCCCCCTGGTTGCTGGTGCTATTTCGTGGGGACGCGCTACCGGACCCGTGGGTCTAGCCCCCGAAGCCTTGCAGGAGCGTGGGTGCTCCTGCAAGGGTTTTTACACAGGATCTGCCGACGTGCGGGGTGTTAGTTTCAGCCGGCATTGGCAATATTCCAGTCGGCCTCGGTGGTGCCACACGCACGTATCTGGCATCGCCCGCGTTCGGTGCGCCCTAGGAGGTGTAGCCGTGCGTCGAGCCCCCGAGCCTGGGCCCATGCGAGGCGATCGGGGTGAGCTCTTCGACTTGTTTTGAACGCTCCCTCGCCGTCCCTTCGCGGGACGGAGGGTGAGGTTTCCGCAACTCCCATCGAACGGGTCGCGAATTGCGGATTCCTAGTTGAGCTGTTATCAGTTGATTCAAGTGAACGCCCATGCCTCGTTCGATAAGGGTTGGCTCGTGGTCCGGAGACTCGTCCATGAAAGCGCTTACGTGGGTTTGCTAGGTGGGGCTCGGTCCCGTTCGCTAGGGACCGAGGGCGCGGAAGCTCTCCCTCGATGGGATCCCCCGACTAGCTGCCCTCGTTGGCTCTTGAATAGGACATGTGGGGCGCCCCCGAGCTGGTGAGCTCGAGGATAGGCTCGAATGCGCACACTCTCGTCGTCCCTGACTCTATTGATCCGAGGCACCTGTTCGAACCCTTCGAGGGTCAGGCTTCGAACCCACGATCAGTAGGGCCGCTGCGGGGTGGCAGCTAGGTGCCCCGCGTTTCTACATCTGCAAGACTCGAGGGCTTGCGGTCGAACCGGCCCACGAGTTGTTGATCAGTAATCCTCTTGAATCGAGGGCACATGTGGCGCCCGCTCTCGCTGAGTGGGCTTCGAGACCACTGGTCGGTAGTTACACCCTTCGAGGGTCGGACTTTTCGAGCCCTAGGCTCGGGCCGCTCGAGGATCACGCTTACTTGGTAAGAGACCGAGCCATTTAATGCCCATAGTTGTGGCCACAGTCATGCGCTGCGGGCGCACCTTTTCAGGCGTCGTGGCCGCGCGCGTAGTGGGCGACGTGGGCGGGCGGACGTGACGGCCCGCCGTGGCTCTTCGGTTGTTGTGCCGTAATGATCGCGTGCGCGTGCACCTTGCCGTTCCGGTCGCGGTGGGGCCCGTTCGTCAGTGACGGGTGCCGTCACCAGCAGTTAATGCGCGCGGAGCGCGTGATTCGGGGAGCGCGGCTCCCATGGATCTATAAATCCAAGGGGAAGGAGGGGCGAGTTCTTTACCTCAACACGCGCGCGCTGGACCCACTGTCGTGGCACCGCTCGACGATGACGGAGTTCGTGCTCCACGAGCTCGAGAACGGCGGCCAGCTGGCGCCGAATGTGGACGGGCAACCCCCGGTGTGGATCGTCCCGCCGGCGGCGGATCGGGAGCCCAACCCGCCGTACAACTACGTCGTCAGCTTAATCCGCCACCACGAGCGTGGCTTCGCGGCGCCAGCGAGCCGCTTCATGCGCGGGCTGTGCCACCACTACGGCGTGGAGCTGCACAACTTCGCCCCGAACGCAATCTCACGGGCGGCCACCTTCGTCGGTGTGTGCGAGGGGTTCCTGAGGATCCTGGCGAACTGGGATCTCTGGGTCCACCTCTTCCACGCAGAGCTGCACACGCTCACCACGCCTGAGCCGCGGGTGCGACGTACGGTGCGCGCCAGCGAGATGTCAATTTCGCTGCATGAGTCGCGCAGGGAATTTTACATTCCCTGCACGATGACCTCCAACAACGCGGAATGGGAGCGGGGCTGGTTCTACCTGCGCAACGACGAGCCCGGCCTCCCCCTACACCGGCAAGGTTCTGAGGGAGAAGGCCGACTCCTGGTGGCATGGCCTGTCCCCTTCTTCATGCCAGGACCGGCTGGAGTCAGCCCTGCTCGCGTTGAAGAGCCTGGCGGACGCCGGGCTGGGCGCGGCCTCGGTTCTCGCGAACCTCCACCACCAGCTGATCATCCCCCTCATGGAGAGGGAGCTCCGCATCTTCGAGATGGACGAGACGGCCAACCCCGTGTCGCTGGTGCGCTCGCGGTTCCTTTCTGAGCGTTTTCCGCGGGGTACGCGGCCACGAGGATGAGGCGGGCCGTCAACCACAGCGACGGCGACCTCTGGTCGCTCGTCATGCTTCCCGACGTCCTGCCGATGAGCAATTCTCCCCCTTTTCCTTTATCCCTCCGTGACGCGCCGTCGTGGTTCTGACGTTTCACTCTCCCTAGCAGAGGGTAACCGTGAACGCCGCGCGGTCCGACCCGCCTACACCCCGAGCCCGAGCGCGCGCGTGGCGCAGCGGCAGCAGCAGGAGCGGGCGGCGCGCAAGAAGGAGCGAAGGATCCGGCGGCGGTAACCCCGGGAGCAGGGGGACGAAGAATTCTGGCTGCGCGAGCACCAGGGACTTTCTCCCTCGGCTACCTCAGAGTATTTGTCGTCAGGAGAGGAAGAGGAGGAGGAGAGTGACGGGGGGCGAGCCCCCCTATGAGGTGGGAGCCTGTGCCCCCCTCACCGAGAGCCGCGGAGGCGGCAGAGGAGCAAGCGCCTTGGCGGGCGCGGAAGCGCCGCCGCCGGCGGTCTACGGAAGAGGCGCGCGCGCGTCGCGGGCGCCGGCGCGCGCCACGGAGGCGTCTGGGAGTGTGACGGTGGCGATGTCGGCCGCGGCCTCAGCGCCCGTCAAGCCCTCGAGGAAGAGGAAGCGGGGCTTCTCCACCCTGAGGTACGCCATCGCTCCTCCAGACGCCCCATTCTCGAGAGGCAGGAGTTTAATCCTTCTGTCTTTGCGTTCGCAGGGTGGCGCCGATCGTCCCCCCCTCACGCCTGCCAAGGCGCTTAGAGCGGACGCATCCATCACCATGAGGCGACACTCATCGAGGGTGCCGCGGGCGACAGGGAGTACGGCGGTGGGAACGAGCAAGGCCCCACACAGCGTGGCCGCAGTTGTGGAGCTGCAGCAGGTGACGGCGGCCATGACGGCGGTCACGACCATGGCGGTCACCATGCCATCGATTTTGCCGGTGCCTGCCCCAGTTGGCGGTAGTCATGTGGCGGTGGTGGATGTCCCGGACAACGACACCCCGCCACCCGGATGGGACCAGTGGGGGAGCCTACCCGCACCAGCCCCCGAGCCCCCGGTGGGGGTGCTTGTGATTAGAGATGACGGCTGCGTGATGTCGAGGCGCCCGGCGGACGGCGCCGAGGCCTCGTCATCGCGCGCTGTCCTTCTAGCTTCGGACGGCACCATGGCGCGCACCGGGGAGAGAGCGGGAACGCGTCGACGCGCCGCCGACCCACTTCGCCGATGCCCAGGCCGAGCAGGCGCTGTGGCAGGAATTCCGCGACCATGGCGCGTTGCTCAACCGGGCGCTGAACGAGGCGCTACGGGTCCATGGAGGTCCCGCATGGCGCGTCTTCCGGGTTTCTGACTCCTCACCGGGTTTCGCGGTCTTTCTGCTTTCGTTTCTTCCGCGTTTGCGTTTCCTCTGATCCCCGTTTTCTCTCGCTTTGTCCGCCGGCGGCGAGAATTGGAGGGTCGGGCCCGGGAGAGATACGACAGTCTCGACCGGTTGGACGCCGAGCTCAGTTGGTATCGGGGGCAGTACAACACCCTCGATGTCCTCCTCGAGGCCCTAAGGACCCCGGACCGGTGGCTGGTGTGCCGGGTGGAAGCCATGCGGGATCAGCCCCCGGAGCTAGACACCCAGGCTGCGGAGGACGTCTCCGCGGTCGAGAGGGTGAAGACGGTGCTTGTGGACCGGTACGAGGCGCTGCACAAGGCGCGGGAGGACCTGGCGGGGGCGCGAACCCTGGCGACGGAGTGGGAGGCCGAGGTGGCCTCTGTTCGGGCCCAGCTCCAACAAGACCGCGCGACCCTCGAGGGAGCGCGAGCTTGGTAGAGCCAGGCAGAAGAGAGGGCCAAGGAGGCGGAGGGGCTGAGGACTAGCTTGGCGGACAAGGCCGCCGCGCTCGCCATGACGGAGGAGCAGCTCCGACATGAACAAGTCGCGCGCCAGCAGGCGGAGGACCAGCTCCAGCAGGAGCAGACCGCTCTTGCCGAGGCCGAGGTCGCCCTCGAGTGCGAGCGTCTGGGGCGGGAAGAGGTGCAGTGCCAGCTCCAGCAAGAGCGCGCCGCACTTGAGGGGGCGCGGGCGACCCTCAAGCAGCATGATGACGAGGTCTCGAGGCTCAACGGGGAGCTGATCCAGCTCAGCATCTCGCACGAAGACCTGCGCCAGTCCCTCGAGGAGCAGGAGGCCACGGTTCTCAGCCTACGGCATGCGGCTGAGGACACACGCCAGGCCCTCGAGGCGGAGAAGAAGCAGGTCAAAGGTGAGTTATCTTTTTCTTGTCTTCTCGCTGGTTGTTTTGTCTCTTTTTGGGATCCGCTCCTAATTTTTTGTCTCTTGTGTGTGGCTTTCAGGCCTGCGGGTCGCCTTGGGGAACTCGACGACCCAGGCTCAGGCTGTGCAGACGGCCTACAACTTCTCGCAACAGGAGTTGGAGGAGCTGCGGGCCGCCGCCCTCGAGGCCTGCCAGGAGGTCGAGGAGGGCGAGGCGCAAGCTGGGAGCTCGATGGCGAGTCGCATTCGTGCTCTCGGCGGGCATGTCGTCCGGTGTCGGTGTTTTAGACCGGCAACCTACTAAGGGGAGTACCCGAAGTAGATGAATGTGGCCTCGCCGAGATTGGTAACTCGAAGGAAGAGACTCGTGGCACACAATTTAGACAGGTTCGGGCCACGAGGTGCGTAATACCCTACGTCCTGTATGATGCGTAGCTCTGGATTGATTGGATGTGATTACAAGATGGCGTGTAATCTGATGCGTATGAGAGGGGAAGGTCCCTGCCTCGCCTTATATAGTCCGGGAGGCAGGGTTACAGGTCGGTTTAGAGAGAGAGTACTAGTCGTGTACGTCTAGGAGTCCTCTACACAGTACATGGTATGCATAGCTTCCTATCCGAGTACTTCTCCACCGTGGTCCTTGCGCCTCACGCCAACAGGTACCGTGCGGCACAAGTCGGGTAGTCCCAGGGGCCCACCGAGTAGTCGGTCCTGGTACCCACCGAGGTAGTGGGCCCAGGGAGGTCCATACGACACCCAGCGCATGCGCCGCGCCCTTCACCTGGGCGTCAAGAAGGCCCTTGGCGTGGTGGCGTCTCACTACCAGGTTGACTTCGAGGTTGTCTCCTCGGGCTACGTCGTCCCCGTCGGCGTCGAGGACGAGGTGGCGATAGACCGTGCAGACGCGCTTGCCGCCACCGCCGCCGATATGCTCGCGGAGGACTTCACGGACTTCTTGTTCCCAGACGCTCTCGCGGCGAGCGGCCCTCAAGCCTGAAGATCAATGGGCGTTCGTGCCCTTGTTGTTTAAGTGTTAGTATTTGGGCCGTGTGGCCGTGTAATAAACAATTACTTGTTTGAAACATTCGAGTGTTTGTAAATTGAAGTAATTCTTTTTGCTCTGGCAATTGTATTGTTCCGCCTTCCAACTTTCTTAGGTGAACCCTGGCTGGGAAAGGTTCGTTCACACGAGTAGCTTGTAGGCGAAGCGGCGAGAGGGAAGGTCCGTATCCTGCTGGAGGCGTAAGCTATCCCCGACTCGCGCTTCTTCACCCTTTAGTCGCTCGTGTCCCGCGTAGGTTCACCCAGAACTTGGGTCGAGGCGTACTTGGTACATTTGTGACGGGTTTTTGCGAAAAAATGTGACCATTTTTTTTGGGGGGGATGCCCCCCGCAGTAGCCCCCGAGGGTGGTTTTCTAGGGAAAGCCAAGTCACCCTTTGACTTTATTCATCTTAGTGAAAATTTACATTCGTGCCACCAACTGGGGTGTTGGGTTCGTAAATGACAAAAAGAACTTGGAAATCCCTCCTAAGGGTAAAAGCGACGTATCTGTTGGATGTTCCAAGCGTTGGTGAGTTCTTCACCAACCTCGTTGGCCAGCTTGTAGGTGCCGGGTTTGAGTACTTTGACCACGACATAGGGTCCCTCTCATGGGGGCGACAGCTTGTGGCGGCCTCTGTTGTCTTGACGCAGCCTTAGGACTAGGTCCCCTTCGTTGAAGTCTCGGCGTCGTATCTTCCAGGCCTGGTAGCGCCTCAACACCTGCTGGTACCTTGCCGAGTGCATTAGGGCCACGGTGCGGGCCTCGTCCAGTTGCTCTAACGAGTCCTCGCAGGCTCGCTAGTTGGTGCCTTCATCGTAGCCCTCGGCTCTAGGCGACCCATATTCCAAGTCCGTGGGGAGAACGGCCTCCGCGCCATAGACAAGGAAAAATGGGGTGAATCCCGTGGCTCTGCTCGGGGTGGTTCTGAGGCTCCACACGACTGCTGGTAGCTCTTGGAGCCATTTGCGACCAGACTTGTTCAGTCTGTCGAAAATCCTGGGCTTGAGACCTTGTAGGATCATGCCGTTGGCGCGCTCCACTTGACCGTTGGTCTGTGGATGCGCCACGGCCGCCCAATTGACGCGGATGTGGAACTTGTCGCGGACTCCAGACTTCCTGCCGGTGAATTGGGACCCGTTGTCGATGATGATGGAGTTGGGCACTCCGAACCGGTAGATGATGTCGGTGAAGAACGTCACGGCCTGCTCTGCCCTGAGATTCGTGATCGGGCGCACCTCGATCCACTTGGAGAATTTGTCGATAGCAACCAGTAGGTGGGTGTAGCTCCCAGGCGCTTTTCGCAAGGGCCCGATGATGTCCAACCCCCACACGGCGAAGGGCCATGTGACGGGGATTGTCTGGAGGGTGTGCGCAGGAAGGTTGGTCCTGCGGGCGTAGAACTGGCACCCTTCGTAGGTGCGCACGATCTCGCTGGCATCAGCGACCGCAGTGGCCAGTAGAAGCCCTGGCGGAACGCGTTGCCCACGAGGGTGCGTGGCGCTGCGTGGTGGCCACACATGCCCGCATGAATATCTCGAAGGAGCTCGCGCCATTAGGGGATAGGCACACATCGCTGCAGGACGCCTGACGCGGCGTGCTTGTACAGCTCACGATCGACGAGGGCTAATAATTTGGCCATCCTGACGATGCGCCTGGCCTCAGATCGGTCCGGGGAAAGCTCACCTCGGTCCATCCAAGCAATATACTTGGCTCGCCAATCCTCCGCGCAGGGGACCGGCTCTGTATCCATGGCTTCGGCCTCGTCCGCGCCATACCCCTCGAGCAGGGAGAGTACGAACGCCTCGTTCGAGGGGTCCTCGTCCATAGGCTCCGCGCCTGTTGGGTCCGAGGGAGCCCCCAAGGGTTCCTCCTGGCTCGAGGGGGTCGGCTCGAGGTTGACGGACGGCCTGGCGACATCCCGCGCAAAAACGTTCAGGGGAACGGTGATTCGCCCTGACGTGATTTTGGCGAGTTCGTCCGCCTCCTCATTGTACTGGCGGGGCACGTGGTTAAGCTGTATGCCGTAGAACTTCTCCTCGAGGGCCCGTATGACGTTGCGGTACGCCTCCATCTTGTCGTCGTGACAGCTCGCGTTCTTCATGACCTGGTCGATCACAAGCTGCGAATCTCCCCTAACGTCGAGATGCTTGATGCCCGTCTCGATGGTGATTCTGAGGCCACAGAGAAGGGCCTCGTACTCTGCCATGTTGTTTGACGCGGGGAAGTGTAGGCGCAATGCCTACCTCATGTTCTCCCCGAGGGGTGAGATGAAGAGCAGGCCCGCGCCTGCCCCGGTTTTCATCACCGACCCATCGAAGTAGAGGGTCCAACATTCAGCCAGGACTTGCGGCGGCGGCAGCTGCATGTCCGTCCATTCGGTGACGAAATCCGCCAGTATCTAGGATTTGATCACTTTGCGCGGCGCATAGGTGAGTGTTTCGCCCATTAACTCCACCGACCACTTGGCAATCCTGCCCGCCGCGTCCAGGTTTCGGATAATCTCCCCCAACGGAAAGGAGGAGACCACCGTGACCGGATGGGCCTCGAAGTAGTGGCGAAGCTTGCGCCGTGCGAGCACCACCGCATAGAACGGCTTTTGGATCTACGGGTAACGCGCTTTGGTTTCGGACAGCACCTCGCTGATGTAGTACACGGGGCGTTGGACTGGTAAGGCATGTCCCTCCTCTGTGCGCTCCACCACGATGACGACGTTGACCACCTGATTGGTCGCGGCGACGTAGAGGTACAGATGCTAGCCGTCCCGAGGTGGTGTTAAAATCGGCGCATGGGTGAGCGTCACTTGAGCTTGTCAAGCGCCTCATGGGCCTCAACGGTCCAGGAGAAACACTCATGCTTCTTCAGGAGCCGGTAGAGGGGTAACCGCTTCTCGCCGAGCCGTGAAATAAAACGGCTCAAGTCGGCGAGGCACCCCAGCACCTTCTGGACCCCCTTGAGGTCTTGAATCGGGCCCATCCGCTCGAGGGTTGTGACCTTCTCGGGGTTGGGCTCGAACCCCTGCTGGGAGACGATGTACCCCAACAGCATGCCTCGCGGTACTCCGAAGACGCACTTTTCGGGGTTCAGCTTCACCCCGTTGGTCGCAGGCAATCGAATGCCACACGCAGGTTGTTAACCAGGTCGTCCGCCTTCCTGGTCTTTATGACTATATCGTCTACGTAAGCCTCAACGGTTCGCCCAATGTGATCTCCGAAAACGTGCTGCATGCATCGCTGGTATGTAGCGCCCGCGTTTCGGAGACCGAACGACATCGTTACGTAGCAGTACTCCCGAAGGGAGTGATGAATGAAGTCACGAGCTGGTCGGACTCCTTCATTTTTATTTGGTGGTACCCGGAATAGGCATTAAGAAAGCATAAGAGTTCACACCCTGCGGTCGAGTCAACGATTTGATCGATTCGTGGCAAAGGAAAAGGAACTTTAGGACATGCTTTATGTAAGCTAGTGTAATCTACACACACCCGCCACTTCCCATTCTTTTTCTTAACTAGTACAGGATTAGCTAGCCACGTAGGGTGGAACACTTCCTTGATGAACCTGGCCTCGAGGAGCTTCCGCAGCTCCACTCCGATCGCCCGGCGCCGCTCTTAGTCAAAATGGCGCAGCCGTTGTTGCACGACGCGGGAGTGAGGTAGGATATCAAAGGTGTAACACCCTGTGTTTTTGCTCAGTGATAATTTGTGCTAATGACCCACTTAACCACTCCTCTAACTACCCTTGAGGACACTAGGTCAACCCTTGGTCAAGCCCTAGCTCAAAACCCTATTATATCCTTTGACCTCTTGGTGCCATTCTAGAACTTTGGCACGTTCTCCAAAATTTCCCTAAACACTTCAAAACCACCCAAAGGGAAAAATGTGCAGAATCTCAAGGCACACAACTTTGCTGTTGATTGGCATTTGAAATTCGAAGAAGTTCTTGGTGAAAAACCCTTTTGAAGGTGTCCTGCCACTGCTCACCGGCGCTGAGAAATTGGCCAGATTGACATGATGTTCCTGCTTGAATTCTTGAACAAAACCCCTACCAACCTTTGTGAAAGATGTAGAGGGATGTGTGATCTTCAACTTTGCTTCAGACCAGAAGGTGCACTTTAGTTTGAAAATTTAGACAAAAGCCAATTTGAAAACAGCTTCAGCGAACTGTTTTCACCCGGGAACGCCAGAGCGCGCCCACGCGCGACGTCGTGCACGCGTGCCACGCCGCCGGCCGTACCGCGCGCGCGCGCGCACGCCGAGGCACCGGCGGACCCAACGGTCCATGCGCCGCGCCGAGAGTGTTACCGTTGGTGACGCTCGCGAGCGTTTGGACGGTGCCGGGTGGCCGATCCCACTCGCCGCGTGCCAACCGCCGCACGCCATTGGTCGCCGCTCCGCCGCACGCCGCAGCCGCCTTGCCGCCCACGCCGCACGTGCACCGGCGACGTGGTTGACCCCACGACCTCTTAACCAACCTCCGGCCGCCCTTATAAACCCGCCCGGCCGCTTCCCCGCGCGCACGCGCAATCGCCACCGAGCCCCGCCGTCCGCCATTGGCGCCGTCCGGTGCGAACCCCCTTCCATTCGCCGTCCTCACTCACCCAAGCGCCTAAGATCTCCCTTGTGCATCACAAAACCTCCCCGAGCCGCTTGATCAAGCCGAGCCACACGATCGCCGGAACCCGAGCTCCCGCGGCCGCCGTCGGACCGCCGCCGCCGAACTCACCCCTCCGCCGATCCTCCGAGCCCAGGCAACCGTTTAGCATCTTCCCTAGGACACATGGAAGCTCCCCGTGCAGCACGTGGTTGAGCCCAGTCCTTCCCCTCGCCGCCGTCCGAGTTCCCGCGGGCGCGCCGCCGCTCGTCGGGGACTTCTCCGGCCGAACCACCGCCATCAATCAGTCACTGGTAAGCCCAATCGACGATCCCCACAGCATGTTTACCTTCCCATGCCCTACCTCGCCGCCGGCGAGCTCGCCTCCGCTGGGGAGGAGCCGAGGGTATTTTTGTGAGGATTTTAAAAGTTCTAGGGTCTGCAGTGTAAAAAGATTCTTCTCAGTTTTGTGTTTGGCTCTAGCACCTTGTAAAATCGATTAAAAATCATAGAAAAATCCAAATATAGCAAACCCAATTTTGCTATCCTCGGTGTAACAAGAACTACAACTTTCTCCAAATGTGTATATACTTTTGAGTTATAGTTTTTGCTTGAAAAATAGGAATGTAAAATACTTAGATTTGTGTTTCTGCAAAATCCACACAATCTCTTGAGCTGGATTTTGGATATGTTGTGGTAACTAGTATGTTTAGGTTCTGTGCCAAAAATTGCACAAAGTTACTGAAGGGATCTTCCTGTATAAATTATTTTGTGATATTGATAAATCTGCCTAGATGATTTTTTAGCCTGATACATAATTGTTTTTGAGCCCAACTTCTGGCTATAGTCATGTTATGCTAAAAAGCATCTTTGGTGAATTTACCATGATTTTATCTTTGTAAGAAATATTATTTCCTCATTTATGCTTGTTTTTAATCATAAATATGTGTAGCATGTTTCATAAGGGCTATATGTGTGTTTGTTAGTTCTTTGGGCTTGTGTTGGACCAGAGTATGTGTATGAGAAAGATGGGACATTATTCCCTTTTATGCTAACTAGGAATGCCCATAAATTGGTGTATTAAAATTCAGTGCTGCAAAACCCTTTTTCTTGTTGTACAGAGGCTGCCTCCTGGTCAGTAGGACTAGTGGGTGCTGCTGGATCAGTTTGTTATGATTTAGTTATACAAAAGAGCTCAAACTAGATTAATCCAGTAAAGGGAAAATAGGAAAATCACTCTCTCTAGTGCATGACTTAAGGAGAAGTGTTAGGAAAAGTAAAATGGTGCTACGAAAGTAATTTCCTTGCTGTTTGTTTTTAAATAAAATATTTCTTTAATAGATGTGCACACAATCACATTAAAGAGAAGGCTAAATGGACTTTTAGATCATCTTTAAAAGGGGAAATGGTTAAATACATTTCTTAAGGTGAATATGACCAACCTTGTACTCTTTGAGACAGTTTGGTACTATTTTTGAATTAAATTAAATTAGTCACCCTCCTAATCACTGCATTGCATTCCCCGTGTAGAAGTCCCCGACGGTAGCTATACGCTTGTGCCGGCTGACGAGGACGAGGGAGCAGGAAGAGACGTGCACTACGTGACCGTAGAGCAAGACCCGGGCCAAAGTCCGGAAGTTTGTGTGTCTACTTGTGCTGACGAAGGCAAGCCCGGGTTTATTCATTAACCCCTGTGTATCTTCAAATTTCTGAATTTACTTCTTGTTATTGCATGTGCATTTACGTTCAGGAGTTGAAATGAAACCTTAGTTGCATGATCCATAAGTACCTATGATCTTTTACTAGCATGTTAGGTCGCTAGTTGCTATGCTTAAGAATTCGATACAAGTTGAGTGATGTTCGTCACTCACGAGAATAGGATCTCTTTTATGGAATCACCATATGTTTAAATGGATTGCTCATGTGGTAAGAGCATGGGATTTGGGCTCCGGTGCAATGGCTTCGTTGGCTAAGTGTTTAAAAGTACTAAACACTTGTCGGAAATGGGTACGGTAAGCCTAGTACCTAAATGAGGCGGTACGGGGTTTTACTATCACTACTCTTAGGGTTGCGGCCCCGGGCTCGCCACCCGAGTACATGCGTGAGGCTGGGTGACCTTAGTGGTGTAGCCCAGATAAACCTTGTACTTAAGACTGTGAGCTATTATCCCCAAACCGAAGAATGACGGGAACCGCCTGGTTGGTGAACTCTTAGTGAGGGCACCTCCCGTGTGTTTAGGTCCACCTTGCAAGGTTATGAATCAATCGATTGTCGGCCTCTCACCGTCATCTGAGACTACTTACCCGACTGGCCATGATACCCCTTTATGATGGAACTTTGTGAAGATTATTACTTTGATTAATTGTTTGTATAACTTTGGTTGCAATAGTTGCTTATCTAGTAATGGTTACTTCAACTAGAACATGAGCTAAAATATGGAAAGTAAGGATTCACTACTTAGCAGCTTTTTGGCAAACAAACCCACTAGCCAAAAGCCTTGCATGACTAGAGGTAAAGTCTTTCTTTTAGACGGGTAAGTCTTGCCGAGTATTAGTATACTCAGCCTTGCTTTATAAATGTTGTTCCAGGTAATGCATCTGATGTGTGGCCCGGAGAACTTCCACACGGCTGGGAGCTGGAATGGGTGGATGACGAAGAGTGATTGCATCCTGGACAGGCCTCCTATGATGTGATCGTATCGTTTAGTTATCTTCCGTTGTTTTCAATAAACTCAGAACCATTTACTTTCATGTCAAAGAACTATTTTTGTAATAATGAATCCTACGGGGATGTGATAGTTTAATTTGCAAGGCACTCTGGATTCTCCTTCGTGGGAGTTTTAATGCATACGTTCGATCCTCCCTGTGATGTCAAGTGATTTACCGGGTGTTAACCCGGCAACACTCAACGAGATGCTTCTTTATTATCGCTTAATGACCAAATGGAGTGGTCTAGGCGATAGTACGGAATTATCTCGGGTGGGGTTGTCACAAAGGGAGTGCTCGACGACCTCCCTCGGGATGCCTGGCATATCCGAGGGGCTCCACGCAAAGATGTCGGCGTTGGCGCGGAGAAAGTCAACGAACACCACTTCCTATTTCGGGTCGAGGGTGGAACTGACCCTCAACGCCTTGCCCTCGGGGGCAGCAGGGTCGTGGGGCACCTCTTTGGTTTGCTCAGCAGCCTCGAAGCTGCCGGCGTGCTTGGCGGTGGAGTCGAGGTCCTCGTTGACCAGCTTCTCCAGGTTCGCCACGAGCGCTTCATCCAGCGCTAGCGCCTCAGCGTGCTCCACGCACTCGACATCGCAGTCGAACGCGTGCTCGATCGACGAGCCCACGGTGATGACACCTTTGGGTCCCGACATCTTCATCTTGAGGTAGGTGTAGTTCGGGACCGCCATGAACTTGGCGTAGCACGGCCGCCCGAGAATGGTGTGGTACGCGCCCCTGAACCCTACCACCTTGAAGGTGAGAGTCTCCTTGCGGAAGTTGTCCGGCGTGCCAAACCAGACTGGCAGGTCGATCTGCCCGAGGGGCCAGGCGCGCTTGCCCGGCGCGACGCCATGGAACGGCGTCGTGCTGGGCCGCAGCTGGTCCAACCCGATCCTCAGCAGGCGCATGGTGCGCGCGTAGAGGATGTTGAGGCTGCTGCCTCTGTCCATCAACACCTTGGAGAACCGGGCGTTCCCGATGACAGGGTCGACCACCAGCGGTGTCGTATGGACCTCCCTGGGCCCACTACCTCGGTGGGTGCCAGGACCGACTACTCGGTGGGCCCCTGGGACTACCCGGCTTGCGCTACACGGCACCTGAAGGCGTGGAGCACGAGGACAACACAGGAGTAGTACTCGGTTAGGACTCTGTACATGTTCCGCACTGTGTAGAGGTCTCTTAGACGTACTCGACTAGTACTCCTTCCCTACTCCGACTTGTAACCCCGCCTCCCGGACTATATAAGGCGAGGGCGAGGACCGATCTCAGGATCACCTCATCCAATCTCAACTCACGGCGCACCATTGCACCTTCCTGTAATCGTGCCCTATCAATCCAGAGCTACGCAGCATACAGGACGTAGGGTATTACGCACCTCGCGGCCCGAACCTGTCTAAATTGTGTGCCACGTGTCTCTTCCTTCAAGTTACCGATCTCGGCGAGTCACATTCATCTACTTCGAGTACTCCCCGTAGTAGGTTGCCGGTCCAAAACACCGACAGCTGGCGCGCCAGGTAGGGGGTCTCGCTCGAGATCACATGGCGAACTCGACGGCTTCCGTTCACATCAAGCCAACCGTCGCCTTCAACCGCGGCGACACCTTCGTCTTCGGCGCACGGGTGCCGCTGGCGATGGCGCGGGCTCCTTCCGCGCCGCTTGATCATGCAACCCGACTCGAGGACGGGCCTTGTGACACTTCCCGAAGTTGTCACGGGCAAGCTCGCCGCAAGTTCGGCGAAATTTCGCTTTCCAACCTCCACGCCGACTTCGAGCTCGAGTCCATCTCCAACTCGAACCCGACGTCGCCATGGGCCATCGCATGCGAGCCGGCTCCTCGGCCATCGCGAGCGGCCCCCTCTCCACGCCGGCGCTCCGCGCGTGGCTCCCGCGTTCCCGGCCGGCCCGCACGGAGGCTTCTACACCACACGGGGCCGGCAAGGAGCCCGCAACCGAGTACAACTCGGACTCCGACGCCGTCCCCGCACCGCGTCTCGGACTCCAGCCCTCTCTCCGAGTTCTACTCGAACCCGGACTACGAGTTCGACTTCGGGTCGGACCCTGAGGACCCCGAGTCTGAAGACGAATCCTCTGAGCTTCCCTTGTCAGGGCCAGCCTCTGGGCTGGTTATAAGATCGGCGCCGGCCGGAAGATACGTCTACTGGCCAGATCTCAAGCCCGCTGAGCTGGCAAAGGAGGACTCACGCTACGTCGCCTACATCGACTCGCTACCGTTCCAGGAGGGAACACCACTGGCCCAGGCTGACTCAAACACACCAACTGAGGTGGCACCTTCGAGCCAAGCTTGGGTACGCCCGATCGTCAAGTCTTCATGGCCGCCGGCGACACTCCGGGAACCTCGGGCACGACCGCGGACAAGTACTTGGAGGACATCTCGCGCGGACGAGGCCGTCCGTCGATGCCCCCGCGGACGAGACCGACGCCAACGGGGACGCCGGCGTGAACGTAACGAGAAGCGCAATGAACGACGCCGGCGGCTCGGAGACAACCTTCCCATCCGCAACCTTGCGGAAGCTCTCGGCGCGGTTGAGAGCGAGTCCACACCACTCCCGAGCAATGCCTCATGTCGATCACAACGATCGCACGTCGGGCTCGGGGCATACGGGCCGGGAGAGGTCATCGCCAAGCTCGCCGAAGAAGCCTACTTCATGCGGGTCGACAAGAGAGTCGCCCAACCTCTCCCGGCCAAGCCTCGCGACAACGAAGCTACTAGTCGCGGTGTTGACCCCGGCCCTAACCGTACTCGGGGCGACATTCCGGCCGAACCAAACCGACGACGCTCCACCGCCGGCGGACCCTCACGACAAGACAACGTCAACCGAGAAGTCGTCCCCCACGGTGCTCCGGCCGGTGGCGGCGGCAACGACCCCGACGGCGGCGGCGGCGATGGCGGCGGCTCCAACCACGGAGCCAACAAGAAAGGCCGGAGGCGGCGGCGGCCGCGGCGGCCGCGGCCACACGCACGGCCACGCCTGCGGCGCCTCTCACGGCGGGTACGATGCTCGCCGAGAGAATCGAAGAGTTGCGGCGAGAAGAAGTCGACGACCGCCGCCGAAGGCGACGGCTTCCCCGCCTTCTCACCCCGCCGCAACCTGCTCCTCCCCGACAAGTTCAAGCCTTTGGGGATCACCAAATACGACGCGAAGCGGATCCCATCCGGTGGCTCCGATGCTACGCTCTTTCCATCGAGAACGGCGGCGGCAACGGCGACACCAAATGCCTCTACTTCCCCTTCGCCGGACCAAGCCCCACTCACGTGGCTCGAGTCGCCGGACAAGCACTCAATCGACAAGTGGGACCCACCGAAGGAGCAATTCACAAGCAACTTCGCGGGCGCCATGGGCCGTTCGGGTACTCGCATGGACCTTGCCATGATCAAGCGAGAACAAGGCGAGACCCTCCGCAAGTACATGCGCCGCTTCTTCGACAAGCGCGCTACCGTCGTGGACGTCACCGACAAGGAGGTCATCGACCTCTTCCGGGACCGGGCTCTACCATCGCCGCACCTTCGAAGACTTCGGCCGACGCCGCCCCAAGTCCATTCCCCACCTCAAGGACATGATCACGTCCGGGCGGACGAAGAGGACAAGGCCAACGCCAAGTACGACGCCATCCGCGGCAAGTCCAAGCGAGAACCAAGGTGGTGGCGGCGGCAAAGCAATCCAAACCCGGGCGGCCGCAACAACAACAACAACAACAACAACAACTTCTCGGGTTCCAACCGCAAGCGCAAGCCAGACAATACCGTCGCGGCTATCCAGCGTCCTCCGAAAGGGAACTCGAAGAAGAACTCCGGCGGGTTCAAAGACTTGCTGAAGGAGAAGTGCCCGTGGCATCCAAACGGCAACCACACTACCGAGTAGTGCTACCAGCTCAGGCATGCACTCAAGGATACGCCGGAGCCACCGCACCCTCACGATCAGAAGAACAAGAAGAAGGACGGCGACGACTTCCAAGAACCCGAGAAGACCGTCAACGTCCTCTTCGGCGGACTACCCCGCGGGCGGGAGCGAAGGCTACTCGCCGTGAAGTGATGTCCATTGAACCGGCGGTTATGACCCCTCTCGGGTGGTCGGAGACACCCATCACCTTCTCCCCGCGCGGACCAATGGACCGGCTTCTCCGAACCGAGACGTTTCCCTCTCGTCCTGAAACCAACAGTGGCGGGCTCTAAGCTCAACAAGGTGCTCATCGACGGCGGAAGCGGGCTCAACGTCCTCTTCACTAAGACTCTGAAGAAGATGAACCTTGACGTCACCCCCATGCTCGACAAGAGCAGTATGCCTTTCTACGGCATCGTCCCAGGCAACGCGGCTATCCCACTAGGCTCAGTGGTACTGCCAGTTACCTTCGGGGCGTCTCGCGACAACTACCGCACCGAGTACATCAAGTTCGAGGTCGCGGATATCGAGACTTCCTACCATGCCATCCTCGGCAGACCGGCCATCGCCAAGTTCATGGCGGTGCCCCACTACACATACTTGGTACTCAAAATGCCAAGTCCAAAGTCGGCGTACTCTCCCTCCAAGGGGACTTGAAGATCTCTCACGACTGCGATACAGAGGCCGTGGTGATCGCTTCAACAAATCAAGTACCCACCCCAATGATGGAGGTCTACGCCACGTCGAAGAAGCTTGCCACAAGTGAACTCGACATCCCAGAGAAGTCTGACAGCGCCAACAAGCCTCGGCCACCCGAGGAGGTGCTCACCAAGTCGGTCGACCTCGGAACAGGCGACCCCACCAAGACCACCACCATCGGGGCCGGCCTCGACCCCAAATAGGAAGACGCGCTCATCAGCTTCCTCCGGGCTAACCGCGACATTTTCGCGTGGAAGCCAGCGGACATGCCAGGAGTGCCCAGGGAGCTGATCGAGCACTGCCTCAACGTCGACCCAAAGGCTACCCCCAAGCGACAACACCTCCGACGCTTCGCCGACGACAGACGAGACGCCATCAAGAAGGAGCTCGCCAAGCTACTCGCTGCTGGCTTCATCAGAGAAGTCTTCCATCCTGAGTGGCTCGCCAACCCCGTCCTCGTCCGCAAGAAGAACTCGAACGAGTGGAGGATGTGCGTCGACTACACCGACCTCAACAAGCACGCCCCAAGGACCCCTTCGGGTTGCCGCGGATTGATCAAGTCATCGACTCCACGGCGGGCCGCGACACCTGCTCGCTTCCTCGATCGCTACTCCGGTACCACCGGATCGCAATCAAGGAGGAAGACCGGAGAAGACCGCGTTCATCACCCCGTTTGGCGCGTCTTTGCTACACGACCATGTCTTTCGGGTTGAAGAACGCCGCGCCACCTACCAACGGGCCATCCGGGCTCGCTTCAAGCGGCAACTCAACAAGAACGTCGAGGCCTACGTGGATGACGTGGTTGTCAAAACCAGGGACTCCAGTACCCTCATCGACGACCTTGAAGAGACCTTCGCATCGCTACGCGAGTACCGCTGGAAGCTCAACCCGAACAAGTGCGTTTTCGGCGTACCTTCGGGCAAACTACTCGGCTTCATCATCGCCCAACGCGGCATCGAAGCCAACCCCGAGAAGATCTCCGCCATCACCAAGCATGAAAGCTCCCACGAGCATCAAGGACGTCCGAGCCGACGGGGTGCATGGCGGCATTGAACGATTCATCTCGAAGCTAGGAGAACGGGGTCTCCCCTTCTTCAAACTACTCAAGCACCACGAGAAGTTCGTGTGGACCGGCAGAGGCGGACCAAGCCCTTGCCCGGCTCAAGGACTTCCTCTCGAAGCCGCCGGTCCTCACGGCTCCCTACAAGGGCGAGCGCCCTCTTGCTCTACCTCGCTGCGACTACTCACGTGGTCGATCGCCATCGTTGTCGAGCGGCGGGGAAGACGGCCACGCCTACCCGGGCCGGCGCCCGGCCTACTTCGTCGGCGAGGTTCTATCGAGTCCAAGGCTCGCTACCGGCCGTGCGGAAGCTTCTCGTACGCTCTACTCATCACCTCGCGGAAGCTACGGCACTACTTCCGGGAGTACTCGGTCTCCGTCGTCACCGACTACCCGCTCGGCGACATCCCGAGGAACCCGGACGCCACCGGAAGGATCTCCAAATGGGCCGTCGAGCTCGGCGCCCTCACCATCGACTTCAAGCCACGCACGGCCATCAAGTCGCAAGCTCTAGTCGACTTCATGGCGAGTGGCGGGAGAACCGGCTACCTACTCCCACCGTGCGACCGAGCATTGGGTGATGTACTTCGACGGCTCACTCAACCTCGAGGGCGCAGGCGCAGGGGTACTCCTGATCTCTCCAACGGGCGAACAACTCAAGTACGTCCTGCAGATCTTCTGGAAGGTCTCAAACAACGAAGCCGAGTACGAAGCCCTCCTTCACGGGCTCCGCCTCGCGGCTTCACTTGGCATCAAGCGGCTACTAGTCTACGGCGACTCCGCAGTGGTCATCAACCAAGTCAACAAGTCATGGGACCGCAACAAGGAGAACATGGACGCCTACTGCCTAGAAGTCCGCAAGCTCGAGAACAAATTCTATGGTCTCGAGTTCCACCACATCGTTCGCGACAACAACGTTGCAGCGGACGTCCTCTCGAAGCTCGGATCCACCCGCGCCCAAGTACCCGCGGCGTCTTCGTCCATGAGCTTCACGCGCCATCCATCCCGGAGCCGGCGCCACCGACCACCGTCCCGGCTAACCAACCAGTGGGCGAGGAGGTCATGATGATCGACGTGGACCGGAGGCAACCCTTCATCGACTACCTCGGCGAGCGAGAAGGTCCCCTCCGACAAGAACGCAGCCGAACAACTCGTCCGCCGCGCCAAGTCTTACGTCCTCGTCGGCGACAAGCTCTACAAGCGAGGCGCATCTTCTGGAGTACTCATGAAATGCGTCCCTCGCGAAGAAGGCAAGGACATCTTGGAGGAGATCCACAAGGGCGTCTGCGGCAACCACGCGTCCTCCCGCACGCTGGTCAGCAAGGCCTTCCGGCGAGCCTTCTACTGGCCCACAGCCCTGGGCGATGCCGAAGAACTCGTCAGAAGGTGCCAACGGGGATTGGGGATGCGGTTCAGGTGATCTTCGCGACTGAAGGTGATGGCATCCTCCGACCAGTCGAGAAAGGAGGGAGGGGCCTTCTCCGCGGCGAGGACCTCATGCCGCTCCCGCTTGCGCTGGCTGTTGGACATATCCACGGTCGGCCCCCTGAAGATGAGGAAGACGTTTTCCACCGCGGGGAAGCCACCGACGTCACTGTCACCCCCATCCTTCTTGGCCTCGCCATCCTTCGCGGCGGCGCGGCTGTAGTATCTTTTGAGCATGTCGCACTGCTCGAGGGTGTGGTTGACCGGCGTCTTGTGGTACGGACAGGGCTTCTTCAGCATGTCGTCGAAGACACCGGGGCCTCAAGGGGCCGCTCGAGGGCCCTTTCGAGCTGGGTCAACAGCGAGGGCCTCGTCCCCGTCGTCGTCGCGTCCCTGCGCGCGCGCCTCGCGGCGCGGCTTCTTGCCCCGCTTGTGCTTCCGCTGGGGCTCGTTGGACTTGCTGCCCTCCGCGGGCGCGTCATCCACGCGCTTGCCCTTCTTCCCGTCGAAGATGGCTCCCACCGCCTCCTCACCGGAGGCGAAGCTGGTGACAATGTCGAACAACTCGTTGGAGTCGACCGGCGGGCTGCGCCCGAGCTCGCGCACGAGGTCCCGGCAAGTCGTGTCCTCGAGGAAGGCATGTACGATCTCGGACTGGGCCACACTCGGGAGCTCCGTGCAGCGCTTGGAGAAACGTCGTATGAAGTCCTGGAGCGACTCACCGGGCTTCTGGGTGCACACGTGCAGGTCCCAGGAGTTCCCAGGGCGCACGTACGTTCCTTGGAAGTTCCCCATGAAGGTGCGGACTAGGTAGTCCCAATTGTGGATCGGGCTGGCCGGCAGATGCTCGAGCCACGTCCGCGTCGAGTCGGCGAGGTATAGAGGCATGTTGCGGATGATCACCTCGTTGGTGGTGGCGCCGCCCAGCTGGCATGCCAGGCGGTAGTCGTTGAGCCATACACGGGGGTCCGTGTTCGTCTCCCCTGTGTACTTGACGATCGACGTGGGCTGACAGAAGCGCTGCGGGAAGCTCGCCGTGCGGATCTCCCGGATGAACACGCGGGTCCCCGGGGGCTCTGGCGTTGGCGAGCGGTCCTCACGGCTGTCGTAGCGCCCACCCCGCCGTGGGTGGTATCCTGCCGCCGCCCGTGCCTCCGCGTTGCCCGTCCGCCGGGCATTGATGACATTGCGAGCGTCGCCGTCCTGGGCCTGCCTACGCGTGTCAAGGATCCGCTCCCTGACCGGCGTTCGGCCTTGGTTAGCGGGCCGCCCCGTCGTGCCGCCCGCGTGAACTGACGCCTCAGGGCCTTGCGCGCCTCCGTCGTCCCACGCGCTCCCCTGCTAGAGAATGCGGGACGCCGAGCTCTCGGCATGTTGTACGACCGCTTGCTCAATGAGCGCCTGTGCCTCGTGGTGCAGGTTCCACGCCTCGGGCGTTGAAGGAGCGGGCATGGCCCGCAGCAGTGTCACGACAGCGATGAGCTTTTGGCTCGCTCGTGGGGGCGTGTTCGGGTTGTCGACGTTGAAGTCGGCATTGATGCGCTCACATGCCTGCTTGCCTAGCTTCTCTGGCGATGGAGGCGTGAAGTAGCCGCACCGTTTGGCCTCGAGTTTGCGCGCTTGGGCGAGCTGCGCGTTGACGTCGGCACCTCTCGGTGGCGAGGTGGGGGGTGCGCTCGGCCCCGCGCCCTGGAACAATTCAGCTCCCGGGTTCCGGGGGGCTTCTTCGTCGCCAGCTCGCGCCGTGTTCACGACGTTCGCCTGGACGCTGGTGACCACGACAAAGCATTCCCGCGCGGGGTCGTAACTCCCGGCGCTGGAGTTGTCGGAGTAGCCGAACCAGTAGTCCACCGCGTCGAGGAACCGTTGGAACATCACCGGGTCCGGGACGCCGGAGTAGTCCCACTCCGCGTACCCGTGCGAAGTGGCGGGTGGCAGCTCGCTGGCGGAGCCGTGGTAGGACTCGTCATTGGTGGTGGCGGTGAGGTTTCTGTCCGCCGGGATGTGGCGGCCAGGACGACCTCCGCGCGCCGCCACGTCGGTGCTGGCGGATGAGGCGTACGCCTTCGCGGCGTTGCGCATGCCGAGGGGGAACGACGGCTCGGGAACCGCGCGCTCCCCCGCGGGAGCGGCCGCCATCCCGCCGGTGGTCGCGTCTTGTTGTGAGGCGACGCGCGCGGTCCGGTGTTGTTCCATCCGCGCTTGTCACGAGCGGCCGGCCGGAGCGCCGTCGCGGCGTTGAGGGGGCCGCGCCGCCCGCCCGGACCGGGCGCCGGGCGTCGGCACCGGGCGTGACGGGGACCGGTCCCGGCCCGGTCGACCGCCACGGGTGAAGCTCGTCGCGGTTGGTGATGCGCATGAGGTAGCCGTTCCTCGTGGCATGAAAGTTCAGACTCCCGAACCGGATTTCGAATCCGGCTGGGAAGGGGTCCGAGCTGCCCATGTAGTACCTCTGGCCCGGTACTCGGTGCGAACCACCATCGAGATGGCTGCTGGGAGCTGATCTTCAGCGCGCGGATCCCCTACTTGGCGCGCCAACATATGGGACTCACTCACTCACATGTGGGATTCACATGAGTTAATGACATAACTTTGCAATCTTTGAATGGTATATATCCGATTTTCCATCATGTATTGAATTATATTGGAGTTAACATATAACTACCGCTCCAATAAAATTGTATGTACATCAGTTGGTTTTATTCGGAAGGAACAAACAAAGCACGGCGAGGACGTGCAACGTGCGGCGGAAGCTTGACGGCATGACAAATGGTCCTGATGATAGGAGATGATCCGAGAATGATCGCCGTATGCCCGTATGATAGAGCATCGCATCGTAGAGGCTCCTAGATTCCGAGGGCATTGCGTTCTTCTCGGTCGAGACGACGGCCGACAAATTCTTCTTTTAGAAAGAGTATCGGTTGGCTTATCTTTTCCTTTCTCTGTATACCCTGCCCAAAACAACAAAAGGTTGTTTCTCTGCATGAAAAAAAAGAGATAAAGTCCGGTAGAGTTTACTGAAATGACGTGGGATCGCGTCAAGCCTTATCTTATCTCACTCTCATCAGTCACGCCCTAATAAACCGGTTGAAACCGGAACAATCCAAACAACGGGTGGGCGCCTCCGAACCGCTCGGTGAGCCGTCGGATTCCCCCGCACCACCACCAAACGGACGGCGGCCACGCGGAACCCAACACCGTCACGCCCTCCTGCCCCCTGGCTGGCAGGCGGGCCCCGCACTCCAAAAACGAGAGGCTGGCGGCTGCGGCTGCGGCTGCGGCTGCTGATGTGTGCACCCCCCGCGCGCAGGGCTCGCGAAGGTCCGAGGACGCGGGGCCCACACCGACCTCCCGCCCTTTTCGACGCGCTCGCGCCGGGCGTGGACGCGGCCGTAGATGGACCCGGTCCGTACGTGAACCCCCTCTCGGATACTACACGGCGCGGTCCTGGGTCCAGTGCACCTGGTCCACGAAGCCGCTCTCCGCGACGGGGACGGGAGGGAGGACGGGCTTGGCCCGATTCGCGCGCGGCCCGGCCACGGATCGAGCGAGACTTGGGTGGTGCGGGGGGAGGAAAAGGTGTTTCTGATTCACGAAAGAGGCAAAAACGAAAGCCAGTAACGGAAACCCTAATGAGCTCCCAAATCCCCAATCCCACCCGGAATCGCTATTTAATGTTCCTGTTCTTCCCCCTCCGATCCGATGTCCACACCGGCTGCGCGCTCCCCGCGGCGATCGAACCCACCCCTTGCTCGCTCCCGGCGCGCACCGCCGGGGAGGAGGACAATTCTTTTTCCCCTTCCGGCGCTTCCAGTAGGCCGGCGACGACGCCATGAGGAAGAAGCTGGACACGCGCTTCCCCGCTGTAAGATTTCGTCTGAGAGAATCGTGTGGCTCCGTTTTTTCTTTTTGTACATGTCGATGATCCCTGTATGTATGAGCGCGCGGATGTATGGTGTGTCATGTGTGTGCCTGTGTTGTGCATGTGGTTGTTTGAATTTCTGGTGGCGAGGTTGCGTTGCATGCCTGTGATTTCCTTTTTTGTTTTCCTTCCAAAAAAAGGTTTGCCCGGGATTTTACTGGATCGGCGTGTGCTCTGGGATTGTGGCATGCGTGGATGTGTTTTTAATAAACTTTGTCATGGTTTGCTCGGCACATACATCAGGATATTTCGGTGTTTGCTCGGTGAATATGCTGTAGATCTAAACCGATCGATTTTTAGGAAGAAAATCCTGGAATGTCTAGGTATTTTTCTCTGCTCCCAGCACTTCTGTGGTATGGGTTTTTTTTTTATTTTTTTGGCATGGATCAGGTTGCCTCAGGGGTCATTGATTCTGGTGCCCTGATGCATTAAGTGTTTACAAATATTCTTTTGGGATGTTCCATTAAGACTTGTTCATTTAATAATCATCGACTGTGAACAAATGGCTTTATTTGTTCGTCTTGTTGATTTAATCATCATCAACTGTAAACAGACGGCATTATTTGTTCTAGGCCTGTGGTGATTGATAGCGTGGGTTAGCAGCTTAGATTTGTGATAATTCCAGTTTTTTTATACAATCTGATTCCAACCATGGTATAAGTGCTGGTTATGATACCTATGTACTTGTAGGTTTAAATATCTAGGCAGCATAAATCTGCTTCGTGGAATTCAACATGTGATGCATAAATAATTGCATTTGGGATGCATTCTTCACTAGCATTTGCTCTGAAATATGAATTGTATTCCTCGCAAAAAAAACAAAGAAAAAGAGATATGAATTGTATATCTTTCTCCACCTGCTAGGATTAATGTTTATAACCTCATGTAGCTAGTAGACAAATTATGCTCTGGTGAGGAGATTTCCGGTCCTGTTTCCAGCGCTATGAGGAAGAAGCTGGATACCCACTTTTCCGCTGTAAGATATATCCTAGATCATGATTGTATGATCAGTTTAAATTCCTGTGCGTAACTGCAGGTGGATACATGATAATGTGTACCTCTATTGCGCATAATGGTTGTTTGAATTCCTGTTGGTGAGGTTTGCTTATGATTTCTATTATCTTTTTTAAAAAAGAACTTGCCTGCGATTTTTCTTTCTTTTCCTTTTTCTTGTTTTATTTTAAGTTTTACTTAGATAAAAAAAGAAAAAAATTAGGGTGACCAGTGGAGTTGTGGAGGCCTGGGTCAGTGTCCCAATCCGACTCGGTGGAGCTCCGCGAGGCTAGTGTCGATGTCCCAATCCGATCGGGCAGAGTTGAGTTGAGTTGTTGCAGTTGAGCGGTGCGCGTTCAGGACCAAGTCCAACCCAACGAGTATCTTCCTAGCTGTATTGTATTGTCTACGGACTGGAGTTGTCGGGGATTCCTACCCCCTAGGCCCTAGCTGTGCGGTTGATGGCCCAGAGTTCAGAGGGGTGATTATGCTACCTCCCTGAGTTGTACGATCTACGGACTGGAGTTGTTTTCAAGCCCGGTTCTCCTTACAGGGTCAATCCTATTTCCCTTCTAATAAAAATTCCTATTTTCTGTTAATAGTATGCAGTCAATATGCAAGTCCTTTGTTCGAGACCTTTTGTTGTTGATGTCATGTATTAGAAGCATCAAGCATATACCATCTGATTCATGTTGTGATATCCTTTCGAGAGAAATTATATTCATCAGTCATCATTTGTTTGTCAGCGGTGTTTTATCAGTGTGCCCATTTGTAGATTTTGATACTTAGGTAGTATGCACCTTGTGGTACATCAGTACATGGAATTCCGCATTTGATGCATCGATCACTCCATTCAGGATGCATTACTTGCATTTTCTCTGGGAAATGAATTGTATATTTCAAGATGACTTGCATTTGCTCTTGGAAATGAATTGTATATCTTTCTCCATCTGCTAGTACTTATGTCCATAACCTTATGTACCAAGTGAGAAATTATATGCACCAGTTTCATTGTTTTGTTAGAGGTACAATGGTTGGGGCACTTGTAGTATGGGATGATCACAATTATGAACACTGCTTTCAGTAACTTCTTGATGATATCCTTTAGTTGATCTAATCTCCTTATTATGTTATGATATATAGCCTCGGATCAAGAAGATTATGCAAGCAGATGAAGATATCGGCAAGATTGCTCTGGCTGTGCCTGTTTTAGTCTGTAAGTTCCTTTTAAATTATTAGGAATACATTCATACAGCTACCATACAATAGTGTTATAATTATTAGTCATGTAGTTCTTAAATAATAAAAAATTGGTATCAAATTGATCTTTTTTCCAGCCACATTGTGTTTCTGTTCTACTATAATTGATTAGGCATTAATTTATAAGAGACTATAAGGACAAAACAAGTGTAGCTAAACCACATTTTTCATGCTATTCCATTGATAACCTTCATCAGGAGTGGAATATAAATATATAATTGATGTTCTGATTATGTCATTGGTGCCAAATATTTTTATGTAATGTCAGGCATTCTTTTTGGAAGCTTGAAGTATTTATAACTTAATAATGTCGGCAAAACACCACAGCTCTCTATTATATCCAGAATTGTTTTGGTGTAGTTTGATACTACTATAGTCTATAGTTATCAATCTTCATTACTACATATTATTTTGAGGAAGTAATACAGCAGCAACCTTAAATCTGGTCCATATTTCCATTTGATAGTGATTGTAGGAATTAATTAGAAAGAGTAAGTTCATATCTGTTCTCTTATTTATTGCTTTCGCTTCCTCTTCATACTTTTGTTAGTTGAAATTTGTGTTCAAGAAAAGTAACTCTGAACTTGTCTTGTCATTTCATCTAGCTTATATCTTCAGTCTATTCTTCTATATCGATACAACTTCTTCTGGAATTGTCTATATTTTTTCATGTTCATCTGATGTCCATGTCTCCGATGTCCATGATTTGCAGCCAAAGCGTTGGAGCTATTTCTGCAAGATTTATGTGATAGGACATATGATATTACAATTCGAAGGGGGGTCAAGACTGTGGGTTCTTCCCATTTGTAAGTAACACTCGATCTTTAACTTCTTGTCATACAGAGTATGGACATAAATTTTCTTTTTGACCTACCGAGGAAGGAGGAAACAACAAGTTATAGGAAATGTATTTTGTGCATAATTTACTACCCTTGAAGAAAGTGTAGTTGGTGGGGTTTTTTTTATGTGTGTGTGTGTCGTACATTTATTGCATGTTGACTATGACAATCTAGGTGTCTCTTTCCAGAAGATCACAATCTCGTTTTTATGTTATGCATGTAGCCTGTAAATCTGTAATACATTGGTCAATAAACTTTAGGAGTGATTATCAGTATTGGCAAACCACTTTACACAATGCTTTTGGCTGGAGTAATTAATCTGGACAGACTTTCATACCAAGCAACTGTTGGGAGTTTATCTGATGACCTTGTAGTTCAGGGTTCATCATAATGTTGTTTGAATCCTGGAAATTATTTCTTTTTGCAGAGATATATAATGCTCCTAGTGTACTTGCCTACTTGGTTATAGCCTTATAGGTTGTCAATATATGGAGAAAAATGAACTTCTTGATTATCAGTATTGGCAAACCACTTTACACAATGCTTTTGGCTGGAGTAATTAATCTGGACAGACTTTCATACCAAGCAACTGTTGGGAGTTTATCTGATGACCTTGTAGTTCAGGGTTCATCATAATGTTGTTTGAATCCTGGAAATTATTTCTTTTTGCAGAGATATATAATGCTCCTAGTGTACTTGCCTACTTGGTTATAGCCTTATAGGTTGTCAATATATGGAGAAAAATGAACTTCTTGTCTTCTTTTGTGGAATACATTTAGGTTCATTGTTTTTCCTCATTGAGTCTTTTGTGTAATGTGTTCAGGAAACAATGCATACAAACATACAGTGTCTATGATTTCTTGAGGGAAGTAGTCCGCAAAGTTCCAGACATTGGTACATCTGATGCTGTTGCTGATGATAAGCTTGGAAAAAGGAGGTAATTTAATCTATCATGTAGTTAAATGGTTTCTTATCTTATGTGTACCAAGTCTCTTCTGCAGAATGTTAACAAATGTCAAATTGTCATCAGGAAAGCTGAAGAAGATGGAAGTGAGGAGGAATTAAAGAGGACAAGAAATGTTAGTCACTATTATCCACTCGAGTTCATGTTGATGTTGCATATTTCACAGTTCTCATGTGTTTTCATGATAAGTTGGTGAAGTCGTCTTCATACCTCAAGGTTTGCCAGATGCTCAATTTTGTCTCTAAACTTCCAAATTGGCCATTTAAGACTTTCTGGTGGGCTCAAAAAAACCTTACTCCAATGTGGCATGCCTCCTTGTGTGCCTATTCAGCCCTGAACATCCTTGGATGTGTCATCACATGTGAAATATCTCTTTACCCTTGTTTTGTTCAAGAGCTAAAGAAATGGTTTCAACAATCTCCCACCAAAGAGGTCGCTGTATACATTTCTTAAGCAATGGAACAAAAAAAGGGTAGATGACTCAACAAAGGATGCTCAGCACAGAGTAGGGACCACTAGTAGGTATGCTACACTGGGGTGAGGATATATTAGCTTAAAAAAGAGGAAAGTTTAAGGGCTGGATTGGTCAGTTTGAAAAAGTTTAGTGACAAAACTGAGCCTCACGCAGAACTTGTGGGATGAAGTGGACTATTTTGCCTAACATTTTAATTATTAATATTAGAATGTAATTTCCCTCTGATGTGTCCTTGATGTTTCACTTATATTGTCAAATTAATAATCCCACCTTCTACTAGGCCTTACTTTTTGAGCTCTTTTTGCTGATCCAAGTTGCTTGTGTGCAGGAGGGAGAAAGCCATACTACAAGCAATGGTAGAGGTCGTGGGAGGGGTCGTGGGAGGGGTCGCCGTGGTGGACGTGTAGCTTGGAGAGATGTTGTCATGACCCATGAACAATTCGTGGAGAACCAATCTAGCAAGGCATCCGGCCTAAAGGTGGAGGTGGCAGATGAGGTCGCAGATGCAACTGAAGCAAAGGAGGCTACACCAGTGAGCAGTGCCAGAGCTTCCATGAGGAACATTGACTTAAATTTGGATCCAGCTGATGAAGATGATGAGGTTGCAGTGCCACCTGAAGCCCAGCCATCAGCTCCTGCAACAGTACCAGCTGCAGCCAATTTAGGACCGGCTCCTCCAGCAACTAGTTCAGCTTCCGTCAATTTAGGACTGACTACCCCCGCAGCTAGTTCAGCTGCAGCCACCGCAGGACCATCTGTTCCTGGGCCGAAGGAAGGAGCCAAACTCAAGGACTTGCTGGGTGGCTGGGAGCTGCCTGACATGAACAAGATGGACATGGATCCCATACAGTTTGCTTTATCGGCGAACCCTAAATTCGACGAGGATGAGGATTATGACAATGAAGACTAGCTCAGCTTTTAGCTGCAGAGGTGGATAAGTAGGACAACAGGATAACCGTAGGTTAACTCTGTAGCAGTTCTCCTGTATCATGTGTATAATAGCCTGCTGAAGCTGCAGATGTAGTTTTAGAATATGCCAGAGGTTAAAATCGGGCTGACTGTAATGCCCCAAAGTTAGATTCGCTCGGCACCTTAGTGTTTTGGCAGACAGGTTCGCCAGTTGTACATTCCCGTTGGTCCCCGGTTTAATGTTAATTATGCTTATATATAGTTATATGCTTATCGATGTTGAAAATGCTGTCGGTGGGAGTTCATCGTATCAACTGCTGGACGATGTAAAAGTGACCTGACTAACAGACCTGCCGCTGCTTTGGAGGAATAGTGAACTGAATGCTGTGAAAATTGAAGCAACAGTCGCGAGAAAAAGGTAACAAGGCTCTTCATATTTCTTGTAGCGCAACGCAACGCATTTTACAGGAATCAACATGTGAAATACATCCGGTAAGAAGCTGGTTTATTCATCATACAATACTTTTCCAGTGAGGTGTGTTCAGCTATGTTCTTCGACTGCTGTAAGATGACACCTTGAGCCTTCATCAGGTAATTAAAAGCACATCACGCTGGAAGATGGCACCTGCCTGAAACATGGTCATCACCAGGAAAAACTTGAGCAGGAGTCGCCATGTGCTGCTATTTGCCACTACTACAGTAGTATTTGCAGGACAGTAAGTTGTAGGGGTATTTCCTTTTGCTAGTCGTGTGGGGCAAAAAAAAAACGGAAGCAAAAGAAAACTGTGTACCTCCTCAGTCGGGCACAGTCAGGCGGCGGCGGCGTCCCCGACGGGCTCGAAGCTCTGGAGCTCCTTGAAGTTCTCCCAGAGCTTCTCCCAGACCCTGGCCTCGTACATCTTCTTGGCGCCGCCGGCCTCCCTGACCTCGACGGTGAAGTGGTGCATGGTCCCGGCCACCACCTGGTGCCTCACCTTCACCAGCCTCTCGAACTCCAGCATCGCGTTCTGCGCGCACGACACGCACGGGTTCAGGCATAGTATGTGCATACAGATTACGTACAGAATTAACCGGTGCTCCTTACGGTCTTGGTGTTGTGCTCGGCGACGGCGAAGCGCGCGAGCTCGATGGCCCCGAGGTCGTTCTCGCGCCCCGCCGGCGCGTCCCGGACGTCGCCCACCATCCCGACGCGGCCCGCCATCGCTGCTCCGGTACGGGTACGGGTCCGGGCGGGAGGAGGCCTGATAGATCGCGGGGAGAGGAGACGGGGACGGGTGGCGCCGACGCCGGCCAGTCGATCGGATTGGACACTACTGCACGAAGCGATTCAGAGAACTGAAGTGGTTGGAGGGCGAAGGCGGGGGGCGTGTGCGTGTCTTATATATAGGCGGCCACGGGGAACAGAGCAAGAGCACTAGAGCAGAGGCGAAGAAGGCGAAGGCCGCGCCGTGTGCCGGACGATGCGATTCCGCGGCACCGGCACTGCGTCGTTGACGGCTACGCGTTCGGGGCGATGCTTTGCGAGGAAGCAAAGTGGCGTGGCGAAGGAACCGGGCGCCCGTTGGTACGTGTGGACTGGACGCGGGGTGAAATGATTCCTCCATCTGCTAGTGGTGCTATGCTGCTGGGGACGGGGATGGCGTGACCGTGGGTGCCGAATCGAATAACGGCGACATGGGCAGGCATATCGAAGTCCGGTTCACGATCACACATTTTGTGCTTTGTGCATTTGTGCTATATATATACCAGGAAAATTTTCGATACTGCAGTTTGCAACATATCGAGTCTCTGTTGGGCGGCGGCTAGCGGAGTACGGAGTATGGACACGGACACGAGCCATTGATGTTGGCTGCCTAGCAGGACTGCAGGAGAGACGACGATATGATGAAAACTGAGAAGTATTGTCCTTGCGTCCTTGTTCCACCTTGTTTATCTATCTCATCAGTTTGGGACACCGTCTTGAGGCCAGCACCTTCAGGAAGAGTATTGTGGAAAGCCCAGAATGTCCACTAAAACGAGACTTATCTCATTACACCAAGCTTCAAATTTTGACATATCCAGATCGAGCGTCAGGCTCTGAATTTGAGAAACATGGGACTCCCTCCTGCCTTACAAACTTGCAATGTCTGAAACATGAGAAACTTATTTGTGGTTCAGGACTCTACGTCCAGTGCTTTTCACCGTAGTTTCCAACTTGAGATCAACACGAACAGCAGTGCTTATCTGGATTAGATATAGCAATATCACCTCCAGCTTTATCTGGAACAAAAAAAAAGTTGACAGATTTTATGTCCTCCGGATGAACAGGACTGCCGAGTGCCGACTGCGAGCGTACAGAGTACAGACAAGAGAAACTAGAGGCATAGTCCCGGACAGTCAAACTCCCTGCTTTCCTTCGTTAATCCTCAAGGATAATCGATCAGAAGAAGCATCGGTAGAGGATCAGAGTCCGATCTTATTACAGGAAATGCTTGAATGCTTTATCTCCACGCCGTCGGCAGTATATATTGAAGGCCAAACCCACGTCGCCATCCACAGCAATCAGGCAAAGCGCCATAGCATAGCATCTTCCTTAGCTCCCAACTTCCAAGACCTCCAATTCCATCACCTAGAGAAGAGATGGCATCGCCCAAGCTCGTCGCCCTGTTCCTCGCCTTCGCCGTGGCGGCGGCGGCGCTGCAGCCCTCGGAAGCGGCGAGGGTCCATGCCCAGCAAGGATCCAAGCCGGCGACCGCAAGCCACGAAGCAGAGAAGGTGGCCGCCCAAGCAGATGGCGGCGTGCCGAGTGCGCCGACGTTGCCCGGCCTCCCCGCCGGCCAGCTCCCGCCGGGTCTACTGCCAGCCATCCTCGGCATGCTCTTCCCGCCGCTGGGCGGCATCATCGGCCTGATCCAGCCGCTGCTCCCGCAGCCCGGGTCTCCGCCCCAGCAAGGTGGCGGCGTCCTGGGCGGCATCTTGCCGGGGACCTCGCCATCGGCGCCGGCGCCGGCGGAATGCATGACGCCGCTGTCGGCCATGATGCCGTGCACGGACTACCTCACCAACCTGACCGTGCTGACGCCCCCCGGCGAGTGCTGCGACGGGCTCAAGACCATCATCAGGGACGCGCCCATCTGCCTCTGCCACGGCATGAACGGCAACCTGAACCAGTTCCTGCCCAAGCCCGTGGACCCCCTCCGCATGACCGTCCTCCCGCTCGCCTGCGGCACCGTGCTGCCGATCCGAACCCTCTTCATGTGCAACTGTGAGTATCTTGCATTGTTACTATCAACAGATTTTATATTTCATTGCAAACTGACCTGATGATGCATGTGTATATTTGACAGCAAACCAGGTGCCACCGATAATGCCGACGACGCCTGCTACACCTCCTTCAGTGTCACCGTAGATGCATGGTTTCGTCGAGATTATCTGTTGATACTTAAGCCTAGTTTTTCTTCTTAGTTTTGAGATAGTACAGGAATAGGATAGTGTAGAGATTGAAGACTAGAGAGTCGATAAGATAGTGGAGTGATTCTAGTGCAGAGTCATGTAACAGGTCAGTTTCGTGCAAACATCAGTGGATTGGATGGTAAAGGAATTTCTGCCTGAATGTTAACTCAATGCTTTAATTATTCTAAGATTCGTACTCGCATAAGGTAAGAGCTCGCGGCTCGTGTGTCACGCACGACAAGTTCTGGCCGGCCCTTATTTCCGCCCTGAAAATTTAAAATCATCGTAGGACAGTGTTTTCATCTTTTCCTCCAGAAGATTCTGAGAACAAATCCGTTTTCCTCTAACTCCTTCCATTCCAAAACTCGAGTCAATTTATTAGTTTCAACATATATCAAACATCTCTAATTTTAATCAAGCTAACTGAAAAATACACTAATATGTATCTATAAAATCAAATTAGTTTGCATTACATCGAATTTAACTTGATGATAGATGTATGTTTTGATTAAGATGTTAGTGTATTTTCTCTCTATGCCTATTTGGTGTTCAGTAGCATTTGTTCTCTTTTCGGTTCCATGTTCTAGTCAAAATGCTCAATGACTGCATTTAGGCTTTTAGGACATCTGAATTTTCAGTTGTGAACTTCTCTTTGGTGTCGGATCCGCCGGCTTGATCACTTGTGCGGGGGCTGCTATTACACAAGGGGGAGAGGAGAAGAAAATGAAGGGGAACCTCTATGGCGCCTAAGAGCCAGATCCGCCACTAAGTCGTGTTCGGGCCTGGGTTGGTGTTGATTTGTTGTGAGGAAAATAACGCAGGAGTTGCCATTACACAGTTCAGTTCAGTTTGATCGATGTCTCGCACCGTACCGTCTTGGTGCCGTGGCCGGGCGACGGCGGGCCGCCCGAGCTCAACGACTTTGGGGTTCCTCCTCACACCCCGGCGGGTAGCGGACGTCGCCCGTCACCGCATCCGCCATCATCTCGACGTCGAAGCGGTTGGGCACCCGCATCCACGGCGAGTGGACGGCGGCGGCGACGCGGGTTTGGGCGTGGGTATCCCGCCCGTCGCCGCGGCCGTGCCGTGCCGTGCGTGCCGCGCGGGTGGGGGAGAAGCGGGAAAGAGCAGCGGCGAAACAAGATGGCGGAGGGCAATGGCGGGCCGCGCCGGCGCCGGCGCCGAACGCCCACCCCTGCGCACCACGAAGGAACTTGATCCGCACAACATCTGTCTCGTTGGGACGGGGCACGTCGCACGATGGAGCGCGCGCTATCGGTTCACGAACGATTTCCCTGCAAGCGGCGGGCCGCACAGCTAAGGCCCAATCTCCTAGCTCCCCATCCTCTCTCCTCGTCGGGCCTTGACCTGGCAAGGCCCAGCGCCCAACCCAAGAACAGAAAATCCGAGACATTCTTTCTTCGAATTGCATGCCTATTGCCTAGAGCCCCCCCACGATTGTCTGTTTGACGTTTGATGGGCGCAAATGTAAAAACAGTTGACTTGCTCGTCCATACGGCCGCGTCGCGACGCTGGACACTCTGCCCCGCCACGATACTACTCCTAGGCGGCCGAGTAGTAGCATCGGCTAGAGGACCGCGCGTCGCGATTGCCATACGTCGCCGTCAGCAGCACCGCGGCAAGGGGGCCGGCCGGGCCCACGGCCGCCTAGGAGTACTACTACTCGGCCGGCCAGTCCCTCAAGCAGACAAGCACCGCACCGGACGGACGCCAGCCATTTCCGGCGTGCGGCGGACGCCCTAGCCACCGGGGGGGGGGGGGGCGAACGTGATCTGCGGCGCCGAGGGGGTAAATGTAAAATTTGTGTTTTTATCCCTTCTCTTCTAGTTTATTTGAGAGTCCACAAGTATATTTGTTCCAAACAATTACAATAATAAATATAATTACTTTAAAATTAGCACCATTAGCAATTACAATAATAAATATTGTTACTTTATAATTTCATGATTATGATAATACAAGGAGGATTTAAATGTAATTTTTTATTTGTTTGTTAAAAATATAAAAGAGAAAAAAACATAAATTTTACATTTACCCCTCGGCGCCGTGATCTGCGGCGCCGAAGGGGTAAATGTAAATTTCCGATGTCACGCCGTTTACCATGTCGTCAACCTCGGCGCTGTAGTCGATGGCGCCGAGATGTTATACCTCGGCGCCGAGATGTTATACCTCGGCGCCGCAGTCTATGATGCCGAGCTCAGGGTCTATTTTTTAAATCTTTCCAAAAGACGCACTTGTGAGAATCTTTTGTAAATGGGGCCAAAAAGCAAAAAAAAAGTCGCTGGGCGGGAACGGGCAGGTTTGGAGGCACTGGACCAATGGCAGCATAGCGCAGCAGCTGCTCGATGACCTCCCACTCCCAGTCCCAGCCGACGAGCTGGGAAGGCAGGAGATGCTGCGGTGCATCCACGTCGGGCTTCTGTGCATCCAAGATGACCCACAACACAGGCCCGGCATGGCGTCCGTTGTGCTCAGGGCCGGCTTAGAGGGGGGACAGGCAGGGCGACCGTCATGGGCCCATAGAACAGAGGGGACCGAGAATAAATAGGTAATTAGTATACATAATTTAATATTTGGCATAACAAGTTTTTGAAAGTGACAGCATACAAGTGTACAGACCAGCCGTAGGGTATCATCGAGGGGAGCTAGCGCAGACACTATTCGACATCTCGTTTTGGTTTTTTGCCACTGCCGCAACCCTGGCACCCTGTTTGTCTATGGACGCATGACGTCGACGCCTATTTAGGTTCTAGACGACGATGCATGTCTAACGATGCACGACCCTGGTCCGATCAATTTCCTCGACACCTGGCGACCGGCAACTGCAAGAACCACGGACAACAGATGCGCACGCGGTCACATTAAGCAACACACCAACACCCGTCCCATGATCCTTAATATTTTCCTAATTTTCTTCTTCTTTGTTTTGTGTATGTATGTCATATACGCTATTTACGATGCTAGGTTTATAAATTTATAATTCAATGTACTTCTTTATATACTGTATATCATATGTTGCCTAAAAATTATATGTCTTGTGCTCAGGAAAAAGCAAAAATTTGTACTTATTTGCTTATTATACTATTGTTATGTTTTTATGGATACACATATGAAAAATAACTTTTATTATCCACTATAATTTTGATATTAAAAATTATTTCAACAGACCCTTTTATTTTGTTACTTGACCAGGGGCCTTTAAAATTATAGAGCCGGCCCTGGTTGTGCTCATGCTCAGCAGCCGCTCCGCCACCGCACTGTCGGCGCCCAACGAGCCAGCCTTCGCGATTCCTGGGGGGAGGCTGAGGGCGGCCGCTCCGGCGGCGTCGATCAATGAAGCTTCCGTCTCAGACCTGGAGCCCTGTTGACTGTTGGACGCGGGCGGTCATCCCCTAGTGAGATTGTAGTAGTGTTTTCCTTGTAAGAAGAACATGAAAGGAAAATTGCAGTAGATTAGAGCTATCCATGTTGATTTATTTGGTTGTTTTTGGCAGAACTTGGGTGAGATGCAAAGAACGAATAGCGAAATAATGTAAAGTGTACAGTGGTAAATTGGTTTGGTACTTGGGTTACTTTTATTCCAATGTAATTTTCATTATTCTGCAGAAATCTTGGAGCAATTTTTTTACATCAAAAGTTACCTTTTGACTTCACAGAACGAAATCATTTTTGTTCGATTACTGGAAAGACAATCTTTTTTTAGATAGAAGGCCGATCGGCCCGGCTTTACTTAAAAAGCCCAGAGACAAGCTGGGGATACCAGTTTTACATAAAGGTTCAAGGAAAAGGAAATTACAAGCCAAAGAAAATCTAGGACAGAAACTGATTAAGCTTGTAACAACCCCTCTCTCTATCCACGCTCTAACAACAACCAGGACAGACAACAGAGTTCGATAAGCACAGAAACAGAAACAGCAACAGAACACAAGTAAAGCAGCTCTCAAGGCTCAGACTCTAACGAAGACAGTCGAAGTTTCAGCTTGATGATCACCGAATCTATCCAGCGTTGCCCCTCCTCCTTGTGTAGGACTTTCCATTTCTGCATAAAGAGATTGTCCGGTACAAGCTAGCGTTAGGGGAGGAGACTAAAGAGTTGTTAAAAACAAAATCATTTCTAATAAGCCAGAGGCTCCAAACTAGGCAACCTAAGAGGAACACAAAGAGTTTATTATCTCTGTTGGAGCCTTCTACCAGTTTCTCAAAGATGTCATCTATGGATATAGGTAAAGCCCACACTCCAGCACATCTCTGAAAACACTCCAACAAAACTTCGCAAGCACACATTGCAAAAAGATATGTTCAGCACTCTCTAATCTACCACAAAGCTTGCATTCTGTTGGCCCTTTCCAGTTCTTCTTTGCTAGTTGTTCAGCTGATTGCACCTTATCATTACACACTTGCCACAAAAACATCTTAATTTTTAAAGGAAGACAGGCTGCCCAGATGTTTCTCATCCACTTATTGTCCATGCCAGGGAAAGTAAGAGCATTATATAGAGAGGAAGTTGAAAACTCTCCAGATTTTTCTAAACACCATTTAGCTGAATCAGTCTCTTGAGAAAGAACTACCCCTTCCAATAACATTTGCAGGTCTTCCCACTCTTGGTCTTCCACATCACCAAAATTCCTTCTAAAAGTGAGATTTATCCCCCCATCTCTCAAAACCTTAGACACTGACCACTCTTTTTGATTGCATATGTCAAAAAGCCCCTGGAACCTGATCTTCAAAGGGCACCCCCCCTAACCACGTTTCATGCCAGAACCTTACTTTCTTCCCATTCCCAACCAAGTACACCAAGTACCTCATCACCTCCCCTCTAACCGCCATCAACCCCCTCCAGAATTGTGATCCGTCATGTTTCTTATAGCTAAAGATTCCTCTCTCTCCCAAATACTTTTGTCTAAGCAGGTTACAGCATAGGGTCTGATCCCCTCTCTCTATTTTAAAAATCCATTTTGCTAAAAAACATTTATTCCTTATCCTTGTATTTGTAAATCCAGCTCCACCAGCCATCTTAGGGGAGGCTAGCAGGTCCCATTTTGCCATGTGGTATCTCCTTCTCATGTGAGGACCATGCCAAAAGAAATTAGCCCTTGCAGCATCCATCTTGTGATGTATTTCCTCTTGCAGCAGATAAATCCTCATTGTATAATTTGGTATTGAACTCAGGCATGACTCTATTAGTATCATTTTACCTCCAGATGATAAACCTGTGCTTCGCCAAGTCGGAATTCTCCTCTCTACCTTCTGTGCCACGTAATACAACTCCGTCGCCGTCATATGTCTGTTGTGTACCATAACACCCAGATATTTCAAAGGAAAAGCCCCCACTCCACAGTTGAAGATTCCTGCAACCCTGTCATTAACTTTGTCTGTCCCCCCACCACAAACACCTCACTCTCCTGATAATTGATTTTCAGACCTGACATATCTTCAAAACAGTACAACAAAAACTTTGTATTCAATATAGTTTGCTCATCTAAGCTCAGAAATATAACCGTATCATCCGCGTACTGCAGGTGAGTCAGCCCCCCTCTACCAGGTGCGGTATCACCCCTTTGATTTGATTTGTTTCCTTAGCCTTCTCCAGCATTGTTGCCAAGGCATCACTCACTAAGTTAAACAAGAGCGGTGACAGCGGGTCCCCCTGTCTCAAACCTCTATGAGTATTAAAAAAGCTCCCAGGAGTTCCATTGATGTTTATACCAACTCCCCCCCCCCTCTATAATTTGCTTCATCCATTCCAGCCATCTATCAGGGAAATTCTTTTTCCTGAGTACCTCCATCATAAACTTCCAATTCACTTTGTCATAAGCCTTCTCAAAATCTAGTTTCAAAATGACCCCTGGTACCTTACTCACTCTAAGCTCATGTAGAGTTTCATGCAGAATGATTACCCCTCCAGGATGAATCTGCCAAGTATGAAGGCTGTTTGCGTCTCACTAATCAGTTTCCCCGCAAAAGGAGTGAGTCTCATAGTCAGCACTTTCGTAAACCACTTGTAATCCACATTGAGCAAGCAAATTGGTCTATACTGTCTAATATTATTAGCCTCCTTTGTTTTTGGTATCAAAGAAATCATACCATAATTTAACCTGCTCAGGTTCAGATTTCCTCTATAAAGGTCCCTGAACATCTCAAGCATCGTATGCTTAACTTCACTCCAAAACTCTTTATAGAAGCTGTCAGACAATCCGTCCGGCCCTGGAGCCGTATTGGAGTCCATGTCCTTCAGCGCCTCTTCTAGCTCCATGATTGTAAACGGTCTTATCAACTCTTGGGCCTCCTCACTAGTTAGTCTCCCTTGTCCTGACCAAAATCCCTCTCCCAAGTGAATCGAGCTTTCCCCCTCATCTCCAAACAGATTCTTGTAAAAAGATTCTATATGCTCTCTAATATCAACTGGGTCCCGAATCTCTCTATTACCATCTTCTAGGGAAAAGATGGTACACTTCTTCTTCCTACCATTAGCAACATTGTGAAAATATCCATTGTTTGTGTCTCCTTTTAGTATCCAGTTGATACTCCCTCTCCTTTGCCACTGGATTTCCTCAAACTGGTATATCCTTTCAAGTTTCCCTTCCACCTCATATCTTTCCTGCCATTGTGAAGCATCCAGCCCTCTTTCATTAGCCACCCCGTCCATATCTTGTAATTTACTGAGAAGGTCTTTTTTCTCTCTCTTTATTTGACTATTCACATTGGCCCCCAGCCTTTACAAAATTTCCTTGTTGCAGCTTTCATATCTCTCCAATAGTCTTGTACTGTTTTTTGCCCTCTCTCTAGCCAACAAGCTATTACTGCTTCTCTGAAGCCTTGCTGCAGTAACCAGGCACTCTCAAACCTAAAACAATGTTGTTGTTGAAAGCGATGATCATCTGTATTAACCAGAATCGGGCAATGGTCCGAACCCACTCTTGTCAATGATTCACATGAAGCCCTCCTGAAAGTCGTATCCCATCTAACTGACATTAACACTCTATCCAGAATACTCATCACCGGATTATCCTGTTTGTTAGTCCAAGTGTATTTGCTTCCTTTACGAATCAACTCCTTAAGCCCATTTTCTCTTATAAATTCATTGAAAGCATCCATCCAAACTTGGTTTACATTGTCTGATGATTTTTCCCAAGCAAATCTAATTAAATTGAAATCACCTCCTATTATGATGTGTTCACCCATACTAATGATTTTTTGCCCCAATTCAGTTAAGAAGTCAGCTTTCCTTTCTGTTTGAACTGGACCATAAACATTAACTATATCCCACTCTAACTTATCTTGTCTAGCAGAAATTTTCATACTAGAATAGAACTCCCCTCTATCACAACTGGTCACTGCAATATTATCTGTTTTTGCCCCCATCAGGATCCCACCAGAGTGCCCCTGTGCAGGAGTCCAAACCCACTGAAAGTTTTCACCTTCGCTGATACTTGCCAGTTCACCTGGAGAGAAATCTGCTTTAATTGTCTCTTGGAGACAAATCACCTCTATTTTGAGTTTTTGTTTCCACTCTCTCAGTTGTCTTCTTCTCCCCAGAACCCCGAACCCTCTCATATTCCAGAAAAGAATCCTCATTTGCAACACTTTCCATCCCCCACTCCCGCACCTTTTCTTGCTTTAGCTGCTTGTTTCCTCCTTGGTGGCTTTCTTGAAGGTCTAGGACAGTCACCCTCTGTTTCTGTCCCCCTATCCATATCCACATCTACATTTGTTCCTGCCTCCACTCTATCCCTCTCTGCCTTGTCACCATCATTCTTTTCCTGCCTGGCCTTCTCTGCCAACTTCCTTCTTGCAGACAGGATAGAAGCTTTGGCAATTTCACTAGCTTGCAGCGAAGAAATAGTAGCGGCTATGTTTTCAGATGTGTCACCCAGCTCAATATTACTGATCTTGGCTAATTTTTCTAGATGACTAGTATCAACTGTATTTAAAATAGCAAAGTAAGAGAGGTTACCTGCCAGTTCATTATTTTTCTTCTTTGCAGCTTCAGCTTTCTCCAGCATGCTCCCCATGTCTCCCTTGTGCCTGGCACTTCGGCGCAGCTCAACAGTCTCCTTGTTTTTCTTAACACGATGCACATCCACCTCCAAGTTGTTGTCCAGGCTTTCCTGGATGCGATCCCAGTCTATTTCATCGTCATCGTCTGTCGTAGCAGATGAGCTCTTAGACTCTTTCCCCTCTAGTCCCTTACTCTTCTCTCCCTCCATCCCAGACTCCTCAGTGTTAATCTTGATTGCCGCTGTCTCCAGAAGCTTGTTCGCTCTCATTTCCACCTTCTTTTCCAATTCCTCCATCTCCGCTTTTTCTGTGAATATTGGGTCATCCTCATAGTCCAGCTGTTCTTCCTCACTTAGTTCTCCAGTACCATCCTCCAACACACCAGTGTCATTTTTCTGCGGGGTTCCACTGAGTACTTCATTGTCTGTCAGTTTAACCCCCTCATCACCCCCAAGTCAGCCACCCTGCTTTCTTGTGTATCTTGGTTTAGACCCACATCCATCTGGATGTTACCATGCTCCTCTACTTCTATCTGTGATACCTCCTTAGTTGTATTAGCCCAGCTTTTGTTCAAGAATTGTTGCCCTCCTCTTTTCCTGTATTCAGATCCGCCATCTCCTCTCCTGTTCTGTTCCAGAGAGCTTGGTCTTGTCTTCCCCCCATCACTCAGTTTACCACTCCCAAAATGGTCTTTCCCATGAAATTCCCCTTCTTCTTCTGTCTCCTCATTCTCATCATCAGGATCCTTTCTTCTGTCAAATTTGGATGTAGCTTGGCCAGACTCCTGTTGCATTTTCTCCACCTCCCACCTGATGTTATACCCCTCTCCATTAAAGAAAACTTTAGTTTCCCCCCTATCTTCTGTGGTTCTCTGCAGCTCAATTTGATTCTTATTGGCCCCTCTCTATTTAAAGTCACCAGGTCCACTTCTATTGGGTCCCCAATCAGATACGCTATCTCCATCACAATGTCTTCTTTCCTTGCAAAAGGTGGGAATTTGTATGCCTTAACCCAGATTATCTCCAGCTTCTCCTCAGCATCCACTGCCATATCTGTTGGAGTGACTTTCGCTTTTACATTAGCAGTTTCAAACTCAAAGCTTTTGAACTTCGCAACCTGATATCTGATTTCCTCATTGGGGAACTTAACCAGATACTTATCCTCAGAGTCCATTTGTTTAATGGTCCATTTCGGCACCTCTCGGAATAAATGTATGAGCTCCCTCTCTATAATTTCTGTAGAAGCTATCCCACACACAATATTCATGACTCCTAGCACTTCTCCCTTCTTTATCTCTTTATCAACTGGCACCCTTATACTGTAAAAACCTTGCCCTAGGATTCCATACCCACAGAGCCTCAAACCTCTCTTTTCTGGGAAAACTGTAGATCTATGGCCAGATTTCTTGCAACAATAACAGTATGGAGGATTTGAACAATTTTTCCTAAGGTGGCCCACCGGATTACAGTTGTAACAAGGTTCTCCTTGCATACTCTTGTTTTTCCCCCTGGGGTCCCAACTCTCCTCCTTCTGGTTATTCCTGAAACCTTGCTCTTTAAACCTCCTTTCTTCCTGCTCTCTCCTCAGCTTTGCCCTTAGCTCTTGTTCCTCCCAGTCAAGCTCTGTCTCTATCTTCCATCTGTCTCTTATTAGGGTTAATCCTGTTCTGGTCCACCATCTGTTTCTCCTCCCTGTACCCACTCTGGAAGTAGTTGCTCTGACTGTGTGCACCCCCGCGGGGCCATCCTCTCTCCATGCCTTGGTTTGACCTCTCCCAACTCCAACCACCATAGAACTGATCCCTCTCTCTATCATGTGCTTCTCTTCCTCTACCTCGAAGATTCCCATCAAGACCTTCCGAGATCTGCTCTTCACTGGATCTTGCCGCCCCACCTCTATCACCCTGGTGCGCCGCCAAGCCACCTTGCCTTCTTGGCCCCGCTCCTTTACCTGGGTCCATCGCCACCTCTGCAAATGTACAGTCGCCTACTCGTTTGGAGGCTACTCTCACTACTCTTCTGTTGTTCCCCCCAAATCTCTGTATCTCCTCTCTCCGTGCGGGAAACCCTAGCCCGAGCTCAGCCGCCGCCAGAGCACCCCCCCTCGGCACCCAAAGCCAAGATCCCACTGGGTTTGACCAAGAGTGGGAGACGAGGTGGGACATACATGTCCCGTAGGGATACTTGGGCCCAACTGGGCTTTCCGGGCGAGCCCAACTTGGACGCAGCGATTTTACATCCACCCCCCTGGAAACACTCGTCTTCTCCGAGCCGACTCCTCGCAGATGCTCTGCCTCAAGCTCATCCCGGCATCTCTCATGGATTCTGACGAACTCATCAACAAATCGTTTGGATGATTCACCCTTAGAGTGTTTCCCGCGGAACGCGAATCTCCCAAACTTCTGGATCTCACTCTCAAAAACATCACCTAAGGAAAATGATCCAAACCTAATCGCATCAGACCCATCTGCTTCAGGAGTCGGATCCTGCGCCCGATCAATCCCGCCTGGCGCTGACCCCGTCTCCAAAACGTCGATCGGCCTCCCCTTCACCATCACACTCACTTGCCACTGGCTAATCTGACAAAACCTCTCTTAACAGAACAAGGCCCGCAAAACTCCCCTCTCAATGTTCTTCTGGCCGGTATCGAGATGGAACCAACCCTCAAATCAACTCCAAAAGTAGGAGAGATCAAAGCGCTCGAGTTGCTGAATCGATTCCGCCGATCACTTCTCAAAAAGGTTGGATGGAACTAGAGATCGCCGGCAATCGCCTCTCTCAACTCTGTTTCCGCCTCCCTATCTGCACCTCGTTCTTCTGTTGGAAAGACAATCTTCGTACAGGGCAGAACAAAGTGTCCAGGATGATCCACTGCAACGAGCCATATCTTTGTATCGAAGTTTTTCAATTTTGACATGTCGAGCCAGCAACGTTTCAGATAAATTAGATTAAGCACCGGGGTCTGAATTTGAGAAGCACCGGACTCCTGCAAATGTCTGAACTTGAAGTGCGTAGCACCTACTTGCGCAGAAATTGATTTTGTCATTCAGGACTCAAGAGTCCAGTAAATTTCATCGTAGTTGAGATTAACATAAACAGCAGCACTTCATTTGGACTAGACCGTGCGTATTGCGTCCAGTTTTACTCGGGAAAATTTGCAAACTTCACGTGCTTCAGATGAACAGGACTGCCGACTGCCGACTGCAAGCGTACAGAGTACAGACAAGAGAAACTAGAGGCATAGTCCCGGACAGTCAAACTCCCTGCTTTCCTTCGTTAATCCTTTCAAGGATAATCGATCAGAAGAAGCATCGGTAGAGGATCAGAGTCCGATCTTATTACAGGAAATGCTTGAATGCTTTATCTCCACGCCGTCGGCAGTATATATTGAAGGCCAAACCCACGTCGCCATCCACAGCAATCAGGCAAAGCGCCATAGCATAGCATCTTCCTTAGCTCCCAACTTCCAAGACCTCCAATTCCATCACCTAGAGAAGAGATGGCATCGCCCAAGCTCGTCGCCCTGTTCCTCGCCTTCGCCGTGGCGGCGGCGGCGCTGCAGCCCTCGGAAGCGGCGAGGGTCCATGCCCAGCAAGGATCCAAGCCGGCGACCGCAAGCCACGAAGCAGAGAAGGTGGCCGCCCAAGCAGATGGCGGCGTGCCGAGTGCGCCGACGTTGCCCGGCCTCCCCGCCGGCCAGCTCCCGCCGGGTCTACTGCCAGCCATCCTCGGCATGCTCTTCCCGCCGCTGGGCGGCATCATCGGCCTGATCCAGCCGCTGCTCCCGCAGCCCGGGTCTCCGCCCCAGCAAGGTGGCGGCGTCCTGGGCGGCATCTTGCCGGGGACCTCGCCATCGGCGCCGGCGCCGGCGGAATGCATGACGCCGCTGTCGGCCATGATGCCGTGCACGGACTACCTCACCAACCTGACCGTGCTGACGCCCCCCGGCGAGTGCTGCGACGGGCTCAAGACCATCATCAGGGACGCGCCCATCTGCCTCTGCCACGGCATGAACGGCAACCTGAACCAGTTCCTGCCCAAGCCCGTGGACCCCCTCCGCATGACCGTCCTCCCGCTCGCCTGCGGCACCGTGCTGCCGATCCGAACCCTCTTCATGTGCAACTGTGAGTATCTTGCATTGTTACTATCAACAGATTTTATATTTCATTGCAAACTGACCTGATGATGCATGTGTATATTTGACAGCAAACCAGGTGCCACCGATAATGCCGACGACGCCTGCTACACCTCCTTCAGTGTCACCGTAGATGCATGGTTTCGTCGAGATTATCTGTTGATACTTAAGCCTAGTTTTTCTTCTTAGTTTTGAGATAGTACAGGAATAGGATAGTGTAGAGATTGAAGACTAGAGAGTCGATAAGATAGTGGAGTGATTCTAGTGCAGAGTCATGTAACAGGTCAGTTTCGTGCAAACATCAGTGGATTGGATGGTAAAGGAATTTCTGCCTGAATGTTAACTCAATGCTTTAATTATTCTAAGATTCGTACTCGCATAAGGTAAGAGCTCGCGGCTCGTGTGTCACGCACGACAAGTTCTGGCCGGCCCTTATTTCCGCCCTGAAAATTTAAAATCATCGTAGGACAGTGTTTTCATCTTTTCCTCCAGAAGATTCTGAGAACAAATCCGTTTTCCTCTAACTCCTTCCATTCCAAAACTCGAGTCAATTTATTAGTTTCAACATATATCAAACATCTCTAATTTTAATCAAGCTAACTGAAAAATACACTAATATGTATCTATAAAATCAAATTAGTTTGCATTACATCGAATTTAACTTGATGATAGATGTATGTTTTGATTAAGATGTTAGTGTATTTTCTCTCTATGCCTATTTGGTGTTCAGTAGCATTTGTTCTCTTTTCGGTTCCATGTTCTAGTCAAAATGCTCAATGACTGCATTTAGGCTTTTAGGACATCTGAATTTTCAGTTGTGAACTTCTCTTTGGTGTCGGATCCGCCGGCTTGATCACTTGTGCGGGGGCTGCTATTACACAAGGGGGAGAGGAGAAGAAAATGAAGGGGAACCTCTATGGCGCCTAAGAGCCAGATCCGCCACTAAGTCGTGTTCGGCTGGTTGGTGTTGATTTGTTGTGAGGAAAATAACGCAGGAGTTGCCATTACACAGTTCAGTTCAGTTTGATCGATGTCTCGCACCGTACCGTCTTGGTGCCGTGCTGGGCGACGGCGGGCCGCCCGAGCTCAACGACTTTGGGGTTCCTCCTCACACCCCGGCAGGTAGCGGACGTCGCCCGTCACCGCATCCGCCATCATCTCGACGTCGAAGCGGTTGGGCACCCAGATCCACGCTGAGTGGACGGCGGCGGCGACGCGGGTTTGGGCGTGGGTATCCCGCCCGTCGCCGCGGCCGGTGCCGTGCTGTGCCGGTGCCGCGGGTGGGGGAGAAGCGGGAAAGAGCAGCGGCGAAACAAGATGGCGGAGGGCAATGGCGGCTGTTGCCGACAGCGGCGCCGAACGCCCACCCCTGCGCACCACGAAGGAACTTGATCCGCACAACATCTGTCTCGTTGGGACGGGGCACGTCGCACGATGGAGCGCGCGCTATCGGTTCACGAACGATTTCCCTGCAAGCGGCGGGCCGCACAGCTAAGGCCCAATCTCCTAGCTCCCCATCCTCTCTCCTCGTCGGGCCTTGACCTGGCAAGGCCCAGCGCCCAACCCAAGAACAGAAAATCCGAGACATTCTTTCTTCGAATTGCATGCCTATTGCCTAGAGCCCCCCCACGATTGTCTGTTTGACGTTTGATGGGCGCAAATGTAACAACAGTTGACTTGCTGTCCATACGCTGCGTCGCGACGTTGGACACTCTGCCCCGCCACGATACTACTCCTAGGCGGCCGAGTAGTAGCATCGGCTAGAGGACCGCGCGTCGCGATTGCCATACGTCGCCGTCAGCAGCACCGCGGCAAGGGGGCCAGCCAGTCCACGGCCGCCTAGGAGTACTACTACTCGGCCGGCCAGTCCCTCAAGCAGACAAGCACCGCACCGGACGGACGCCAGCCATTTCCGGCGTGCGGCGGACGCCGTAGCCACCAGGGGGGCGAACGACGACAGCGACATCAGGACACGCTGGGGCTAATCCGGTAATCCCTCCCATCATCCCGTGACTGGGCCACCCCACCGAACCGCACCCACTAAATCTCCCTTTGACTCGCGCAAGCGTACGCACGCGCGCCCTGCCGCGACACGGTCGTCGTCCACTGCTTCACCGCCCTTCGCCGTTGCCCCACGGCGGGACCGCCACCGGGTTCCCGTGCGCATCGCCGCCGCGGCGGCGGTGCCGCCGGTCACGGCGTGATGGTAATAGCGGCGGGCGCGCGCGCCGGCCGCCGGTGACGTGACGACACGGCGAGAGCACCGTCGCCGCGCGTGGTTTTTAGGTGAGCTATATAACCGGCCGGGCGGGGGCGTTGTTGTTGGTGGCGGGTCGGCAATTCGGCATCCACACCACCCAGAAGGCCAGGACCAGAATATCCGGCGGCGAGTATGCCGCGCGGCGCGAAGGCACCGTACCCCCCGTGCTTTTTCCTCGACGGAAAGTGTCAAAGCGCGACGTTCCCTCTTCCCCGCTCGCTCGCCGTCGCCGCCCCGGATGCCCGGGGAAGGGAGGAAAGGCAGCCCCCCCCCCCCCCCCCCCCCCCCCCCCGAACGTGACGGCTCCACGGAAGGAATCCAGGCCGCCGAGCCGGTGCGTGCGCCGTGGGGATAAATGTTTCTGGTGACGTCGCCCTTTGCCTCTTGGGTCGGTAGTCTCTTCGCTCCACGTCATGATGGCGCCAGCGGTACGCGGAGTACCAGAGACTTGCCTTCGCGCACGTCCATCGTGTGTGTGCAGGGGACAGCACTGTACGTAGCACGGTCTACTCGGGGAGAGATCGAGTTTTGTACCCGTGGCATGAGAGACGTCTGGCCGAGGCTTGACGGTCAAAGGACAACCGGGGACACGATACACGGCTTTTGTTTTTCATCTCTTCTATCTACTGTATATAGTGAGGTCTGTTGATACAACTTGTTAGGTTTCTTTTCCCCCCGGCCCAGTTATTTGGTAACACGACCGGTTGGTTGCTGTCGTTATTGCGAACAAGTCGCCTAATGCATCCAAGCCAGCGCGATTGGCACAGCCCGGGAATTCATATACAGACGCAGTTTAAAACTCATCAGAGGGGAACTTGCGCTCACAAGATCCACCGACGCGTCGTTGCCCTCTCCCTCTCTCTCTGCTAGGAGACCCGACCCTGTCGTGGTGTGGTGTGGGAGGAGGGCACGAACACGGAGCAGGAAATTTTTTTCACCATCGCTTTCCTCCTGCGTGTGACCGAGCCAAGGTGGCCGGACCGGTTCTAAACCTGTGCGCACGCGACATCGCGGATTCGTGGTACGATCCAAGAAGGTGAGCGCATCCATGCACGCATGTGGAAGCCTTTCGAGCACCCTCCGGCCTTGTCACGGTCGCCACTCACCAGGCAAGTAGAGGCGCACAAGCTACAATCAATCCTGCAGCTAGCTAGCGAACGGCAGGATATGGCACTAGATTGACTAACAAAAGAATTTTATCGAGTAAAAAAAAAACAAATAAGTCAGAGCAACGTGAGCAAGGTCCTCTCTAGGTCCCCGTTGGTTTATTTTTCTGAGCATACGTGTAGAATGCATGCACGCCGAGCAGTGGATCTACCAAGTTTGGCGATATTTACAAATGTGGAAAGTTTTTACTCTCTGCTATTTTTTTTTAAAAAAAAGTTACTACTCCCTGCACTTAAGGCATTCTTTTTGGCAGAAATTGATATATGCCCAATCACCAATCTATACCATTAACACTTCCCCAAAGGTCTTTTGCGGCAAGAATGCATTCGAATGACTGTTGTAGTAGCAACAAGCCCGTGGTTCAAGGTGGCGGCAGATTTTCAAATTTTCCCGGCAAAACCTAAATCAGCCGAATTTCGAACTGGTCAGACAATTGTATTACACTTTATTTTTCAAGGCACTACCGTGAGTAGCTCACGTTGCACGATGTCAACCGATCCACCAGAAATTTATATTTATTTTATTATAACGAGCAAATAAGAAAGAGCAAATCCTCAGATCGCGAGGGGAGGAGCTGCAAACGAAAGACAAGTCAAAGCCCTTGGTTAGAATTTGGGCGCAAACCGAGTCCCTACGAGCAACTCCATCAGATGTAGTAAATTTCACCCCCTATATGAAGTTAACGGGGGTGGAGTAAAAATATTTTTATCCCTAAAACACAACTTGCTCCAGCAGTTTCCCTATTTTTCTTCCCAACTCGTGGGTCTCACAATGCCACATCATCTTCTCCTTTATAAAGTGAGTGGGTCCCACTGATAGTGGGTGGAGGAGAGGTTCCCTTTATAAAGGGGATGGAGAGGGAGTTTTAGTCCATAGAGAAAAAGAGGGAAGGGGATAGGGAGGCCGCTGGAGAGATTTTTTTATCATCTGATCCCCTATATCACTGTTTTTTTAGTATTGGGGATGGGAAATGGGAGGTGCTAAAGTTGCTCATCGCCCCACCGAACATGCGATGCGAACGCGAAGCGATTTTTCCACGTGGCCACCGCGCCCGCCCCGTCCACGCTTTCCCCCACCTAAACCCCCCGGCCCATCCCCGACCTCTTCCCCAAATCCTCAGATCCGCCTCCTCCTCAAGCCCACCTCCCTCCCCTGCACTTCTCCTCCACCCCCCTCGCGCCGCGCCTTGACAACCCCAACCCTCGCCACCCCCGGATCCAGATCCGCCGCCGCCACCGCGTGAGATCCTCCTGCTGCTGCTCGCTCCCTCTCCTCCACCACCACCGCGTGAGAGGACCAGCAGGGAGGCGGCGGCGGCATGGGGCGGGACGGCGGCGGCGGTGGCGCCGGCGGCATGTCGGAGTCGGTGCTCCGGAAGGTGCTCCTCTCCTACTGCTACGTCGCGGTCTGGATCTTCCTCTCCTTCTCCGTCATCGTCTACAACAAGTACATCCTCGACCCCAAGATGTACAACTGGCCCTTCCCCATCTCACTCACCATGGTGCACATGGCCTTCTGCTCCTCCCTCGCCGTCGCGCTTGTCCGCGTCCTCCGCGTCGTCGACCTCCCCACCTCCCCCGCCATGACCCCGCAGCTCTACACCTCCTCCGTCGTGCCCATCGGCGCGCTCTACGCCATGTCCCTCTGGTTCTCTAACTCCGCCTACATCTACCTCTCCGTGTCCTTCATCCAGATGCTCAAGGCGCTCATGCCCGTCGCCGTCTACTCCATCGGGGTGCTCTTCAAGAAGGAGACCTTCCGGTCCTCCTCCATGCTCAACATGCTGTCCATCTCCTTCGGCGTCGCCATCGCCGCCTACGGCGAGGCGCGCTTCGACCTGCGCGGCGTCGCGCTGCAGCTCGCCGCCGTCGCTTTCGAGGCCACGCGGCTCGTGCTCATCCAGATCCTGCTCACATCCAAGGGCATGTCCCTTAACCCCATCACCTCGCTGTACTACGTCGCGCCGTGCTGCCTCTGCTTCCTCGTTGTGCCCTGGGCTTTCGTCGAGCTGCCCAGGCTGCGCGCCGTCGGAACTTTCCAGCCAGATTTCTTCATCTTTGGGACCAACTCCCTGTGCGCCTTCGCCCTCAACCTTGCCGTCTTCCTCCTCGTCGGGAAGACCTCCGCGCTGACCATGAACGTCGCCGGAGTGGTCAAGGACTGGCTTCTGATTGCCTTCTCATGGTCGGTGATCCGGGACACGGTCACCCCGATCAACCTGTTCGGCTACGGGATCGCTTTCCTTGGGGTGGCCTACTACAACCACGTCAAGCTGCAAGCGCTCAAGGCCAAGGAGGCGCAGAAGAAGGCCGCTCAGGCTGACGAGGAGGCTGGTTCGCTGTTGCAGGAGCGCGATGGGCACAGCGATCGCAAGAGTGACAACCAGGCTTAGAGTGCCAGATCTGATATTGGCTTTCCCATATTGGTTGGTTCCTGATCCATTTGTGTTATCACTGTCTACTACATGTGGAAGAAGTGTTTGTTCTTAGATTGAATTACGGTAGAACAGGTCATTCTGAGATTTTTGCAGCAGATTATGTGTGAGATATATTGTTGCAACAAAACTTCAATCTTGCATTGTGGAATTAAATGCATGTATTTCAGTAGAACAGGTCATTTTGAGAAAGATGTGATTTTTGATATTTTGTTGCAACAAAACTTCGATCTTGCATTGTGGACCTTGTGGAATTAAATGCATTTATTTTTGCTGCAACTAATGAAATCATTTGCTGCAAAAAGTGTTTCCTGAATATGTTACAGCCAGCTCGAAACTAATATCTCTTCGAATTTTGTTGTTCTGCTCAGTTATCTTGCATTCTGATTATGATGGTATGTTGTGCAGGGGACATGGTGCTATGTGCAAAGGCTGTAATTTGTTCTACGGTTGCTTTCATGGAGGTGTATGCCAGATTCTTACACTTTAACTTTAGTTGGATATGAAGAGCGAATGAGAAATATTTATTGGATTAGGAAATATGCACCTGTTTCCTGGAGGCCTTTACCCTGCTATTTATTTAGCTGTTTTTGTTCTACAGAAAGGCATGCCTTGCTACCTCTCTCTTGCCCATTGCCTACATTTATTTGTTCTCGTAGCTTAGGGACTAAAGATGTACTGCTGCAGATTGGTAATTTGGTGGTTATTTCCTATATATATTGAGCTTACTGTAATCTACATGCCACATCATTCTCTGTTGAATTTTGTGATTTGGGGTTTTATATGGTTCATGTTTACTGATGGTAAGTTCCTTCTTTCACAATTGAGGTGCATTGTTCTCTATACAATGTAGATGGTAAGCTTTTGCCTAAGAGTGTCTTTAGACATGCCAACAGTTGGCCCCCCTGATGTCATGGGGTTGGGGATCATTGCCCATTAATTTTGATAGAACTAGGTTGGAGATCAAAGCTTATTGATTTCCCTTGTTTGTTGAGATCGAGCACTGTAAGCAATTCATTTTGCATTTTGGCCCACGGATGTAGCATGGTTGGTGAACATGACATGGACAATTTTGTCCCGTTTCTTTGTGGTACCACCTCTTGCAGTAGTATCAAGCTTTGAATCCAAGTAGTATGAAGCTTTGAATCCAAGCTGACATCTGGTGCAGAGTAGTTGGGTCTTCATTACAAGTGTTGCCTAGAATCATAGTTGCTACTTGCTTCACATCCTGTGACAGCAAGGTTGGTAAACATGATGTCCATGACTCGCACTCTTTATCCGTTTGTGTTTGGTTGAGTTTTTGTCAGCTGTAATTAGTTGCCCGTGTGGCTGGCTGGCACCTTAAGTTGCAAAGCTTGTTGCTTGTCGAGTGGTTTGTCCTGGACACTGGCCTTGAGCTGTTCAATTTGTTTGTTGAAATTTGCGTTAGTAGCTCCTTTGATTGGTGCACTGAACTAGTTTGTTGGACCGGAAATAGTGAAAACCGTTGAACGTTAGCGTTACAACATTTACATGAAAAAAGATTCTGGGTCGGGTGTCAGGAACTGTGCTCTAGGACAGGTGATTGCCCTGTGTTGATTTCTGAATTTGGGATTACTTGTGAGTGCTGCGACATTTGGCGTGTGTTTGGAGAAATAGCCGAGAGCTATTTTGAGAGCTAAAATTTAAACCCAAAGAAATAGCTTTCTAGTGAAATAGCTCTCGACATAGCTATTTGAGTCCAAACTATCCATACATGGGACCCACACTCCTCCCTCACTCTCTCCTCCTCCCTTGGCGACATGAATAGTTCCCACGCGCACCGCCCTGCGCTCCCTCCCTCCCTCCCGGCGGACGGAGTTTGCTCCCGCGCACGATCCGGTGCCACGGCACGCTCGATGACGATGGGGCGCCACCACTCGCTCGATGCAACGCGAGGCTCACACCAGAGAGCGCTAAACTATTCATTTCGAATTACGCCTAGAGAGCGCTAAACTATTCCTACATGATTTAACTCACAGCCTGAGAATGCAGAGGGCCCACCTCGCCACCTCACCTTCCGCGGCGGTGGCGAGCCACGCATCGACGCCATCGAGGAGCGCGCGCTTGCTGGGCGGCGGCGACACCAGGCGGTCCCCCGGCACGCCGATGGCCGTGGCGCCGCCGTCGACGAGGGAGCGGAAGAAGGCGTCCCGCAGCTCCCACCCCACGCCGCCGGAGCCTGTGCCTGCGCCGTGGGACACGCCGAGCCCGCCGTGACACTTCTGCCACGAGAGCTCGAGTTCACACACCGCCGTAGTCCTTGCACAGCGACGGCCGACGTTGGCGGGCCGTAGGGGGCGAACAGGGGCGCGCTTGGACGCGCGGGACTGTCGGCCCGCGGGCTTCCCGACCCGCCCGCCCTCGACCCTGGCTGCGCCTGCGAGCGTGTCGAGCAACCTCTCCACTCCTCGGACGTCGGGCTCGACACTGTCCCCATCGCGCACGGCTGTCAACGCCGCCGCCGTAGATCCCGACCCGATGGGAGGCGGAGGCCCAGATGGGAGGAGATGGCGCGGTGCGGGAGGCGGCGGCACGCGGGTGGGTGTGGCGGCGATGCGGGTGAAGCTCGAGGCTGTGCCGGTGAAGCTCGCGGCGGCGCGGTTGGGTTCGAGCTCGAGGACACGAGCGCAGGTTGGATCCCGGGCGACGGAAAGGGACGGGGTAGCGCGACTAGCGAGTAGGCAACCACACAAAATAGCCCAATTACCATGTATTAAGAGGCTATTTTTTAGGTGAGCTAGTTGCTAATAGCTTTGAAATAACCTAAAAATATGTAGGGTAAAAAATAGCTCTTGGGTTCAAACACCCCATTGAAATAGAGCGCTATTGCTGGAGCGAAATATACAGGCTGCTGGAATCCGATTTTTTTTAAATGCAACCTTTTATTAAGAGCATCTCCAGAAATGACCTGCAAATTGAGGCATCCAAACCCTATTTGCAGGTCCAACTGCAAAAAATATAGACTCAAAACTTGTTCTCAACTCCAGCAACAAATTCAAACATGACCTCTATTTTTGATGTGGGTCTCGTCTTCCATTCAGAGAGACTGGGGGGCCTATCCATTCCGTCTAGCCCCCGCTCGCATCGCCACCCCTGTGTTGGCCTTTGGGGATTTTTTTTCCCATTCCTATTGCCGTCGCCGTCGGAGCTGCTGTGCTAGGACCCTGCGCTAAGGATTTGAAGCTGCCCCTGACGCCGGAAGCCGGAGGCCCCTCCACGCTCAACGCCGATGCGGCGGCGGACGTGCGGAGCTCGAGCTGGTTGCTTTGCTCGCGGCGGGACGATGCACTCGTCGAGCTTCTTGGCAGGGGACCTCCGAGTGCGGCGCCCTCCACGGCTAGCGGAATGAGCTGCAGTAATCAACGCCAGGGCTAGGGCGACTTACGGTCGTCGCAGCTGCTGGCCTTCATGCCCGGCAGAGCGCATCCGTCGTTCTGCTCGAGCGGCCTCGTCTTGTGGTGCTTGCACGGCGACAGCAAGGGCTGCTGGTCCAGCAGGCCGTTGATGCCCATGAGGCGCGCGACGAGGCTGTGCGTCCGCAGCGTCTTGGCCTCCGACGACGACGCAGTGGGCGAACTACACGGGAGCACCCACGAGAAATTTGGCACAATCTTTTTGCTGGAGCCGGCGCTGCTGTTCGAGATGGAGCCGACGCTCCTGCAGCTGTCGCCAGAACGCTGCAGCTCTCTATTTTTCTCACCTCAGTGGCGCCATCGACTTCGTCCGGGACCTGCAGCAGGTGCTCGACTCCCTCGAGACCCGCAAGAAGCCACATAGAGAGGCGGGGGTTGCAGCTTGTGGGCGGCCACCCGTCGAGCGGCGGCGCGTAGGAGGCTTGCCCGGCGAGCCGTGCCACGCTAACGAATCAGGGCACCTGCGCCAACAGCCGCGCCACCGATCCGGGCTTTCCGGGGCGTGAAGCCGTCAGCACACGCGTCTTCGAGCTCGCTCGCCTCCCCGGCTCAATCTGACGTGCACTCCCTCACCGGCTTAGCTCGCCTCGCCGTCGCGCCGCGCCACGGCCACACGCCGCGCGCGCCATCGCGGCGTTGGGCGGCACGGCGTGGTACGACGCCGCGAGGTGCGGCGCCACCCGGACCTCGCCGCGGGCACCAAGGGGAGGAAGGTTTGTAGCTCGGCCTGGTGGTGGTGGTGGTGGTGGTGGTAGTAGTGCGGCTGCGGCGACGCGGGCAGCGCAGGGAGCGGCTGCGGCGGCGGCATGCGGAAGAAGAATGGCGCCGAGAGATAGGAGTGAGGAGAGGAGAGGAAAAAAGAAAAGTAAATAAAAAGGGTGGGACCCACATTTAGAGGGGAGGATGGAGGGCCTCCAGAAATGGAGGTTTGGATGAGAGATTTGGAGAGGCCTAAAAAATGAAGGGGCATTTAGAGACCCTGCTAGAGTTGTGTTTTTCACCAAACCTTCAAATTTTGGAATAGATGCCCATATGGAGGCTCTTGCTGGAGTTGCTCTAACTCGAAGAGACAGGGTTGTTATTCTCAGAGCCCAAACGTTTGGGTTGCTCAGTTGTTGCGACAGCCGACACTACGCAAGTCCTAGTTTTCTTTTTTCATTTCTGTCGCTCCTCGTTGATGCACATGGAGCAGGACGCCAGGATAATGCAGAAGCCAACAATTATCGCTTCAAACAGACAGCCTGTTCGCTCGGCTTATCGGCCATCGGCACCAAAGATTTTTCTCTCGAAAGAACCGACCACCAAGAACCGGCCGCAACCGGCCGCGGAAGACTCTTCTCTCGGAACAAACCGAAGACCACCATCGGCCACCACCACCAACCGAACAGGCTGAGAAGCCGACGGACCAACATGCAGCTCTTGGCTGGAACAGTCGACTTTCAAGTGAGCTAGTGTGTGGCTACTGTCAGCAACCTCTCTCAAGTGGAAGATCATACCGTTGCAGCAAAAAAAAGCAAAAAAAAAAAAAAAAAACGAAAGAAAGAAAGAAAAGAAGGAGCCTTACACCTTTTGTTGCATTCGTACCGTCTCTAGGATTCGGATCCGATATGAATTCGAATGTCATTATTTACCATATTTTAATTCGAATTCATATACGAATACGAATGTTAATACGATTTCACTGATTTATAGCATAGAGTCATAGCGAGTATCAATTTCATTTGTCGATGGTTTTATAATTATCAAATCATGTTACAAGTAGAGATTAAATTATGATCATTGTGCATAATAGATATCTTATTGCAAATAACGTATTTATTAATCAAGAATTAAATATATTAAAATAAATATAAAATAAGTATTTATAGGAATATATAAACATTTTAATAGTAAAAAAATACATAAATACATTTAAAGATAATTTATTTATTTGCTAAATGATGTAATGTTTTTAAGATTAACTAAATAGATCAGTGATATTAGGTTAACATAATTAGTTAGTTGTCACATATATATATTAGTAATTAAAATGGTGTAAATAATTATGTTATTAGTGATATTAAAATTAACATCATTTGATAACTAGTATTTAGTAATATAAATAAATTTTATATGGCTTCTATAAACTTTATCTTTTGAGGATATGTTGGATATCTCATATCTTTGTCGGATAATGTTAGATAATGTCGTATATAGATAATGTTGAAAATCATATTCGAATAAATCTATCTCACATTCATATTAACATTTTTAAATGATACAAATACTGATAATTCAGATTGGCATCCGCATCCATCAGTCCTCACAACCCTGCGTCGATTCTCTCTGTACCGAAGATCTAGAGCTGTCGGCACCATACAATATTCTCTCTCTTTTTTGGAACACAACAAATACATCTGCGACCTGTTTGTTACTGGGCTCAGGGACAAGAGAAAGGACCGAAGTCAAAGCCATCCCTTCACAAACCCCTCGTGAAAGGCCAACAATAGACCTGGGAACAGCAGCGATCGCCATCTTCGTACGGTGGCTTGTTGTATTTCGCATGGATACGTACAAGTAACCTGTCCCGCTGCCGACTGAATACGGGAGGATTGCAGCCGCGGGGCCTCCCCCATGGCCCCATCCAAGGCCCTCCGCCCCCATCCGTGACCCGTCAGTCAGGCGCAAGGGGACTATGCTGTCTATGCAGCTATGGCGACGCCGGGATGGGCACGCTGCCAGCAAGAGTGGAGGACCATCATCCCCGGGACGCTGCGGCGGAACGCATCAATGCGGCTCGGTTGGAGAATTGGCAATGAGGCATGGCTTTGTCATCAGGAAAGCAAGAGCGGAATTGAGCTCGCACCGCTGCTCGCAGACTCAAGTCCACTGCGGACATAAAGATTCTGATGGCCCATGTGACACACCGAAGCAGAGCACGGAGCGCGCCGCCGCTAGCTGCAAGGCTGGCTCGCGACTCGCGTGCCTGTCTGCTGATCAGCAACGCAACAGCACCAGGCTGCAACAAGCCAAGCAATCTCAAAAGGAAAAGTTAAAGAAAATGCTAAACTAGGCTCTCTGTACAGTACAGCTCGAATCTGTCGCGGCCAGCGTGCGTCTGCCGGGTCAGTCATAGCTTGCCGTCGTCCTCGTCGGCGGACGCGCCGCCGTCGTCGTCGTCGGAACCGTCGTTCCCGGCGGCGCCCTCGCTGTCCGAGAGGCGCGCGAGCCAGCAGCTGCCGTGGACGTGGCCGCTGACGCAGACGAAGTACTCGAGCTGGTCCTCGTTGGCGCCGAGCCGCCGCGACGCGCTCCGCGGGGCGAGCCCCGCGGCCGTCATGCTCCAGACGCGCGCGCCGCAGTAGGGGCAGCGCACCCGGGGCTCCAGCGGCGCGCGGTGGCCCACCAGCCACGCCCGCGTCCGGGACCGCATGAACCCGCGGAAGACGCCCCGGTAGGCGCCCACGTCGTCGGCGGCGCCGGCCACCGCGTGCTCGCAGGGGTCCGACACGTACAGCAGGTCCCCCGCGCACCGCCGCGACAGGAAGCTCCGCCCGGACGTCTTGGAGAAGCGGGACACGGGCGCGAAGTGGCCCGGGACCGCGGCGCCCGCCGCGCCGCAGCAGAAGAGCAGCAGCTTCGCCAGCGCCGGCCACCCGCCGCCGATGCGCCCGGCCGCGGGCGCCGACGCCGGGGCGCCGCCCGTCAGCGCCGCCACCATCCGCGGCGCGCGCGAGACGCAGAGCTCCCGCCACAGCACGCGCTCCGCCACGGCGCGCAGGCGGCGGCTCACCCGCGCCACCACGCACAGGGACTGCGGGTCCCAGTTGAGCGCGCGGAACACCAGCTCCAGCACCTTCTCGTCCATGATCCCCGCGTTGACCCCCCGGACCCGCGCAGCATTGCCGCCGGGCCCCTCCCACTCCCCCGGCGCCGTTGGCGTCGGCGGAGCCTACTCCCGCACTGCCGCCGCCGCCGCCGCCCGACGCGCCGCTCAGCCGCCTCATGGTCGGGCCCCTCTCGCCCATCCCGCCGCGCCCATCAACCCCAGACACGGTGGCGTGCGCCGCGGCGCTCGAGCCCGCCGCCAGCGACCACCGACTAGTGAGTGCTCGCTTGCCTAACTGGCGCCCGCGCGGTCGGTGCCGTCGGCCGGTAGCCAATTATATCCTGCCGCAGTTTTTCCGAGGGCGGAGGCGGTTATATACGCCGGCGGTCAGATGCGCGACTCCCCGGCCCGTGCCGTCGTGTCGCGGCGCCCGCGCGACAAGTGGAGAGCTCCCCGGTTTTAGAGTCTGTCTGGCCCGCACTATCCCCGGCTAAATATCTGCGACTCTGCTACGCGCTGATCCCTGTGCGATCGCGCGCCTGACGGTGACCGCCGGCCGCTCGCTCTCCCTGAACTGAGCAAGACGAGGCGAAAAGGTTCCCGTCCCGAACAGTCTCCGGCAGCCGGCGTCCCGATCCTGAACCGACCAGAGTCCACTCCGCCAAACCACCGCCACCCATAGCTTCGCGATCGCTCGGCGAGTTCAACGCCTGAGCAGCGGCACGCGACCGGAGCTGCCGTCGGCGACGGGGGGTGCGTCCGGACACGTGTCCCGGCACCCGGGCGTACCGCGCTGAGAGCCCGCCACGTGCCGGCACGGCGCTGGGTGGGAGGACGCGTGTCCCGTGCCCCCGGCGCTCGGCTTCGGGGTCCGCCGCGCCCCCCGGCCCGCACCCAATTATTACCGGCGGGCATCTTTCCGGATCGGCTTCGGGTTGCTTCCCGCGGGGGTGTCCGGCCGCGCAGGGGCGACACGTGGCGCCGGCGGCCCGGTGGCTGGAAATATCTGCGGGGTACGTGCCGCGGTGCTATTGGCCGAGGGACACGTGCCGCGACGCCCCGGCAGGGAAGGATTTCGTGGGGCTGGATCGGCCCAGGAGCCGAAACGTGAGGGGATCTCCGCCGCACACGTAGACGGTGCCGGAAGCCCAGCGCACTGGCTCTTTTCTTTCTAGTTTAGGCTGATGTCTCCCTTTTTTTATTTTTCTCGTACCAAAGATTATTCGGAGATCTCGTGAAAAGGGCATTAGCGTTTTGTGAATGATGTGTGTTTTGTCGGGACAGGGTCAGGATTGGCTTTGTCTAGTGGTGTGGTTCGGTGAAAGGGGGGTGAGGATAAGATTATAGCAAGAGCAACTTTAGCAGCTCCCCTTTCTCATCCCCAATAAAAAAAACAGTGATATAGGGGACCAGATGATAAAAAAACCTCTCCAGCAGCCTCCCTATCCCATTCCCTCTTTTTCTCCATGGACTAAAACTCCCTCTCCATCCCCTTTATAAAGGGAACCTCTCCTCCACTCCTTATCAGTGGGATCCACTCACTTTATAAAGGAGAAGATGATGTGGCATTGTGAGACCCACGAGTTGGGAAGGAAAATAGGGAAACTGCTGGAGCAAGTTGTGTTTTATGAATGAAAATATTTTTACTCCACCCCCAATAACTTCATATAGGGGATGAAATTTACTCCATCTGGTGGAGTTGCTCTAAGGGGGGTGAGGATAAGATGATAGTAAGAGCAACTCATCATCTTATCCTCACCCCCCTTAGAGCAACTCCACCAGATGGAGTAAATTTCATTCCCTATATGAAGTTAATGGGGGGTGGAGTAAAAATATTTTCATCCCTAAAACACAACTTGCTACAGCAGTTTCCCTATTTTCCTTCCCAACTCGTGGGTCTCACAATGCCACATCATCTTCTCCTTTATAAAGTGAGTGGGTCCCACTAATAGGGGGTGGAGGAGAGGTTCCCTTTATAAAGGGGATGGAGAGGGAGTTTTAGTCCATGGAGAAAAAGAGGGAAGGAGATAGGAAGGCTGCTGGAGAGGTTTTTTTATCATCTGATCCCCTATATCACTGTTTTTTTTGGTATTAGGGATGGGAAAAGGGAGGTGCTAAAGTTGCTCTAAAGTGCTCGTCCGTCGACGGAATGGTCCGGCCAACTGCAGCTTGTAGTACGTTCACGTCGGGTGGAGTACTGAGGATTCTTGCACGGGGAGCTAGGGGTGAACGTGAGCTTGAACTAGTACAAGCACAAGTGCAGTAGCAGAGTGGCGATTTGCGCACGCGGGACAACAACAAATTGTGAAGTCAAATGAATTTGAAGGTGGTGCGACTATTTTGGCCCAACACAAGCCTAGGTATTTCTTAGTTGGCCCAAAAAAAGCCTGGTTGGTAAAAAATGGCCTGTGTATATGGGACTGAAAATTATTCCTTTTTTCAACGGGTATGATTAGCTAAGGAAATCTGGCCCAATAGTCTGCTACTCACTCAAATGCAAACCTTTGGTTTTGCTGGGCTCTGATGCTTCATCATTGATTGATTCAACAGCGTGTTTCACGACTTTATCGCCCACCCAAAAAAGATCTTTCTCTCACAACAAACCACCCACCAAGAACTACAACAAGAAGATCTTTCTCTCGAACAAACCAAGACTACCATCACCAAACGAACAGGCTGTCAGCCCCCGAAATTGGAAACTTGCCACTACCATTAATTCAAGCAGCAAATCAACGTGTTCGGCGGCCAAACATGCGCCTACCTATCTCCGGTGCCTCTGTGACTCTATGGTCATCACGATTCACTAGTATAGTCAACTGGAACACTGGCAGTCTGTGCCACCAAAACCACAGATGGAGCGATTCGCTTCTGACGCAAAACGAGCACGCCACCTTCAACAATCCACATCTGCCGAATCGTCACTTCTGCGCTGCAGGCTTGCTGGACTTGGACTTGCTGCCGTGCTGCGGCAGCCTCTTGTGCTTAAAGCTCGCGTCGGCGTCGCAACGCGTCCTTCTCGGCGAGGCCGTGCGGTCTGGACGGCCGCCCCCGCGCGCGCTGCGGCAGCCGGCAGCGCCAAGGCGCGGTGGGCGAACGCTCTCGGGTTGCTCCCGTCCCTTGTGCGCGTGACGCCAGGCGCCAAGCCAGGTAGCCCCTGCCCCGATCGAGAGGCCATGTGAGTGTGTCACCCATCTGACCGGCCCCCACTCGCCACCCACGCGAGCGGAAGCGAGGTCCCCGTCCCTTCCACCGGGGGTCCCGGAAACCCACCCGATCCGGAGCCGGCAGGGGTAGCTCGCGGATGGCGGCGGAGGCAGCGGACGGGGCCTCGCCCCCGCCGCCGCGGACCGGGGAGGCGGAGCCGTCCCCCGCGGCGCCCGAGAAGCGCGCGCCGCCGGCGGACCGCGACGAGGAGGACCAGGCCGGCGGGGAGGAGCGGCCGGAGCCCAAGCGGCGGCGCGCGCGGGCGCGCATCACCGCGCTCGAGAGCGTGCCCCGCGCCGCGGATGTCGCGGCGGCTGCTGCTGCTGCCGCCGCGGCGGCGGTGGAGGCCGCGAGCAGGGAGGACGAGCCCGAGCCCGAGCCCGCGGGCGGCTGCGACGGGGGAGGAGAGCCCTTCTCGTTCCACGCGCGGGGCTTCTCCAGCGCGCAGACCACGCCCAAGTTCGGGTCCTTCAACCCCGGCGCCACCGCGGAGCTCGTGGCCTTCCACCTGATGAAGGCCTCCCGGCGCCACGCTGACCCTCCGGAGAAGGAGGACGCGGGGGATCACGGGACGGCTGCCGGCGGCGGAGCCCAGGAGGCGGCGGCGGCGGCCGAGGGCAACGATGGGAATTCACGCTAGAGCGGGGGTAGGCAGGCGGGCGGCAGTCAAGTGGACGAGTGTGTGACTGGGTTTTGACTTGGGCTAGTAAACTGCTGCCCCCGTGTTCATTTTTGTCGAACAGCTCGTTTTCTTCTTCTTCTTCTTTGCTACTCCTTTCTCGATGTTGTGTATCCGTGTAATCTATTCTGATTTTTAATCCACTGGGGTCGGTGTTTTTGTTGTACAATTGGCAATTTGTAATGAAAGAAATACGGGAGTTTCTATCCCTCACCCATAGGTTTCCTCACACGAAATTTTCAACCGTTGATAGAAGATTGATGGCTCAGATCAACGTCTCATTTTCTCTCTCTTTCTTATCCTCCCCCACCCATCCCGCGGTTTCGGTCGCACGTGCCCCTGACCTTTCTTCCTCCTCGTGACGCGATCCCCGTCTGCACCCCGCCGCCCGGCCGCCCCTACCCCGCCGGCGCGGGCGGGCTAGGGTCCGCCGAGCTCGGTCGGTCGCGGCCGTCGAGCTCCACCGACCCTAGCCCGCCCACGTCGGCCCGCCACCGGCCCCCGCCGCCCTCCTCAAGCCCCCGACGCCATCTTCGGCTTCGCCGACGCCGTCGTGTGTGCCCCGCCCCGAGCCCCGGCCCCATCCGCCGACCTCCACCGCCAGAGCTCCGGTCGCCCGAGCTCCCGGTCGGTTCGAGATTTGGGGGGGGGGGGGTGGGGGATCTTCCATGGCTGCCTGACTTAGAGGGAGGTTCGGGGGCAGCTATCAGACCGATAGTGGTGGTGGGGTGTGGGCAGGGTTTTAAAAACCGCTGCCGTAGCGGTTTTCGAAACCGGCAAAACCACACCGGTAAAACAAAAAGAGAGGTTTGCTAGGTTTGGTTAGAGAGCGGTAACCGAGCTTTTTTGCTACCGAGCCGGACCGGTTACCGCGGTAAACCGGTCGGTTACCAACGGTTAGGTGAACCCTGGGTGTGGGCGGAACGGCGGGCGACGCCGACGCCGTCCGCCGGGGTGGTGGAGGAGGCGAGTTGAGCCAGGTTTGGCAGCGGGGGTGGGGTTGGTGAGAAATCGGCGGCGGGGAGCTCGGTGGATTGGATCCGGCGGCGGAGGCGCCGCTGGAGCCGGGGAGGGATGGGTCGGCGGCGGGGGCAAGCAACGGGAGTGGTTAGGAATGGTGGGTTGAGGGGGAGGGGCGATTGGTTGTCGGCGGTGAGGTTGCCGGCGGTCGTGGGGTGGCGGTGGAGGACGGCAGTGGTGGCGGCGCACCAGGAGTAGGAGGAGAGAAGAAGACAGAGGAGTTTTCACGGAGGAAGAAGACGACCTCTCCACCCCACGCGCGTGAAGGATAAGGATGCAACGCTTTGGTTGTGGGGCCCACGTCGTGTTTCTGATTTTTTTAACTATCGAGGGCGGCCGCGTGAGGTGGGAGGGGGCTTTTGACCGAACGCTATCGGGAGAGCCCTCTCCCCCATGGCAGACTCCTTTCTTTTGAAAGGGTGTACCTATATCTGAGGGTCCAAAGGAAGCTTCGGGGCGGCAAGGTAACAAGCGGAGGTGACGGTAGAGATGGTGATGAGGTGGGGCGGTAATGGACCCATGGTTCGGTAGTGGAGGAGCGGGGCGACGACCATGAACATCGAGATGAGGTTGAGACGGTGACAACATCTCAAGTAGTGCGTGTCGGTGCGGAATGTGGTCCCGACACTAACCAGTAGTAAGCGCCGTGGTCTATCCCTCAATGGTCGATGCTAAGTAACAAGTGACACAGAGTTTTTATCCTGGTTCCGGCCGAGGGGGCCGTACGTCCAGCAGTGGCGTGCTCAAGGCACTATATTACTTAGCACCGGGGGTGCCTGTAGTGGGGCTGCTACAAGCAAGGCGGGAGAGGAAGCCTGGCTTCCAAGTCCCTGGTGTGATGGCTGAAGATGTTGTGGAAGAATTGGAGAGCAAGTGCGTGGCGCAGCTCATCTCCAGTTGTGTTGTGTCTGTGTTCCCTTCGTCCTTCTCCCCCGCGGCACGAGGGTTCGTCCCCCTTTTATAGATCAAGGAGGGAGCGAATCACATGCGCGCCGCGCTATCTAGCTACGTGAAGGGGCGTGGCGTGCTATGCTGTAGAGTGGGCGGCGATCCGGCCATCATGGCCTATCTTGTACCCGAACAGTGGCGGTTCGAGGGCAGAAGGGCGGCAGATGGCGGTGATGTCTTCTGATGGGCTCGAGGGAGCTGCTGACGTTGGCCCGTACGGAGTACAGGAGTAGGTAAAACGGCGTCCCGTTCCAATACGCTTCACCGTACTGGAGTTGTTGCTACAGCGCCAGGCGTGCGCCTGCACGCGCGGGGACGGCGGCCATGCCGCAACAGTGGCTGGGATGGCGTTCCTCCGACCTAGCGCCTCCACCTAACCCTATAGGGTCACAAGAAAGCAAATCGAGGGTGTAGCCGGCCCCCCTTCGAGGGCTCGGTGTGTTAGCCGTACCGGAGCAGGCGCACGGCGTCACGGGACCGACACCGCCCGCGGCGCACGCTCCCTCCCCACAGTGATGGGGATGGGCTCCGTCCTGGGGAGTTGGTGCGGCGGCACGGGGCGCGAGCCCCGGCGCATGATGGCGCCGTCCCGCCGGTGTCGGGCGTTAAATGCCCGTGTACGGGGGCGGGCGCACGCGAGCGGGGCGCCCTCGAGCGAGGCGGACCCCGGTCGAGGGCGGGGCGGACCCTCGAGCGAGGCGGAGCCCGCTCGAGGGGGAGCGGGCCCTCGAGCGGGGCGGAGCCCGCTCGAGGGGAGCGCACCCCCCCTCGAGCGGGACGGAGCCCGCCCGAGGGAGGCGCGCACCCTCGAGCGAGGCGAAGCCTGCTCGAGGGGATCTTCAAGAGGGCCGCCTTGGTGGGCCGTTGAGGTCCTTGCGGCGTGGGCCGTATCCTGCATGGTTAGGCAAAGTGTGTTTGGCTTTGTTGCAGGTTTTAAGTGGGGATTTCCCGGTTGTTAAAGGGGACCCCTAGGGCTGTCCCCGACAGTAGCCCCCGAGCATCTGTGGGTTTGCCATTGAGGCTCCCGCAGATGCTGGAACCTACTGATAGGACGTTCTTCCCTTCTTGTCTTGCGAACGCTTTCCGTGGGGCCGCGTCAGCGGACCCGCGGGTCTAGCCCCCGAAGCCCTGCAGGAGCGTGGATGCTCCTGCAGGGGTTAACCGTGAGAACTGGCCAGAGGGCGTGGCACATGTTTCAACCGGCGTCGGCAATGTCTCAGCCGGCTTCGGTGACGCACGCGCTGCTGGTGCTGTCTCCGGTGGGTGCAATTCAAGGAGGTGTAGCCGTGCGTCAAGCCCCCGAGCCTGGGCCCGTTCGAGGCGATCGGGTAGAGCTTTACGACTTGTTTCTTAACGCGCCCTCGCCGTCCCTCCGCGGGACGGAGGGTGAGGTTTCCGCAACCCCCATCGAGCGGGTCGCGAATTGCGGATTCCTCGTTGAGCTGCTAGTGGGTGGTTCGAGTGGACGCCCATGCCCCGTTCGATAAGGGTAGGCTGCGTGGTCCAGAGACACGTCCATTGAAGCGCTTGCGTGGGTTTGCTAGGTGGGGCTCGGTCCCGTTCTATAGGGACCGAGGGCGCGGAAGCTCTCCCTCGGTGGGATCTCCCGGCTAGCTGCCCTCGCTGGCTCTCAAACACGACATGTGGGGCACCCTCGAGCCGATGGGCTCGTGGAACAGCTCGAATGCGCGTGCCTTCGTCGTCCCTGACTCTGCGATCTGGGGCGCATGTTCGAACCCGTCGAGGGTCAGGCTTCGAACCTCTGATCAGTAGGGCCGTGCGGGGCGGCGCCTGGGCAGCCCCGTCTTTGCGTTTGCGGCCGTCGAGGGGTCTGGACGTGCCAGCCCTCGAGGCGTTGGTTAGCAGCAAAGTGTAGCATGGGTGCTTGTGGTACCTGCCTTGTTTTCAGGCGGGCCTCGGGGCGACCTTCTCACGCTTGTGCCCCTTTAAAAGGTTGATATTGTCTCGAGCCAGGGGCTCGCGCCGCTCGAGGGTCCTACGTGGCATGGGTGCTCGCGATGCCCGCTTTGTTTCAAGCGGGCTCCGGGGCGACCTTCTCACGCTTGTACCCATTCGAGGGTTGACTTTGTCTAGAGCCAGGGGCTCGTGCCGCTCGAGGGTGCTACGTGGCATGGGTGCTCGCGATGCCCGCTTTGTTTCAGGCGGGCCTCGGGGCGACCTTCTCACGCTTGTACCCATTCGAGGGTTGACATTGTCTAGAGCCAGGGGCTCGTGCCGCTCGAGGGTGCTACGTGGCATGGGTGCTCGCGATGCCCGCTTTGTTTCAAGCGGGCTCCGGGGCGACCTTCTCACGCTTGTACCTGCTCGAGGGCTGAATTTATCCCGAGCCAGAAGTCCGTGCCGCTCGAGGGTTCTCCTTGTTTTACAAGGGACCGGGCCATTAAATGCTCCACAGTAGAGGTTGCGGTTTCGCATCGCGAGCGCGCCTTTTTAGGCGTCGCAGCCGCGCGCGCGCGCGTAGTGGGCGGCGTGGGCAGGCGGACGTGACCGCCTGCCACGGCCCCGGCTAGTCTTCGCCGTGATGATGGCCCGTTTACGGTGATGTGGCTGCTGCGGTCGTGGTGGGGTCCGCTCGCCAGCGAGAAGAGAAGATTCCCCGCAGTTAACGCGCGCGGGACATCCGCCCCGGAGAGCTCGCCCGCGGCTTATAAATCTGAGGAGAAGGGGAAACGGCGGTTTTTTACCTTAGCGCTGTGCCATTTTAGCCCCCCGTGCTTTCTTCCTCGCCTTGCCTTTGCCACCGCGCGGCTTCGCCATTAGAGCTCTTCCTCCTCTTCCTGTCCTTCGTTCTTCGCATCCTTTGCCCTTCCTCATGGCGCCGCCTCAGCCCCTCACGATCCTTGACCCGTACGCCTGGGAGCGGTCGACGGTGACCCGGCTGGCCCTTGGTGAGCCGGGTCACCGCCGGCCAGTTGGCGGCTAATGAGGATGGCCGCCGGCGGAGTGGATAGTGCCGCCGGCGGGGGACCGCGCGCCCAACCCGCCGGAAGGCTATGTGGTGAGCTTTGTCCGCTTCCACGAGCGAGGCTTCAACGCGCCGGTGAGCCGCTTCATGCGAGCGTTGTGCCACTACTACGGCGTGGAGTTGCACAACTTCGCGCCCAACGCGATTTTCGCAGGCGACCATGTTCGTGGGCGTCTGCGAGGGGTATCTGGGGATCCCAGTCAACTGGGAGCTCTGGGTACACCTCTTCCACGCGGAGCTCTTCACGCAGCCCACGACGGAGCCGAGGACCCGCCGCGCGGTGCGCGCCGGCGGGATGTCACTCGCCCCGCGGGCGCAGTTCAAGGACGACTACATCCCCGCACCATGACGACGAACAACGCCGGGCCGGGAGCGGGGATGGTTCCCTACCCCGCGCAACGCCGAGCCCGGCCTCCCCCCTACACCGGTCGGGTGTTCAAGGAGAAGCCCAGCTCCTGGGGCTACGGGGTGTCCACGCCCCAGCATCGGAGGCGGCAGGACTCGGTTTTGGCCGCCCTGAGGAGCCTGACGGCGCGAGGGCTGACCGCGGCGAGCGTCCTTGCCTTCCTCCATCACCGGCGGGTCGTGCCTCTGATGGAGAGGCCGCTCTGCATCTTTGAGATGACAGAGGAGGCGGACCCCGTCGCGCTGGCGAGGTCGCGGATGCTCCCGACCCCCCTCGGGCGGCCGTACGCGCTCACCCGGGCGCGGAACGCCGTCGACACCCGGATGCTGGCGCACCGGACCGGACCCCGTGGGACCTCGAGATGCTCCCCACCGGCCCGCTGGTGAGTTCGATTCTTGATTCCGTTTTAGTTCTTGGTGTTGCCTCTGCCTCCTGACGCGTCTTTGTCGTTCCTGCATGCAGCTGGTGAGCTTCACCGCCGCGAAGTCCGTTCCGCCCACCCCGGACTCCCGCGCGCTCGGTCGGGCGGCGCAGCAACGGGAGCAGGAGCGGGCGACGCGCAAGAGGGAGCGCGCGGGCGGCACCACGAGCGCCGCGAGCGACGGAACGCGGAGTACGGCGGCGCGAGGCCGGGGGGGGCTCTCCTCCCCGGGGACCGAGGGAGTACTCGTCCTCGGAGGAGGACGAAGAGGAAGAGGCCGAGGGGGAGGGCCCCTCGATAGGTGGGAGCTGCGCCCCGTCGCCGGAGCCGGCGCCGGAGGCAAGGGCGGCATCGCCGGGGCGGGCGCAACGGCGCCCGCCCGCCGGCTGTCGACAACGGGGGCGGCGTGCGCCGCGGAGGTGCCGGCGCGTGCCGCGGAGGCGCGCACGGCAAGCGCGCCGCACGCGCGGCAAGCGTGCTCGCGCGCGGGGCGGGGCCCCCGCGCGCGGTGACGTCGTCGGGGGAGGCGCGGCGGCGGGCGTGCTGGCCGCGCCGGCCTCATCCGCTGAGGCTACAAGGAAAAGGAAACACGCCTTTTCCTCTTCGAGGTAAGGAGCTCGCTTTTTCGCTTGGCTTGGTTTTGTGACGACCAGAAATTCTAACTTTCTGTTTGTGTTTGCGCAGGGTGGTGCCAACTGTGCCTCCCCTCGCACCGGCCAAGGTGCTGAGGGCGGACGCATCCATCCCCACCCGGCGGCGCTCGTCGAGGGCGTCGCGGGCGGGGGCAAGCATGGCGGCGGTGGGCGAGAGCTCGCAAAGCCCGGCCGAGGCTTCGAGGCCTCGGCCGGCGGATCAACCCGCCATGGCGCGGCCGGCGGTCGCCGAGGAGGGGGCCGGGCGCCGGCCATTGTGGGGACGCGGCGCCGCGGCGGCGGCGTGGGAGGAAGCGCGGCCCGCGGAGGGCTGGCCGCTACGGAGGCGCGGTCCGTGGCGCCGGGCGCAGAGGAGACGGAGCGGGTGCAAGCCGTGGCGGCGCCCGTGGTCGCGGAGGCACGGCCGGAGGTGGTGGCCGCTAAGGAGGGCGGCGGGCGCCCTCGCGCCGCGGGGGCGCGGCCGGGAGGCGGTGGCCGCGGCGCCGCGTCAAGTGCCCGCGGCCGTGGAGGCCCAAGTGGAGGGCGGCGGAGGCGGCGCAAGGGCCGGCGCCCGCCGGCGGTTCCCGGGCGGAGGTGGTGGAGGTCCTGGATGACGACTCCCCGCCGCCCGGGTGGGATCAGTGGGCGAGCTTCCCCACACGCTCCCCCGAGCCCCAGGAGGGGGCCCTCGTGAGGCGGCACGAGGGTCACATGGTGGCGGGGGACCGAGGACACGGCGCCGAGGCCTCGTCCTCCCGCGCCGGCCACTCCGCCCAGGTAGAGGGGGCCGCTGGCGATCCCCCTGCGTTTGCCTACGCCCGGGGGCAGCAGGAGCTCTGGGGAGAGCTCTGGAGCCACGGCGCCACGCTTAACCGCGTGCTGAACGAGGCACTGAGGGTCCATGGCGGCCCCGCATGGCGCGTCTTCCAGGTAGGGCGTCGTTGCTCGTTTTCTTCTTTCTCTCGTTTTTGTGTGTTGCCTCTGTGTCGTGGCGCTTACGGGTTTTGATTTGTGGGTGCCAGGAGCTCGAGCGCCGCGCCCACGACAAGTACGACGCCTTCGATCGGGTGAACGCCGAGCTCCACCAGCTCCGGGAGCGATGCAGCGCTTTCGATGCGCTTGCCGACGCCCTCAGGACTCCGGACGGCTGGTTGGCGTACCGGACTATGGCCTGGCGCGACGAACTCCCTGAGAGTTCGAGGCAGGACCCGCGCGCCGCTCCAGCCTCGAGCGGGTCCGCGCGGCCCTCATCGACCGTGATGAGGCGCCGTGGCGGGCGCGCTCGGACCCGGAGAAGATGCGCACGGCGGCAACCAACCGGGGAGGCGGAGGTGGCCGGCGTCCGCGGCGAGAACCGGGGGCTGCGCTCGTCGCTCGAGGGGGCGCAAGCGCGGTAGCGCCGGGCCGAGGAGCGGGCGCGCGGGCGGGAGCGGCGGGCCAAGGAGGCCGACAATTTGAAGGCCGCCCTCGACGCCAAGGTCGCGGCGCTCGCCGTCGGCCGAGGAGCGGCTCTGCGCGGAGCGCACCGCCCGCCAAGGGGCCGAGGGGGCGGCTCCGGCGGAGAGCAAGCCGCCCTCGTCGACGCCCGGTCGGCGCCGGGGAGCGAGGAGCGCGTCGCTCGCGAGGCGGCGCGAGGGTCGCCCGGAGGAGCGAGAACACCGCGTTCTCCAAGGCCGAGGGCGAGCGGTGTGCTCGGCATTACAAATGCAAACCGGGGAGGCGGCCCTCCAGGAGCAAGGTGAGACCGTCAAGCGCCTCGAGCTGGCGGTCGAGGCCGTGCGCCGCGACCTCGAGGGGGAGAGGAAGCAAGTCGAAGGTGAGCTGCTGTGACTCTCGTTTGGTTGGTTTTCCGTTTGGGGATTCACACTCCTTTTTCTGATTTCTTTCTTGTCTTGGTGACTCCAGGCTTGCGCACCGCTCTGGGGCATGCAGCTGAGCGGGCCGAGGCACCGGAGCTTCCTATAACTCCTCCGAGCGAGGGCTGCGGGGAGGCTGCGTGGTGCGGCCCTCGAGACCTGCCAAGCCGTGGAGGAGGGCGAGGCACGGGCGGCGGCTCGGCGGCCGGTCGCCGCGCGCCCTTGGCGGCCACGTCACCGAGCGGATGCGCCGAGCGCTGCGTCTTGGCGTCCAGAAGGCCCTCGGAGTGGTTCGATCCCACTACGAGGTCAATTTCGAGGCGCTGGCGGAGGGCTACGTCGTTCCCGAGGGTGTCGAGGACGAGGTGGCGATGGAGCGTGTGGACGCGCTCGCCGCTGACGCCGCCGGGTCGCTCGCCGAAGCCTTTGAGGAGTTCCTCTTCCCGGACGCTGTTGACGCCGCCGCTCCTCCTGCCTGAAGACAGCTGGGCGCTAGGCCCATTTTTATGTGTGTATCAGTATTCTGGCCTCGCGGCCTTTGTAAATGAACGAGTTGTTTTTGACATAAACGTCTGCTGAAATGAAGTCTTTTGTTTACTACGCTTTTTGTTTCTCCTTCTTCCTGAGTAGATTCTAGTTAGGGGAGTTCGATTTTCGCGGGGTTCCTGCTGGGTTGGAGGCGAGAGAGAAGGGCCATATCCTCGCGGCGTAGGCTATCTCTGGCTCGCGCGCTCCTTCCGCTAGGCCGCCTGCGCCCTGTTCGAATCGTTGCTCGGGGTTGAAGTAGAAAACAAACTTAGCGCGCGTTTCTTTTGTTTTTGCGCGAAAATGGGACCATTTTTGGGGGGGGTGCCCCCCCGCAGTAGCCCCCGAGGGTAACTTGGGTTTCAGGGGAAAGCCGAGTTGCCCTTTTTATTAGACTTGAAGCATTTACATAGTTGTTACCAATTGGGGCGTTGGTCATATGGTTTTTACAATAAAAAGTACTTGGAAATCCTAGCTAAGGGTAGAAGCGACGTAACTGTTGGATGTTCCAAGCGTTGGTGAGCTCTTCACCGTCCTCGTTGGCCAGCTTGTACGTGCCGGGCTTGAGTACCTTCACCACGACGTAGGGTCCCTCCCATGGGGGCGATAGCTTGTGGCGCCCTCGGTTGTCTTGGCGTAGCCTTAGGACCAAGTCCCCTTCACTGAAGTCCCGTCGACGTATCTTGCGTGCTTGGTAGCGTCTTAGGGACTGTTGATACCTTGCCGAATGCATTAAGGCCACGAGGCGTGCCTCGTCCAGCTGATCCAGCGAGTCCTCGCGGGCTCGCTGTTTGGCATCCTCGTCATAGCCTCGAACCTGGGCAATCCGTATTCTAAGTCCGTGGGGAGGACGACCTCTGCACCATGGACTAGGAAAAACGGGGTGAACCCAGTGGCTCTGCTCGGGGTGGTCCTTAGGCTCCACACAACTGCTGGTAGCTCTTGGAGCCATTTTCGTCCAAATTTGTTGAGCTGGTCGAAATTCTGGGCTTAAGGCCCTGTAGGATCATGCCGTTGGCACGCTCTACTTGGCCGTTGGTCTGTGGGTGTGCCACAGCCGCCCAATCCACACGGATGTGGAATTTGTCGCAAAACCCCAAAAACTTCCTGCCCGTGAACTGGGACCCATTGTCGGTGATGATGGAGTTCGGCACTCCAAAGCGGTAGACGATGTCGGTGAAGAATGTTACCGCCTGCTCTGCCCTGAGATTCGTGATGGGGCGCACCTCCACCCACTTGGAGAACTTGTCGATTGCGACCAACAAGTGGGTAAAGCCCCCGGGCGCCTTCCGCAGGGGCCCAACGATGTCCAGCCCCCACACGGCAAATGGCCACGTTACGGGGGATGGTGCGGGGCATGGGCGGGCGGGGTTGGACTTGCGGGCATAGAAGCGGCACCCTTCGCAGGTGCGTACGATTTCGCTGGCGTCCGCAACCGCGGTAGGCCAGTAAAAGCCTTGGCGGAACGCATTGCCGACGAGGGTACGAGGCGCTGCATGATGGCCGCAGATCCCGGCGTGGATGTCCCGCAGGAGTTCGCGCCCTTCAGGAATGGGCACGCACCGCTGCAGGATGCCAGAGGCGGCGCGCTTGTACAGCTCGCCGTCAACGAGGGCAAAGGACTTGGCCATCCTGGCGATGCGCCTGGCCGCGGCCCGGTCCGCGGGGAGTTCCCCTCGAGCCATCCAGGCAATGTATTTGTCACGCCAGTCCGTTTTGACAGGAGCTGGCTCGATGTCCATCACGTCATCTCCGTAGGCGCCATACCCCTCGAGAAGGGAGAGCACGTACGCCTCGTTCGAGGGGTCCTCGTCCATGGGTTCCGCACCCGTTGGGTTCGAGGGAGCCCCCGAGGGTTCAGCGTGACTCGAGGGGTGGGGCTCGAAGACGACCGAGGGCTGAGCGACGTCGCGCGCGAACGTTCGGGGGAACGGTGATCCGCCCGGACGCAATCTTGGCCAGCTCATCCGCCTCCTCGTTGTGCCGGCGGGGCACATGGTTGAGCTCGATGCCGTAGAACTTGTCCTCGAGGGCTCGCACGGCTTTGCGGTAGGCCTCCATCTTGTCGTCATGGCGGCTCGCGTTCTTCATGACTTGATCGATTACGAGCTGCGAGTCCCCCCGCACGTCGAGGCGCTTGACGCCTAACTCAATGGCGATTTTGAGGCCACAGAGGAGGGCCTCGTATTCAGCCATATTGTTAGACGCGGGGAAGTGGAGGCGCACTGCGTAGCGCATGTGCTCCCCAAGGGGTGACACGAAGAGCAGGCCCGCGCCCGCCCCTGTTTTCATCACCGAGCCGTCGAAGAACAGAGTCCAGCACTCTGCTTGGATCTGCGGGGGCGGCAGCTGCGTATCCGTCCACTCAGCGACGAAATCCGCCAAGATTTGAGACTTGATGGCCTTGCGCGGGGCGTAGGCAAGCGTCTCGCCCATCAGCTCTACGGACCACTTGGCAATCCTGCCTGCGGCGTCGGGGTTACGGATGATCTCCCCCAGCGGGAAAGAGGAGACCACCGTGACGGGGTGGGCCTCGAAGTAGTGGCGGAGCTTGTGCCGCGCAAGGACTACCGCGCATAGCAACTTCTGGACCTGGGGGTAGCGCGTCTTGGTGTCTGACAGGACCTCGCTGATGTAATAGACAGGCCGTTGTACAGGTAAAGCATGCCCTTCCTCCGTGCGCTCCACGACGATCACAGCGCTGACCACCTGGGTGGTCGCGGCAACGTAGAGCGCGGGGCTCGCCGCCCCGCGGCGGCGTGAGAATAGGGGCGTGCGCTAAGGACGCCTTTAGCTTGTCGAGCGCGTCCTGGGCCTCGGCGGTCCAGGAGAAGCGTTCGTGTTTCTTGAGGAGGCGATAGAGGGGCAGGCCCTTCTCGCCGAGCCTCGAGATGAAGCGGCTCAAGGCGGCAAGGCACCCCAGCACCTTTTGCACCCCTTTGAGGTCCCGGATTGGACCCATTCGTTCGAGGGCCGCAACCTTTTCGGGGTTGGCCTCGATTCCCCGTTGGGAGACAATGTATCCCAGGAGCATGCCTCGCGGCACTCCAAAGACACACTTTTCGGGGTTTAACTTGACCCCATTGGCCCGTAGGCAACCGAACGCGATGCCAAGGTCGCCAACCGGGTCGTCCGCCTTCCTCGGTCTTTACGACGATGTCATCCACATACGCCTCGACCGTCCGCCCGATGTGGTCTCCGAAAACATGCTGCATGCAGCGCTGGTATGTTGCACCTGCGTTTCGGAGGCCAAATGGCATCGTGATGTAGCAGAACATCCCGAACGGCGTGATGAACGAAGTCGCGAGCTGGTCGGACTCCTTCATCTTTATTTGATGGTATCCGGAGTAAGAATCAAGGAAGCAAAGCAATTCACACCCAGCCGTTGAATCAACGATTTGGTCAATACGTGGCAAAGGAAAAGGAACTTTAGGACATGCTTTATTAAGACTAGTGTAGTCTATACACATCCGCCATTTCCCATTCTTTTTCTTTACAAGCACGGGGTTTTCTAGCCACGTTGGGTGGAACACCTCCTTGATGAACGCGGCCTCGAGAAGCTTCCGCAGCTCCGCTCCGATTGCCCGTCGCCGCTCCTCGTCGAAGCGGCGGAGCCGTTGTTGCACGACGCGGGCGTGAGGCAGGATGTCAAGGGAGTGCTCGGCGACCTCCCTCGGGATGCCCGGCATATCCGAGGGGCTCCACGCGAAGATGTCGGCGTTGGCGCGGAGGAAGTCGACGAGCACCACTTCCTATTTGGGGTCGAGGGTGGAGGCGACCCTCAACGCCTTGCCCTCGGGGGCGAAGGATCGAGGGGGACCTCCTTGGTACGCTCCGCGGCCTCGAACGTGCCGGTGTGCTTGGCGGCGGAGTCGAGGTCGTCGTTGACCATCTTCTCCAAAGTGGTCACCAGCGCTTCGTCCAGCGCTAGCGCCTCTGCGTGCTCTACGCACTCGACGTCGCAGTTGAATGCGTGCTCGATGGACGAGCCGACGGTGATGACACCGTTCGGTCCTGGCATCTTCATCTTCAAGTAAGTATAGTTGGGGACCGCCATGAATTTGGCGTAACAGGGTCGCCCAAGTATAGCGTGGTAGGCTCCCTTGAACCCCACCACCTCGAAGGTGAGGATCTCCTTGCGGAAATTCTTCGTGGTGCCAAACCAAACCGGCAGGTCGATGCGCCCGAGGGGCCGGACCGCTTGCGGGCGCGATGCCGTGGAACGGCTTCGTGCTGGGCCGCAACTGGTCCAACCCGATCCCCATCAAGCGCAGCGTATGCGCGTAGAGGATGTTGAGGCTGCTGCCCCCGTCCATCAAGACCTTCGAGAACCGCGCGTTCCCGATGATGGGGTCGACCACCAGTGGGTACTGGCTCGGGTTGGGGACGCGGTTCGGATGGTCTTTCCAGCTGAAGGTGATGGCGTCCTCCGACCAATTGAGGAAGGAGGGAGGCGCCTTCTCCGCGGCGAGGACCTCGTGCCGCTCCTTCTTGCGCTGGCGGGTCGACATGTCGACGGTTGGCCCCCCAAAGATGAGGAACACGTTTTCCACGGCGGGGAAGCCGCCGGCGTCGCCATCTCCTCCGTCTTTCTTGGCCTCTGCCTCCTTCGCGGCGGCGCGGCCATAGAACTTCTTGAGCATGTCGCACTGCTCAAGAGTGTGATTTACTGGGGTCTTGTGATAAGGACATGGATTTTTCAGCATGTCGTCAAACACCCCCAGTCCTCGAGGGGCCGGTCGAGGGCCCCGTCGAGCCGGGTCAACAGCGAGGGCCTCGGCATTACCGCCGTCGCGCCCCTGCTCGCGCGCCTCGCGGCGCAGCTTTTTTCCCTTCTTGCCCCGCTTGTCGCTGCGGTGGGGCTCCCTGGACTTGCCGCCCTCCGCGGGCGCGTCCTCCGAGCGCTTGCCCTTCTAGCCGTCGAAGATCGCTCCCACGGCCTCCTCTCCTGAGGCGAAGCTGGTGGCGATGTCGAACAGCTCGTTGGAGTCCGCGGGCGAGCTGCGTCCCAGCTCCCGCACGAGGTCCCGGCACGTGGTGCCCTCGAGGAAGGCGTGCACGATTTCGGATTGCGCCACGCCGGGGAGCTCCGTACGGCCGCTTGGAGAAGCGCCGTATGAAGTCCCGCGGCGACTCGCGGGCTTCGTGTGCGGGGAGCGCGAGGTCCCGGGGAATTCCCGGGGCGCACGTACGTGCCCCGGAAGTTGCCCACGAACGTGCGGAACAGATCGTCCCAATTGTGGATTTGGTGGCGGGCGGGTGCTCGAGCCATGTCGGGCCGCATCGCCGAGGTGCAGGGGCAAGTTGCGGATGATGACCTCGTCGCTGGTTGCCCCGCCCAGCTGTCAAGCCAAGCGGTAGTCGTTGAGCCACACGCGGGGATCCGTCTCCCCGTTGTACTTGACAATGGTCGAGGGTTGGCGGAAGCGGCGGGGGGGAAGGCCGCCGCGCGGATCTCCCGGCTGAACACACGGGTCCCCGGGGGCTTCGGCGTCGGGGAGCGGTCCTCACCGCTGTCGTAGCGTCCGCCCCGTCAAGGGTGGTAGCCCACCGCTGCTCGCGCGTCCGCCTTGCTTGTGCGGCAGGCGTTGATGACGTTGCGAGCGTCACCGTCAAGAGCTCTGCGCGTGTCAAGGAGCCGTTTCTTGGCCGGTGCGCGTCCTGAGTTGACGGGACGCTCCGCCGCTCCTCCTGCGTGGACCGAGGGTTCGCCCCCTTGAGTGGCCCCGTCACCCCGTGCATCCCCTTGTTGGCGGATGCGCGACGCCGAGCTCTCGGCCTGCTGGACGGCCGCTTGCTCGATGAGAGTCTGCACCTTGCGGTGCAGGTCTCGTGCCTCGAGAGTCGAGGGTGCGGCATGGCCGTAGCGGCGTTGCGGCGGCAACGAGCTTCGACTTGCCCGCGGCGGCATGTCGGGGTTGTCGGCGTTGATGCGGTCGCGGGCTGTGCCGCCCGGCTCCCGCACGCGCTCGCCGCGAGCGGAGGCTTCCCCGCCCATCGAGGCGCGGAGCGGCCCGCACCGTCCGTACTCCTCCGCCGGCTTGGCCTCGAGCTCGCGGGCTTGGGCGGCCCGCGCGTCGGCGTCGGCCCGGCGGGGAGAGCGCTTGGCCCCGCGGCTAGGCGTGTGGCGATCCCCGGGGCGGGCGTGATCTCCCCGTCTCCGGCGCCCACCCGCGCCGGCGGCATTGGGCCGGGTCGTTGGTGATGACGGCGTAGCACTCCCGCGAGGGGTCGTAGCTCCGGTCTTGGAGTCGTCGGAACGGGCCGAACCGTAGTCCGTGGCGTCAAGGAAACGCCCGAACATGACCGGGTCCCCGCACGCGCGAGAAGTCCCATTCTGCGTACCCGTGGCGGTTGGCAGGCGGCAATGCGTCGAGGGAGCCCAGGGACGACTCGTCAGCCGCTGAGGCGCCGGGATCCCTGGCGATGAAGACGTGACGGCCAGGCGGAACCCTACGCATCGTGGTGTTGACGCTTGCATTGTAGGCCGACGTGGCGCCACGCAGCCCAATGGGGATGCGCGGTCCGGAGACCGCGCGCTGTCCCGCCGGGGTGGTGGCGGTCGTCGTGGCGGTGGGCGCGCCGTGCCGAGAGGCGGCGCGCTCGGCCTGCCGTCGCTCCGACCGCGCCCGGCGCGAACGCGGCCCCGAGCGGCGGCGGCGTCGTGGCGTCGACGGGCCCGCGGCATCCGCGCCCGCGGGCGTCCGCGCCGTGGTGGTGCGTGCAGCGGGGACCAGAGCGGGCCCGGCCTGGCGCCGCGCGCGGAGCTCCTCACGGTTGGTGAGGCGCATGAGGTAGCCATTCCCCGCAGCCTGAAAGTTCAGGCCTCCTAACCGGATTTCGAACCCGGCGGGGAGTGGGTCCGAGCTGCCCATGCAGTAGCGTGTACCGCGGTACTCAGTGCGGATCACCATGGAGGGAGTTGACGGATTGACCTTAGGTGCTCAGACCGCCCCACGGTGGGCGCCAACTGTCGGTGCGGAATGTGGTCCCGACACTAACCAGTAGTAAGCGTCGTGGTCTATCCCTCAATGGTCGATGCTAAGTAACAAGTGACACAGAGTTTTTATCCTGGTTCCGGCCGAGGGGGCCGTACGTCCGGCGCGTGGCGTGCTCAAGGCACTATATTACTTAGCACCGGGGGTGCCTGTAGTGGGGCTGCTACAAGCAAGGCGGGAGAGGAAGCCTGGCTTCCAAGTCCCTGGTGTGATGGCTGAAGATGTTGTGGGAGAATTGGAGAGCAAGTGCGTGGCGCAGCTCGTCTCCAGTTGTGTTGTGTCTGTGTTCCCTTCGTCCTTCTCCCCCGCGGCAGGGGGGGTTCGTCCCCCTTTTATAGATCAAGGAGGGAGCGAATCACATGCGCGCCGCGCTATCTAGCTACGTGAAGGGGCGTGGCGTGCTATGCTGTAGAGTGGGCGGCCGTCCGGACGATCCTTGCAGCGATCCGGCCATCATGGCCTATCTTGTACCCGAACAGTGGCGGTTCGAGGGTAGAAGGGCGGCGGATGGCGGTGATGTCTTCTGATGGGCTCGAGGGAGCTGCTGACGTTGGCCCGTACGGAGTACAGGAGTAGGTAAAACGGCGTCCCGTTCCAATACGCTTCACCGTACTGGAGTTGTTGCTACAGCGCCAGGCGTGCGCCTGCACGCGCGGGGACGGCGGCCATGCCGCAACAGTGGCTGGGATGGCGTTCCTCCGACCTAGCGCCTCCACCTAACCCTGTAGGGTCACAAGAAAGCAAATCGAGGGTGTAGCCGGCCCCCCTTCGAGGGCTCGGCGTGTTAGCCGTACCGGAGCAGGCGCACGGCGTCACGGGACTGACACCGGCCGCGCCGCACGGTCCCTCCCCACGGTGATGGGGATGGGCTCCCTCCGAGGAGTTGGTGCGGCGGCACGGGGGCGCGAGCCCCGGCGCATGATGGCGCTGTTCCGCCGGTGTCGGGCGTTAAATGCCCGTGTACGGGGGCGGGCGCACGCGAGCGGGGCGCCCTCGAGCGAGGCGGACCACGGTCGAGGGCGGGGCGGACCCTCGAGCGAGGCGGAGCCCGCTCGAGGGGGGAGCGGGCCCTCGAGCGGGGCGGAGCCCGCTCGAGGGGAGCGCACCCCCTCGAGCGGGACGGAGCCCGCCCGAGGGAGGCGCGCACCCTCGAGCGAGGCGAAGCCTGCTCGAGGGGATCTTCAAGAGGGCCTCCTTGGTGGGCGTTGAGGTCCTTGCGGCGTGGGCCGTATCCTGCATGGTTAGGCAAAGTGTGTTTGGCTTTGTTGCAGGTTTTAAGTGGGGATTTCCCGGTTGTTAAAGGGGACCCCTAGGGCTGTCCCCGACAGTGCGAGTTGCTGGAGATGAACATGGTAGTGATGGAGGCGAGGGCAAACGGTAGAGAGGCATCTCAGAGACTCAGATGGTGGCAACAAGTGCGGATGCAGGACATAAGGAGGGATGTTAGAGGCAAGACAGTGGAGAGAGGGTGTGCCTCGTCGGCACTGAGGATGGCGTCGACGAGGTAGCAGTGATGTGACGTTGGCAAGGCCTCAATCACGGGTGGAGGTGATAGGAACAAATAAGTTTGACGGCCAAGGGGTGGAGGAAGTAAAATAAAAGGACGGACTGGTGTTGATTATACATTGCATGTTAAAAAGATCGGAGAGTGTGGGAGATATCTTTATACACTCAAGTGCGTTGTAGATGAGGTTTTTTTATGGTACAAAATACCACCGGTTGAAAAGGACTCGTATGTAATAGAAAAAGATTTATATGTAAAGATCCGATGATTAAGATTTATTCTGTACCACGGGTTTTTAGTGCGGTATGGGTGATACTCATAGGTGGTATAGGTAGTATATAGGTATTATCGAAAATATAAAAATAATATTGTTATAATATATAAAATCAAGTCTTTTTACGTAACCTTAGCAGTGAGAATTTTTTTTCCAAATAATATTCATCGAGCAAATTATCATTTTACTCATAGTAAAAATCTGAAAATGATAATATATATAAAATCAAGTCTTTTTACGTAACCTTAGCAGTGAGAATTTTTTTCGAAATAATATTCATCGAGCAAATTATCATTTTACTCATAGTAGAAAACTGAAAATGATAATACCACCATACTATCGTTGGGTGGTATTATATACCTCAAAAAATCTCGTTGTAGATAGACCTTATCATATTTCGCTTAAGTTTAAGCTTTAGGCGAAACTTCCGTATGCATCTTATGTACACACGTTATATGTCGAGCTGTTGAGCGTAGCATTACTTGGTAGATGACACTTGCGCCTCCATCTCGTATGGTTGTCCAAAATCCTCGAGCATCGGATTATGTATCTTATACGAGTAACCAAACTACACTTACACTTGCATCGTGTCGCTTAGAACACCATTTGATTGAATAAGAGTAGTCAATTATTTGAACTGATGTTTCTGTATCTGACCCTTTGTTTGCTAAGCTTTTGTTGAAGAAAAAATTGGAGTGTGGGCGAGCCAATAAAATTGACTGGCATCGTTTAGCTTTCCCGGTATGATGTGCTAAGGGCATGTACAACAGTTTAGACAACTGTTGTCTATTTGATTTGCCATGTCAGATACAGACGGCTAAACGGACAGCTTGTATAGTGAATCTTCTATTTAGCTGTCTGCAAGTTATTTGGCTCATTAATAGAAGGATTGATCAAGTGTAAATTTCATCTTTGTAAACATCTATGGTGCTCAATTGATGGACTACACGATATGGAATTTAGTCACGTACAATGTTTTAGGAAAAAGTAAATATTATATATTATAATATCAATAGGCACTCAAGTACATGATATGATATAATAAAGTTGCAATACAATACCATTGCAATGTAAATATTAATTTTTTTAAGGCCGATAATGCTTCCATATGTGCTCAACTAAATCGTTCTTGAGTTGCTTATGTGTAGAAGGAGCACGTATAGCCGAGTTCCTAGCTAGTACCGCCGCGAAATCAGGATTAGGATTACTATTTGTACTCACTTCCGGTGGTAGGACAATGGTTGCACTCGGGTTATCATTTAAATCCAAAGGAATTCTAACAAAGTCTTTCTCATCGTCAACTATCATATTGTGAAGGATGACACGAGCTTCCATTATGTTAACAACATCCTCCCGCTTCCACAATCTTGCTGGACGACGCACAATATTAAATCTCGATTGCAACACACCAAATGCACACTCAACATCCTTCCTTGCAGATTCTTGACGTTGAGCATATAATTTGTGTTTTTCCGTTTGCGGCTTTGAGATAGTCTTCACAAAGGCCGCCCACTCGGGATATATTCCATCAGTCAGATAGTACCCTGTGTCATATTGGTTTTCATTTACAACAAACTGAACTCTTGAAGCTTCTCCTTTTATCGCATCAATGAATAGTGGAGATTTATTGAGCACATTGATATCATTATAGGCCCCAGCAGTACCAAAAAACGCATGCCATATGCGAAGGTCACGTGTTGCCACCGCTTCAAGGATCATAGTAGGAACTCTTTTGTTACCACTTGTAAACATACCAGCCCAACCTTTAGGGCAATTCTCCCATGGCCAATGCATACAATCAAGACTTCCAACATGTCCCGGGAAGCCACGAGACTCATTTTCTTGCAAAATTTTCTCTAGTTCATCGGCTCTAGGAGGGCGCAAATATTCCGGATCAAAACATTCAATCACCCCTTTGGCAAATTTTCCCAAACACTCCAAAGCTGTGCTAGACGCAATCTTCAAAATCTCATCAAGTTGGTCCGCTGGCGAACCGTATGCTAGCATTCTAATGGCAGCAGTGCACTTTTGAAGAGGCGAGTGGCCATGTCTTCCAGTTGCATCAACTCTATGCGTAAAAAAAGATCCCAATCACTGAGAGCCGCAACAATTCGAAGGAACAATGGCTTGTTCATTCGAAACCTTCTACGGAACATCTCATCGGTGTATATAGGATTAGCAGAAAAATAGTTAGCAACAAGATCATCATGACCAGCTTCTCGATTTCTAGGTATGTACCTCCGAGGTCCACTTTGACGCTGACGACGGTTATGTGGTTCAGAAGTCCCTCCTTCAACTCTGGCCTTCAATTTCTCCCCGGTCTTCCTTCGGAATGCTTCCATTTTTTCATCCGCTGCAAGGAAATCATCGATTGTGTAGACATCTGCTGGATCGATTTCTATTTTCATCCTCGGCAAGAAAAATCCTCAGCCTCCTGCGCGCCATCAGGCTCCTGCACGCCATCAGGCTCCTGCGCATCATCAGGCTCCTGCGCATCATCAGGTTGACCTTCAACACATGCAGCACAGCAGCCTGATCAGCATCAGCAGCAGGCTGGGCTTGAACAGCAGGCGCAGCGGCCTGATCACCAGCATCTTGCGCCATAGAGAAACAAGCAATTTTTTGTGGCAACCATCAATCGCATTGTCAAATATTTATACACACATAGAATACATGCAGCCATCAGTTACACATAGAATACATGCAACCATCGGTTCACAAAAATTGTGCCATTCAGTTCACAAAGGGACCATTCAATTCACAAAGCCACCATTCAGATCACAAAAGGACCATTCAGATCACAAATGGATTCAGTTCAGACCACAATTCAGTTCGCAAATGGATTCAGTTCAGACTCTAGATTGGCAACCATAATTCATCACAGTTCAGATTACAAAAACAAAAAAAAAGTTGTTTACTGAAAAGACACCAGCATAATCATGACATGCCTACTTTGATCATCAAAACAAGTCACAAATTTCGAACTTACCTCAATTCTAAATACCAAATATATTCTTCTTCAAGCACCTCAGGGTATTTGCATGGTCCACCTTTTCTTCATCTGACATCAGTGATACATTAATTGCTAGCAGGCTGTTATATGTGTCCAACATCTTTGTTTCAAGTTCTAATTTCCTAACTTCCCTCTGAACCTCTGCTGCCTCCTTTTGCTCTTTTGCTGCAAGGTGGGCAAGCTTTGCTTGTTCAAGCTTCTCGGCTGAAAGTTTTTCCTGTACTTCTAATACCTTTAACCGATTTGCATGTTCATCAGCCTGAATTTGACCAAATGTTTTTATTTCCTCAAGATCTGAAGTGGCAGTGTCTTTTGGTGTAGCATTTTTAGCTTTCTTTGCTTTTTTTGCCCCATTGGCCTTGGAATTTCTTCCACATCTTCCAATTCTGCATTGTCCATGTCCTCTCCTTCACTATCCTTGTCTGAACCCTTCCTTTTGCGTGCTTGCCTCAACCCATTGTTATAGGTTACCCACTTTGCCTCATTTCTAATTGTATACCACACATCCATCAACACAAAATGGCCAAGCTTCAGTTTCTTGTTGTCTACAACATAGAACACATGTGCCTTGTCAATCCACATTTGTTCATTGTACCCACTAGTGAAAATCTTTCTGGCCTTCAACCAAGCATTATGGAACAGATCAGTCCATTTATTAACCTTATGACAACGGTCCTTCAATTGCTTTGCATTCCTTCTCCTGTGACTTGGGGTAGTCTCATTGTAGGTATCAGCAACATCATACCAGTATTGATCATTCTTCCTATCTGCGCCGATGCTTGAGTCCGTTGAATTGTGTAGCCATGCACTCATCATCCTCACATCTTCTTCTTGAGTATAGAGGATACGCTTTTCAGTTCTAGGTAACTCTACAACCTCATCCTCACTTTCAACATTTACGCAGCTATCATTTTCCATTGATGGACGAGCAATTGTTCTTCTATTGGTGTATTTTCCACAACTCGTGGCACCTTAAATGGGGCAAACTGAGCAGCACCACCAACAAAATGAAAATTTTGTGACAAATGTGGCTGCATAAAGTTTGTGAAGCCACCTGGGGGTGTTGGGTTTTTATCCCTGCATAACCATATTGATGCTAACCATATCAAGAAAAAAAGAAGTGGAAACTATAAATTTACAAAGTCCAGTATCAATAATATTCTTTGATTCTAGACCTAAACAAACAGAGAAGTGCAAAGACATCTGTAGTACATGTCAAAATATTCTTTGATGCTCAGTTTAGAATGTGAAATATCAATAATTTAGATGCTAGACCTAGCAGATTGCAATTTGTACATCATCAGGAGCTTTATTTGTATAATTTAACCATGCATTATCTGCCCACAAACAGAGCAATTGAAAACAGGGTATATCAACACCATGATGATCACATATCTCCCCCAAAAACTAACTATGCTCTAATATACAGAAACGGATTATATACAAAAACTGACTAGCAAATTACAGTCTAACAAAATTAAATCAGTAGGCACAACAAAATGCAGATCAGAAGCAGATTATTACCAGGTCGCTGGATCTGATGACCCTCCTTGAAGCATCCATGGTTGAGGCAAAGAGCTCTGAGATCCATTGCCGAAGAAGTTGCCTGGACCGCCGGTGAAGAAGCAGCTCCCGTCGATGAAGCTGCTAGGTGAAGCCGCACCAACAAATCCACTCCTGCTGTTCTTCTCCGGCAGTGCGCTAGGAATTCCAGTCCCCCCATCTGATGGCGCCGCAGCTCCCCCTGCTGATTTCCGGGTCAGCGGCGCCGCCACCGCAGATTTCCCGGCGGCCTTCCCAGCTGTACCCGCACTTCCTTTGCGCGTCGCAGGTGCTCCCTTCCTGGACTGCGCAGCAGCTCTGCGCTGACGAGATGCGTTGGCCTTGAGGAGGTCTTGCGCCGCCACCGCTGCAAGCTTCTCTTGCTGCCTCATGTCGCCGCTGCCGCCGCCGCCTGGTTCTAGGGTTCGTGGGGGAGGATTTGGGATGGGGAACGAGCGCGCAGAGGAGATAAATCCGGGGGGAAGGGAGGATTTGGCGCGAAGGGAAAAGCACGCGCGCCCTGGCGAAAAAACGAGCGCGTAGTGGATCTCGCTGGCGACGACGACGACTGGCCACAACTTCTACAACGCGCGCCGTTGCTGTCTATCCGCCTTGGAGCACGAGCGCGAGCCGTAGTTGAACTAGTCGCCGGCAGCTCCTTCTCTGCTCATTTAATTACTACCACCTAGACTCAATTTGCTGATGTGGACACAAATAGACAGCTACTGTCTATGGGTTGTACATGCCCTAAGTCTTCATTGTGCGTTTTAAACGCCAAAGTTTATCCAATCATTGTTAATTCATGTGTAATTAATTAACTTGTTTTAAACCTCAAGGTTATAAGGGCAGTCCCAATGGGACATTAATTGCAGTTTCTATCTCTCTTAATTACGTTGACAACTCACCAAGTTGTTGACGTGGCAAACAAATTAATGAAGAGAGAGAGAGCAGGAAAGGAAGAAACTGTTTTTTCGTCAGGAAACGACGTCTACACAAAGAACGATGCACGTAGAAACGATAAAAATCGCATTAGGAAGAAACCGCTCCGTTTCTCCAGATCTGTGCGCACACCGGCTCGACCGCCGTCGCTACCGCAGGAACCGCACCTCGCCACGGCCCGCATTGCCACTCCCGGCAAGAGCTTGCCGCGCCTGCGCCCGGCGGCAAAACTCGACCGTGGAGCCGCGCACCGCCATTCCCCGGCCGGGCGAACATCGCACCGCACCGATGGAGGACGTTGCGCCGCGGAGGTGGGCCGACTCACCGGATCTAAGCGCCCGGCGAGCGAGGAGGCGATGGCGGGCGGGCGGAGCAGAGGAGGCGGCGGTGGGCGGGCGGGAGCAAGAGGAGGCAATGACGGAGCGACAAATGCCGCAACCCGGCCGAGCGAGCTCCAAGCCGCGACCCGCCGGGCGGCACGCCGGGGCCGACGAGCTCCGAGCCGCCGCGACCCACCCGGCGGCGGCTCCACTCCGTCGCGACCTAGCGGGCGAACTCCTCCAGGTCGCCGCAACCCTGGGGCCGGCGAGCTCTAGGCCGGAGCACCTTGTCGCTGTGCGGATGGGAAAAGATGTGTGACATGTGGGAAAAAAAAGTGGAGAGAGAGAGGCGGTGATGGAGAGCAGATTTAGGCACAAATGATCCAGAGAGGAGATATTGGAATAAGTTACATGATTGGTCAATTGTTTGTCTAAAGTTTGGTAGAAATTTTTGCATTGTGAAGGACTAGTTTCTCGACACTTTGTCCTATACTATAGAAACCGCAGTGGTTTCTTGCATTGGGACCGCCCTAACCTTCTTAATCCGAGAATATGTGTCTTCCTTGCGTGTTTTCGTGAGATCATACCTTTGATACATAGATATTGAGCTATCAAATATCCTCTGCATACCCGCAAAAAAAATATCCTCTGCAACAATATATGGACGTGTTTGTTTCCACTTATTTTCCATTTACTAGGTGCATGCCCTTGCGTTGCTACGGGCATCCAATTATGTATAAGGCAACACACAAAACATACAATAAAAATTTCTCAATTGAAGGCATCACATCCGGAGAACGACTTGAAGTTGAGCGCACAGTTTGATATGTTAATCTGGTAATTTACCAGAGTGACTATGACACACCCAAAATGACACACTACGTCTATTCAAAATTTACGTCGTGATGCGCCGAAGTTATTGTTTACAATGCTTGGTAGGCACTTTCTCCAAGCATTTGCTTCATGCGCCACAAGATCGACGAAGAAATTATGTCTCATAGCAAGACTATCCTGAAACATGTGAATATTTTTTTGCTCAAAGTCAAAACATGACATGTAATATATCTTTTGCATATTTTAAGATCATGAAAAAGTAACATTTAATCAAGTATATTTACTCACTATACAGATGTCAACTTTTTATGACTTTTTCAACTTGTCATGTATTGCAGAATGAGCCATCCAATTACCTATTCATTTCAAAGAGAAACAATATATATTCAGCTCCAGCAACCGACATAGAATAGATAACTAATGAGCCCAAGTAATATGCTAAGAACAAACTTTTCGTTTATGCAAGAAACTCCTCATATTTTATCTTTATATATTCATATACAATTAAATAATACATGACATTATTTCACTTTCAACATCATTCTCACTAATCGTAGCTCTGTTAAAAAATCACAGTAAATACCATAGTATAAAATGGACTTTTGTGTACCTGAATTATTAGATTGACACAAACCATGTCGAGTTGAAACATCATGGCATGAAAGTATCATGGATCATTTAATTTTACCTAAAGAGAAAGAGAGAAACAATAAATGACATCATTTTTCCAAACACGCATTAATATGTAAGATATGCATGATTAATAAATAGAATATTACCTTACCTACAATGTCAAAACCTCCTTATATACAATATTCTTTGTATACGTGTCATTCACCGGTAGTACTCTTTTTTGTTTTTTGACCGGATCATTCTGTTTGTCCTTGCCCTTTGCTTTCTTTTTTGCATCTTTCTCTTCTTTCCTTCTAGCTTCCTCCTCCTCTGCCACAGCATTGGTGGGAGGGCGAGGATCTTGATGTTCGTTCTGGTTGTGGCTCTAGACATAGCAACGTACAACTGTCCATGGGAGAACACAGGTGCGGGCAAGTACACTCCGACATTTGGTATTGTTTGACCCTGTGACTTGTTGACCATCATGGCGAAACTGAGCCTAATTGGGAACTGCTTCCTCTTGAATTGAAATGGGAACATCTCATCATCAGAGGGGCACAAGGGTATCCGAGGAAGGAAAATCCTCTTCCCGACATGCTGCCCCAAAACAATTTCAGCATCTATTGAGTTTCTTTGGTATGCTCTAACCACCAGTCTTGTTCCATTGCATAGTCCGTTTGCAGGGTCTAAATTTCTAAGCATTATAACCGGGCAGTCGATCTTTAGCTTCAGGACGTGTGGAGGTATCCCATTGGGAGTCAATGTGTTAAGGAACTCCTAAGGATAGTAGTTGTGAGGATCATCAACCGCTTCGTCGAAACTATGGTACACCACCTCCCCACCTTGGAACTTGTTGATCATCTTCAAATTAATATCATCTACCCAATCATTACGTGTTGATAAAATGGCTCTAGAGGTGATGTAATCCTTGTTTGCCATGTTTTCATTTAGATTTGGAAAGATGCTCTCAATCAATGTGTCGAGACATTTCTCGGAATCCCTAGTGTACGAGACACATATTTCGTCAGGAAGACGTACATCACCATCTTCATTAACCTCCTCCGTGCCATTACCAATACGCAACATATAATCTGCGAACCATGGATCGGTCTGGGCCCTCATGTTGCGCACGAGCTTAAGATGACGCATGAATTCCCAAAGATACGACTTTCTCAAGGAAGCACCGACAATTTGAGCCCTGGATCCTTTACGTACAACAAGGAGGACTTGCCTGAAATCTCCACCAAAGACAACTGTCTTCCCACCGAACGGAAGATCCTTCCGTCCCATTATATCACGCATGGTATAGTCCAGTGCTTCCACATCTTGCCTCTTTGTCATAGACGCCTCGTCCCAAATGATGAGAGACGCTTGCTGCAGCAGCTTGGCAGTTCCACACTGTTTTGTGGAGCCGCATCCTTGTTTATCATCGAGCATTAGGGGAATCTTGAAACGTGAGTGGGCTGTCCTCCCACCAGGCATTATAGATGCTGCGACACCAGATGTAGCTATAGCAACAGCAAGCTTGTTCTGACTGCGAACGGTTTCGAGAAGCGCTCTATACAAAAAAGTCTTTCCTGTGCCGCCTGGTCCATCGACAAAGAATAAGCCACCTCGTTTGGAGTCAATTGTGGACATTATCTCATCATAGGCGCCCTCTCGCTCCTCATTTAGTAGAGACGATAGGCCCACATCTTCTGGATTTGTCTTAATGCTGACCTCCTCAAATATCTCACGAGGGACCGCGATAGCGTCATCAAATGCATCATCTATTTTTGGTAGGGGGAACTTATTTATGTCTTTGTCATTATCCTTAGATTTCATAGATTGCAGCATGTTCCTGATGTCAATCAAAACCATATGCTCCACCCAATGAGGGTTTGGATTCTTATGCTTGAAGTATTCTGCCATTGCGTCAAAGTGTTTTGCCCACAAACCGGCGACATTATTCGGCTCACAGAACACCAGTATTGTAGCGAACAGCCTACGCAATGAGGATGGCATCCGAAACATAGCACTCTCAGTGAGACAATCATCGAGCGTGTTGTCATCTTCGATCAGACCTGCAGCACAAGCAGCATCACGGAACGAATGATAATGCACACCATTCACAGTCCTAAGATACCTGCATGACGTCGCTCCCGGAACATGATTTAGAAGTACCTGAAGAAAATAGTGTTCTCCCTCTGCCGAATTCGCAGACACGAGTCTCCCGACCTGGTATGCTGAGTTTTTCCTTGGTTGCCAACATTTACCTTTCACGTTCCAGGTAAAGTACTTTGGAAAGTCACGATACATGATCCCTCGAGCTTCCGGATGATGTTGGTTGTAGGTAAACCATTCCGTGAGCATCGAGTCCTCAATACGTGGCTTTTTTAAAACTCGTTCAACCTTGTCCCGTGCATGAAATGAAACCATATGCTAGCCGGGGAGATGACATTGCAGCGCCAGCACCGGTGGGTGACACTGGTGTAAGTCAAAGCCGTATATCCTCCACATTGCTTCCGGAGGTCCCACCCACCGGGCCTCTTTGTAGTCCTGATCTCATCAACGTTCCCGTTGGCATCTTTTTTCCCATTCTCCCTAACAGCCACAGATGATCTGTCATGGCCCTTGTAGATATACTTGAACAGATATTTCACGGACTTAATGTTGTTGCACGCCTCAACATTAATGTGGCAGTTGAAAGTACGTATGAGATACGGGTTGTACGGGACAACCCATCGATTGTCCAACATGTGACCTCGAACCATCTCCTTACGACCATCATCACGCCGCCTGTACACTGGGTACGAATCCTTGCCTTGCGACGTTGAATCGCAGAATGGTCGCGGGTAATAGTTCTTGCACGAAGTACGATCCTTTGTGCACGGGCAATTTGGATTAAGAACCCCACATGGTCCGTGCATCATATGCTTGGTGACCATCTTGTAGAGCTCAGGGTACTTCTTTTTGTCAGGTAGCTCTGTAGTGATAATCGCGTCGTACTGCTCAGGGCAAGTGATCTTGTACTTTCTCTGCATTATCAGCAGCCAGTGTGCATGCGGCAAGCCCCTCTTCTGAAACTCAACGACATATACGTAGGCTTTTACCTTCCCAAGTATGTCCTTGTACAACAAACGTCGCCTCAACTCCTCCAACTTGGCTCTGAACACTCGAGCCACGAGATCTGGACGGTCCTGCGCGCTCTGTCCTGGATATAGCTCATTTTTACTCTCATCCCAATTCGGATTGCACGTCATGGTGAGAAAGATGTCCGGTTTGCCATACTTCCGCACTAGGGCAATCGCGTCCATATACCGACGCCTCATATCACGGGGGCCACCGATGAACATCGGTGATAGCACGGTACGCTTCCCAACCTCATTCGCTTCTTCCACCCCTGTACGATAGCTGTCAACCAAACCCTGGTACAGGTCAGCCCTCACAGTATCTTGATTGTTTCTGATGAAGTCAAGACGCGAGCTTTCAATCTTCACGTATGTGTCGATGGCAAACTGCTGGAACAGACACTTGTCGTATAGTATCGGGTTGAAAATGCCAGGCCGCATCTGCAACCTGTACGAATAGTAATCACAAACGGAAACGCATTTATTACCGGCAGACCCTACACACAGGAAAGCTATCGGTTAGTATCATGATGCACGGTAATCGGGTCATATTTGTTAAGAGGAAATATGCAATTTCCTGCTTCATCATCACCACCCCCCTGAGAACATTGCTTACGTATCGCTCGGGCTCTGTTGACCTACGCCTCAGTCACACCAACTTTGGGAATGCAGTTGTGCCACCCGAACTCTCCCCTTGGAAAGAAGAGCGGGTACGAGAGGGGGTCGTAGCAGCCATGATACGAACGGATGCCTTTCCATGACCTATCCTTCCCGTGGAGGACGACACTATTTTCAAACTGACCCCGATGCTCGCTCCCCTCAACCCAAACGGCGGCAACCTCTGACGTTAGAGGCTTGTTGTATGTTCTCTGGTCAAGTTGTTGATCAAGGTTGAACTCGATATGGTAATCGGAAAAATCCTCTACCTCTCCCATAGTGCGAAGTTGATCAGAGTAGGGATTAACACCACTATTGAAGATGTTTACCAGCATATGAATAACCTCTCTGTCTTTCTGTTCAGTCTTCTCATGACACTTGTTGAGCCTATAATCAAGATCAGGATCGTCGTCGTAGAAATAAAGCTCGAGGTGATTAGGTTCATACTTATTTTCTTTGCCAAAGTTTTTAAGGTTATGGTAAAGGGCGCCATGCGCACGGAAAGTGTGTATGGGACACTTCCTAGTGTCAGTGGTCGCACCATCAAGATTACAGTGTAGAGAAGTGAAGGAGAAGTGCCCATTAAAATATCTGATGTGGTCACGAAAATGCCTGGCATCAGAGTCAGAGGCCGTCCACAATCGCACGAGTTCATCCGGGGGCGTCTCGGGCGTGGATAGATGAATGGCACCACTACGGCAGCAGAATACCGGCGGTTCATACTCAAACTTCTTGGCGTTGCAGAACTCGCAATTATCTACTGGCTTCAGCACGTGACCCTCTTTTGGGACATTGGCGTAAACCCCACAAAATGGATCCGGTGCATCCGATTCAATAGTACCCTCATCACCCGTCGTGAGGTCGTCATTCATGACGGCATCATCATCATCCTCTGATAATATTTAGCATAAGTCAAGGGTGCTATATGTTGGTTTTAATGAAATCTTAACGTGAGATAATAGCAGCGAGGTATACCTTGTCCCGCGAAAAAACCCTTTATCCGCTTCCTCGTCCTCATCAAATACGATATTTTCATCACCATCTGAGCAACCACATGTGACTTGAGTGGTCAGACGAACATAGGTGAATATGCACAATGTGAATGGGAAGAGCATGTGCATCATAAACACATACCTTGACAAGGGTATCTATGCAAATCACGTGGTGGCATAGAATCAGGCTCATCAACCACGGATGGTTGTGTTTGAGTACACCTTTCATACGAGCTTCTGTTGTTCCGTTAGCCAGAGGGTAGGTTTGCGTGACACCTTTATATATACAACATTAAAACATAGTTGATTATTATTTATCAGTTATAATATAATATAGGTTGGCAAGTAGTTTACCATTGTCAACAACACATGACTGTGTCGGCTGACTCGCAATGTTCTCATTTTCACCGGTGCTCCCATTTGTGTTTCTTCCAATGGTTGATTCAAACTCCCGATTACGGCGCTTTCGTCGAGATTCTCGCAATCCTGGAGTTAGGTGGGCTGTATGGATAGTGTTGGATAGAAATGTCTCCGGGGTTTCATCTTGTTGTTGATGTTCCCGTACTTCTGCCTCGACGTAGAAAGGGCTGCCACCGAAATCAGGGATCACCATCTCTTCCGATACTCTCGAGGCAGGCTTATCACCAGGAGGGACTAAAAGCTCTGGCTTCCATTGAGGGTTTGCCATGGCGATGGAGTCAGGATGCAGGTTGTTTTCACGTTGTTCTTTAATCTTCTTTTTGTTGTTGATGTTGACTTGCCTCCTACTCTCCTTCACCTCTTGCGTCGTCTTAAATAATCTCTTTGAAGCTCTTGCATCACGCTTCCTCTTCAGTAGTGCCTCCTTCGCAACGGGAGACATTTCCGCATAACGTGCCCTCCTCCTCCTACGACGACGATCGCTAGGGGAGAGGTTTTGGTCGTCCACGGGGTCGGGATAATCATTGCCTCCTAAAATCCATACCACCAATTGGTGCTAAATATAATAGCTACGATGATCCTTAAAAATATACTAAGGACGCACAACAATTAACAGTTATAAGTTTAAACAGCATACGTAGGTAATTATTAGGAAACAAGAGGTACTGATGCTTGATATAACATTTGTGGTATGGGTGATATGGCCCACTTTATATGTTCTTAATCTTTAAGAGGGAATTATATTTTTCCCTGGTCATTGTCCAAATTTTTGATGCAAATATATAGTGGCTGGTTTGCTTCCTTTTACCCGGGCTTCATATCCATTGCTAAACCTAGGTTAAGTACACAACAACTAACAGGTCGTCCAATTAAACAACAGCTATTGATACTTAAAGAAAAAAATTACACGTCACTAAAAACATTTGGGATTAACAACACATTTACCTCCATCTATAGTTGTATCAATGCAACTGTCATTTATGGCTTCACCGTCCGCCGCCGGGTTGACCAATACGTCGCCACCAGCTATACGAATGAAAAAGGTGATCAAGTACCCTCGTAACATTGAAAAGCGATAAGACGAACCTGTCTGTTGACTGTGCTCAGTCAATTGTCCATTTTGTAGACATTCATTATCACCATCTTGTTCCATTACCATTTGCTGGGGCCTTCTTCATCATCCTCCTCTCACGTTGAGCCCTGACTTTTCATCCTTCTTCTCCCTTGACATTGCTGCATAACGTTCTTTTTCCCTCAGCCTCTTATGTTCTTTGGAAGCCGATTCTTTTTGCAGCCCATCTACCAAAGCTGGGTTAGACCATAGAAAAGGAAGATGCATGCTGCGATGACATTTTAATTAAGTATCATTACCTATTCGATATGTATTTGAGACGTCGCCAAGAGGGATCACAGACCGTCTCGATGGTGATTGGTGGTCCATCGGTAGTAACAAACTCTATATTCTTGTTATCTAAATTAAATAGGAAATAGATTGAGTCGGTATGAAATCACTTTAGGGGAACCCTACCACTCTCAACATGAATCACCAGGAACTCAAGAGGCAAGAAACCTAAAGTGATTAGTCCAGTGCAGTAATGGGGAACTTAAAAAATTGTCAATAAATCATCTTATCTCTGAAAACACAAAGACTTGAGGGGGGTATAAAATATTTTTTATATGGCAATCTACACAGTATTCAATAGTATTTATAGGGCAATACACATTGGTATCAAATTCAACAAATATCCAATTTGGCAGTGCACAAATGTGATCCAGTTGTATTTATGCTTTAATAAATATAGGTTCATGCCCGTGCGTTACTACGGGCATCCAATTATTTATAGCGCAATACTCAAATCATATAAAAAAATCTCAATGGAAGAAAAGATAATCATCACCTTAAGTTATCAGTACCACTGTTGCATAAATAAATAATCGTCACCTTAAGTTGACTGGCGAAAGTAATTTAAGTGCAGCCACACTCCTGTGAAGCGCAACAGACCTCAACGCCTAATATCCTGTTGTAGCAACCTGAGAATTGTAAATAGTCGATTAATAAAGAAAAGATTTGGCATACAACGAAATAGTATATAAATCAGTACTTGAATTGAGATTTGTACTGATCATCTCGAAAATGGAAATGATAGGTAATATAAATTTAATTTGCACACACAAGAAGAGTTCGTTCAATTTATCACAATAACTCTTAAGCAACAATGGATATACTGGATCTTTTTTAGATAGATGCACTACATAGAAGTTTATCTTAGTCACAAAGGCAAAACTTGGTGCACAGTTTGGAATTACAAATAACTATATCATCACAAAAGAAAAATAGGCAAAAAAACTATTGAGTATCATGATTATGGTTTGTTGTTGCACCGCTCCAAACAGTGTTAGCTCAAGAGTCATCTACTACCAATACAACATTACCGAAACAAAGAGGCTAGTCTGGCATGAAATTCTCTACAAAGGCCAGATTTTTGAACAACAAGTCTGGCATGAAATTCTGAAAGCATTACATCCATATTCATGTACCCCCAGACTTACAACTTAAAAGATAAAATGTTTCAGATTTCCAAATACATGGAGAGATTAGAACTGAACAATTATACATAGCATAAATATTAATTCAGTTAAAGTGATATCATGTCTACAATTAGAAAACTACAAAGGCAAAAAACTAATCCACTCTGTATTGTGTTTCAGCACTGCTACGGGTCACCTGAGAGGACGAACTGAGCAGAACCATACTTACAAGAGATCCACTGCTGGCACATAAGCAGGCCGCGCCTGGATGCCTTGTCATCCACCCTAGACCTCATCCACTGCACAATTCGATCCCCACAGGTCAAACTTCAATCCACGTCACCAGGCCAGACAGCTGCAAGTACTTCTAGTTTGGACAGACACAATATCAGTGGATAATATTTACAACAAAAAAACTGAACTTTTTTCATAGGTGTGTAAAATAATGAAAAGTAGGAGCTCATTACCCTGAAGAAAATATATTTTCACATTATATTATATTGGTTAAGATTGCAGTCGTCATACCTAAATATTTCATTTAAGGAGAAAAAAGATCTAGATCATATCTACTATTGAACTTGAGCTTTCCATGGAAGATAATCAAGTTTACACATTAATTCAAAGACATATGCTAGACTAAAAAAGTGAATGATGATCCATAGTACTCGAGTACTGCTTTATGAAATCCAAAGCTAAAAGTTTTGTCTGATCTAGATGGGTAAATAGATAGCAATGCAAGCTCATCGACACTGGAAGGCCTCATGGCTGGACAGACCTTTCCTTTTTCTTTTTACCTTCCCTAAACTTTCTGTTTTGCAGTGCTGATCCCGATACATAGGGACATGTTACTACAGATCACCCTTACCTTTAGTCCTCCTCTTCTCTCTGACACTTCAGAGGCCAAGCTTGTGAGACACAAAAACAAGTTCAGTGAACAAAAGAACAGACCCCCACGACGCAAGCGGGCACACTGCCGTGACAGATTTTGCATCCCAATACAGCCCTACACAATCTACTTGCATGAATATCACAAAAGTGTGTTATCCATAAAAACAAAATATAAAGTCGGTTTCGCTAAAAGATAAGAAAAGAAAAAATTTGCAGTGTTGTAACACGTCCAGAGCTTGTGTGAGAATCCTGTAAAGGGAAACACGGCTACTTGTAGGGCAGGCTTTGAATCATTTCACGGAGGAGCTAAAGAGCACAGTGGCTAGCAACAGAAGGGAAAGACAAAGGCTAAAGACAAAGAGAAAGATCAGCAAGAAAGGAGGCAGCGAGCTGGGAGACCATGGCGCCGACTGATCTCCCTCCAGGCTTTAGGTTCCATCCAACTGATGAGGAGCTTGTGAACTATTACCTGAAGAGGAAGGTTCATGGACTCAGCATCGAGCTCGACATAATCCCTGAAGTAGACCTCTACAAATGTGAGCCTTGGGAGCTGGCAGGTAACCAACAATCCAAGTTCATTTAGTTTGCTCATCCTGATATCTCACATGGCTGAAATTGAAATTTCTTTGTTTTGGAAGAGAAATCATTCCTGCCTAGCAGAGACCCCGAATGGTACTTCTTTGGGCCAAGGGATAGGAAGTATCCAAATGGATGCCGCACAAACCGTGCAACCCAAGCAGGATACTGGAAATCAACAGGCAAAGATCGGCGAGTCAACTACAAGAACAGACCAATTGGCATGAAGAACACGTTGGTCTACTACAAGGGGCGAACAAATAGAATATTACCAAGAGCAAGACACTGTCATGCTTAGCCCTGTAGAACAGGCCTGTAGAAAACCCAAAACCTACCAGCAACAAATTTGGATATGCTTGTGGCTTGTGAAATATATGCTCAACATATGTTGTTAGATTATTTGAGGTTTTAATTCTGAAGTAAACATGGCAGATTATTCATCGTACTTGCATCAAGTTGGACAACTATGATTCTTTAAGCATCTGTATAGTATAAAAAAGTGTGGATGAAACCTTAACAAATTTCAGAAACTTTCATCAAAACAAGTATTCCTTTTATGTATTGCAACTTTTCAGTTTCATGTGAATCGTTTTACTGGTGTTCTCTGTCAGACCTTAATCGAAAAATAAGGGAGGGCCAGGTGGTAGCCAAATTCTAATTGTAATAATGAGCATATGAGCGCGATTTACAGTTGCTAACAAAGAAAGTCATGAAGTGTTTATTGTAAGAAGTACGATCATTGAAAGTGTTGTACGAAACATAACTTTTAGTTCTGTGTCCTAAGACTCTACATTCTAAAATTGTGTGTGTGTGTGTGTTTTCCAAAACTTAAATGCTATAGAATATTTTCAGGCAATGCTGAAACAATATTGCCAGATGGCTCTCAAAAAAAGACCTCTGGGCATATTGGTCTACAGTTATCAAAGCCTACTGCCAAAAAAGATTGGCTACTTTGTAGACAAGACTGATTTTCAGAAACCTGCTACTGTTCTGGGATATGCCCACATGTATGTATATTCCAGTTTGATTTTTTATCATGAAGTATCTTATTTGTTAAGTTTTATTTATTTTCTAGGTATTTCAAAATATTATCATTTTATAATTTCACTATTCTAGAACGAAGAGATGTTCAGATTGGGTGGACATGTAACAAAACATTATTCTCCAGTTTGCACTATTTTACAAATCTGTCTGTTTCTTTGTTGTGAATCATAGGCAGTTTCCCTGATTGCATCATACCTCAATGTTCCTCTTCATTATACATCGAGGACAAGCATGAGGATGATGGAATTCCCTTCGTTATCCATTCTTGACCATTCGCCTTCAGTTGAGCCATCATCTGTGAGCTCAGTTGTCTCGCCGAGAACAAGCATGAGGACGATGGAATTCCCTTTGTTTTTCGATGGCCAGGAGACAACAAGATCAGCATATGCAATATTTTTGTTGAACAAGGTTGGTCTGCTTGTCTATTTAATGCAAAGATTGTGGTTAACACCAATTACTCTTTACTCTTAGCATTGTTGTTGATAGTAGAATTAGGGTGAAGTAAAATGAGCTACGGAAGAATATACATGTTTTCTCTTCTTGCCTTATTCGGTAAATCTGGAAAATTGTCTCCATGTTAACTAAAAGGTAGGAACTATATGAGCGCAATCAAAGATGGTTTGAAAGAAAGACCTGCCTATTTCTGTTTGTTACAATACAAGGTCCTACTGCTCTGTTTTACATTGGCAAATGATTAGAAGTAGCTCTGTTTAGGATGTTAGATATAAACCTTAAACTGAATTTGACTGTCCATTGTGAAGGAAACAAAAGTGCCAACCCGGTGAAGATGTTGGACAACATATGAGCTGTGGTGAAATAAAATAATCCAACAAAGAATTTAATTATGTGTGATTCCTTCAATTGTGACCAGAGAACTGGTCATGGGTGTACTTTCTGTAGAGTTGCTCTACAATTTGAAGCCAAAATGTTCTTATGATTTTTGTAACCACCTCGAATATGTGGTCATCAGAACTTGGGCAGTTTTTTTGTCCATTTTAGACATTAATAACCTCATGCATGCTTCCTGGCAGGATATCGAACAACTCCTGAACTACATTGGTGCAGAAAGCCTTGGGCCAAGACACGAATTAACTAACCTGAAGCAGCTGACAACGATCATCCAGTCACAGCAGTATATCTCTACTGATTAGTTTGACCCATATACACTCATAACTTGACCCATATATATTAAGTTTGTTATGATGATCGAAATAGTAATCGAGATGGACATGAATGAAATAGCCCTAACATGAAAAGGTAACCTGTATCAGGCGGGGTTGAACAGTAGCCGGCGGCAGTGGATTCGCGCCGAGGGCGGAGTTGCGCCGCGGCGGTGTCGTGCGTCGCGGCGTTGATCCGGCCGGCGGTGGGGTTGTTGATGTGGATCTGCTGGCGAGTTGAGGGCGTCGTGCGTCGTGCAGAGGAGGAACAGAAGAGCCGACGCCCCGAGGGAGGGAGGGAGAAGGAGGCGATGGCGGCGGCGTCGTTCACGGAGTCGAGGCGAAAGGGCGTGGCGGCGGCCGTCGTTCACGGAGTCGAGGGCGCGGTGATGTCGGACTAGGAGGTGGTGGCGAGGGAGGCGCGGCCGCTCGGATTGGGGAGGCGACGGCGGCGGCGACGCAACTTGGATGGGGGAGGCAGATGGGAGGCGGTGGCGAGGTAGTCGTGGGGTCGTGGGAGAGGAGCTAGAGGGGTCGTGGACTCGTGGGAGAGGAGCAACACGGAACGGGGGTCGGGGGCAGTTCACGGTGCGAGGTAGGGAGGCAGATTCACCCGGTGGAAAAAAAAAGACTACGAAGTTGTTGTCTCCACTCCGTACTTTTTAGCAGTAGAGATATCAACCATCAATGAGCAAGTTGTGCTAAAAAAACCCCATCTATGAGCAAGCTAACCTGGCATGCCGCATGCATCAGTGTGGGCACCCACAAACCGCATGGCACACCCGGTGTACACCTAATTTTCTTCCAAACGATTGGACTGTTTTTTCTTATGATAATCTCACCCAAATACTTAGTTATTTTTCCGTCCCAACAAACCTGACGTATTTCAGCTACATTTGGTAGTATTTTTTTTGTCATTTCTGCAGTATTTTTTCTTTTGTTCAACAATATTTTTGATTTTTTACAGTATTTTCTCTCACGACAAATACGATGTATTTTACAAATCAAGATATCTACCGAGGAGCCTATGATTTCCCCCCTCGTACCGTTGTGACTTCGCAGCACCGATCCGTTCGCCGCCGGTCCTCGGTCCTCCTGCATCGCTGCATCTGCTGAGACCACCCACACCGGTCTCCAGCAAAATTGCGCCATCCCTTTTGCCGTCGCCGTTTGAAGGAAAATGCGCTGCAGCGGTCTCTTGGAGGAGACCGGGAAAATGCCGTCGGCCCCCCGCTTCCTTCAGATCCAGAGGGATCGAGGAGGCTGCGCCATCCTCCGCCGGTCCCACCACATCCCGCTGTCGTCGCCCCCAACGACCTCGCGCCTTTGCGCGGAGCGATGAGGGAGGAGAAGGTCGACGCGGCTTTGCTCGTGCTCACGGACACCGGCGGTGCACGAGAGGAGGACGAGGAGCTCGGCCGCGCTGGATCCGGAAGGAGGAGGAGGAGGTCACTGCGCCGCGCTCGTCATGCACCGGCCATGGAGCAGGGGAGGGGCGGCCTCGCCGCGCTCGCCACGCCGGCCATCCGCCGGCACCGGAGCTCGAAGGGAGGTGGGGCGCGACGTCGACCCGCTCTCCGTCGCCGGATCCGGCCTCGCCGGGAAGGAGGGGTCCGCGGTGAGAGGAGGAGAGAGAGGGAGAGGGAGGAGGGGCGCCTGCAGGGTTGCCTCGCACGTGCTCCGCCCGTCGCCGCGCCGCAAGGGAGGAGAGGTGGCCGGTGCCGGGCTCGCTTGCCCGCCTCACGCCTCACGCCGCCCCCCGCTCTACTTACCGGCCGTGGGGGGATAGGAAGGGCGGCGGTGGAGCCGAGCTCCGGCCGGCCGCCGCGCCCCGAGCAGAGGAATAGGCGGAGGGAGCTCGGGGGGCGCATGCCGGCGGAGGAGCTGAGAGCTCTGTTGGTGGAAATTGGGCCCGAAGGGTGGACTCCGACACAACAGCCCCCTGAGCTCTTTCCCTCCCTTCGTTAGCTATTACGAGGCCACTTCTACAACTAAGGCGAGGAAAGGAAATGCAGAAACACTTAACAGCACAGGAAACAAAACAAGGAAATACTCACCAGACCGAAGACCGAAAGACTAGCAATTGCCTTCGGTGCTCTCTTCTCATTACAGTGTGTCTGTTTCATTACAAGGGGTTCACTATTTACAGGATACCCCTGGGTATAGTCGTTTGCCTCAATTACACATTTTTCGTTCCTGACAAACGGCTTTAAACACTTTACAAGGGTATAACAGTAACTCCTCGCGTCGTACAAGCCTCCAGCGTGTCTTCGTACGGCCGAAACACCTTTACACGCGGCGTCCCTTGTCTCCGCCCCGTACGGTGCCCTCTTTACACGTTCGCAGCGTCCACGTGTCGCAGCACCCCGCACATTCGGTGCTGAAGCAGTCTGGGACCTCACTCCGGCCGCGTCGTGCCTCTCGGGACATCACGCCCGTGCCGCTTCCAGCCCCGGCCTGAGGCGTTCCCAACGCGCAACACTCCTGGCTCCTTCGAGACCTTCGGCGCCGAAGCACGACCGCCCGTGCCTTTGGCACTGATGGTCAGCACCGCTAGGATGGGCTGCTCCTGCACGGCAAAATTCACATGATTCCCAAATCATTAGCATTTTCGTCAGACCGGCATTCCGAAGACTCCTAGGTGTGACCGTAGCTGCGCGCAAGCCGAAGCCGTCAGCCTGGCCGGGCGTGGACAAGGCTTCCGAAGGCCATTTCCCCAACAGTAGCCCCTCGATAGTGAGGGCCGTCCTATCCTCAAGAAGGGCCGAACTTACAACCAACTCTTCTCAGAAGGAAGAATGGGCTTCGGAACTCCCACGGACGGCCCACGCTGATGCGGATCCGAGTAAAAGACGTGTGCTGCCCTTTGAGAATTTTACCGTTGTGAGAAGTTGTCGTCGGGGTAAAACAGTAAATTTGCTCGTCACCGGCGCGATTATCGGCGCTGATTTACTATAAAAAGGGGGGCTGATCCTTGGGCTGCCCCACACCGCGGCCGCAACCTGCAGCTACGACGCACGAGAGCTCTGAAGGCAGTGTCGTAAGGTTTCCTCCAGCCCCCGTTGCTTCTGTTTCTACTTTGCTCTTAGATAGCATACATGGCGCCGAAGCGGAGACGCGATGCTGTTGCGAGGGAGATCGTGAAGACCTACACGTTCGGTCGCAGCCAGATCGACAGTATCGACGTCGGCGGACTGGTGAAGAACCGCATTGTGACGCCCCAGGTTTTTAATTACCGTCATTAACGCTAATGACCGGATCAGCCGGGTCAAACCCGTCAAACCCCGGTCAAACCTAGGTCAACCTGGGTCATCACCCGAAAACCTCGCCCATGAACCCCTTGACCAAGCCTACACACACTCGTAGTCAACCCTTGGTCGAAGACACGGTCAAAACCCGCTTGACCATTGACGTCAGCGAATGTCGTCCGGAACTTTTGCCGCGTTCCCTAAAATTCACCTAAACACTTCAAAATCTACCTTTATGAAAGTTGTCCATCTTGTTGAGGGACACAACTTTCATGTAGATTGGCATTTCAAATTTTGAGTGGAAATTGGTGAAAAACTTGATCGATTGACAGTACCCCCTGTTTTCCAGAACAGACTGACATTCAAAGTTGGCATGACGTTCCTGCAAAATCCGTTGAGAAAAACACTATACGGCCTTTTTGAAAGTTGTAGAGGGCAGCAAGATCTGCAACTTTCCTATTCATTGCTTTGTGCACTTCTATTCAAGATTGTGGAGATTTTTGTGTCTGAACAGCGGCACCATGAACTGTTTTCGGGCCGGCGACGCCGCGCCGCGCGCGTGCGCCCTCGCCGCGCCGCCCCTACCTCGGCGTCCGGCTCGCCGCCGCCCGTTTCCGAGATGGGCCGCTCCTTCCCCGGGTGTTGCGCGCGCCGAGGCCCTCGGAATCCGTTCCCCCCCGCGTGGCGCCCCGGAGTCGTCGACGGCCGCGTCCTTCCCTTGCCCACCCGTCCGTCGGCCGCTTCCCCCGGTCACGCGCGCCCGTCGCGGTGTGGGGCGACACGCCCGCCTCGGCATCCGCGAGCACGCGCCTAGAGGCCGCCGCGCCCATTTAAAGGGCGGGTTTCTCCCCCGAGGCGGAGCGAGACCGCGCCCGCGCCCCGTGTAGCGCCGCCGAGCTCCCCCCGAGCCGCCGCCACCTAGCCCCCCCCCCGCGACCCCCGCCGTGACCACCAACCCTAGGGTAGCCGCTCAGCGCGCCCGCTCGCATTTGTGCCCCGGCCGCGCCGCATCCGAGCCCACCGACGGCCGCCGCCGCAGTGCGGGTGTGCACGCCGACGGCCATCGCCGGAGCCGCCACCGGCCCGGTCAAGCACCTAAATCAACCTTCCCTAGTCCCTAGACCCTCCTCCACCCCTTCCCCGGGCAAGAGCGCCGCCGGCCTCGCCGGAATTGGCAAGCCCACGCCGGCCGGCCGCCATAGGGACTACATTGCAAACATTCGAGTCTTTCCAGGGCCTTAGTTGCAAAAAGGTAAGTCCAATAGTTACACAGTTTTGCTGAATCTTGTAAATTGCGTAGAAAATCACAGAAAATTCAGAAAAATGTGAAACCAATTTTGCTGGATCCGCGGTGATTTATACTACAACTTTTGTTATTCTGGCCTGAGCTGATTCCTTTTAGTTTTTGCATGAAAAATACAAATGTGAAAACCCTGGATCTGCAATATCACAAAAACCATAGAACCTCTGTAGCTAATTTTTGGATATGTTGTGTGTTAGGTCATGGCTAGCTCCTATGCCAAAAATTGCACAAAGTTATAATGTAAATCTTTTTATAAAAATGTTTTTCCTTTTCTGGCAGATCTGCATAAAGGATTTTTCATGTTAAATATATTCATGTTCTTAAGCCCAACTTGTGTACACTGTCTTGTAATACCAAAATGCACATCTGGTGAATTAATCATGAATTTTGGATTAACAGAATTAAATATTTTTGATTTATGCATGTTTTCCTTTGTAAATTAATAAACCAAGTTCAGTAAAGTTTCCATGAAAACATGCTGGTTCTCTAGGCCTGTTTTGGACCAGGGAGCATGCACGAGAAAGTTTGGTTCATTTTGATGCTTAATTATTTTTATATGCATTTAAATTGAATCACTAGATAACCTTTGTTATTTTCCATAATATTTAATTTCCTAGCCTCCAACACTCACATGTGGGTCCAATGGACCAGTATAGGTGATAATAGGCTTAAGAACCACTCCTTTAATTTTTGGTAATTTAATTTCTTAATAAAAGGCTTAAAAGCCTTTTAATATTAAAGGGAAATTAAATAAAGAGAAACCCTTAATTAAATCCTTTTCCTTTTTGAAAGTATTATTTAATATAAGTACAAGAAATTTAATCCTCATTACCGATAAGGAATTAATTCAAGGATAAAAATATCATTTATATCTTTACTTGTGAAATGAAAATGGTTAAAAGCTTTCACATGAAATGGCAAGTATAAAGAAACCTTTATTCAATTGTGCAATAAAAGAATAACCCATGTACAACCAATAACCTTCCTAAAAGAGAAACACTATCTAGATACTTGTTACAGGTGTTTAGTGGTTAATACGCCCTTCCCGTGAATTTTGTTGATTAATTCCATGAATAAAAGATAGGTAAATCATTAAGGGCTTAATAGTAATTAAATGGGAAAAATCACAAATTATCCTTACCAATCTTGGGTGTGGAGGTAAATCTTTTTTTTAAAAAAAAGGGATTAATTATACCTACCCACTACTGTTGGTGAAGTTAAATTAAATTATTTACATATATATATGTACACAGTCGCCATCAAAAAGAATAATTAATAAAGCTTTGCATATTATTCCTTTATGGAAGAGTATGTTGAATGTATTCTTATCTAGGTGAATGTGCCCAACAAATACACCCCTTGATTTTCAAAATGGTTCGTAAGTGATTAAAGTAATAATCATCGAATAATCCTGCATTGCATCTTCGTGTAGATCTTTCCGCTAGTAGACGTACGCTAGTACCGGAAGGAGGAGACGAAGGTGTCGACAAAGAGCTGCCGAGCGTGGACGTAGCTCAAGACCTGGACCCAAGTCCAGAAGGGCCCAAGGCCAACCTTGCCAGCGAAGGCAAGCCCCGGATCATTAACCCCGTCTTTTAAAAAATTATGCAATTATGGTTGCTGTGATTGTGCATTTACGTTTCAGGAATTGAATTGAAACCCTAGATGCATGATCCCTAGGTACCTATGCTCTATCACTAGTATGCTAGGTCGATAGCTGCTATGCTATAGGACCGATAGAAGTCGAGTGATGTTCGTCACTCAGAAGAATAGGTTCCTAGATAGGAATCATAAGATATCCTTAAATGGATTGCTCATGTGGTAAGAGCATGGGATTGGGCTCCGGTCCAGTGGGCATGTGGGCTAAGCTTTTGAACGTACTAAGCACATGCCGGTTATGGGGCCGGTAAGCCTAGTACCTTAATGAGGCGGCACGGGATCTTACTATTACTACTCTTGAGAAATCTCCTTGCCGGCTAGCTACCGGGAAGGGTGGTGTATGGTGACTCCGGGTATCTCGCGGGGTATGCCGGATAGCCTGCACCAGGGACTGTAAGATTCGATCCCAACCCGAAGATTTATGGGGACGGCCTGGGAAGTTGTCCTCGCGGGGGGACCTACCGTGTGTTTGGGTTTACCTTGCAAGGTTTAAATCAATCGATTGTCGGCCTCTCACCGTTATCCGAGACTGCTTAATCAACTGGCCATGATATCCCATAATGATGGAACTCGATAAATACTGTTGGATGAACTAATTGCTTGTCCAATTCTTGATTGAATTAGTTGGCACACTTAGAAATGGTAATCAACTAGAACTTGTGCTAAAAGATTGAAAGTAAGGATCTACTCTTAGTAGCTTTCCAGCAAAAGAAACTCCACCGGCCAAAAGCCTTTCATGTCTAGAGTTTGGTGATGTAGTCATCACCCGACGGTTAAGTCTTGCTGAGTATTAGTATACTCAGCCTTGCTTTAAAACTGTTGTTGCAGGTGTGATTGATCGGATGGGCGCCGACAAGTGATGACATCACGGATGGCCTCCTGTGATGTCTACTGTTGCGCTAGTTTATTTCATTTCTGCTGTATTTTCGAACCCTGAACCTTTACTCCATGTCAAGAACAATGGTTTGTAATAAATTGTTTAATTCATGTTGTACTCTGGACTCGCCTTCGCGTGAGTTTTAATGCATGTGTCGATCCTCTGTTCGATGTCCAAGTGATTTACCGGGCGTTAACCCGGCAACCAACGACAGGATGATACTTTACTATTGCTTAATGACCAAAGTGGATCGGTCTTAGGCGTTAGTACGGTATTTTCCTGGGCGGGTTGTCACAGCTGGTATCAGAGCGACTGCATGCACCAGAGTTTAATTAACAACTCTAATCACCTGATTTTCGAATAAAATTTGCCAAGATTGTTGAATTGCAAAACACGTTGGTCCGTTAAGGATAAACTAGACCGAGAGGCCCTAGAGGGAATTTTTGGTTTCTCTTAGGTGGCTTAGTAATCTATGGTTTATTTTGCTAACTCCCAGCACATTACTTTATGTCAGACTTCCTTCTTGCACAACCATACTAGTTCATCACGTTTTGCCATACGTGGTGGTACCACAGGGAAGTCCTGTGAGGGACTAGTGGGACCTATTCCAATGGGTGCCACGTCGCGTTTGAGTCTCGTCACGTTTTGCCACACGTGATGGTACCACGGGAAAGTCCGTGAGGGACGAGTGAGGCCTAATCCCATGGGCACTCACGTCGCGTCAGAGTCTTAAAGTAGGACGCTGTCCATGCAGCGGCTCAACGCATGGGTGCCGTTTCTATAGTGAACGGTAATGTATGTGGACGCTTTCATGAGTGCTGGCATGAAAGGTTCGTTGTGTTCTGTGATCTTCTGCAGGTACACTAACCCGTTACGTAAGCTCGCTAAGTAAGCATCGACTAGATCTCGACTAGATATTATAGGGAGATACGCGTATGTGCCATGCCACCGGCGCTAACTCCGAATTTTGGCTTGATTGCCTTGTGAGGACGAATAGGACGCCTTGCATCATGTTAAAAATCGTGAAAGAACCTAAACTGAACTCCTCCAGTCCGGGAGTTTTGGCTTGATTGCCTTGTCGTATGGACCTCCCTGGGCCCACTACCTCGGTGGGTACCAGGACCGACTACTCGGTGGGCCCCTGGGACTACCCGGCTTGCGCTACACGGCACCTGAAGGCGTGGAGCACAAGGACTACACAGTAGTAGTACTCGGTTAGGGAGCTGTACATGTTCCGCACTGTATAGAGGACTCCTAGACGTACTCGACTAGTACTCTCTCCCTACTCCGACTTGTAACCCCGCCTCCCGACTATATAAGGCGAGGCAGGGACCGATCCCCTCATCCAATCTCCTCTCATACAACTCACGGCGCACCATTGCACCATCTTGTAATCGTGCCCTATCAATCCGTAGCTACGCGGCATACGGGACGTAGGGTATTACGCACCTCGCGGCCCGAACCTGTCTAAATTGTGTGCCACGTGTCTCTTCCTTCGAGTTACCGATCTCGGCGAGTCACAATCATCTACTTCGGGTACTCCCCGTAGTAGGTTGCCGGTCTAAAACACCAACAGCTGGCGCGCCAGGTAGGGGCTCTCGCTCGAGATCACATGGCGAACTCGACGGCTTCCGTCTACTTCAAGCCAACCGTCGCCTTCAACCGTGGCGACACCTTCGTTTTCGGCGGCCCGGGTCCGCACCGCCGATGGCGCGGGCTCCTTCCAGCGCCGCCTAATCATGTAGCCCGACTCGAAGACAGGCCTTGTGACGCTTCCCGAAGTTGTCACAGGCGAACTCGCCGTCAAGTTCGGCGAAATTTCGCTCTCCAACCTCCACGCTGACTTCGAGCTCGAGTCCGTCTCCAACTCGAACCCGACGTCGCCATGGGCCATCGCATGTGAGCCGGCTGCTCAGCCATCGCAAGCGGCCCCTTCACCACGCGGGCGCTCCGCGCGTGGCCCACGCATCCTCAGCCGGGCCCGCACAAGGGCCCCCACTTCGCGCCGGGCCGGCAAGGAGCCCGTACCCGAGTACAACTCGGACTCCGACGCCGCCCCCGATCACGCTCCGGACTCTAGGCCTCTCTCCGAGTTCTACTCGAACCCGGACTACGAGTTCGACTTCGGGTCGGACCCTGAGGAGCCCGAGTCCGAAGACGACTCCACTGAGCTTCCCTTGTCAGGGCTAGCCTCGGGGCTGGTTATAAAATCAACGCCGGCCGGGAGATACGTCTACTGGCCAGACCGCAAGCCTGCTGACCTGGCAAGGGGAGACTCACGCTACGTCGCCTACATCGACTCGCTACCGTTCCAGGAGGGAACACCGCTAGCCCGGGCTGACTCAAACACACCAACTGAGGTGGCACCCTGCGAGTCCGGCCCTTGGCACCCCCGATCGCCAAGTCTTCATGGCTGCCGGCGACACCCCGGGACCTTCGAGGCACGGCTGAGGACAGATACCTGGAGGACATCTCCGTAGACGAGCCGTCGCCAATGCACCCGGATGAGACCGTTGCCAACGGGGACGCCCGACGCGAACGCAAGAGAAGCGCAACGAACGACGCCGGCGGCTCGGAGACAACCTCCCCCATCCGCAACCTTGCGGAAGCTCTCGAGGCGGTCGAGAGCAGAGAGTACACACTACCCCTGAGCGAGTGCCTCATGTCGATCACAACAATCGCACGCCGGGCTCGGGGCTTACGTGCCGGAGAGGTCATCGCCAAGCTCGCTGAAGAAGCCTACTTCATGCGGGTCGACAACAGAGTCAACCAACCCCCTCCAGCTAAACCCCGCGACAACGAAGCTACTAGTCGCAGCGCCAATGCTGGCCCAACCGTACTCGATCTGACCTTCCAGCCGAGCCAAACCGCCGCCGCTCCAACGCCGGCGGGCCTTCACAGCAAGATCAAGGCAACCGAGAAGTCGTTCCCCACCTCGCTCCGGCCGGTGGCGGCGGCAACGATCCCAACGGTGGCGGCAGCGACGGCGGCAGCTCCAACCATGGGGCCAACAGGAGAGCCGGAGGCGGCGGCGCCGCGGCGGCCGAGGCCACGCGAACGACCACGCCTCGGCGCCTCGCACGGCGGGTACGACGCTCGCCAGAAGATTGAGGAGCTGCGGCGGAAGAAGTCGACCACCGGCCTGGCTGAGGGCGACGGCTTCCCCGCCTTCTCACCTCGACTTCGCAACCTGCTCCTCCCCGACAAGTTCAAACCTTTGGGGATCACCAAGTACGACGCGAAGCAGGATCCTATCCAGTGGCTCCGATGCTACGCCCTCTCCATCGAGAACGCTGGCGGCAACAGCGACACCAAATGCCTCTACTTCCCCTTCTGCCTGGACCAAGCACCACTCACATGGCTCGAGTCGCTGGACAAGCACTCGATCGACAAGTGGGACCAGCTAAAGGAGCAGTTCACGAGCAACTTCGCGGGCGCCATGGGCCGTTCGGGTACTCGCATGGACCTGGCCATGATCAAGCAGGAACAGGGCGAGACCCTCCGCAAGTACATGCGCCGCTTTTTCGACAAGCGCGCTACCGTCGTCGACGTTACCGACAAGGAGGTCATCGACCTCTTCCAAGACGGCCTCTACCATCGCCGCACCTTCGAGGACTTCGGTCGTCGCCGCCCCAGGTCCATCCCCCACCTCAAGGACATGATCACGTCCTGGGCGGATGAAGAGGACAAGGCCAACGCCAAGTACGACGCCATCCGCGGCAAGTCCAAGCAGAACCAGGGCGGCGGCAGTGGCGGCAATGCAAACCAAGGCGGCCGCAACAACAACAACAACAAAGAACTACTCGGGTCCCAACCGCAAGCGCAAGCCGAGGCAACACCGTCGCGGCTATCCAACGCCCGCGAAAGGGAACTCGAAGAAGAACTGCGGCGGGTTCAAAGACACGCTAAAGGAGAAGTGCCCGTGGCATCCAAACGGCAACCACACTACCGAGCGGTGCTACCGGCTCGGGCATGCACTCAAGGATACGCCGGAGCCACCGCACCCTCACGACCAAAGGGCAAGAAGAAGGACGGCGACAACAACGACTTCCAAGAACCCGAGAAGACCGTCAACGTCCTCTTCGGCGGACGCCCGAGCCAGGCGGGGAGCGAAGGCTACCCGTCGTGAAGTGGTGTCCATTGAGCCGGCGGTCCCGAGCCCCTCTCGGGTGGTCGGAGGTACCCATCACCTTCTCCCGCGCGGACCAATGGACCGGCTTCTCCGAACCGGGGACGATTCCCCCTCGTCCCGAAACCAACGGTGGCGGGCTCCAAGCTCAACAAGGTGCTCATCGACGGTGGAAGCGGGCTCAACGTCCTCTTCACCAAAACCTTGAAGAAAATGAAGCTCGACGTCACCCCCATGCTCACCAAGAGCAAAGCACGCCCTTCTACGGCATCGTCCCGAGCAACGCGGCTATCCCACTGGGCTCAGTGGTACTGCCAGTTACCTTCGGGGCGTCTCGGGACAACTACCGCACCGAGTACATCAAATTCGAGGTCGCGAATTTCGAGACCTCTTACCACGCCATCCTCGGCAGACCGGCCATCGCCAAGTTCATGGCGGTGCCCCACTACACCTACTTGGTACTCAAGATGCCAAGTCCAGCCGGTGTACTCTCCCTCCAAGGGGACTTGAAGATCTCCCACGACTGCGACACAGAGGCCGTGGTGATCGCTTCCACGAACCAAGTACCCAACGCGATGATGGAGGTCTTCGCCGCGTCGAAGAAGCTTGCCACGAGCGAACTCGACATCCCAGAGAAGTCCGACAGCGCCAACAAGCCTCAGCCACCTGAGGAGGTACTCGTCAGGACGGTCGACCTCGGAACAGGCGACCCCAGCAAGACCACCACCATCGGGGCCGGCCTCGACCCCAAATAGGAAGACGCGCTCATCAGCTTTCTTCGGGCTAACCGCGACATCTTCGCGTGGAAGCCACGGACATGCCGGGAGTGCCCGGGGAGCTAATTGAGCACCGCCTTAACGTCGATCCAAAGGCCACCCCTAAGCGACAACACCTCCGACGCTTTGCCGACGACGGACGGGACGCCATCAAGAAGGAGCTCGCCAAGCTACTCGCAACGGCGGCTTCATCGGCGAAGTCTTCCATCCCGAGTGGCTCGCCAACCCCGTCCTCGTCCGCAAGAAGAACTCGAACGAGTGGAGGATGTGCGTCGACTACACCGACCTCAACAAGCACTCGCCCCCCAAGGACCCCTTCGGGTTGTCGCGGATTGATCAAGTCATCGACTCCACGGCGGCCGCGACTCGCTCGCTTCCTCGACCGCTACTCCGGTACCACCGGATCGCAATCAAGGAGGAAGACCAGAAAAGACCGCGTTCATCACCCCGTTTGGCGCGCTTGCTACACGACCATGTCATTCGGGTTGAAGAACGCCGGCGCTACCTATCAACGGGCCATCCGGGCACGCGCTTCAAGCGGCAACTCAACAAGAACGTCGAGGCTTACGTGGATGACGTAGTCGTCAAGACCGAGGACTCCGGTACCCTCATCGACGACCTTGAAGAGACCTTCGCATTGCTACGCGAGTACCGCCGGAAGCTCAACCCGAACAAGTGCGTCTTCGGCGTCCCTTCGGGCAAACTACTCGGCTTCATCATCGCCGCGCGGCATTGAAGCCAACCCCGAGAAGATCTCCGCCATCACCAGCATGAAAGCTCCCACGAGCATCAAAGACGTCCAGAAGCTGACGGGGTGCATGGCGGCATTGAACGTATTCATCTCGAGGCTAGGAGAACGGGGCCTCCCCTTCTTCAAACTACTCAAGCATCACGAGAAGTTCGTGTGGACTCCGGAAGGCGGATCAAGCCCTTGCCCGGCTCAAGGACTTCCTGTCAAAGCCTCCAATCCTCACGGCTCCTCACAAGGACGAGCGACTCTCGCTCTACCTAGCTGCGACTACTCACGTGGTCGCATCTTGCCATCGTTGTTGAGCGGCGGGGAAGACGACCACGCCTACCCGGTCCGGCGCCCGGTATACTTCGTCGGCCGAGGTTCTATCGAGTCCAAGACTCGCTACCGGCCCGTGCGGGAAGCTCCCGTACGCTCTACTCATCACCTCGCGGAAGCTACGACACTACTTCCCGAGAGTACTCGGTCTCCGTCGTCACCGACTACCCGCTCGGCGACATCCTGAGGAACCAAGACGCCACCGGAAGAATCTCCAAGTGGGCTGTCGAGCTCGGCGCCCTCACCATCGACTTCAAGCCACGCACGGCCATCAAGTCGCAAGCACTAGTCGACTTCATGGCAGAGTGGCGGGAGAACCAGCTACCTACTCCCACCGTGCGACCGAGCATTGGGTGATGTACTTTGATGGCTCACTCAACCTCGAGGGCGCAGGCGCAGGGGTACTCCTGATCTCTCCAACGGGCGAACAACTCAAGTACGTCCTGCAGATCTTCTGGAAGGTCTCAAACAACGAAGCCGAGTACGAAGCTCTCCTACACGGGCTCCGCCTCGCGGCTTCACTGGGCATCAAGCGGCTACTAGTCTACGGCGACTCCGCAGTGGTCATCAACCAAGTCAACAAGTCCTGGGACCGCAACAAGGAGAACATGGACGCCTACTGCCTAGAAGTCCGCAAGCTCGAGAACAAATTCTATGGTCTCGAGTTCCATCACATCGTCCGCGACAACAATGTTGCAGCGGACGTCCTCTCGAAGCTTGGATCCACCCGCGCTCAAGTACCAGCGGGTGTCTTCGTCCATGAGCTTCACTCGCCATCCATCCCGGAGCCGGCGCCACCAACCACTGTACCAGCCCATCCGCCGGCTTGGCAGGAGGTCATGATGATCGACGTGGACTGGAGGCAACCCTTCATCGACTACCTCAGCGAGCAGAAGGTCCCCTCTGACAAGAACGCAGCCGAACAACTCGTCCGCCGCGCCAAGTCCTACGTCCTCGTCGGAGACAAGCTTTACAAGCGGGGCGCATCTTCTGGAGTACTCATGAAGTGCGTCCCTCGCGAAGAAGGCAATGACATCCTTGAGGAGATCCACAAGGGCGTCTGCGGCAACCACGCGTCCTCACGCACGCTGATCAGCAAGGCCTTCCGGCGAGCTTTCTACTGGCCCACAGCCCTGGGCGATGCCGAAGAACTCGTCAGAAGGTGCCAAGGATGTCAGTAGTTCGCCAAGCAGCAACATGTCCCAGCCTACAAGCTAGTCACCATACCGCCAACCTGGCCCTTTGCCTGCCGGGGGCTCGACATGATTGGGCCACTGCCAACTGCGCCAAGGGGATTCAACAGGGTACTGGTGGCTATCGACAAGTTCACCAAGTGGATCGAGGTCAAGCCGGTCACATGCCCCAAGGCTGTCAGAGTACTCGACTTCCTGGATGAACTCGTACACCGCTATGGGCTACCCCACCGCATCATCACGGACACGGGGTCCAACTTCAACAACCACCATTTGCGGGAGTACCGCGAGAACGAGCGGAATAGACGTCGGACGTCTCAGTCGCCCATCCACGGGCCAACGGACAAGTCGAGCGCGCCAATGGGATGGTGCTCGACGCCCTCAAGAAGCGGCTACACAACGCTGCTAACTCCAAAGGGGGCAAGTGGATCAAGGAACTACCCAACGCACTCTGGGGGTTGCGGACTCAACCATCCAAGCCAACGGGGCAATCCCCCTACTTCCTGGTCTACGGTTCCGAAGCCATCCTCCCTGCCGACGTCATATGGAACTCGCCAGCAGTGGAACACTACGACGAAGGCGTCTCAGAAGACAGCAGACGAGTTGACATCGACAGCCTCGAAGAAGCTCGCTTCGCTGCCCTTGTCCAATCAGCAAGGTACCTGGAGGGTATCCGACGCTACCACGATCGCAACGTCAAGGAACGCTCCTTCAACGTTGGAGATCTTGTCCTTCGCCGTATCCAGAACACGGAAGGACTTCACAAGCTCAGCTCCCCCTGGGAAGGCCCCTTCACCGTGGCTAAGGTGACCGGGCCGGGCTCCTACCGCCTCCAAACACTTGAAGGCGAAGACGTCAACAACTCGTGGAACGTCGACCAACTCTGTCGATTCTACGCCTAGTCTACACGACTACTCCGGGGTTCAAGTCCAACCGACTACATCAGCACCCCTCGCCGCAAGCGACCCTTCGGGTCCTGGCTCCAGTCTCCGGACTTCTCCTCTCCAGGGTCCAGCCCGCGCGGCTACCTACGGACCCTGGGCTGCGACGAGCGTCAAGGACTCTAGCAGCGATCTACCAAGAGACCACACTCCAAGATCCGGCTGCGCGGCTACCTACGGATCTACGATCCGGCCTACACGGCTACCTACGGATCAAGCCGCCGTAAGCGGCTACCCGCTCCGGCGCTACTCGGCCTGTAAGCGGCCTCCGGGTCCAGGCGACTACTTTGTAACTACGGCCCTGGCCACCCAGGTGTACTCCTTCAGTAATAAAGTTTGATCGTTCATCAACTTCTTTACTGCCTACTCCCTACAACGGGGCCACTGAAGTCGAGTACTACTACTCGCACCTACTCCACGATGGGCGCTCCGCACTCTGAGATGGCGACTACGAGTACTCATTGCTGGAAATTTCTCTTTCATTGATACTTGAACAATTCATTACAATTATTTTCCTGTACAACTATGGCTACTAGCTACCTATGCAGGGCTACTGGAGGTTCAGCTTCTCAGCCACCTGCTCCGCGATGGGAGCCATCTGCTCCAGCAGCTCTGCATACTGCTCATCGGAGCAGTTGGCGGCCACCCCGCCGGCGACCACGTCCACTGGAGCCTTCGGGAAGTACGACTTCATGAAGGCCAAGACTTGTCTTGGGATCGACTTGGCCATATGCTTGACGTAGGCGGCCAGCCAGTTTGGCGCTTCACGGAGTCGATCCACCAGAGGAGCGATCTTGGGGCCGCCCGGGTGCGGCACCAGGAGCCTCGCGATCGGGAGAGCGGCTTCCTCCAACTCCCTCAACGGGGCCCGCAACGCCTCGCAGTCTTCGTTCAGTTTCTGCAAAGATTTGTAGCAGTTGACGAGATCCCTGTCAGAAGCAATCCGCAGCTCCATGTGCTTCTCGCACTCGAAGGCGAGTTCCTTGTAGTCGAGCTCGAGTACCTGGCGGGCTTCTTGCTCCCGGTAGAAGAGATTCTTCATGCTCACCTTCGAGGCCTTCAGCTGCTCCACCTGGCCCTCAAGCTCTGCAACAAAGCAACGCAACAGCGGGTCAGATGCTTCTCGGCTTCCAACAAGTACTCGACAAGTCGAAGGATATACCTTTATTCTTATTGCGGAGGCCCTTGTTCTTCCGAACCAAGTCGTCGCCCTTCGCCTGCAACTCCATGACGTCGTTGTGATACTTGGCGAAGGCGGCGTCGAGCTTTGACTGCATGGCAGCCGCGTTTCCGCGACTTCACGAGCTGTTCCTCCAGGGCCTCTGCTCGGAGTACGGTGTCGCCGTAACCCTGCAGCAGGTTCGACTTCTCGCGGGACCGTTCCGCAACGTCCTGCACAAGACAACTCAAGTCATGATGAGTACTCAACGGCAAAGGATTGACTACTCGGGAGGCTACGGCTACGTACCTTCATCCATTGCTCGGCTTGATGGATCGCCTCCAGGTGCTTGGCCACCGTCGCCGGCTCGACGAGATCGTCCGCCAGAAGTTCTATCCCGCCGCGGCTACTCGAGGTAGCCTCCGTCATCGGCGCAGAGCGGATGGGCTCCGCGTCTTGGATCTCAGGGGAGCGGATAGCCACCTCCAGAGCAATCTCCGGCGACGTGGTGACCGCCTCTCCCCCGGCGGACTTCTCGACGACTTCCCCCACGGGCTCGGGGGCTCCTTCCGCAGCCTCTGGGGCCTCTGGTGTCAACTCCTGCATTGGCACCCCCGCAAGGATGTCACCACCTTCAGCGCCTGTCAACAAGACGACACGTGCATCAGTGCCTACGACTACTCATCCTGGAGCTCTGCATCTTCAAGAAGGGTACTCACCTTCGACTACACTCGCCTCCGGCAGCGGCGCTTCGGTAGCCGGGGGCTCAGTCGCGGTCTGAGCATCGGGAGCGGCCTCCTCGACGGGCGGCGTGACTTCTTCCGCCACCGTTGCTGAGGGCTCGTCCCCGTCCCAGGACAGATCCGTGGATTTTCTGCAGAAGCACACAGATGGTCGTCAGACAAAGATCGACTACTGCAGCAAGTACTACTCGCAAGGATATGGTACTTACAAATTCGACCGGACGATGGTCACGGCCGGAGCACCGAGGATGCTGGCAATATCAACCAGTCCACCCTCGGCGGGCGCCTCCTCCTCCGCCCCTGCAGCTACTGCCTCTTCTTCCACGGCGGCGGCGGCTGGCGCAGACGTCTCCTGCACTCCTGAGGCCACCACCTCTCCAACGGCAGCGGCCACGGGTCCTCTGCTCTTTTCTGGAGCAGGGGGCTGGCGCTCCAGCTGCGCTAGGAGCTCTTCAACAGTGGGGGCTGGACTACGACCTCCAGCCGGTTCCCCCACCGGGTCCCACACGCCCTCGTCGCCCTCTTCGACGGGCTCCGTTGGCGGCACCTCCTGCACACAAGGAAGACTACTCGTCAGCAATGTACTCGAACAACGGGTACTCGACTACTCTGCTCAAGACGACTTACCTCCTGAGGCGTGGTCTCCGAGACCTTTAGCTTCTTCGTCACCCGATTCCTGGCGGGGTTGCGCGGCTTTCGTGGCGGCGCAGCAAGGCTAGCCTCCAGGCTAGCCGGAGGGTCTTGAACCAGCGGCACGTGAGGCAAGCCCGGGCGGCTAAACCTCGACCGCAGCTGGAAGCGGTCCTGCAACGTTTCTTCGTCTTCGTCGTCGTCATCGGAGGTATCTTCCACGATGACGGGGTCGTCGCCTTCATCGACTTCGCGGCGCTCCTTCACCTTCCCCTCCACTGAGATCTCGATCCCGCTCGGTGGCGGCTGCGTCTCGGAGACGAACCGCTTCACATCATCCTGCGCAAAGACACAAGACGTCAGCAACTCTACTACAAGTACTCACTACTCGACGAGGGGAGTACGACTACTCACCTCCTTGGGCGGGCGCGCGGCGGAGTAGTCCTCGACTGGGCACGCCGTGTATGGCGGCAAGTCCTTGAAGATCCGCGACAACCTCTCGACGATGTCGTTGTCGTCCAGCTCGCCTCCCAGCATCCGCGACGCGTCGTCGTCGCTGGTGTACTCGAAGCCCCGGGGTCTCCCCGAGCCATCGGCGGCCGGATCCCGCGCTTCATGAAAGCGAAGGCCACGTGCTCGGCCCTCGGTCCCGCCTCCCCGAGCACCTTGATGCGTGCTAGCGCTCGGGGAGCCGGATCCCTTCTTGCATGGTGGGCTCCGTGTTCCACCAATCACGGTGCCGGGCCGCCGTCCGCTCGGCTTCGGCGGAGCCGGGGTGGTGGTTCGTGATGTAGAACCATCCGGTCTTCCGGTCCGTGTTGGAGTCGACGAGCTTGTACGCCGAGTGCGCTCCGCGGCGTCCTCCCCTTGGGCCGGATGCGGCCCCTCCGACTACTGCGGGGTTGGAGGCACGCGGGGGTCGCGGCTTGACGCGGAAGAACTTCCGGAAGAGCACCCGGTGCGGCTTGATTCCGAGGAAGGCTTCGCGAGAAGTGGACGAAGACCGAGCGTGTGGAAGATGCCGTTGGGGTTCGGGGTTCGGGTACTCGATCCCGTAGTACCCGAGCGGCCCCTTGAAGAAGTCGGCGGGCGGGAGCGCAAGACCGCGCTCCACGAACCGCGAGAACATCGGGATCTCGTCTTCGGCCTTCTCCATCGGATATGGATCTCCCGCGGCGGATCTCCACATGTCGACTTCCTTCTCCCTGATGAACCCATCGTTCGGCGAGGTCGCGGGGTCCTCCGTCTTCACCTTCGATTTTTTCCGCTCGCGGCTAGGATCAGCCCGCGGTGGGGACATGGGTGGCGCCGCTCCGGTGGCAGCCGCGGCGGCCTCAGCGCGGCCTCTCTTCTTCCCGGCGGCCTTGGATGCCTTGGACGGCGACGGCTTCATCCTCCAAGTACAAGGTGTCTTCACTCGCATCCGCTCGGGGGCTACCCAAAAGGTTTCGTGTGGCGATGCGCTTGGATCTACTACGGCGGCAGCAGGCGCTGGGAGTGGATTTGCTTCAAGATTCAAACGACTGCGGCTCGAATGGGTGAAAACCCTAAGGGTTTTGGCTTCTATTTATTAGCCAAATCGACTCCGCAACGGGCGGCTGGATAAGTCCACGCGCGGCTGACTCAGCGGCTGCGCGTGACTCTTCGTATTCTACTAGTCGACGCGCCTCACCTCGGGGGCTCGGCTACTTCTACTCGACTACCTGGGAAGCGGCTAGTCTCAAGAGCATCTCAGGACACATTCTCCAAGAAGACCCTTCAATTCGAGAGGAAGTACTCGACTAAAGGCTCGGGGGCTCCGTGCCACTTGTCCTTCGGTTTTTTCTCTTCGGATTTTTCGGGATTTTCTTGCCAAGATTTCAGATGGACCCTCAGCCATAGCCCGCGGCTTAAGGCTCGGGGGCTATTCCATGTGGAGTGCGGTTTTACAAGTTGCACCTCCATGTCGGCTTCGGCTTCGTGACAAGACAGGCAGTTTTTGAAGACCTTCGAAGGCAGTTTTCGAGGACGCTTGGGACTACTCGAGAAGACTTCAAGATTGCTCAAACATCAGCTGGAGTACATTCCAGCCTCGGGATGCTTCGACTAGTCTTGAGGACCTTGACTTGCAGCACTCGGGGACGCTTGAGGAGCCGCTTGTTAGGGCCGTCAAGACTACTTGAAGCTATCCTTCTCGACTACAAAGTACTCGGGGGCTTGTCGTATGGACCTCCCCGGGCCCACTACCTCGGTGGGTACCGGGACCGACTACTCGGTGGGCCCCGGGACTACCGGCTTGCGCTACACGGCACACGAAGGCGTGGAGCACAAGGACTACACGAGGAGTAGTACTCGGTTAGGGGCCGTACATGTTCCGCACTTGTGTAGAGGACTCCTAGACGTACTCGACTAGTACTCTCTCCCTACTCCGACTTGTAACCCCGCTCTCCGGACTATATAAGGCGAGGCGAGGGACCGATCCCCTCATCCAATCTCCTCTCATACAACTCACGGCGCACCATTGCACCATCTTGTAATCGTGCCCTATCAATCCGAGCTACGCGGCATACGAGACGTAGGGTATTACGCACCTCGCGGCCCGAACCTGTCTAAATTGTGTGCCACGTGTCTCTTCCTTCGAGTTACCGATCTCGGCGAGTCACAATCATCTACTTCGGGTACTCCCCGTAGTAGGACGCTGTCCATGCAGCGGCTCAACGCATGGGTGCCGTTTCTATAGTGAACGGTAATGTATGTGGATGCTTTCATGAGTGCTGGCATGAAAGGTTCGTTGTGTTTTGTGATCTTCTGCAGGTACACTAACCCGTTACGTAAGCTCGCTAAGTAAGCATCAACTAGATCTCGACTAGATATTATAGGGAGATACGCGTATGTGCCATGCCACCGGCGCTAACTCCGAATTTTGGCTTGATTGCCTTGTGAGGACGAATAGGACGCCTTGCATCATGTTAAAAATCGTGAAAGAACCTAAACTGAACTCCTCCAGTCTGGGAGTTTTGGCTTGATTGCCTTGTGAGGACGGGGTTAGCCTAAACTCAACTATTGCCTTGTGAGGACGGGGTTAGCCTAAACTCAACTTAGCCTAAAATCGTGAAAGAACCTAAACTCAACTATGGCTACTGCTCTACCTCGAACCTGCTGCAGGGTTACGGCGACACCGTACTCCGAGCAGAGGCCCTGGAGGAACAGCTCGTGAAGTCGCGGAAACACACGGCTGCCATGCAGTCAAAGCTCGACGCCGCCTTCGCCAAGTATCACAACGACGTCATGGAGTTGCAGGCGAAGGGCAACGACTTGGTTCGGAAGAACAAGGGCCTCCGCAACAAGATTAAAGGTATATCCTTCGACTTGTCGAGTACTTGTTGGAAGCCGAGAAGCATCTGACCCGCTGTTGCGTTGCTTTGTTGCAGAGCTTGAGGGCCAGGTGGAGCAGTTGAAGGCCTCGGAGGTGAGCATGAAGAATCTCTTCTACCGGGAGCAAGAAGCCCACCAGGTACTCGAGCTCGACTACAAGGAACTCGCCTTCGAGTGCGAGAAGCACATGGAGCTGCGGATTGCTTCTGACAGGGATCTCGTCAACTGCTACAAATCTTTGCAGAAACTGAACGAAGACTGCGAGGCGTTGCGGGCCCAGTTGAGGGAGTTGGAGGAAGCCGCTCTCCTGATTGTGAGGCTCCTGGTGCCGCACCCGAGCGGCCCCAAGATCGCTCCTCTGGTGGATCGACTCCGTGAAGCGCCAAACCTGCCGGCCGCCTACGTCAAGCATATGGCCAAGTCGATCCCAAGACAAGTCTTGGCCTTCATGAAGTCATACTTCCCGAAGGCTCCAGTGGAGGTGGTCGCCGGCGGGGTGGCCGCCAACTACTCCGATGAGCAGTATGCAGAGCTGCTGGAGCAGATGGCTCCCATCGCGGAGCAGGTAGCTGAGGAGCTGAACCTCCAGTACCCTGCATAGGTAGCTAGTAGCCATAGTTGTACAGGAAAACAATTGTAATGAATTGTTCAAGTATCAATGAAAGAGAAATTTCCAGCAATGAGTACTCGTAGTCGCGATCTCAGAGTGCGGAGCGCCCATCGTGGAGTAGGTGCGAGTAGTAGTACTCGACTTCAGTGGCCCCGTTGTAGGGAGTAGGCAGTAAAGAAGTTGATGAACGATCAAACTTTATTACTGAAGGAGTACACCTGGGTGTCCAGGGCCGTAGTTACAAAGTAGTCGCCTGGACCCGGAGGCCGCTTACAGCTGAGTAGCGCTGGAGCGGGTAGCCGCTTATAGTAGTTGATCCGTAGGTAGCCGTGTAGGCTGGATCGTAGATCCGTAGGTAGCCGCGCAGGCTGGATCTTGGAGTGTGGTCTCTTGGTAGACCGCTGCTAGAGTCCTTGACGCTCGTCGCAGCCCAGGGTCCGTAGGTAGCCGCGCGGGCTGGACCCTGGAGAGGAGAAGTCCGGAGACTGGAGCCAGGACCCGAAGGGTCGCTTGCGGCGAGGGGTGCTGATGTAGTCGGTTGGACTTGAACCCCGGAGTAGTCGTGTAGACTAGGCGTAGAATCGACAGAGTTGGTCGACGTTCCACAAGTTGTTGATGTCTTCGCCTTCAAGTGTTTGGAGGCGGTAGGAGCCCGGCCGGTCACCTTAGCCACTTGGTGAAGGGGCCTTCCCGTGGGGAGCCGAGCTTGTGAAGTCCTTCCGTGTTCGGATACGGCGAAGGACAAGATCTCCAACGTTGAAGGAGCGTTCCTTGACGTTGCGATCGTGGTAGCGTCGGATACCCTCCGGGTACCTTGCCGATTGGACGAGGGCGGCGCAGCCGAGCTTCTTCGAGGGACGTCGATGTCAACTCGTCTCGTCGTCTTCCGAGACGCCTTCGTCGTAGTGTTCCACCGCCGGCGAGTTCCATATGACGTCGGCGGGGAGGATGGCTTCGGAACCGTAGACCGAGAAGTAGGGGGATTGCCCCGTTGGCTTGGATGGTTGAGTCCGCAACCCCCGCGAGTGCGTTGGGTAGTTCCTTGATCCACTTGCCCCCTTTGGAGTTAGCAGCGTCGTGTAGCCGCTTCTTGAGGGCGTCGAGCACCATCCCATTGGCGCGCTCGACTTGTCCGTTGGCCCGTGGATGGGCGACTGAGACGTACCGGACGTCTATTCCGCTATTCTCGCAGTACTCCCAGAACTAGTGGTTGTTGAAGTTGGACTCCAGGTCTGTGATGATGCGGTGGGGTAGCCCATAGCGGTGTACGAGTTCATCCAGGAAGTCGAGTACTCTGTCAGCCTTGGGGGCATGTGACCAGCCTTGACCTCGATCCACTTGGTGAACTTGTCGATAGCCACCCGCACCCCGTTGAATCCCCCGGCGCAGTTGGCAGTGGCCCAATCATGTCGAGCCCCCAGCAGGCAAAGGGCCAGGTTGGCGGTATGGTGACTAGATTGTAGGCTGGGACATGTTGCTGCTTGACGAAGTACTGACATCCTTGGCACCTTCTGACGAGTTCTTCGGCATCGCCCAGGCCAGTAGGAAGCTCGCCGAAAGGCCGTGCTGATCAGCGTGCGTGAGGACGCGTGGTTGCCGCAGACGCCCTTGTGGATCTCCTCCAGGATGTCCTTGCCTTCTTCGCGAGGGACGCACTTCATGAGTACTCCAGAAGATGCGCCCCGCTTGTAAAGCTTGTCTCCGACGAGGACGTAGGACTTGGCGCGGCGGACGAGTTGTTCGGCTGCGTTCTTGTTGTAGGGGACCTTCGCTCGCCGAGGTAGTCGATGAAGGGTTGCCTCCGGTCCACGTCGATCATCATGACCTCCCGCCCGCCCGGCGGATGGGCTGGTACAGTGGTCGGTGGCGCCGGCTCCGGGATGGATGGCGCGTGAAGCTCATGGACGAAGATGCCCGCTGGTACTTGAGCGCGGGTGGATCCAAGCTTCGAGAGGACGTCCGCCGCAACGTTTTTGTCGCGGACGATGTGATGGAACTCGAGACCATAGAATTTGTTCTCGAGCTTGCGGACTTCTAGGCAGTAGGCGTCCATGTTCTCCTTGTTGCGGTCCCAGGACTTGTTGACTTGGTTGATGACCACTGCGGAGTCGCCGTAGACTAGTAGCCGCTCGATGCCCAGTGAAGCCGCGAGGCGGAGCCCGTGTAGGAGAGCTTCGTACTCGGCTTCGTTGTTTGAGACCTTCCGGAAGATGCGGGACGTACTTGAGTTGTTCGCCCGTTGGAGAGATCGGGAGTACCCCCCGCGCCTGCGCCCTCGAGGTTGAGTGAGCCATCAAAGTACATCACCCAATGCTCGGTCGCACGGTGGGAGTAGGCGGTGGTTCTCCCGCCACTCGCCATGAAGTCGAATAGTGCTTGCGACTTGATGGGCGTGCGTGGCTTGAAGTCGATGGTGAGGGCGCCGAGCTCGACGGCCCACTTGGAGATTCTTCGGTGGCGTCTTGGTTCCTCGGGATGTCGCCGAGTGGGTAGTCGGTGACGACGGAGACCGAGTACTCCCGGAAGTAGTGTCGTAGCTTCCGCGAGGTGATGAGTAGAGCGTACGGTGGCTTCGCACGGGCCGGTAGCGAGCCTTGGACTCTCGATAGAACCTCGCCGACGAAGTAGACCGGGGGTGCCGGACCGGGTAGGCGTGGCCGTCTTCTTGGCCGCTCGACAACGATGGCGACCGACCACGTGAGTAGTCGCGGCTAGGTAGAGCGATGTTGCTCGCCCTGTGAGGAGCCGTGAGGATTGGAGGCTTTGACAGGAAGTCCTTGAGCCGGGCAAGGGCTTGATCCGCCTCTCGGAGTCCACACGAACTTCTCGTGATGCTTGAGTAGTTTGAAGAAGGGGAGGCCCCGTTCTCCTAGCCTCGAGATGAATACGTTCAATGCCGCCATGCACCCCGTCGGCTTACGGACGTCTTTGATGCTCGTGGGAGCTTTCATCGTTGGTGATGGCGGAGATCTTCTCGGGGGTTGGCTTCAATGCCGCGGCGGTCGATGATGAAGCCGAGTAGTTTGCCCGAAGGGACGCCGAAGACGCACTTGTTCGGGTTGAGCTTCCAGCGGTACTCGCGTAGCGATGCGAAGGTCTCTTAAAGGTCGTCGATGAGGGTACTGGAGTCCCTGGTCTTGACGACTACGTCATCCACATAAGCCTCTACGTTCTTATTGAGTTGCCGCTTGAAGCAGGCCTGGATGGCCCGTTGATAGGTAGCGCCGGCGTTCTTCAACCCGAATGACATGGTCGTGTAGCAGTACGCGCCAAACGGGGTGATGAACGCGGTCTTTTCCTGGTCTTCCTCCTTGATTGCGATCTGGCGGTACCCGGAGTAGCAGTCGAGGAAGCGAGCGGTCGCGGCCCGCCGTGGAGTCGATGACTTGATCAATCCGCGGCAACCCGAAGGGGTCCTTGGGGCGGTGCTTGTTGAGGTCGGTGTAGTCGACGCACATCCTCCACTCGTTCGAGTTCTTCTTGCGGACGAGGACGGGGTTGGCGAGCCACTCGGGATGGAAGACTTCTCCGATGAAGCCACTGCGAGTAGCTTGGCGAGCTCCTTCTTGATGGCGTCCCGTCCGTCGTCGGCAAAGCGTCGGAGGTGTTGTCGCTTAGGGGTGGCCTTTGGATCGACGTTAAGGCGGTGCTCAATCGCGCTCCACCGGGCACTCCCGGCATGTCCGTCGGCTTCCACGCGAAGATGTCGCGGTTAGCCCGAAGAAAGCTGATGAGCTCGTCTTCCTATTTGGGGTCGAGGCCGGCCCCGATGGTGGTGGTCTTGCTGGGGTCGCATGTTCCGAGGTCGACCGTCCTGACGAGTACCTCCTCAGGTGGCTGAGGCTTGTTGGCGCTATCAGACTTCTCTGGGATGTCGAGTTCACTCGTGGCAAGCTTCTTCGACGCGGCGAAGACCTCCATCATCGCGTTGGGTACTTGGTTCGTGGAAGCGATCACCACGGCCTCTGTGTCGCAGTCGTGGGAGATCTTCAAGTCCCCTTGGAGGGAGAGTACACGCCGGGACTTGGCATCTTGAGTACCAAGTAGGTGTAGTGGGGCACCGCCATGAACTTGGCGATGGCCGGTCCGCCGAGGATGGCGTGGTAAGAGGTCTCGAAATCCGCGACCTCGAATTTGATGTACTCGGTGCGGTAGTTGTCCCGAGACGCCCCGAAGGTAGCGGCGTACCACCGAGCCCAAGGTGGGATAGCCGCGTTGCCTCGGGACGATGCCGTAGAAGGGCGTCTTTGCTCTTGGTGAGCATGGGGGTGACGTCGAGCTTCATTTTCTTCAAGGTTTTGGTGAAGAGGACGTTGAGCCCGCTTCCACCGTCGATGAGCACCTTGTTGAGCTTGGAGCCCGCCACCGTTGGTTTCGGGACGAGGGGGAACCGTCCTCGGTTCGGAGAAAGGCGGTCCATTGGTCCGCGCGGGAGAAGGTGATGGGTACCTCCGACCACCCGAGAGGGGTCGGGACCACCGGCTCCAATGGACATCACTTCACGACGGGTAACCTTCGCTCCCGCCTGCCGGCGATCCGCCGAAGAGGACGTTGACGGTCTTCTCGGTTCTTGGAAGTCGTTGTTGTCGCCGTCCTTCTTCTTGCCCTTTTGGTCGTGAGGGTGCGGTGGCTCCGGCGTATCCTTGAGTGCATGCTTGAGCTGGTAGCCTTTGCTCGGTGGTGTGGTTGCCGTTTGGATGCCACGGGCACTTCTCCTTTAGCAGGTCTTTGAACCCGCCAGAGTTCTTCTTCGAGTTCCCTTTCGCAGGGCGCTGGATAGCCGCGACGGTGTTGTCTGGCTTGCGCTTGCGGTTGGGACCCGAGTAGTTGCTGTTGTTGTTGTTGTTGCGGCCGCCTTGGTTTGTATTGCCGCCGCTGCCGCCGCCCTGGTTCTGCTTGGACTTGCCGCGGATGGCGTCGTACTTGGCGTTGGCCTTGTCCTCTTCGTCCGCCCAGGACGTGATCATGTCCTTGAGGTGGGGGATGGACCTGGGGCGGCGACGACCGAAGTCCTCGAAGGTGCGGCGATGGTAGAGGCCGTCCTGGAAGAGGTCGATGACCTCCTTGTCGGTGACGTCGACGACGGTAGCGCGCTTGTCGAAGAAACGGCGCATGTACTTGCGGAGGGTCTCGCCCTGTTCCTGCTTGATCATGGCCAGGTCCATGCGAGTACCCGAACGGTCCATGGCGCCCGCGAAGTTACTCGTGAACTGCTCCTTCAGCTGGTCCCACTTGTCGATCGAGTGCCGTCCGGGCGACTCGAGCCATGTGAGTGGTGCTTGGTCCGAGCGGAAGGGGAAGTAGAGGCATTTGGTGTCGTCGTTGCCGCCGAGCGTTCTCGATGGAGAGGGCGTAGCATCGGAGCCACCGGATAGGATCTGCTTCGCGTCGTACTTGGTGATCCCCAAAGGTTTGAACTTGTCGGGGAGGAGCGAAGGTTGCGAAGTCGAGGTGAGAAGGCGGGGAAGCCGTCGCCCTCGGCCAGCGTGGTCGACTTCTTCCGCCGCGGCTCCTCAATCTTCCCGGCGAGCGTCGTACCCCGCCGTGCGAGGCGCCGGAGGCGTGGCTGTTCGCGTGCCCTCGGCCGCCGCGACCGCCGCCGCCTCCGGCCTCTCCCGTTGGCCCCATGGTTGGAGCTCGCCGCCGTCGGGGCGGCCGCCACCGTTGGGATCGTTGCGCGCCGCCACCGGCCGGAGCGCGGTGGGGAACGACTTCTCGGTTGCCTTGATCTTCTTGTGAAGGCCGCCGCGCATTGGAGCGGCGGCGGTTTGGCTCCGCGGTGGAAGGTCAGCTCGAGTACGGTTGGGGCCAGCATTGGCGCTGCGACTAGTAGCTTCGTTGTCGCGGGGTTTAGCTGGAGGGGGTTGGTTGACTCTGTTGTCGACCCGCATGAAGTAGGCTTCTTCGGGGCCGAGCTTGGCGATGACTTCTCCGGCACGTATGCCACGAGCTACGGCGTGCGATTGTTGTGATCGACATGAGGCACCGCTCGGGGGGTAGTGTGTACTCGCTCTCGACCGCCCTCGAGAGCTTCCGCAAGGTTGCGGATGGGGGAGGTTGTCTGCGAGCCGCCGGCGTCGTTCGCCGCGCTTCCGTTGCGTTCGCGTCGGGGCGTCCCTGTTGGCAACCCGGCCTCATCCGCGGGTGCATTGGCGGCGTACGCCTCGTCCGCGGAGATGTCCTCCGGGTATGTGTCCTCGGCCGTGCCTCGAAGGTCCCGGGTGTCGCGGCGACCATGAAGACTTGGCGATCGGGGGTGCCAAGGGCGGGACTCGCAGGGTGCCACCTCGGTTGGTCCGTTTGAGTCGGCCGGGCTAGCGGTGTTCCCTCCCGGAACCGTAGCGAGTCGATGTAGGCGACGTAGCGTGAGTCTCCCCTTGCCGTGTCGGCGGGCTTGCGGGCCGGCCGATAGACGTATCTCCGGCCGGCGTTGATTTTATAACCGGCCCGAGGGCGCCCCCGACAAGGGAAGCTCGGGGGAGTCGTCTTCGGACTCGGGCTCCTCGGGGGTCCGGGACCCGAAGTCGAACTCGTAGTCCCGGTTCGAGTAGAACTCGGAGAGAGGGCTAGAGTCGGACGAGCGTGATCGGAGGCGGCGTCGGAGTCCGAGTTGTACTCGGGTACGGGCTCCTTGTCGGCCGGCGCGAAGTGGGGGCCCCTGTGCGGGCCCGGCTGAGGATGCGTGGGCCACGCGCGGAGCGCCCGCGTGGTGAAGGGGCCGCTTGCGATGGCTGAGCAGCCGGCTCACATGCGATGGCCCATGGCGACGTCGGGTTCGAGTTGGAGACGGACTCGAGCTCGAAGTCGGCGTGGAGGTTGGAGAGAGCGAAATTTCGCCGAACTTGACGGCGAGTTCGCCTGTGACAACTTCGGGAAGCGTCACAAGGCCTGTCTTCGAGTCGGGCTACATGATTAGGCGGCGCTGGAAGGAGCCCGCGCCATCAGCAGTGCAGACCTAGGTGCCGAAAACGAAGGTGTCGCCACGGTTGAAGGCGACGGTTGGCTTGAAGTAGACGGAAGCCGTCGAGTTCGCCATGTGATCTCGAGCGAGAGCCCCTACCTGGCGCGCCAGCTGTCGATGTTTTAGACCGGCAACCTACTACGGGGAGTACCCGAAGTAGATGATTGTGACTCGCCGAGATCGGTAACTCGAAGGAAGAGACACGTGGCACACAATTTAGACAGGGTTCGGCCGCGAGGTGCGTAATACCCTACGTCCCGTATGCCGCGTAGCTACGGATTGATAGGGCACGACTACAAGATGGTGCAATGGTGCGCCGTGAGTTGTATGAGAGGAGATTGAATGAGGGGATCGGTCCCCTCGCCTCGCCTTATATAGTCGGGAGCGCAGTGGTTACAAGTCGGAGTAGGGAGAGAGTACTAGTCGAGTACGTCTAGGAGTCCTCTATACAGTGCGGAACATGTACAGCTCCCTAACCGAGTACTACTCCTGTGTAGTCCTTGTGCTCCACGCCTTCAGGTGCCGTGTAGCGCAAGCCGGGTAGTCCCAGGGGCCCACCGAGTAGTCGGTCCTGGTACCCACCGAGGTAGTGGGCCCAGGGAGGTCCAAGGAGAGGAAGAGACTCCGCCTTATCCAGGAGGCCCAGCAACCGATCTCCAAACTCAAAGACCTTCCTCCCCGGTTGTGCTACAATTGTAGGCAGTCCGGGCATTTTGTCAATAAGTGCCCGAAACCCGAGTGCAGAGAAGCCAGCAGCGAGCGTGCGGAACCCCGGATGCGCTATCAACAACAACAGGCCAAGCCCTCAGGTGGAGCAAAGCCAACTGAATTTCGAAGGTAACACTTCTATCCAGAACCATTTCCTCACTCCCTTTTGTAATTTCGAATCTCGGGACGAGATTCTTCTTAAGGGGGGTAGACTGTGACGCCCCAGGTTTTTAATTACCGTCATTAACGCTAATGACCGGATCAGCCGGGTCAAACCCGTCGAACCCCGGTCAAACCTAGGTCAACCTGGGTCATCACCCGAAAACCTCGCCCATGAACCCCTTGACCAAGCCTACACACACCCGTAGTCAACCCTTGGTCGAAGACACGGTCAAAACCCGCTTAACCATTGACGTCAGCGAATGTCGTCCGGAACTTTTGCCGCGTTCCCCAAAATTCACCTAAACACTTCAAAATCTACCTTTACGAAAGTTGTCCATCTTGTTGAGGGACACAACTTTCATGTAGATTGGCATTTCAAATTTTGGGTGGAAATTGGTGAAAAACTTGATTGATTGACAGTACCCCCTGTTTTCCAGAACAGACTGACATTCAAAGTTGGCACGACGTTCCTGCAAAATCCGTTGAGAAAAACACTATACGGCCTTTTTGAAAGTTGTAGAGGGCAGCAAGATCTACAACTTTCTTATTCATTGCTTTGTGCACTTCTATTGAAGATTGTGGAGATTTTTGTGTCTGAACAGCGGCACCGTGAACTGTTTTCAGGCCGGCGACGCCGCGCCGCGCGCGTGCGCCCGCGCCGCGCCGCCCCTACCTCGGCGTCCGGGCTCGCCGGCGCCTGTTCCCGAGATGGACCGCTCCTTCCCTAGGTGTTGCGCGCGCCGAGGCCCCTCGGAATCCGTTCCCCCCGCGTGGCGCCCCCGGAGTCGTCGACGGCCGCGTCCTTCCCTTGCCCCCGTCCGTCGGCCCGCTCCCCCTCGGTCACGCGCGCCCGTCGCGGTGTGGGGCGACACGCCCGCCTCGGCATCCGCGAGCACGCGCAGCTAAAGGCCGCCGCGCCCATTTAAAGGGCGGGTTTCTCCCCCGAGGCGGGGCGAGGACGCGCCCGCGCCCGTGCGGCGCCGCCGAGCTCCCCCCGAGCCGGCCGCCACCTAGCCCCCCCCCGCGACCCCGGCCGTGACCACCAACCCTAGGGTAGCCGCTCAAGCGCGCCCGGCTCGCATTTGTGCCCCGGCCGCGCCGCATCCGAGCCCACCGACGGCCGCGCGCCGCAGCGGCGCCGTGTGCACGCGCGACGCCATCGCCGGAGCCGCCACCGGCCCGGTCAAGCACCTAAATCAACCTTCCCTAGTCCCTAGACCCTCCTCCACCCCTTCCCCGGGCAAGAGCGCCGCCGGCCTCGCCGGAATTGGCAAGCCCACGCCGGCCGCCGCCATAGGGACTACATTGCAAACATTCGAGTCTTTCCAGGGCCTTAGTTGCAAAAAGGTAAGTCCAATAGTTGCTACGAGTTTTGCTGAATCTTGTAAATTGCGTAGAAAATCACAGAAAATTCAGAAAAATGTGAAACCAATTTTGCTGGATCCGCGGTGATTTATACTACAACTTTTGTTATTCTGGCCTGAGCTGATTCCTTTTAGTTTTTGCATGAAAAATACAAATGTGAAAACCCCTGGATCTGCAATATCACAAAAACCATAGAACCTCTGTAGCTAATTTTTGGATATGTTGTGTGTTAGGTCATGGCTAGCTCCTATGCCAAAAATTGCACAAAGTTATAATGTAAATCTTTTTATAAAAATGTTTTTCCTTTTCTGGCAGATCTGCATAAAGGATTTTTCATGTTAAATATATTCATGTTCTTAAGCCCAACTTGTGTACACTGTCTTGTAATACCAAAATGCACATCTGGTGAATTAATCATGAATTTTGGATTAACAGAAATAAATATTTTTTATTTATGCATGTTTTCCTTTGTAAATTAATAAACCAAGTTCAGTAAAGATTCCATGAAAACATGCTGGTTCTCTAGGCCTGTTTTGGACCAGGGAGCATGCACGAGAAAGTTTGGGTCATTTTGATGCTTAATTATTTTTATATGCATTTAAATTGAATCACTAGATAACCTTTGTTATTTTCCATAATATTTAATTTCCTAGCCTCCAACACTCACATGTGGGTCCAATGGACCAGTATAGGTGATAATAGGCTTAAGAACCACTCCTTTAATTTTTGGTAATTTAATTTCTTAATAAAAGGCTTAAAAGCCTTTTAATATTAAAGGGAAATTAAATAAAGAGAAACCCTTAATTAAATCCTTTTCCTTTTTGAAAGTATTATTTAATATAAGTACAAGAAATTTAATCCTCATTACTGATAAGGAATTAATTCAAGGATAAAAATATCATTTATATCTTTACTTGTGAAATGAAAATGGTTAAAAGCTTTCACATGAAATGGCAAGTATAAAGAAACCTTTATTCAATTGTGCAATAAAAGAATAACCCATGTACAACCAATAACCTTCCTAAAAGAGAAACACTATCTAGATACTTGTTACAGGTGTTTAGTGGTTAATACGCCCTTCCCGTGAATTTTGTTGATTAATTCCATGAATAAAAGATAGGTAAATCATTAAGGGCTTAATAGTAATTAAATGGGAAAAATCACAAATTATCCTTACCAATCTTGGGTGTGGAGGTAAATCTTTTTTTTAAAAAAAAAGGGATTAATTATACCTACCCCTTCGTTGGTGAAGTTAAATTAAATTATTTACATATATATATGTACACGGTCGCCATCAAAAAGAATAATTAATAAAGCTTTGCATATTATTCCTTTATGGAAGAGTATGTTGAATGTATTCTTATCTAGGTGAATGTGCCCAACAAATACACCCCTTGATTTTCAAAATGGTTCGTAAGTGATTAAAGTAATAATCATCGAATAATCCTGCATTGCATCTTCGTGTAGATCTTTCCGCTAGTAGACGTACGCTAGTACCGGAAGGAGGAGACGAAGGTGTCGACAAAGAGCTACCGAGCGTGGACGTAGCTCAAGACCTGGACCCAAGTCCAGAAGGGCCCAAGGCCAACCTTGCCAGCGAAGGCAAGCCCCGGATCATTAACCCCGTCTTTTAAAAAATTATGCAATTATGGTTGCTGTGATTGTGCATTTACGTTTCAGGAATTGAATTGAAACCCTAGATGCATGATCCCTAGGTACCTATGCTCTATCACTAGTATGCTAGGTCGATAGTTGCTATGCTATAGGACCGATAGAAGTCGAGTGATGTTCGTCACTCGAAGAATAGGTTCCTAGATAGGAATCATAAGATATCCTTAAATGGATTGCTCATGTGGTAAGAGCATGGGATTGGGCTCCGGTCCGATAGGCATGTGGGCTAAGCTTTTGAACGTACTAAGCACATGCGGTTATGGGGCGGTAAGCCTAGTACCTTAATGAGGCGGCACGGGATCTTACTATTACTACTCTTGAGAAATCTCCTTGCCGGCTAGCTACCGGGAAGGGTGGTGTATGGTGACTCCGGTATCTCGCGGGGTATGCGGATAGCTTCGCACCGTGGCCCGTAAGATTCGATCCCAACCCGAAGATTTATGGGGACGGCCTGGGAAGTTGTCCTCGCGGGGACAGCCTACCGTGTGTTTGGGTTTACCTTGCAAGGTTTAAATCAATCGATTGTCGGCCTCTCACCGTTATCCGAGACTGCTTAATCAACTGGCCATGATATCCCATAATGATGGAACTCGATAAATACTGTTGGATGAACTAATTGCTTGTCCAATTCTTGATTGAATTAGTTGGCACACTTAGAAATGGTAATCAACTAGAACTTGTGCTAAAAGATTGAAAGTAAGGATCTACTCTTAGTAGCTTTCCAGAAAAAGAAACTCCACCGGCCAAAAGCCTTTCATGTCTAGAGTTTGGTGATGTAGTCATCACCCGACCGGTTAAGTCTTCTTGAGTATTAGTATACTCAGCCTTGCTTTAAAACTGTTGTTGCAGGTGTGATTGATCGGATGGGCGCCGACAAGTGATGACATCACGGATGGCCTCCTGTGATGTCTACTGTTGCGCTAGTTTATTTCATTTCTGCTGTATTTTCGAACCCTGAACCTTTACTCCATGTCAAGAACAATGGTTTGTAATAAATTGTTTAATTCATGTTGTACTCTGGACTCGCCTTCGCGTGAGTTTTAATGCATGTGTCGATCCTCTGTTCGATGTCCAAGTGATTTACCGGGCGTTAACCCGGCAACCAACGACAGGATGATACTTTACTATTGCTTAATGACCAAAGTGGATCGGTCTTAGGTGTTAGTACGGTATTTTCCTGGGCGGGTTGTCACAGGTCGGGGCCGGCCGAGCCCCTGGCCGGGAGACTATACCGCGACCGCGCGACAACGAGGTCGTCATCTTCCGCGACCTGCTGTACGCGGGTCTTCGGTTTCCCTTGCACCCCGTCGTCGTCGACATCCCTCGGTACTTCGACATCTACTTGCACCAGTTGACGCCGAATGCCATCCTTCGTCTGTCGGTCTACATGTGGATATGTCGGACCACCAAGATCAAGCCTTCCGCCGAGGGGTTCGCTTCGGCGTATCAGGTGCATCACCAGCGGCGGACGGTCTTCGAAGAAGAGGGGGACCAGTCCGTGGAGAAGGATTGCCAGTTCGGTTGTCTGAACTCTTCATATAAGTCCGGCGTGGTGAGCCCCGTAACTGCGTATCGGAACAAGTGGCCGTCGGACTGCCAACAACATTGGTTCTACTACACGGTGAGCCCCCTACTCCCGGAGGGACTCACCCCCGGGCTACAAAGGAGCTGCCACCCCTTCATGATTCTTACGCGAAGAACCCCTCGTGCCCCGAAGGCGACGAGTTCGTGATGACGCTTCGACGGTTTGCGCGCAAGTACAGTACCCGCGATATCGTGGAGGAGTATCGCAGTATCCCGGTGTGTCCACTAGTAGACGGTTGGGTCGTGGCCGATGACGCTTGGGCGGACGACATCGGGGGTATTCCCTGCCCCGACTGGACGAAGGTTTTTGGCTTCACCTCCGACCGTGAGTTATCTTGCGTCCTTCGGTGGATTTCTCCTTTTTGATGTCTTTCGGAAGCTTGAATCGCAGATCGTTTGAGATTATTTATCCGCAGTGCTGAAGAAGAGGAAGGTGGAAGCTCACGGAGACTTCATCCTCGGTCCTGTCTCACCGAAGGAGTACAAAGATACCGTCGCGGAGCTGAACGGGTCTCGGACGAACCGAGTATTCGAGTTTTCAAGATTAACCCCCCTGAACGCGTCGGATTTGCGAAACATCGTGAGGCAGCCGAAAAGAAAGCTGCGGCGCTTGCTGCCGCCGAAGCGGATGCTAAGGAGACGGCGACCTCGCCGCGCGCCGCTCCAAAGAAAACCGGCAGGAGGGGCGCCCCTTCTGCGGCCACTGCTACCGCCGAAGGGAAGGCCCGAAAGAAATGCAGCGGGCGGCCGGCGGACTCGCCCCCATCACCCAAGAGGACCCGAGTCGTCGACGTTGAGACCGGCCTCGTTGAGGACGTGATCGCCGCCGTGCCGCTGCGCTCGGCCGCACCTTCGGCGGGAGCCGGGAGGGGGACCGCCGGGCCGCTGCTCGTCCCCCTCAGCCCGAAGGAAAAAAGATAGCGACGATGACAGCGATGTCCGCATCGTATCCCCTGTTGGCGAAGCCCCCGCAGGCCGAGCCCCGTCGCCCCCGGCGCCGAAGCTCCTCGCAACGAAGACGATTCCAGCTCCACCTCCACCAGCTCGTCCGGCTCGTCTTCTGATGGTACTGAGCAATCCGCCTCCCCTTCGGCCTCGGCTACCGAAAAAGATGATATCGTCGCCGAAGCCGAGGAAAATGAAGAAGAGGAGCCCGAGAGCAGCAGCTACCGGGTGACACCGGAGGAGCCCCGAGCCGCCGCTGTCCGCCTCCAAGTTCCCACCGAAGCCAAGCTGATTGGCGAAAAGAAGATTCGTTTCCTGGGCTTGACGAGTGGCGGGCACGAGCACCAATTTCTGGAGGAGGCAGGGGCAAGTTTCGCTATCCCACATGAGGAGGAATTCTTCGGGAAGCTGAGCGAGGCCGAGCTCACTACGGCGTGCGGGGACCTATCTCTAAAAGCCTTCATCGCCTCACGATGCCTCGCCCGAAGGTTGGACCAAGAGAGCAGGGAGGCGAAGGAGGAGTCGGTCGCCGCGAATACCTCTCTTCAAAACCGTGTGGCGGAACTAGAAGGGCGGCTTGCTGCCGAACAAGAGCGCACCCGGAAGCTGCAGCAAGAGAAAGAGGAGGCAGCGAAGTCCTCCGAAGCCGCCCTCAAAACGCTGCGCCATGAAGTGGAGGTCTTGGGCAGCGCCAAAGAGGACTTGCATGCTCAGCTTGTTGACAGGGAGGCCAAGCTGGCCGAAGTGCAGAAGGAGGCGAGCGAGTTGAGCGGCACGTTGGAGCGGTACCGAGCGAACCACATACGGAGCGCGGAAACCCTTCATACCGACATATTAGAGCTGCTGGGGCAATGCAACCTTGAAGCGCCGCCTATCCCGTTCCCCCAATGCACCGTCAAAGCGTTTTATGAATGGGTGGATGCCTGCTTTGACCTCGTTGCCATGAATACTAAGATCTTCGGAGAGCTTGGGGCCGCGGTGGGGGTTCGCACGCTTGCGTACTCGGTATGCTCACTGGTTCCCGCGGATCGCCCCTCTTCGGAGAAGACCATCAGCAAGGGCGATCTTCGGCGTCTAACGAAGGACAACTATGAGTGGCCCGCCGACGCTGATCTCGATGTTGCGCAACTCCCCGCGCTCCGAAAGATCTCGCCAAGAACTTTATGAACACTTTCTTCGCGCAGCGCGGGTATCGCCTCACGATTGACGAGTCTGCTCGCCTGAGTGCTCAGGTTCACCGAAGTCCTTCTTATTCCCACTTTGAAGTTCTGCTTGTAATGCCGCTTCGTACCTATGCTGACATTTTGCCCCCAATGTACTGCAGATTAGGCCTCGATTGCAGGATCGCGTCTACAACCGCCTCCGGATTCGGTTTGGCGGCACTCCTCCCTTGCCCCGGTTCATGACGGAAGGCAACTGGATCGCTATGCCTGGTGTTCCTCTTATCACCGCCGGGGGTCCCGAAGCTGCTGCAAGGGAAGAGGGCGAAGTCACCGGCGCTCCCGGCGATGAGGCTGGCGTTGCTGACGACGCGATGGTGCCGACTACTGAAGAAGATCACGCGGATGGTGCACCGGGACCTGCAGCTGAGGTCGAGCGCACCGAGGCTGCCGAAGAGACTGCCCCTCCCGCGTCTGCTGCCGCCGAAGCCGCTCCTGTTCCTGAAGTTGAGTCTGCGCCCGCACGCAGCGAGGTCGTCGCGGCCACCGCCACCCCCGAAGAGGACGCCCCGGAGCAGACACTTCGGAGGGCGGCGCACGCCGCGGAGCTTGAGGCCGCATTATTGGCCGCCGGCTCTCCCCGGCGCGAGGGTCCCGCTCGAGCTCGGCCCGACGCGGCTGCCGTGCCCGTTGAGGCCCCCGACGCAGCCGCCACGCCAAGTGAAGCCCCCGACGCAGCCGCCACGCCAAGTGAAGCCCCCGTCGTCACCGAAGGAGCTGAGGTCTGAAGTGCACCAGGCTTGACCTTGTAATTAGACGAAATGCCTCCTTCTGGAGTCGTGATTTTTGTAAAAAAACACTAATGTAAGGTATCTCTGCGCAGGTTCATTCCGTGGTTCCTGCGCAGGGAGCCGAAGGTGCGAGCAGTTCGCCTTTGCCTTTAAACTCTCTTTTTGTTGCGCCGAATGTATGGACGAAATTTAGCATACGTCACCCTGGTGTGACGTACTCAGAATTTTTGTCGTATCGCGCGGAGCGCTACCGCCTGCACAACGAAGCCGCTAAGCATTTCTTTGCGGACTTTTCGAAGGATCCCGCGCGTCGGGAGGCCATCCTTAGAGAACACTACAAGAAATCCCTTGATCCATGACGAAAATCTCATTACGTTTTTTATTTCGTCACAGTGTCGGTGTTTTAGACCGGCAAACCTACCAAGGGGGTACCCGAGGTAGTAGATTGTGCGGTGAGGATCGTGATCGGTTGACCGAGAACTCGAAGGTATGCGCAAGGACACGGGACACAAGATTTATACAGGTTCGGGTCGCCAAGGTGGCGAGCCCTACGTCCTGTTTGGGGGATCAAGTATGGCGCCCTGCGCTTGGTGTTGGTTGTCCCCGTGAGGGATTGGGGATGCGGCTAGGTACCCAACCCTCCTTTATATAGTCCAAGGGGCGGGTTCCTAGTCGGTTACAAGGCAAGAGTCCTAGTAGTAGTACACAGAGCGAGTCCTAGTAGGAGTACGGGGGGAATTCTACCAGAGTCCGTCTTCTACTATTCTTCCTTCCTTGCATGAGTACCCGGGTGTATGCCCGACAAGCCCCCGAGCACGTTGGAGTCGAGAGTAGTAGTTCGAGTAGTCTTGAAGCCTCTTCGAGTAGTTCTTGGAGCGTCCTCGAGCATCGCTTGGAGAAGTCTTCAATAGTACTTGAACCGCCGCGAGGCCGGAAGGTGGTCCACTCATCGATCTTGAAAAAATTTGAATGATGGGTGTAGCATAGCAGCCTTCGAGCCTTGAAATGATTAGGTAATCAATCCAAGGGTCTTCGATGTTCGCGAAGCCATCATCCGAGTACTCTTGCGCGTGTAGCCCCCGAGATAAGAGAGCCGTATGAGCCACGTCGAGTAGTGATTGGTGAGGAGCCCCCGAGCTTGAGAGCGAGCGAAGCATGCCGAAGTTATCTTCAAGTAGCCCCGAGCCGGAGAGATTCCAAGTAGCGATTGAGCGTCGAGCCGTGGAGCTTGAGAAGTAGTCGTGCCGTCAGAGCGGACTTTAGGTGCGACCGAAGTCGACTTTAGATGCCGGCAGAGCGGACTTTAGAATGCGACTTAAAAACCGAAGTCGACTTTGTGCCGCGCGGAGCGGACTTTGAGATGCGACTTGAAAACCGAAGTCGACTTTGTGCCGCGCGGAGCGGACTTTGAGATGCGACTTGAAAACCGAAGTCGACTTTGTGCCGCGCGGAGCGGACTTTGAGATGCGACTTGAAAACCGAAGTCGACTTTAGTTTGCCGCGTAGAGCGGACTTTAAGGTGCGACTTTAGAAGTCGACTTTAAGATGCCGCGCGGAGCGGACTTGATATGCGACTACAATAGTCGACGTTGTGCCACGCGGGGTGGACTTTGAGGTGCGACTTTAGAAGTCGACTTTAAGATGCCGAGCGGAGCGGGCTTGATTTGCGACTACAATAGTCGACTTTGTGCCACGCAGAACGGACTTTGAGATGCGACTGAAGAAGTCGACTTTGTGCCACGCGGGGTGGACTTAAGATGCAAAAAACGAAAAGCACTTTCCGGAAAGCCAAAGCGAATGAAAAATCAGAGAAAATGAGTAGTTTTGCCGCCGGAGCGGGCTTAAGATTGCGACCGGAGTGGGCTTAAGTACCTGAGCCATGGATTTCAGACCCAAGGTACAGTTGCCGCCGGAGCGGGCTTGTGCCACCGGAGTGGGCTTGGATGCGACCGTTAGCGTCGACTTGTGCCACCGGAGTGGGCTTAAGTACCCGAGCCATGGATTTCAGACCCAAGGTACAGTTGCCGCCGGAGCGGGCTTGTGCCACCGGAGTGGGCTTGAGTACCTGAGCCATGGATTTCAGACCCAAGGTACGATTGCCGCCGGAGCGGGCTTGAAGGTGCGACCGGAGTCGACTTGTGTACCTAGGCCATGGATTTCAGACCCAAGGTACGGGTGCCACCGTAGTGGACTTGAAGGTGCGACCGGAGTCGACTTGCGTACCTGGGCCATGGATTTCAGACCCAAGGTACGGAGCGCGAGTACTTAGGGCACTTGGACCCATGGTACGCAGCGTGAAGACCACGTGCGGCTAGGTTCCATCGTCGCCGGGCCCGAGGGCCGCTTACGGCCTAGGTTCCATCGAAGCTTACACACGTAGTATGCCACCGAGCAGGCGAAGATGCGACCGGAGTCGACTTTAAGATGCCGCACGGAGCGGACTTTAGAATGCGACTTAAAAACCGAAGTCGACTTTGTGCCGCGCGTAGCGGACTTTAGAAACTCGCCTCCTAGGGATAGCCCCCGAGTTGATGAAGTAGACTCGTGGTGACTTGATTGTTATACCCCAAGAGTAGTCGGAGAGTGCGCTCTCGTGAAAACCCGCCGAGAAGCATACACAAATGAGTAGTCGGCAAGGGGCCCCACATGATGAGGAGAACAAGCCAAGAAAACAAAGAATCATTTAGATAAATGACTTAGTCGTTCTTGGCCGGCGCACTTGTTGATGAAGTCGCCGCGGTCGGCCGATGGAGCCACCGGGGGTTGTTGCTGAAGTCGACTAGTCGCAGTTGATTCCGACTAGTTGTTGGGGGGCGTGATCGCCGTTCTCGACTAGTTTGGGAAAACTAGTCGAGATGAATGGTCAACGCGATGCGACCGGAAGATGACGTCGTGCGCGTGCGGCGTACTCGGCGAGAGCCGTGTTGCCGCGAGACAAGTAGTCACCACGTACGTGTGGCTGAAGTAAAGCGTGTGGCCGCAAGACGAAGTCGCGCGCACGGAGTAGTCGATGATGAGCCGTGTGACGGGCCGCGCGACGTGCCGAGGCACCCGGACGCGCAGCCGTAGGCGGAGTAGTCGACGATGAGCCCGCGTGAGGCGAAGTAGTCGACGACGAGAAGGCGCGACAAGCCGGGTGGCGAGCCGCGCGACGTGCCGAGCGACCCTGGGACGCGCGACGAAGGCGAAGTAGTCGACGACAAGTAGTCGACGACGAGCGGTGCGACAAGCCGCGTGACGAGCGCGCGCGACGGCCGAGGCACCCCGGACGCGCGGCGAAGACGAAGTAGTCGACGACGAGCGGCGCGAGGAGCCGCGTGACGAAGCCGCGCGACGCAAGCCGAGGCACCCGGGACGCGTGGCGAAGACGAAGAAGTCGACGACGAGCCCGGGCGAGGCGGAGCAGTCGACGACGAGCGGCGCGACGAGCCGCGTGGACGAGCGCGCGCGACGTGCCGAGGCACCCCGACGCGCGGCGAAGACGAAGAAGTCGACGACGAGCCCCCGGGCGAGGCGGAGTAGTCGACGACGAGCGGCGCGACAAGCCGCGTGACGAGCCGCGCGACGTGCCGAGGCACCCCGACGCGCGGCGAAGACGAAGTAGTCGACGACGAGCCCTCGGGCGAGGCGGAGTAGTCGACGACGAGCGGCGCGACAAGCCGCGTGACGAGCCGCGCGACGTGCCGAGGCACCTGGACGCGCGGCGAAGACGAAGTAGTCGACGACGAGCTCGGGCGAGGCGAGTAGTCGACGACGAGCGGCGCGACAAGCCGCGTGACGAACCGCGCGACGTGCCGAGGCACCCGGGACGTGTGGCGAAGACGAAGTAGTCGACGACGAGCCGCCGCGAGGCCGAGCAGTCGACGAGCGGCGCGGCGAGCCGCGTGACGAGCCGCACGACGTGCCGAGGCACCCCCGGGACGCGCGCGCGGAGACGAGGTAGTCGACGACGAGCCGCCGCGAGGCGGAGTAGTCGACGAGCGGCGCGAGGAGCCGCGTGACGAGCCGCGCGACGTGCCGAGGCACCCGGGACGCGCGGTGAAGACGAAGTAGTCGACGGCGAGCCCCGGCGAGGCGGAGTAGTCGACGACGAGTAGTCGACGACGAGCGGCGCGACAAGCCGCGTGACGAGCCGCGCGACGTGCCGAGGCACCCGGGACGCGAGGCGAAGACGAAGTAGTCGACGACGAGCCCGAGCGAGGCGGGAGTAGTCGACGACGCAGCGCGCGAGGAGCCGCGTGAAGAGCCGCGCAACGTGCCGAAGCACCCGGACGCGCGACGAAGGCGAAGTAGTCGACGACGAGCAGTCGACGACGAGCAGCGCGACAAGCCGCGTGACGAGCCGCGCGACGTGCCGAGGCACCGGGACGCGCGGCGAAGACGGCAGCCGACGACGAGTAGTCGACGACGAGCGGCGCGACAAGCCGCGTGACGAGCCGCGCGACGTGCCGAGGCACCCGGGACGCGCGGCGAAGACGAAGTAGTCGACGACGAGCCCGGGCGAGGCGGAGTAGTCGATGACGAGCGGCGCGACAAGCCGCGTGACGAGCGCGCGCGACGTGCCGAGGCACCCCGGACGCGCGGCGAAGACGAAGTAGTCGACGACGAGCTTGGGCGAGGCGGAGTAGTCGACGACGAGCGGCGCGACAAGCCGCGTGACGAACCGCGCGACGTGCCGAGGCACCCTGGGACGTGCGGCGAAGACGAAGTAGTCGACGACGAGCCGCCGCGAGGCCGAGCAGTCGACGAGCGGCGCGGCGAGCCGCGTGACGAGCCGCACGACGTGCCGAGGCACCCCGGACGCGCGGGAGACGAGGTAGTCGACGACGAGCCGCCGCCGCGAGGCGAGTAGTCGACGAGCGGCGCGAGGAGCCGCGTGACGAGCCGCGCGACGTGCCGAGGCACCCCGACGACGCGCGTGAAGACGAAGTAGTCGACGGCGAGCCCGGGCGAGGCGGGAGTAGTCGACGACGAGTAGTCGACGACGAGCGGTGCGACAGGCCGCGTGACGAGCCGCGCGACGTGCCGAGGCACCCCGGGACGCGCGGCGAAGACGAAGTAGTCGACGACGAGCGCGCGAGGAGCCGCAGTGACGAGCCGCGCGACGTGCCGAGGCACCCCGGGACGCGCGGCGAAGACGAAGTAGTCGACGACGAGCTCCGGGCGAGGCGGAGTAGTCGACGACGAGCGGCGCGACGAGCCGCGTGACGAGCCGCGTGACGTGCCGAGGCACCCCGACGCGCGGCGAAGACGAAGTAGTCGACGACGAGCTCGGGCGAGGCGAGTAGTCGACGACGAGTAGTCGACGACGAGCGCGCGCGACAAGCCGCGTGACGAGCCGCGCGACGTGCCGAGGCACCCGGACGCGAGGCGAAGACGAAGTAGTCGACGACGAGCCTGAGCGAGGCGGAGTAGTCGACGACGAGCGGCGCGAGGAGCCGCGTGAAGAGCCGCGCAACGTGCCGAAGCACCCGGACGCGCGACGAAGGCGAAGTAGTCGACGACGAGTAGTCGACGACGAGCGGCGCGACAAGCCGCGTGACGAGCCGCGCGACGTGCCGAGGCACCCCGACGCGCGGCGAAGACGAAGCGGCCGACGACGAGTAGTCGACGACGAGCGGCGCGACAAGCCGCGTGACGAGCCGCGCGACGTGCCGAGGCACCCCGACGCGCGGCGAAGACGAAGTAGTCGACGACGAGCCCGGGCGAGGCGGAGCAGTCGATGACGAGCGGCGCGACAAGCCGCGTGACGAGCCGCGCGACGTGCCGAGGCACCCCGGGACGCGCGGCGAAGACGAAGTAGTCGACGACGAGCTTGGGCGAGGCGAGGAGTCGACGACGAGCGGCGCGACAAGCCGCGTGACGAACCGCGCGACGTGCCGAGGCACCCGACGTGCGGCGAAGACGAAGTAGTCGACGACGAGCCGCCGCGAGGCGGAGTAGTCGACGAGCGGCGCGGCGAGCCGCGTGACGAGCCGCACGACGTGCCGAGGCACCCGGACGCCGCGGCGGAGACGAGGTAGTCGACGACGAGCCGCCGCGAGGCGAGTAGTCGACGAGCGGCGCGAGGAGCCGCGTGACGAGCCGCGCGACGTGCCGAGGCACCCGACGCGCGGTGAAGACGAAGTAGTCGACGGCGAGCCCGGGCGAGGCGAGTAGTCGACGATGCGCAGTCGACGACGAGCGGTGCGACAAGCCGCGTGACGAGCCGCGCGACGTGCCGAGGCACCCCGGACGCGCGGCGAAGACGAAGAAGTCGACGACGAGCGGCGCGAGGAGCCGCGTGACGAGCCGCGCGACGTGCCGAGGCACCCCGGGACGCGCGGCGAAGACGAAGTAGTCGACGACGAGCCCGGGCGAGGCGGAGTAGTCGACGACGAGCGGCGCGACGAGCCGCGTGGACGAGCCGCGCGACGTGCCGAGGCACCCCGACGCGCGGCGAAGACGAAGTAGTCGACGACGAGCCCGGGCGAGGCGGGTAGTCGACGACGAGTAGTCGACGACGAGCGGCGCGACAAGCCGCGTGACGAGCCGCGCGACGTGCCGAGGCACCCGGACGCGAGGCGAAGACGAAGCAGTCGACGACGAGCCCGAGCGAGGCGGAGTAGTCGACGACGAGCGGCGCGAGGAGCCGCGTGAAGAGCCGCGCAACGTGCCGAAGCACCCGACGCGACGAAGGCGAAGTAGTCGACGACGAGTAGTCGACGACGAGCGGCGCGACAAGCCGCGTGACGAGCCGCGCGACGTGCCGAGGCACCCGGACGCGCGGCGAAGACGGAGAAGCCGACGACGAGTAGTCGACGACGAGCGGCGCGACAAGCCGCGTGACGAGCCGCGCGACGTGCCGAGGCACCCGGGACGCGCGGCGAAGACGAAGTAGTCGACGACGAGCCCGGGCGAGGCGGGGTAGTCGATGACGAGCGCGCGACAAGCCGCGGACGAGCCGCGCGACGTGCCGAGGCACCCCGGGACGCGCGGCGAAGACGAAGTAGTCGACGACGAGCTTGGGCGAGGCGGAGTAGTCGACGACGAGCGGCGCGACAAGCCGCGTGGACGAACCGCGCGACGTGCCGAGGCACCCGGACGTGCGGCGAAGACGAAGTAGTCGACGACGAGCCGGGGCCGCGAGGCGAGTAGTCGACGAGCGGCGCGGCGAGCCGCGTGACGAGCCGCACGACGTGCCGAGGCACCCGGACGCGCGGCGGAGACGAGGTAGTCGACGACGAGCCGCCGCGAGGCGAGTAGTCGACGCAGCGGCGCGAGGAGCCGCGTGACGAGCCGCGCGACGTGCCGAGGCACCCGGGACGCGCGGGTGAAGACGAAGCAGTCGACGGCGAGCCCGGGCGAGGCGGAGTAGTCGACGACGAGTAGTCGACGACGGAGCGGTGCGACAAGCCGCGTGACGAGCCGCGCGACGTGCCGAGGCACCGGGACGCGAGGCGAAGACGAAGTAGTCGACGACGAGCCCGAGCGAGGCGGAGTAGTCGACGACGAGCGCGCGCGAGGAGCCGCGTGGAAGAGCCGCGCAACGTGCCGAAGCACCCGGACGCGCGACGAAGGCGAAGTAGTCGACGACGAGTAGTCGACGACGAGCGGCGCGACAAGCCGCGTGACGAGCCGCGCGACATGCCGAGGCACCCGGACGTGCGGCGAAGACGAAGTAGTCGACGACGAGCCGCCGCGAGGCGAGTAGTCGACGAGCGGCGCGGCGAGCCGCGTGACGAGCCGCATGACGTGCCGAGGCACCCCGGGACGCGCGGCGGAGACGAGGTAGTCGACGACGAGCCGCCGCGAGGCGAGTAGTCGACGAGCGGCGCGGCGAGCCACGTGACGAGCCGCGCGACGTGCCGAAGCAACCCGAAGCGCGCGTAGAAAGATTGATTCCGCCTCGACAAGAGCAAGGCGACTTGCTTCAATGGATCTCGGCGAGTCGATGAGTGGATTGATCTTGTTGACGAGGGTCCTTCGACTCGCCCGTGGTGATGATCACCCCTACCCGGCGCGCCGACCGTCGGTGTTTTAGACCGGCAAACCTACCAAGGGGGTACCCGAGGTAGTAGATTGTGCGGTGAGGATCGTGATCGGTTGACCGAGAACTCGAAGGTATGCGCAAGGACACGGGACACAAGATTTATACAGGTTCGGGTCGCCAAGGTGGCGAGCCCTACGTCCTGTTTGGGGGATCAAGTATGGCGCCCTGCGCTTGGTGTTGGTTGTCCCCGGAGGGATTGGGGATGTGCGGCTAGGTACCCAGCCCTCCTTTATATAGTCCAAGGGGCGGGTTCCTAGTCGGTTACAAGGCAGGAGTCCTAGTAGTAGTACACAGAGCGAGTCCTAGTAGGAGTACAGGGGAATTCTACCAGGAGTCCGTCTTCTACTATTCTTCCTTCCTTGCATGAGTACCCGGGGTGTATGCCCGACACACAGATCACATTGCATCCATGACAAATAGTCAGATTTCGTCATAGATTCGCAGCACTGGATATGAAGCCCGATATGAAGTCCAAACACTATGACGTTATGCCAATTTCGTCACAGATTTCGTCATAGATCATACTGCATCCATGACAACAGTTAGATTTCGTCATAGATTAGCAGTGTTGGATATGAAACCCGATATGAAGTCCAAACACTATGACGTTGCATCAATTTCGTCATAATCCAACCCACATTGCATTTCAACATTTCCCTGTGATCAATAAAATAAAAGATCATATAATATGTGAAAAAAGTAGAGATAATCACAATCAACAATTTAAAAATCTAAATTAAATTTTTTTAAAAGCATATAATATTATATAGTTAGTATATTGATATACCTATATAAATGCAAACAAAACTGAATTTCGGTTTTATGACTTTTTATAACTTACTATAACTTTTTGCATATTGAATTGAATTAAATAAATAAGAAAAAGACAAAACCGTTTTTTAAACCACGCAAAACTAAGCTTGTGATGTAATATGGATGGTTTCAAAGGTTGAAGATGTGGTTTGTGTAGTTACTAAGTTTAGGCATGAAAATAAGACTTAGACAAAAATTGAATAGGAGCCATAATTTTTGTATACAAAATTATTAGTTTTGTGTGTTAATAAAATGACCCCCCAAAAATGATGTAATAAAATGAAAAAGAAAAAGAAAAATGTTAAGCTGAAGAAGAAATGGAACGAAGCCCATTTTGGCCCAAATGATCTAACTCATCCCAGCCGTTCGTAGGCAGACGATCAAGATCCCGAGATGCATAAAAAAACTCCCCAACCCTAACTCTCTCCCCACCGATGCCTGCCTTCACTTCCCTCTCTCCATCAGCCGCCGCAGCACCCTCCTCCCAGATCTACACGAAGCTCCTCCCCCTCCCCGCTGCCACCGCCCTCTCCGGACCCTGTCCCCCGGTCGCGCCTTGCCTCCACCGCGTGGAACGACTCGACGACCGCACCGCCGCTTGATTTGGCCTCTACACCTCCTGATCCGGCCTCTCCGCCGCCCCTCCCCTCCTCCTCATGCCGCGAGCGATCCGGCGACCGACGAGAAGAGAGGGAGGGTGACGACATCGATCACCACCGGCACCACGCACGCAAAGCACGGCAGAAGGAAGCCACCGGATCCATCAACCAAGCAATGCCTCGGGACGACGACGAGAGCATCGCGTGGGTGCAGTGGCGGGCGGCGCCGAGGACGCGCCGGCGGTGTCGCTCCACGGCAGCCTCGACATCCGGGTCCACGACGCGCGCAACCTCCCCAACAAGGACATTCTCTCCAAGACCATGCGCGGCCTCATCTGCAGCAAGTCCGGGGCCTCCGAGCCGGCGATGACCAGGGACCCCTACGTCACCGTGCGGTGTCGCCTCCGCCGTGGTGGCCCGCACCTTCGTCATCCCCGACGACGAGAACCCCGTCTGGGCGCAGCACTTCGTCGTCAACGTCGCGCACGAGGCCGCCGCCGTCAACTTCGTCGTCAAGGACAGCGACGTCGTCGGCGCCGAGCTCATCAGCGTCGTCTCCGTCCGCGCCGACCACCTCAAGACCGGGGAGAGGGTCGAGGGCACGTACCCGGTCCTCGAGCCTGAGAGTTCCTTGCTTTCAAATTTGATGCCTGTTCCAAATTTCATTTGGGATCTCAAAAGGTATAAAAATCTGAACAAAATCTGTGCGCTCATCGGCTTTCTTAATCTGTAGGAAGGCTACATGGGCACACGAGATGAAGAGACACGTCGATTTTTCAAGCATTCTTCGGTTCGAGATCATCGCTTTGCCCACGATCTGCTGGGAAATCTTGTGCCCCGTCATGATTTGATCCATCGATTTATCATCCGAGTGTAATCTTCCTTCACATGCCAGGCACAACATAGGCACAGACACAGGCACAGGCAGGTTGAGAAGGAAGCCGTCACCGAGTTGCAGTCCTTTTGTTTTTTGTTTTGCTCGTGTGCGCAGGGGAGAAGAAGTCATTCACGTGCGTTTGCTGTTTTGCTGTGTGCGCAGGGGAGAAGAAGGCGTTCATGTGTGTGACTCATGTGCGGCGCAACGACGTCCAGCAGGCCAGCAGCTGCAGTGCATTGACCAGCTGCTGATCCACGTCCATCCGCCGCAACGCGATCCGGTCAAGCGGTGAGGCGTTCCGAGGCCGTCTAGCGAGGGTGACGCTGCACTTGAGTAAGAAGATGGAGAAACCGGTTTGATTATGCCTTGATGCTCAACTAGCACGCCTCCGTACCATAACTACTACCATGTTACATTTAGTTGTTTTGTGCTAAAACTTGCTTGTTCGACCGTCGGATCTCTTGCTTTGTGCTAAAACTTGCCAAGTAGTCAAACATCCTATCAATCAGCACTGCTCCATTACAAATGCTTCAGATATCTGTCATGTACGTGTTCTAGACACATCTATCTGCTAGTCCTTAGTTATGGAGTGTGTTTGATTGTTTGGCCTATGGAGATATCTTGTCCTAGAATTATGGTAGTAGCTTGCGATAAATCAAAATGCATCAATATATGCTTGCTTATTTCTGTTTCATTTTCCTATCATGCTTGCCTGATGCGGGTGCGGCTCCGGCTGCGGAGGGTAAGCTCCTCTGACTGATAGATCTCTGATTGTCTGATGCGTATGAATGCATATGGATTCGGTTCTTGTTGAACCTCTGTGATGGATGGATCTTCGAGTAGAGGATATGTGGAGAGCTGGGAGGGAGATTCAGGCTCACCTTTTATATATATTTTAGAAGTAGAAAAAACAGAGAGGTTTTCTCATGTTCCTGCGTGTGAATTCCTATTACCATGTAACGATGTAATTGTGCTCCTTGGAGAAAGGGGAATTTCTGGTGATTTCTGATCTGTGCCAGTTGCATGATTTTGCAGGTGCAAGATATACCCAGACATGGCTGAGCAGGGCACCACCACCACCACCCAGACCATCGTCATGGGCGTCGCGCCTTCCAACAAGGGGTATGCTAAAAAATTGCTCATTCATCCTTTCTCCCATCTACTGATCTGCACATCACGCAAGATCTTCAGATCCTGCACATAGATCATTTGTCGGTAGTGATCTGTTCACGTTCCACCATCCGTAGCCTTCGCTAATAATAGCGATCGGTTCGTGGTGCACAATACCTGGCTACTGTGCTATTTTTACCGTCTTTCTTATTCAAGCTGCTTGTGCGCATTTTCCATCTGCAAGTCGAATCATGACACTGTCAACTCCCAGGTGCTGGTTCCTCTTCACTCTAGCATGCCATCTGACGTCTCGTACTCTGTTGCAATGACTCCATCACACGATGCCAACATCTTGTTTGACTAAATGCCAGAAACATATGATGCATCCTATGCTAGCTTGTTGTCTCTGTACTGCAATATGTTTTAGACTACAGTTAATAATATATAAGGCCCTTGTTATAGGATTCACACGGACTCATAGGAAACAGGATGCCGTTTTAAGTTTTACCATCATGTTGTTGCCTTATTGCAAAATTAAAGTTTACAACGAGATGTACCCTCTACATTTGTTGAGTAAGACTAACCGAGCTTATGGGCATCGATGATATGACATTATTCTGTTTTTGGTGCATGGATGTTGCCCTGATTATTTGTTTTATTGTCATTTTTTCTTCGATGTATAGGATCTCCTATGACTTGCCCTAATATGTGATTCTTTTGTTGTGTTTGCTGAGGTGGGTTGGGTGAACTGAGGTTTTGCAATGGGCGTCATTACAGAAAGGTGAGATGTCTGCTGCCCTTTTTGCTTTGCGTTTATTTGCACACCATGTGTTTGATAAAATGCATATAGGCAGATGTAATGTGTTTTTGTGTTTAGAAAGCCGGCCAGAGAGTCTTTGTTATCAGTCCCCTGTTGATTATTTTCCTAGCACGAGCTTTACTCATCTGCGCTGGCTATCAGCTGCTTGAGTCATGTCAAATAAGAATAAAAATAAAAATGGACATATCTAGCTGCTGGACCTTGTGTACATTTTGTTGGAGTAAACTTAGTCACGACCTATGTAAAAAAAGAAGCTAACTGACTTGGTTGTTGTACTTCACTGTTTCATTTATGCGCTACCCCTAACACTCCTTCCATGTACTGTAAAATGCTCAGAATAAATTAGGCATATTTCAATTAGGCATGCTTCTTGTGTGGATTGAAGAGTGAAATGTTACTTCCATGCTCTAATAACTCAATTCCATTGTATTTTATTAGGCCAAAATAAAGTATGGTTTAATCCATTGTTTCTTTTATGGTCAATCCAATCCATGCCATGGTTAATCCTGTTACATGAGATCTTGTGTACACTAAGAATATGTGTGATTCAATTGGATATTTGTGTAGGCGTTCGCTTCCCCGTAGCGAGTTATGTGCATGAACTATTTGTCGAAATGCCTTACTCGAGATTGGTGCTTTGCTTATAATATAAATTCAGTATTTAACTCAGATGTATGAATTCTTTGGTGCTTAGCAATTAAGTTTTCTTATCTTTTGTTTCAGCTATATAACCAGTGTGAGAAATTTGAAGCTCAGTATTTAACTCACCTCATGGCTTGCATGCATGAGGTATACTGCCTACAGAAGTTTTAAAATACTGAGTATACTGCCTCAGTATTCTGGTAGTGATGTTGTTTATGGTGATGTAGATGTACCAGATATGTTGGTGATGTCGTGATTTGATATTTTGATGTCATGCTGAACATAAACATGATTCATGGAAGTATTTTTTGGCCAGAATTGATTTGTGTTTTTTGAGATTTTTGTTTTGATCTGTTGGGAAAACTTTGTTGGGCTGAAATGTATATGAGCTGTGGTTGGAATGTATATCCGTCGTGTATGAAATGTATTGAGCCGTGTATGAAAAGTAAATGGACTGTGTATGAAATGTAAATGGGCTGTGTATGAAATGTAAATGGGCCGAAATAGCTATCCAGTTTGTGCCCAATCTTGAATTTGGCCTGTTAACAAATGTCATGTGTTGACGTCATTTTCGTAAAATGCTGACGTCAGCATTCGCCACATCAGCTGTCACGTGGTTGACACGTTGCCATGTCATCATCCACGTTAGCAGCCAACTCATCATCCAAGTCATCCATGAGTGATGTGGCAATCTGATCCATGACGTTCATTTTCGTCATAGATTTTGGGCTTTGGGCTGGGTTCAGTGGGCTTTAGACAGTTCTATGACGGCTTCAAATCGTCATGGATCATGTTAATCTATGACGAAAACTTAAGAACGTCACGAGAAGGGATCCGTGATGCTCAATACATGACCTTTTCAAATTTCGTCATAGATGCTGTTTTATGACGAATTTTCGATGATCTATGACGAAAATGGCACGTCATAGACTACAACATTTCTTGTAGTGGAACGAGCCGCCCGTAGGGCGGCTAAGCGAAACTTAGTGGACCCCTTCGTACCCGAAGGGGTCGTTCCAAAAACAGAGCCGGTCGAAGAGGGGGTCCTCGGACCGCCCGAGTATGTGTATTTAATTCCTGACGCCTCGTCGGAAAGCTTCGCAGCTGTAAAGGTTGAAACGGAATGACTGCCCGCGCACTGACTATGATCCCGACTTCGACGCAGGGCGGATGCCTACCGACAGCGAGCTCCGGCAGATGGCATTGGAGATTATAGATATGGCGTATCTTCGGTTGATCGATGAGATCTGCGAAGACGTTCTTAACGAAGATTGATCGTTCGGTGGGGCTGGCTGATCGTGACTCCGCGTCGCGCTACGAGCTGCCGCGAAGACTTGAAGCGATTGACTTCGGAACTCCCCCCCGGAAGTGTTCGCGGCACACCAGAGCGACGCGACGCCAACGGATTTGTAAAGTGTGTGTTTGTGACGAAATGTATTGTGATTGCATTATTGTATCATTGCAAAACTGTATTGTTGTACCGAAGTACATTGTATATTCAAAATGTGATGAGAGAGGAAAACGAAGGTGTCTGTGCCCATCATTTGTGTCCTTCATTTTTGCACCGTCAACGTGATTTTCCCTAGGAGTAATGCTGCCTCCTGCCAGCAACACTATCCTTGCGTCTTGCTCGAACGAAGCTGTCCCTGGACGCGTTGAGACAGAGTGCCGCCGCGCTCTCCCTTCGGACACAGCTTGTACCGAACGCCTTGTCCTTGATGTGTTTTCACAAAGATCAACTCATTCGGATCAGAACCAACGCCATGCTCGAGACGTACATTTTCTTAGGCCGAATCGCGGTTAGGACCGTGCACTTACCCAGGCCAAATCGGAGCCTCGCGCCGCATCAGGCGGACTCCCTCTTCGGTCAAATCAGGACCGACGCGACGCTCCAGGTGTACGCTTACTCAGGCCAAATCGGGGCCTTGGGCCGCGTCAAGCGGACTTTATCTTCGGTCAAATCAGGACCGACGCGACGCTCCAGGCGTGCGCTTACTCTGGCCAAATCGGAGCCTCGGGCCACGTCAAGCGGACTTCATCTTCGGTCAAATCGGGACCGTCGCGACGCTCCAGGCGTGCGCTTACTCTGGCCAAATCGGGGCCTCGGGCCGCGTCAAGCGGACTTCATCTTCGGTCAAATTGGGACCGTCGCGACGCGCCAGGCGTGCGCTTAGTCAGGCCAAATCGGGGCCTTCTGCCGCGTCAAGCGGACTTCATCTTCGGTCAAATCGGGACCGTCGCGACGCGCCAGGCGTGCGCTTAGTCAGGCCAAATCGGGGCCTTCTGCCGCGTCGCGCGAACTTGGTCTTCGGGCACGACGATAAGTGACGGGCTTGGCTCGGGCGCACCCAATGCAGTTCGTGCCCACGCCGTCACTTACCCCACCGAAGGCCACCTCGAAGACCATGCCCCCCTTCGGGGGGGGTGGCATAGCTTCGACAGTGTTGCGCAAGCATGCTCAGAAAGGAAAAAACTTTGGGCACGAAGGCTTTGGGGGAACACTGACTTATATTACATGTCAGAAACAGGGTACAAAGGGCCGCCTCGTTAAAAACCTCACACTTCGTGGATCCGGAGGGGAACCACGAAGCCTCCCCCGTGAGGAAAAGAGTACGTCCCCCACTACTTAATGTACATATGATACAGACTCCTGAACATAACTAAAGAGAAAAAAGGAACTACTGTAACTCAATCTACACTAGTTGTCGTCAGCGACTTCAGACGAAGTATTTCTGAAGCATGTCCACATTCCAAGTGTAAGGCTCCACTTCGCCGGTCAACCGGAGCAACTTGAATGCTGCTTTGTTTGCTGTTGCGGTTGCTATGAACGGGCCTTCCCACTTCCCGTGCATCTTGCCCTTCAGCTTTCCCTTCGGCACCTTACGCAGCACCAGATCCCCTGACCGTATGAGCTTCGGTCTGATCTTCTTGTTTTTCCACCTCCGGGTCTCATCTTGGTAAGCCGACAAGTTTGTGGCCGCTTGCAAGCGCACCTCCTCAATGTTTTGAACCGAAGCTTTGAGGTCTTCGTCGCCGGAGGGGGTGTCCCTCCAAGTGCCCAGACACAGTTCTTCGGGCAACATGGCTTCTTCCCCGTACAACAGCTTGAAAGGCGAGAACTGAGTGGTCCTGGATGTGGTGGTGTTATGGGACCAGATTACCCTCGGTAGTTCTTCGGCCCACTTGCTCTTGGGCAGATCGGTGATGTTTCTTTTAATGCCGGCGAAGATGACTCCGTTTGCCCGCTCCACCGCCCCATTGGACTGCGGGTGGTAGACCGAAGCGAAGCACAGCTTGGTCCCCAAGTACGCACAGAATTCCTTGAAGTCTGTACTATCAAACTGCTTGCTGTTGTCCACGGTGATCTCGTCGGTACGCCGAAGCGGCATATGATGTTCTGCCAGAAGAACTTTTGAATTGTGGCCGAAGTGATGCTCAACAATGGCTTCGCTTCAACCCATTTGGAAAAGTACTCGACCGCCACAACTGCGTGAGTGTAGTTTCCGGGTGCCGTGGGTAGCGGGCCGACGATGTCAATGCCCCACCGAGTGAAGGGCCACACTGGTGGTAGCAGCTGTATTTCGTTCGATGCGAACTTGCTGTAGGGCGCGTGGCGCTGGCACTCTGGATAATGGCGCACTATGTCGTGTGCGTCTGCGACCGCCGAAGGCCAATAGAAACCCTGGCGGAAAGCCTTCTGCACTAAGGCCCTCGTGCCGAGGTGATGTGAGCACATGCCGCTGTGGATCTCGTGGAGTAGTTGCTTGCCCTCGGTCACCGATATGAACTTTAGCAATGGGGTGCACACCCCTTTTCGGTACAGGTTGCCGTCAATGAGGTGGTAGTTTCTCGCCCTGATGGCCACTCTCTTGTTAGTGACGCCATCTTCGACTTCATAGTAACCCCTGACTGCCGCTACTATTGGGGCGCGCCAGTCCTCACTCTGTATAGCATTCACGAACTTGGGGGGCACTGCTTCGTCGGCGGCGGATTTTACAGTTGTTGTTTCGTAGAACACATCCGGGGGCAAGGGTTCAAGCAGAGCGGTTGCCTTTGCAATGGCATCGGCTTCCTTGTTGTAGTTCCTAGGGAAGCTTCGCATTGTGATGCCGATGAAAAAATTTTCCATGCTTCGGACAGCCTGCAGGTACTTCATCATATCAGGGTTTTTTGCCTTGTAAGTTTTCCCAATGTGGCAGGAGACAAGTTCAGAGTCTGTTAAGATGACAAGTCTTCTTGCTCCCACAGCCCTGACCTTACGAAGTGCGAGCAACAAGCCTTCATACTCTGCCACGTTGTTTGTGCAGTTGTCATAGTTCAGCCGCAGGGCATAACGAAGCTTGATGCCCGAAGGGGACTTTAAGACTGCCGCGGCCGCTGACCCAAGATGGTCGTATGCACCATCGCATTGAACTTCCCATACTGGTTCCGTGACTATGGCTTCCCCCTTCGGCGCCGAAGGCGTCCAGTCGGCTACAAAATCAGCGAGGACTTGAGACTTTATCGCAATGCGCGCAACGAAGCTTATGACGTGCTCCTCCAACTCCGTAGCCCACTTGCCCATACTTCCCGTGGATTCCTTGTTCTCAAACATGTCCCGGGGAGGGAAAGCTGTAGGGACCGAAACGTTGTGGCTCTGGAACTAATGTCGGAGCTTCCTTTTTGCCATCACCACAGCATATGCCATCTTCTCCATTTCAGAGTAGAAGAGTTTTGAGCCGCTCAGGGCTTCAGAGACATAGTAGATGGGGAACTGCTTTAGAGCATCTGCCTCATTTCGTTCTTCCACAAGTACTGCACTGACCGCTGTGTCGGTTGCTGCGATGTACAGCAATAGCTCAGCCTTCGGCGATGGTTTGGTCATGACAGCTGCGTCTTCAAGGTATTTCTTGAGGTCATCGAAAGCTTGCTGTTGCTCTGGGCCCCATTGAAAAGGTGAGTTCGCACGAAGCACCTTGAAGAAGGGTAGGCTTCGCTCGGCGGCCCTGGAGATGAAGCGGTTCAGCGAGGCTATTCTGCCTGTGAGTCTTTGGACCTCCTTTCTGCTGCACGGGGGCTGCATCCTTCGTAAGGCTTCAATCTTTTGGGGGTTTGACTGAATGCCCCGCTTAGAGACCATGCATCCCAACAGTTGCCCTTTCCGGATGCCGAAGATACACTTCTCTGGGTTAAGCTTGAGGCCGTTTCGCCTCATGTTGTCGAAGGTCTCAGTCAGGTCTGCAATGTGATCTTTCTCTCTTTCGCTCATGATGACGATGTCATCAACGTAGGCCGAGGCGTTGCGCCCCAGCTAGCTGCCCAGGATCAGCTTCATCATGCGGTTGAAAGTAGACCCGGCATTGCGGAGGCCCTCTGGCATCCTGACGAAGCAAAAGATGCCGAAGGTGGTCGTGAACCTGGTTTTAGCTTCGTCTTCCCTTCGCATCCACACCTGGTGGTATCCGGAAAAGCAATCCAGGAGGCTCAGCATATCACAACTGGCTGCCTAATCAATGATGACGTTGATCCTTGGCAGTGGGTAAGGGTCCTTCGGGCACTCCTTGTTGAGCTCTGTGAAGTCAATACACATGCGCATGTTGCCAATCTTCTTCGGCACCATCACTACATTGGCCACCCAGACGGGGTACTGGACTTCTCTGATGATTCTTGCGTCGAGCAGCTTCTACACTTCGGCCTCCGCAGACTTGACCCTGTCCCCTGACATTGGCTGCTGCCTCTGCAACTTCGGTTTGACCTTTGGGTCGGTGTTAAGAGCATGCTCTATGACCGAGCAGTGGACGCACGTCAAATCGGACTTGGACCATGCGAACACATCCTGATTATTACGAAGGAACTGCAAGAGCCTGCCTTCGTCCTCCGTGCCGACTTCGGTGCCTGTCATGACGGTCCTGCTTGGCACGTCCGCACACAGGGGGTCTGTCTTCGTGACGTCGACCGCTTTCATGCGCTCGGCCTCAGCCCCTTTCATGGATTGCCTCATTTGGGCCTCGGCCCTCTGCTCTTCGGCTACCGCAGCTTCGTTGCCCTCGTCTTCGTTGATGATGTGTACTTGTCTGTTGTGTACCGACGTGTTGCGTTCGGCTCTTCGGGCCTCCTCCTGGCTGCCATACACCGAAATCACCCCCGCCGCCGTTGGTATTTTCATTAGTAGGTACCCTTGATGGTGTTGCGGCCGAAGATGACATTGTATGGGTACACAAAGTCAACAACATCGAAGGTTATGACCTCCTTTCTCATGGTGGCATCTTGACCGAAGGTTACATTGACGTCAATCTTGCCCAGAGCTTCGATCCTCTTGTTGCCGAAGCCGTACAGCGGGTGCTCTGCCTTCTTCAGATCTTACTTCTTGAAGCCCATGCCAGTGAAGCACTGCCAGGTCAAAATGTCCGCTGAACTGCCGTTGTCCACCAGGACTCTCCCCACGTCATTACCGAAGTAGTATTTCGTGTTCTTGCCAATGTTGGCTCTTATGACGAGCGGATCATTGTGAGGGTAGTGTTGCAACCGAATGTCAGCTGCCGTGAAAGTTATTGGGACGTGGGACCATGGCAAGTGAAAGTACTTGCCGGAGCAAATATGCGACACGCTTCGGTAGTAGTCTTGTCGTTGCCTCTTCGTCTCGTGCACCGGCTCATTGGACCTGCCGGAAATTGCATTGATGATGTTGACCATGCCCATCATTCCCGAGCTGCTAGAGTCAGGGGCCTCTTGCTTTGGTGGAGGTGGTGGTGTCTGGGTGTAGTGTGCTTGATGGTGGGCGGTTTGGTTCGGCCACGAAGGCACGAAGACCGAGGATTGCTGCGCGTGCATGGGAGGGGGCGGCGGCAGCTGCGGCGCTGAAGGTGTGTATGACTGCGGTGGGTGCAAGGCATACGCGGGTGCCGAAGGTTGGAAAGATTGGTGATGGTACGGTGGTGGCAGGGCCCTAAACTGGCCCGCATTCTGGCACTTCATGACGTGATTCACGACCATGCCCGCTGCCTTCGCCTTCTCCTCAGCTTCCCACTCCAGCTTCATCTTGACCGCTGAGGGGCACTGGTGTGTGTGATGCTGGGCGTCGATCCTGTGGAGCCAACAGAAAAACCGCTCACCGCCGCCTCGCTGAGGTGGGTTTTGCTGCTGTGGCTTCGGTCCTCTGCCGTTCTTGTATCCGCCCTTGTGCCCGCCGCCGCTTCGGTTCTGGTTCTGGTCAGGGGGTGCAGATACGTTGTTGATCTGACGGTTTGCTTGCTTCGGTGGTTGATTTTGCCACCCCTTCGGTTGGTCCCACTGCCCCTGTTGCTTCTGCTTCTTCGCTGCATTGGCTCTGTCAAGCCTTCGGCGGCGGCCTTTGTCGGACTTGCAGTATTCTTGCATGACTTCAAAGAGTTCTTGCAGAGACTTCGGCCTGACTCTATCGAGCACATCCTGGCAATTTCCAACCCTCAGTCCCCCAACGATGGCGTCGATGATACTGCTTTCGGACACCCCTGGCGCGTGCGCTGTCAGCTTGACAACCCTGTGCATGTACTCTTGCAGTGACTCTCTGTCCCCCTGGACACACATGTTGACGAGGTCATTAGAGTCCAGCTCTTCGACCTGCATGCCCTTGAAACCGGATAGCAACTTGTTTCGCAGCTGAAACCAGGATGTTATGTGCCCCTTTGGTATGTTTGCATACCAATACTGAACCTCTCCCTTGAGTGATAGCACAAGAGCCTTTGCCTTCGTAGTGGCATCGCCTCCGTTGGACTCCACTGCCGCCTCGAACTTCATCAGGAACTCCTTGGGATCGTAGTCACCGTCGTACTAGGGCAGGGTATTGGCGTTGAAACGACGGGGCCACGGCGCACTCTCGAGCTCGACAGAGAGCGGGGACACCGGGACGACGTTGCGAAGTGGTGCGTCATCGGGTGCGAAGTGCTCCTGCGCCTGCCCCCTCTCCTGGCGGTGGCCGATGCTTTGCCCTTCGGAAGCGTCGTTCTGCTGCCTCCATTGATCCGGGCCCGAGCTCGCGTGGCCTGCAGGGTGTGCCAGGCGTGCTGCTGGGCCGCCGGTGCAGCATGCGCGGCAGGCGTCAATGTTGGTGCAGGTGGCGCAGAAATGGCTTGCTGCGGCGGCGTCGTGCCGGCGATCTGGCTTTGCAGCAGAGCGAGGTAGCGCTCGGCCTGCCTGATGTTGAAGTCGATGGAGTCGGGATCGGTGTGGGGTGGAACCGCATTTTGCTGCTGGGATGGCTGCGCTTGCGATGATGATGGGCGCGTCTCCTGCTCTTGCTGGGCCGCTACGGACTTGCCTGCGATGAGAGCCCGGATCCTTCGGAGAGCCTCGATGTTTTGCGCCGAAGCCCCCAGCCCCTCGAGGCTGACCTCGAACATCCCCGAGGCGGTGTGCTCGACCTCCGGAGCGCTCGGCCGGCACCGGTCCCCGCCGAAGGCTGGACGACCGAAGCCGACGGGTTGGCGGGTTCCGATGCGAGCGGAGGGATTGACGCCTGAGCCGTGGTGGCTTCGGCGCCTGCCGAACGGGTCCTCGCCATGTGGTCTTGGATTCTTTCACGAGGTGGGCGCCAAACTGTTGGTGGAAATCGGGCCCGAAGGGTGGACTCCGACACAACAGCCCCCTGAGCTCTTTCCCTCCCTTCGCTAGCTATTACGAGGCCACTTCTACAACTAAGGCGAGGAAAGGAAATGCGGAAACACTTAACAGCAAAGGAAACAAAACAAGGAAATACTCAGCAGACCGAAGACCGAAAGACTAGCAATTGCCTTCGGTGCTCTCTTCTCATTACAGTGTGTCTGTTTCATTAGAAGGGGTTCACTATTTATAGGAGACCCCTGGGTAGTATAACAGTAACTCCTCGCGTCCTACAAGCCTCCAGTGTGTCTTCGTACGGCCGAAACACCTTTACACGCGGTGTCCCTTGTCTCCGCCCCGTACGGTGCCCTCTTTACACGTTCGCAGCGTCCACATGTCGCAGCGCCCCGCACCTTCGCTGCCGAAGCAGTCTGGGACCTCGCTCCGGCCGCGTCGTGCCTTTCGGGACATCACGCCCGTGCCGCTTCCAGCCCCGGCCTGAGGCGTTCCCGACGCGCGGCACTCCTGGCTCCTTCGAGACCTTCGGCGCCGAAGCACGACCGCTCGTGCCTTCGGCACCGATGGTCAGCACTGCTCGGATGGGCTGCTCCTGCACGACAAAATTCACATGATTCCAAAATCATTAGCGTTTCCGTCAAACCGGCATTCCGAAGACTCCTAGGTGTGACCGTAGCTGCACGCAAGCCGAAGCCGTCAGCCTGGCCGGGCGTGGACAAGGCTTCCGAAGGCCATTTCCCCAACAAGCTCCACGCGGGCGGCGGTCCGAGGGGGATAGGGGTGGGTGGGGGAGAGAGAGGTGGGTCCCACTACTACTGATGAAGGAGAGATATGAAGGAATATGTATGCGGGATAAGTGAATACGAAGGAGAGGATAATGATGACCGAGATGGAATATTCTGTTTTGAAGGAGAAAATGAAAGATGACGAGTTTGCATGCTTTGATGAGGCGCCGCCGTCTTCCTTCCTCCCCAACCTCCGTCACCTCCCTCCCACCTAGCTGAACCGGTCTACGAAAAACCCGGAGACAGCGGTTCGTCTTTGGCGAACCAGGGGTAAATCCGGAAACTTGCAAAAGTTGAGCCGCCTCGAGGGTTTCTCTCTCCTTTCTACACCGCGGTTCGTCGTCGGCCGCAACACTTGTGCCTCTCGCCGCGGGGTTACAAGGCCGCAGCAAGGAGTCCCTCCTTCTGCCGAGGTCGTCTCTCGCCGAGAAGCGTCGCCTTCTTCCTCAACCTCCGTCATCTGCTGGTACCCGACCGGCGTGGTGTCGGAGATCCGCCCGCACTCGGGTCGATTTCTTCGTTCGTTTGGTGAGTAACCCTACCTTTATTGGGCGGATTAATCTAGGTTTTCGCCTTTGTTAATGGGGGGATCTTCTCCTCGCCGTGATTGAGGAATCGAGTCCGGCGTCCTCTCCATTCCGTCGCGGGTTTTGTTTGCGGCACGGTACCACGCGAACTTAACCTAATTCATCTGTTTGTGTGGTTCGGTTAGGTTGAATTCTCTCGTGAGCAATGGGGCGCACGGTGCTCTCCGACGACGAAGGTACGCGATTTTCCCACTTATCTCTGCAGTTTCTAGGTGGTGTGTGCGCGTATCTCTGCAGTTTCTAGGTGGTGTGTGCGCGTTTGCTGATGGGAAAAATTGGTGCTTTGTTGCAACCCTAGACGAGGAGGTCGAGGAAGTCGACGAAGAGGATCAGCGGCCCTCGCAGAGGGGTAGGGATGATGGAGACGATGATGAAGACGAGGAAGATGATGAAGGTCAGATTCTTCTCAGTGATTTCTTCAACTGGGCCGTTTAACTTTCTCCTTTTTCGGAAGTAAATTTGATCGTTTATTGTTCCGACTATTCAGTCACTTTGCTATCAAGTGGATATTGAAGCAAGCCCCATATTTTTTTTATGTCCACATCACTTATGATTTTGTTCTGAGGCAGTGAAGTTATAATTGGATAAATTTGTTCATGTGCAGAGGGGCAGGACGAATTTGAGAAGGATGGCTTCATAGTTGATGATGAAGAGGAGGAAGATGAGGAAGAGGAAGAGGAGCAGAAGAGTGATGATGAGAGGCGCAAGAAGAAAAGGAAGAAGAGAAAGTACTTTCTTTTCATCATACCTGAAATAAATGTGATCTATTATGTTGCATTGTCCTGAGGTGCTGGAGTTGTCCACAGGGAATCAGAAGACTTCATGCTTGATGAGGATGACTACATGTTGCTACAGGATAATAACATCACTGGCATCAGTCGGCCAAAGCCTGTATGTTTACGTAGTCAAGCTTGAGCTTTCATGTTTGAGTTCTTTTGGGTGTCTCTGAAGAGTGCTCATCCTGACCGAAGCTTGGTGTCTTCTTGTGCAGGGAAATAAGTTTAAGCGATTGAAGAAAGCTGGAAGAGAATCTGAAATGGACGAGCATGGCTTGTCAGATGATGATGGAACTGGGCAAAAACGTACTGGCAAGGATAGACTTGAGTACAGATTATTTGGCGACGCTCAAGGTAGCTGCACAAGAATCGATTCCCATCTGCCATTTTCCCCTATTTATCCACAAATAAGGTCAATCTATTTTTGTATCAACTGCAATTCTGTTTCCTCAGATGCTGCACCCATCGAGGAGGACTTCATTGAGGACGATCAGCCGGTAGATGATAATGACGTTGATGACGACGATGATGAAATGGCAGATTTCATCGTGGAGGAAGATGAAATTGATGTGAATGGCCAAGTTGTAAGGTGCGGGTCTTTGTGTTCCTGTCTCTCCCAAACTGGTTCCATGTCTATATGTGACTGCGTCTGTTCCCCGTCCAAGTAATTATTAGTACAATGTCGTATTTTGTAGAAGGAAAAAGGTTAAAAAGAAGGTACCACGACAAGCTGCTGGTGTATCATCATCTGCTCTGCAAGAGGCCCAAGACATATTTGGTGATGTTGATGACTTACTAGCACGAAGGAAGCAAGAGATTGAGAGGGAGGCTGCTAGCTCTGGCGAGTTGAGAGGGAAGAGGCTTGAAGATGAATTCGAGCCATTTATTCTTGCAGAGAAATATATGACGACAAAAGATGAGCAAATAAAAGAAAATGATGTGCCTGAGAGGATACAGGTACAAGTTTAATTTTGGACTCAATCATGGTTTGGTTTGTAACATACATCTAACTTGTTTATTTTTGGCAGTTGTCTGAAGAATTGACTGGCTATCCTCCAACGGATGCCACGAGAATTGAGGAAGAAAGTGTATGGATACACAACCAACTTACTGGCGATGGGTTTCTGTCCTTATATGGCAATGAGCACGCGAACAAGGATATCGACCAGAAAGATATTGTTAATGTCCTGAGCATGTTGCATGTCAACAAATTTGAAGTAAGTAGAATTATTTAAGTTGCTTCACAATTTTTCATGCTTTCTCATCTGACTTAGTTTTTGTGACTTGTCAGATTCCATTTATTGCGATGTACAGAAAGGATATGTGCCCAAGCCTGTTAAGCGGTCTAGATTCCAAAGAAGAGTCTAATGATTCCAGTGAAGAGGATAAGGCTAAGCCCAAAATGAGATGGCACAATGTAAGTATTCTTCACTAAACATTGTCTCCTCCCTGAAATTACTAACCATTTGCACTAACACAATTCTTTTGTTCTATGTAGCTGCTCTGGGCAGTTCAGACCTTAGACAGAAAGTGGCTACTTCTTCAGAAGCGCAAGGTTGCCTTAGAGGTGTATTATGAGAAAAGATTCGATGACGAGAAACGGAGGATAGATGATGTCACAAGGCAGGATCTAAACCAGCAACTATATTATTCTATCATTGAAGCACTAAAGGATGCTAAATCTGAGAAAGAGGTGGAGGATGTTGATGCAAAATTCAATTTGCACTTCCCTCCTGGTGAAGTTGAAGAAGAAGGCCAGTTTAAACGACCAAAGAGGAAATCATTGTACAGTATATGTCACAAGGCAGGGTTATGGGAGGTTGCCAGCCAATTTGGTCGTAGTGCTGAGCAATTAGGTCACCATCTGACATTAACAAAAATACCTGTATGTGATCTAAGCTAGCATTTCACTTTTTTTTATGGAACAATACTGCATATGGATCATATGCATTGTTTTCATGTATTTACGTATCCTAATAAAAATGTATTAGGGTTTGACATGGCATGTGCATGTGTTTCTTTCAGGAAGCAGGTGAGCTAGATAGTGGAAAAGGTTCACCAGAAGAGGTTGCTGCAAATTTCACATGTGCAATGTTTGAAACAGCGCAAGATGTTCTTCGTGGCGCGAGACACATGGTATCCAATAGATCCCACAACCTTGATTTTTTTAGAGCTCATAAAACTGCTCTAGGTTCATTTCAGCTGACAAAAATATTCTCTGTCCCCTTGGTTTTTCTTTGTTACCAGGCAGCAGTTGAGATAGGTTGTGAGCCAATTATAAGAAAACATATTCGAGGCATCTTCATGAAGAAAGCAGTTGTGTCAACAAGCCCCACACATGAGGGCAATACGATCATAGATCCGTATCATCAATTATCAGGTGTTAAGTGGCTGAGAGATAAACCACTGAGCAAGTTTGTAGATGCACAGTGGCTACTTATTCAGAAAGCGGAGGAAGAAAAGCTCCTCAAGGTTACCGTAAAATTGCCAGAAAATGCGAAGAAAGAACTCATGTCTGATGCACGTGAGAATTATCTAAGTGACTGTGTCAGTAAGACTGCACAGTTGTGGGATGAGCAACGGAAGATGATACTGGATGATGCCTTCTTTAATTTCCTTCTTCCATCAATGGAGAAGGAGGCTCGATCACTTTTGACAGCAAAAGCTAAACATTGGCTCCATATGGAATACGGGAAACAGTTATGGAACAAGGTTACTGTTGCTCCTTGGAAAAAGAAGGATGCATACAAGAAGGATGCTGACATTGATCTGGATGACGAATCGGAGTTGAGAGTCATGGCCTGCTGCTGGGGTCCTGGGAAGCCAGCTACCACCTTTGTAATGTTAGACTCATCTGGAGAATTGGTTGATGTTCTATATGCAGGTTCTATCAGTAACAGGTCTCAAGGTGTTGCTGAGGTGCAGCGGAAGAAGAATGACCAGCAGCGAGTTTTAAAGTTTATGACTGATCATCAACCAAGCGTTGTATGTGTAGGAGCATCAAACTACAATTGCAGACAACTCAAGGATGATATTTATGAGGTATTATCTGACCCTCCTTTTGTGTGTACGTAAAATTTATCTATGGCATGTTGATTTATCCAACTTATTGTATACTTTACACAGATCGTAAGAAAAATTCTAATTACATATTTCCTGGCATTGTTGCTGTTCAGTTCGCCTATACCCCTAGATATTATGAGGTCCAAACCTTCCTATTGATGTGGACTCTTGGTGAAAGATCAGCCTGTTATCCCTAGAGTTATGTAATAACATAATAAATGTTGCTAGATGACATTATACAGACTATTATGGCTGTACATTGTTGTCCATATGGTTATGCGGCTTCACATCTTTATCATGGAATGCAGTTGCTATAAATGATTATTTCCAAATGCTTGTGTAAATGTAGCTGGTTGGTGAAATTGTTATCCAAAAAGCTCAGTGGAAAGTTTCTATCATTGTGTTAGGTTATTTTTAATATTGTTGAAGACCATCCAAGAGATGTTAACCCACAAATGGAAAATTTTAGCATTGTCTATGGTGATGAATCCGTGCCTCGCTTGTATGAGAACTCACGAATCTCTTCGGATCAACTTCCTGGCCAGTCAGGTATAGTAGCAACATGGTGATTTACTGTTCTCTTATATTCTCTACCTTAACAACTAACAGCTGTTCTCTATTTATGTCTCAACCACTGTACAGGTATTGTGAAGCGCGCAGTGGCTCTTGGGCGTTACCTGCAGAACCCATTGGCAATGATTGCAACACTATGCGGACCTGGAAAAGAGATACTTTCTTGGAAACTGCATGCTCTTGAACAGTTTCTTACTCCTGATGAGAAGTATGATGTTGTTGAGCAAGTAATGGTTGATGCAACAAATCAGATTGGTTTTGATGTTAATCTTGCTGCAAGCCATGAGTGGCATTTCTCGACCTTACAATTTATTGCTGGTCTAGGTCCGCGCAAAGCTTCAGCTCTGCAGAAAGATCTGGTAAGGGAGGGATCGATTTTTAGTCGCAAGGAGCTTGTAAAACCTCTAGGCAGGAAAGTATTCATGAATGCTTCTGGTTTTTTACGTGTCCGACGGAGTGGTGCAGCTGCAGCCAGTGCTCAGATGATTGATCTGCTTGAGGATACAAGGATCCATCCTGAGTCATATGTAATTGCAAAAAATTTGGCTAAGGATGTCTGGGCTGCGGCTGCAGAACAGGACATGAATGAGATGGACGATGATGACCAAGAAATGGCGATTGAGCATGTTAGAGAAAACCCAGAATTGCGATCTAAAGTTGGTGATCTTTTGCTTGATGAATATATGAAGAGTATCTCAGAAGAATTCCGTAAAAAGGAAACACTGGAAGGCATAAAGAGGGAGCTGTGTTGTGGTTTCAAAGACTGGAGGACCCCTTATACCGAGCCTAGCCCAGATGAGGAATTCTGGATGCTCTCTGGTGAAACTGAGGATACCATATCTGAGGGAAGGATTGTTCAAGTAACTGTTCGTAATATACAAGAAAACAAAATTATTTGCACCTTTGATTCTGGTTTGAAGGCCATAATTATGGCAGACAACTATTCTGATGAGGGTTTTGATCCAGAATCATCACAATTACATGAAGGTGATGTATTAACTGGCAAAATTAGGAATGTGAATAAAAATAGGTTCATGGTTTACATAACATGCAAAGCTAGTGAAATGAGGAGAAGACCATTCTCCAGAGGTGATCAAGACCCTTACTATCATGAACAAGACATGACCTCGCAGACTGTAGAGGACAAGGCTCGTAAACAAAAGGAACTTGCAAAGAAACATTTCAAGCCCCGGATGATCGTTCATCCTCACTTTCAGAACCTGACAGCTGAAGAAGCCATGCAGGTTTGCTGCCTTGTTAATTTAAATGTGCCTCTCACTTCTGTTATGCTATTTCTATGAGTGTATCATATCTGATCTCTCTTCTATCTCAACAGTTCTTATCAGATAAAGAGCCTGGTGAGAAGGTTATCCGGCCAAGTTCTCGGGGGCCATCATTTTTGACTCTTACCCTGAAAATTTTTGATGATGTTTATGCACACAAGGAGATAACTGAAGGTGGGAAGGATCACAAAGATATCACTAGTTTGCTTCGACTGGGAAAAACACTGACAATTGACAATGAAACTTTTGAAGACCTTGATGAGGTTGATCACCCCGACAATCCCCTCTCTCACTTGCCTGCCTTTCCTCATTTAACTTGCATAAGCTTCAGTCATTCACATTCGACTTTTGCGAGAACAGTTTACTGTAGCTAGTGGTGTCCTTTTACTATATGGCTTGACAGACGATCTTTCCCCTTACAACTTTATTTTTTAAATAACAGGTTATAGACAGATATGTGGACCCATTGGTAGGGCACCTGAAAAGCATGCTCTCCTATCGTAAGTTCAGGAAGGGGTTGAAAAATGAGGTTGATGAGTTGTTAAAAGCAGAGAAGGCAGAGAATCCTATGAGAATTGTATATAGCTTCGGCATATCTCACGAACATCCTGGCACCTTTATATTGTCATATATTAGGAGTACAAATCCACATCATGAGTATGTTGGACTGTACCCAAAGGGCTTTCGATTCCGGAAAAGAGACTTTGACAACATTGACCGTCTCGTGTCATATTTCCAGAAGAATATTGACAAACCACCACCAGATTCCGGACCATCAATGCGAAATGTTGCTGCAATGGTTCCTATGAAAAATTCAGCTTGGGGAGGTGGCGGTGCTGGTGGTGCAAACGATGGATGGAGGGGAGATAGCAATAATGATAGGGATAGATCAGGTCAGTGATTATTTGCTTACTATGTTCATTAATAGTATGCATCAATTTCTTTAGCCATTTAAATCTTTTAAGTTTTGCATAGATTAAGATATGTACTTCCATCTAGTGGTGGTGGTGCTTTTGTATTTTGTTTTTTTTTGGTTTGCTGGAGTCTATTGAAATTAGCATTGTCATTCATTGTTGTTGATCCTATGTCACTTCTGTTTCACGAATCTGACGTTTTAGAAACCTTTTCTGGAGGAATGTGGTACTGATCTGATTGCTGTGAAGTTAGCAATTTTTATCTGAAATGCATTTTTTTGACAGTTGCATGTAATCTCACTAACATTTTTATATAAAGTTTGAAACATAGTAGGAACTGAGAAATTTACTTGTTGATCCCATGTCACTTTTGTTTCACGAATCTGATGTTTTAGAAACCTCACTTTTGTTTCGCAAATCTGATGTTTTAGAAACCTCACTTTTGTTTCGCAAATCTGATGTTTTAGAAACCTTCTCTGAAGGAGGAAGAATCTGATGTTTTAGAAACCTTTTCTGAAGGAGGAAGAATATGATGTTTTAGAAACCTTTTCTGAAGGAGGAATGTGGTACTGATGCTGTGAAGTTAGCAATTTTTATCTGAAATGTATTTGTTTTGACAGTTGCACGTAATTTGACTAATATTTTTTACTAAAAGTTCGAAACATAGTAGGAACTCAGAAATTTACGAGCACTCTGTCCCTTGTTCTCAAAAACAGGAGGGAGGTTTGATTCAAGGAACGGTTCTGGTGGACGTGGTCGAGGGCGCGGGCGTGGTCGAGGCAACTTTGGCAATGACAACAATGGTGGTAGCAGTGGTGGAGGGTGGACTGATAACATTGGCAGTGGTGGTGGTGGATGGGGCACAGGAGGCAGTGGTGGTGGCTCCTCTTGGGGTGCTGGTGGTACCGGCGGAGGATCTGGGGGTGGGGATGCTGCTGGATGGGGTGGAGCTGGCGGTGACAGCAACACTGGTGGTGGCGGTGGAGGTGCCTGGGGCGCAGCTGCTGGTGGCTCAAGTGATGACTCGAGATGGGGCAGCGCCAAAAAGGCCGTACCAGCACAAGATGGTGGTAGCGGCTGGGGATCCGGCGGTGGAGGTGGCGGTGGCTCTAGCGATTCTGGATGGGGCAGTGCCAAAAAGGCTGTGCCAGCACAGGAAGGTGGAAGCAGTGGCTGGGGCTCAGGTAGTGGCGGTGGCTGGTGACGAGTTTGTCCTCAGCGCCTGCTGTCGAAAACTACCAGATGAAAAAGTTTGCCACCTTTTGATATTTACTTTTACCCTATTTACGTGTAACTGCTTAACTGCTGTGAACGGAGTAAACTGCTGTATCTCTTGCTGATCCATAACTGCTGCATTTTGGACGGTCTGGTATTCCAATGCATGTACAGTCCTGGACTGTCTGGTCACTATATTTGTACTCCAAATATGATGGCAGTATCCCGTCATTCCGAGCTATCGTCCCTAGCTTCTATAACTCGTGAGGAAGTTGCAAAGCACATTTTGCTGGTGATCATTTGCTTGTTTTTTTTTATGGAAGCTTGTATGAATTACTTTTGTGGAATAGCTTATGAAAATTCGGAGAGCACTATATATATAATTAATCTCGCAGATACATATAATTCGGCGGCACTAAAACGCAACAAGGTGCATTTGCTATAGCAAATGCACAGACGCTGTCAGTGTCTTCACTCCACCCATCCGTCCCGCACGTACCATGTAGGGAAGGAATCTTTTTTTCGATCGAGAAAATGCAATATCTCTTGAACCGTTGCTCCGATTTCTAATCCGTTTGCATCAAGTTGTTGGAAAAAATGTGCTTAACAAAATGAGATCCATGAAGACTATATTTGGCGAATTTTTTTCAAGTATGTAATTGCAACTTGACTGTACTATGAGTTCCCATCATGAGTGCAACACAATTACAACTTCAGTGTAGCATAGTTTGCGCTTGTTGGAACCACTTAAAATCTAATTTTTACCCAAATTGTAACTAGTTGCAACTACTTACAACTTAGGTGTATGCCTAGTTAGCGAACATCGAGCATTTTATATAACAATATGCACATGTTATACTAATTGCAACTGCGGGACTAGACCAATTACAACTATAATATCAGACTAATTGCAGCTTGACAGATGTAACTACAACAGATATGATTACGGACCAATTGAACTAGGACCTGACCTAGCTGCAATATGACATGAATCAATTGCAACTAGAGTCCACCTATTTGCAACTGGATAAGAACCAGTTGCAACTAGACTTAACCGAGTTGCAACTAGCTAAGCGCGAACCAACTGCAACCAATAGACTGTTCGATTGCAACTATGACACTATAATAATTGCAACTCGACAAAAATAATTACAACAAATCTGACTTCGTTGCAACTGAATATTGACCAATTGCAACTCCTAGTTGCAATCTAACGTGAACAAATTGCAACCAGAGTGAGCATAGTTGCAACCAGGGTGGGTGCATTCTCTATAGCAAAATAACAAAATAGCAGATACACAGACCCTACAGATTCAACCAATTGCAACAGGTTGACTAGAGCAATTGCAACAGTAACACCATACCAATTGCAACTCGACGGAAAAAACATTTTGCTAAACAAATGCACAGACTCCCGCAATTAGGAATGTGCGACTACACTAATTGCAACTAGATGGACCAGTTGCAATTGTATGCGGACCAATTGCAATCAGACCCAACTAGTTGCAACTAGGCGCTCACTGTGTGTAAACCAATTGCAACAGTGAGACTAGTTCAATTGCAACCATGACACTATACTAATTGCAACTCGACGGAACTAAATACAACGAATCTGACACGTTGCAACTAGGTACGAACCAATTGTAACTAGACCACCTAATTGCAGCCCGACGTGAACCAATTGCAACCAGAGTAAGTCCAGTTGCAACTGAGCGAAGATCAATTACAATCAGGGTGGGTGCATTCCCTATACAGAATGCACCCAGGTGCATTATAGCAAAACACTATATATATATATATATATATTGGTATATTATATAATACCTTGGGTACTGAATAATATTCGGTACCCGGGGCCCGAGCGAGCCACGATGCACCTTTTTCTCTCGCCCTCCGCTCCCCACGGCCCGACCAGTCTGGTTTTTTACCGGTTTTATCCTCTCCCGGTCGTCCCACGTCCCCACATATGGTGGGTTCCGGAAAACCGCCGCCGCCCACAGACCCTGTTGCTGCTGCGACCTCGTTCCGCCGCCACCCATGACCCCCTGCTCCTGCGACCCCGTTCCGCCGCCGCCCCACACGCCCGCCCACCCGCGACCCCTTCCCTTCGCCGCCGCCCCCTCGAGGCGCGGTTCCACCTTGACGCGCAACACCACGACGGGCCGGGGCGGAGAGGGCGGGGCGGCGATGGATGCGCGATGCCCCGGGAGCCGTTCTCGCGCTCCCGGTTCCGCCACCGCCGCCGCCCACGCCATACCCACCTATGACAGCGTCCCGTCGCCGCCCCCCTTGAGGTGCAGCGCCACGGCAGCTGGGCGGCAGCGCGATGCACTGGAGCTGGTCCCTCCATCGGCAATTGCATCCACCTCCATCCCTTGCTGAAGTTGAGTTTCCTAATTTATTCTCCGAGTGATTAATAGTGATACTCCTGATTTTCCATTGATTTTCTGATCGATTGTCCATTGTTTGGTTCCGATCTATGGAGCTCTTGTCCTGCAATTTGATCTGGTGCTCCCGTTGGGGGTGGCGTCGAAGGCAGTCCGTCCTCCTTCGGCCTCCACAGGCTTCTGCGCCCACTGACGACTGCAGCGCCGCGAAGGCCCTATGAGTGCCGACGATTTCGTCGGTCTTCATCGTCGGTGGTGAGCCCTATTATTCTCTGTATTCCACGAGCAAACGCAAAAGGTGGCTCCGCCCCTGATTCTTCTATGATTCATGTGGAGATTTCCCAACACTGCAAGGTGCCCCGTCAATAATCTGCACCCCATTCGATTCCTAAACATTTTTCTCAATTTCACGTGATGGATTTCTAATGTAGCCGTGACCTGACTGCCGGTGGATTCGGCAGTGCCGGATTGGGATGGAGCCATGCACGGAGGCCCCTGCAGCGATGTTGCTAGGTGGCCTGCATGATCTCTTTCCGTATCCACTTTTCCATCCCTGTCCTATGGTGCACCATCCTTGCTATCTACTACGTATTTCTCTGTTTTTCTTTGCTGCACTACTGCTGTGCATATTCGTAGCTGACAAAATTGGAAAAATTTTGTAGTAGTCAATTGTAAAATTTTGTTGCAGACAATTGGACAATTTTATGATGCCACCATGTATCTATTAGTTTGTTTTCTCTCCCAATATGATAAATTTTCATTTTGTAAGCCTTTGCAGTGTAGCTGCCTTGTGATTGTTCTGACCATGATGGACCCTTTGATGGATTCAGGTGAGCTGATCCATCTCCATCCATGTGTTTTCAGGATTGCTAAATATCGGCTACATTCTCTAATTCTGAAGATATGCTAATTAGAATAGACCGATAGAAGCCGACCGGGCCGAGAACAAACTTGATATTGATGCGCATTCACATGTTCTCATACATGTTTTTTCTTTCTAGAAGTCTATGCACTTCAGAATTATCTAATAAACCCAACCCAACATTTCATCCCTTTAAGCAATGGGTTATTCTTCAGATTTAGGACCACTGCACTAGGCATTCACTCTCTACTGTATCAGCCAGCCCTCCATGATCTTTCTAGTCATTGTTCCTCATTGTATTATGCTAATGTTTTAAGCTGTCAGCTTGTATGTCCAATCATAAATGTTGTTTGCAAGCTCTCGAACAATGAAGGTACGGAAGTTGAAGAGTGTTGATTTTTTATGACCACAACAAATATGAATTAGTTCTAGAGAAATTATTTTGTTGACTTTTTGCTACATCATCAGTGCCCAATTTTAGAAATAATTAGTCAAAACTGACTTTACATTGTGCAAGTATTGACATGATACATAGCCTATGACTGGATTAAGTAAAATATTTTTGCTGTTTTGCTAATTTATGGGAGTTCATTAAAGGATGCTACATGCTAGCGCGCCTCCACCCTGACCCTGCAGCCTTAGCTTCCTACAATACTCGTGAGAGAAAAGTCCATGGAATTTTATTGTGCTTCTAGTTGCCGATCCTTTGGGTACAAATGTTGCAGAATGACAGTGTGAGGTCAGATCATTGAGGCCTAGCTAGGAGACAATGAAGGGAATCAGCTGCATTTCAAGACGCTAGGCTGTTCTGTGCCGTCCTCATGCCTTATCATCCATGCATCCATGATCAGGAAGTATGCACTAGTTTTCATTTTCCTTCTGAATGATCGGAAAGAAATCTTGGGCTACACTACTACTCTAGATGAAGGTATTTCATAATTGTGAAATTGCTAGCTACTGTGTGTACTTGGTGGACTGATCCTTCTATGCACACCCGTGTAAGTTTTTTTAAGGAAAACTGCGGGGGAGCCCCCCACAGTATAAAAACCCTTTTATAAATGAAGATGGATTAAAGTGTACTTACAACGGAATTAACTGAAAGCATCTGTGTAAGTTTATTTGGGGAAGTTGATATGGATCTGCATTATTTTTGTTTCCTTGTAGTCGTGTACACTCCTTTCCATTAAGCATGGTACTTCCTATACTGTCTTGTCCATGTTCTGTATTTATATATGGTATATGTTCATCTGGTGTGGCATTTGAGTTGGATTACGGTTTAGCAGGTGACGGTCTCAGAAAAACAGCACTCAGTTAATTCCTGCTAACTGAGAAAGATGTTGAACGCAGAATGGGGGTTTCATAGTCTTTTTTTACGTACGTCTATTTTGCTTTCCTTTTAATCTTATTTATATTGGTTGCTGCATCTTATTTTTAGGTGGAGTGCCCGTATCAGATGGAGGATTGGAGAGTGCTGGCAAAGCGGAGTTCCGAACGACAGGCTTATCTGAGAAATTCAGATGTTTGCCTCATGTGTTTGGCTCATGAAGAGCTGTCTGGTCTTCGCTACGAAATCTAATGCCCTCTTGGTCCTGTCAAGAGTGTGGAGCGAGCAAGGATTCCTTCCCTCTGGTTATGTACTCCTGTCATGCTTACTGGCACATATTTTTGTTATTTTCAATGTTTGTTGAGTGGCCAAAACTTTTAATCATGTAAGTTGTGCAAGCAGATGTGAAAATATTTAGTAGTGATTGTAAGATAACCTGTAAGAGCTTGAGTAAATAATTGAGCTAGATCGTCAATGATGGCATGGTCTCTGTCAGCATCAACTTCCTTGTTGATTGAAATAGAGTTGGGGCCACAAAAGTTTGAGTCTTCATGATCGACTATGAAGACTCAAATAGTATTTTGGCCACAAAAGTTTGGGTCTTAAATGGTTTGGTAAAAAAATTCATGTGATCGAAGGATTTTTGGTCAATTACAAATGTTCCTGTGAAATCAAATTGGCCGTGTAGCAGAGGTATCAAGAGGTCAATCACCACGTACGATTAGTTAATAGTTCACACATGAACTTATTTGGATTTTTAAAGTATTTATGAAATTATCACATATGTGTTACATATTTTTGCACATCCCTACGTGTCCTGGAATCCTGGATGGACCCGTCAATCGCTGTGGGAATACGTGGGCCATTCCTCTCTTCTGACGCCGGTTTTTTTAGCAAATAACTGAACAACCGATTGCTGCATCACGCACGCATATAGAAAACCGGGCGCGAGGGGAAGGTGCATCCGGACGGAGCGGCCGGGCGCGGCTCGTGGGAGGGCTGGGGTACTGAATAATATATATATATATATTTATATATAATTTCGAAATGATTAATATATGGTGCTTGATAGCGCTGTGAATTAGGCCCGCTAAGGACAAAATTCACCACGGCTCTTCTACCTCGCGACTTCCTCCACTCCTGCCTGCCTCCTCCTCTATCACCACGGCTGCCGGTGGCTGCCGCGCCGGCCGCCCACAACCGCCGCCGCTCAACTACCCCGCCCATCCTAACCTAGTGGTCTTCCACACCTCCGTCGCCGGCCCACCGTCCATCCGACCCCGCCCAGCCGGCAGCGCGTCGCCTCGCCTCCACCGCCGGCCGAACCGAGGCCACCGTCGGTCCTCAGGCGCCCCCCAACCCTCTCTTCTTCTATAGCCGCCGGCCATTAGAGCCCCCCACCCAGTAACCGGAACCCTAACTCCAATCCTAACCTACCGCTGCCTCGACCACCACCCCGCCGCCGGCCGCTCCCTCACCACCCACACCGCCGGACGCCGACCACACGCGCGCCGCCGCGAGAGACCGTCGGGAGGAGGAAGAACGTGGTGTTGGTGGGCTTCTAATGGGCCCAATCCAAATAGTTATCTGGCTTCCGGGGAAGTGCGGAGCGTCGACTTCGATTCGCTCGCGCGCGGATGTGCGGACAGCAGGAGAGGGCCCCCCATGGTTATCTGAGCCCAATAATGAAGGCAGTTTCAGCCCGCATTCGCGTCCTCTTCTTCCCGTTTCTTCCCCCGCTGCGGCGACGGAAGCTTCTTCCCCCTTCTTCAGAACCTTCTAGACAAGACAAGGACAGAGCCCCGTCACCCCAGCTACCGTATCCGCGGCCGAGGCCCGAGGGCGACAACGTCCTGTTTCCAGGGCCGGCCTTGCCCCCTCGCATGGATCAGAGGAAGGCCATCTTCCGCGCGAAGCTCCGCGAGACCAAGGAGAAGCAGCAGCGGCGCATCGACCCCTCGCTCGTCAGGTTCCCTTTCGACTCCCTTCGTTCTGGATTATGTGTCCGAATCCTGCCGCTATGCTAGTTCCGCTGTTTGGATTCGGGATGGTTGGGTTGGCCGCCGCACTGGTAAAAGGATTAGGTGTAACCCTAGGGCATTTTGAGGAACAGTCGACGCGAATCGTGAGGGTCTGGGTAGTGGTCCGTGAAATCTTTGGATCCTGTGACTAGTAGACTTGTTGATACCCTCTATCCTGTAGGCAGTGGTTTGAGTACTGTAATACTGCATGTATCCCTGAACTGATACTTTGCACTTTCATGCTATGCATACTAACACATTACATAGCCATAATGTCATGGGGGAAAAAGTTAGAATGGATTCCAATATCTTGCATCATTTGTTTATTCTACAAAAGGCTGTCACAGACCCTGAGAGCATAGGCGTACGATACGATCGGAAGTATTTTTAAGTTATAACTGTGACATGCAACTGTTTTTCACATTGTAATCCTGAGTGCTGGGGGCACCAGTATCTTAATTACATAACACAAGTATATGAACTAAACTTTGACAGCTATAAGTTGTATAACCTTGTGCAGGTACAATGAATTTGATCAGCCCATATGCAGAGTCTGCAATATTACGCTGAAGTCTGAAGCACTTTGGCCTGCACACCAAGTGTCACGGAAACATCATGAGGTTAAAAAAAACTGTCTCTGCCTTGACTGCAAACTTTTCAAGTTGACATGTCGGGTCAAATTGCTGGCCACTGAACAATTGACTAATCATAATGACTAATTGTTCACCACTCGAGGGTACACTGAGGTCCATGTACCGACCAGGCTATATATACTAGATATGCTGTGTATATGGTAATACACTAGTATGTCGATGAACATTGGCAAATCATGACTACTTGGATGACTTGAAAAAATGGTTGTTTCGTTGTTTGATTTATTCGTGACTTGTAGTGTGTGTATTTTAGGCTATTCACATTCAAAGGGTAGCATGAGTGTATGGTTAAACCCAGTGACACACACGGTACATTATGTTAAACTTAGTTTTGGCCATCACTTCACTTAGAACAAAGAATAGAGGAATACATTCAACATAAGAAGAAATTCTGGCTTCCTCTGTTTGCATAGCTAGTTTCATACGAAAAGTCAACAGTAACAGTTTATTGATGGTTATGTTGTTTTGCATATTTTGGTAGCCATTCGATTTCAATCCCTTCGAGCACACCTTTTTAACAGGTAGACCATGGAACTAGTTTCATGCCTATTCCGTGTATGCAGCAGTCCAATGGTTTTGAGCAAATTTCCTACCCTACCGCCATTGGAAAATAATCCCTTGTGTGCCATTGGAAATTAGCACTCCCCTGTCCCCTCTATGCCATTGGTTATAAATTTTCATCCCTTCTATGCCATTACCGTCAGCTATTATGTTCATCACCGTTAGATGTCCTGTGGGCCCCGCACGTTAGTGAATCAGGAAGAAGACTCCCAACTCCCTCCCGACATGTCCTCCCCTCCCTTCCTCCGCGCTCAAGGTGCAGACGTCCCCGTCACCGCCGCCGCATCGCGTGGTGCGCCACGGCGGGGTAGGTCGCTGCCGGGAGTATTGGCATGGGGAGGGTGCTGGGATTGAGGTGGCCCTCACCGCTGCTGTGGTTGTTGCCATGGGTGCAGAGAACCGCGTCCTCCACATGCTCGCGCTTGTGCCGCTTTGAGAGTGCCCTCTCTGCTCACTGACGCGCGGGGCCCATATGGCATCTAACGGTGATGAACAGAATCGCTGACGGCAATGGCATATAAGGGATGAAAAATTATAACCAATGGCAGAGAGGGGATGGACTAATTTCTAATGGCACATAAGGAACGAGTTATATTTTCCAATGGCATGTAGGGAATTCACTCAATGGTTTTCCATTTCTCTATTGGCTTATTCTAGTGATTACTCTGATGTGGCTTTCTTTTCTACAAAAAATATTCTGGTTGTTCTATCGGTGGTACTGTGTTTGTCTGTATGTAACAGTAGCCAATAGCATGTTATCTGTTTTCTTGAAAACCATTATTTTCCCTTATTTTTCCATTTTCATGTGTATAGTTATTGGTTACTGTCAAATAGCATGTGTTCCCATGAGGGCTGCCTAATTTGTATCTTGAGATAGATACTAAATACAGTTTGATTGCCCCAAAGAAGGAGCTGGCAGTTAATGAAATCACACTCGTACACTGCATTCAAAGTTGCAGTTGCTATTAAAAGGTGCTGGTCCTTGCTGCTTCTGAAATCTGAACCGAGCTTGCATTATGATAACAGGCGAAAGCTGCGGCAACTGCTAAAGCTGCACCTGCAGCAGGTGCAGGGCCTCGATTGAGTACCAAGCAGGAACAACCAGTGGAGTCTCACAAACAAAAATCGTCCACACTACCTACCAATTTTTTTGATAATCAGGGAACAAAAAGGCAAAGTGATGGTGAGAATACCAAACAACCTCCCTTTCTCCTAATAGCATTAATTTAACTGGCTCTGCAGTATAATCTGCAGGCATTTGCTTCTATCATTTTACATATCATGTTTCTGTGGTTGCAAGTCAGATCCATTACCATAATCATGGAACTAATCTTTCTTCGTTTGCCTAAGCTTACAACTGCTCCAATGTCCGCCTTACATTTTTCTTAAGACATCTATGTAATCTTGTTCAAAAGCCATGTTTCTATGGACTATAGAGTCGTGCATTGTAACCTATTTGAATATTATTTGCAAAACAACTGTGTTGACATATCTTTTTACTCACCGTATGCCAGTTCTCATCTTATTTGATAGACGTCAACCTGGTAATTGATCTAGCTCTACCTGGTAAATGATCTGCCCGTCTGTAACTATGTTAAGTGAAACATGGTGTAGGATTTAATACATCATGGAGTTGTTTTAGATATTTAACAATGCCTAAGCATATTAATCTTAAAGTTATACTATTTTCTGTAGAGCATAAAGGCTTTTGTACATTTTGACATTTTGTTATATAGAACATCTAGCACATATGTATTCTCTAACTCTGTATAGTTTCCTACTTGTCACATTATGGTACAGTGTAATATGATCATTTATTAGGAGTTCTAGTAAACTTAACGGTTTGCACACTACGCTAATTTGACAACTTTGATAACTAGATACTGCTTCTGAAGGAAGGTCTGTCCGCCGTGAAGTTGCTGTTACTCAACCGAAGGCCAAAGAAGCAAGCACAGATAAACCATCTGTTAGACTAGATCAAATGGCAAAGAAAGAGAGTCAAGCCAATACCAAAGGGATTCTTCCAGGGAATTTTTTTGACTATGCAGATGAAGAGGAAGCTCCTGCTCCTAACGAGCTTAGTACATCTGGAAACATTGCCAATTCTAATCACATGCAGGTGAAAGGTGTCCCTGATGGCTTCTTTGATAACAATAAAACTGGCAATGGCACGCAATCTAGTGAATCCAGTTCATTCTCTAAAGAGACAAAGAGTTCAGGAAACACTCCAGTAAAAGCCTCATTGCCTGAAGGTTTCTTTGATAACAAAGATGCTGATCTCCGTGCACGTGGTATCCAACCTCAGAAGGTTGACATGAAGTAAGTTTTATGGCCAGCTATTGCACTTGCGTTGCGTCTGGTACCTATGCCCCTTTTGATCAGACCTATCTTTAATTAATCATGTATTTCGCTGTTCATTTGGCAATTTTAAATTCCATAATAGACAGGACTGACAGATTATACTTTGTTTAGCTATGTTCATGGCTCTTTGCAGTACCTGGTTAGCATTATTAACAGCACAAGTGAGAATTTGTAAACTAAGTCATGGTATTGTTATATCCACACCTATTTGTTTGTTTGTTTGTTTTGCATTTGCATTTGCATCGTCAAGATGAAAATCTGCAGCAATGTAGATTTAGTAAATTGTTGTAGGCAGTAAATTGTTATATGCGGTTCGCATTGTGCACACTAGCATGGTCTTGCTAATTTCATAAAAAAAAAACTTACACAGTGATGCGTACAAAGAATTCGAGAAGGAAATTCAAGAGGACTTGCAGGAAGTTGATGACCGCCTTGAAGAAGAGGAGGTTAGGCTACTTGTATTCTACTCCCTCCATCCCAAATTATTATTCGTTTTGGCTTTTCTAGATAGCTTTCGCTACGTATCTAGACATACATATATCTAGGTCCATAACAAAAGCTATGCATGTAAAATAGCCAAAATGAAGAGTAATTTGGGATGGAGGGAGTACATGATAATAGTGAAAACCAATGTGTGCATATCATTGCAAATATTATCTCCACACTGCTGATATAAATTTTGCATTTATGGTACAGATTGATGCTGCTGCCGAGAGGGAGGAATACTTGACTCTAGAGCAACAGTAAGATATTTATTCACATCCTGTTATATTGGAAAAAGAGCACCCATGCTTAGCAAAGTGAAAAAGGTTTTCTTAATTGTGGCCATCTTTTCATTTCTACACAGGGAGTACAGGCAGCGAGTAGATATGTTGAAGAAACAGCTGGTAGACTCAAAAGCTGCCCGTACTGCTAAAGTAAATAGCAAACCTGTAGGTATGGACATGGAGTCCAGCAGCGACTCATCAAGTGAGGAAGAGGATGACAACACAGATTTCGCCGTTGACTGGAGGGCGCAGCATTTGAAATGACAGAAAGATTTACTTGTATCGACCTACCATGGAGATTAGAATCCACCAATCACCATCATCTAGAATTGTGGCCCAGTTCTTCAGGTTTTTTCTTACATGAAGAAAACTAAAGTAGTTTTACATCTTTCCTTCTTCCCCTCAGTAGAACCATTGGCAACTGTGTATAGAGTGAGTGGAGTTTTTGACTACCATGGATTGACTGCAAATTGCATATGGCGACTGATTGAACCTTGTGGAGTGATGATTAACTTGTTCCGAAATGGACTGGAAATTGAATCCTATACGTGCTGCTCTTAATTTTATGCATGTTAAGCAAACTGGCTCACAATCCCGATCCTGTGTTCCAGTAGATATCTTGTCTGTCCAATTGCTTAAACCCATCCGTGACGGTGGCTGACGGTGATGGGCGGAGCCAGTCGGCGTTTCTTCATGCCGGGTGCGTTTTCTTCGTCAAACGGTTTTGCTGACGCCTGACGGCCTCTCTTTGCAAAAGTTTCGTCAAGTTGGTTGCATACGTGACGTGCCATAGTGTCAAGAAGCCAACTTGGGTAGCTCTACCATGTACAATTTTAAAAATACTTGCTTGGACTAGTTGGACATGCATCTGCATCGTCTGATGTTTGACATGGATATGAAAAATCCGTGCATCAAAATGGCTTGATATGAACATTAGGCTGCAAAATTTCCTCATCTAGAGGAAATGCCATTTCAATGTTTCCCCCCTGAAGAGCAGCCCTGCGGAGTTGCCTCGTTTCAAAAAAAAAACTTCATTATTGTTATTGTGGCTTTGCGTTCTTCGTGTGAAGACTTTCTTCGACATCTCCTGTGCTCACCTCCAGGAATTCCAAGAGTGGAATGAGAATGGATGTAAAGATGCCACGCTCATCACACGTGTTGGAACTTTGAACTCTCATGACGTAGGTAAACTCAGTGGAAGATGTTCGTGTTTCTTGTCAGATTTGCCATCACCTTATTCGCTATCTCAACTGCTGTTGGTTGCATAGTCATAGATATTAGATGCAACGGTTGATGGACACAGGACACAGGTATATATGGAGTAAAGAAACATCCTAACTCTGGTCAGTTAATTAGATACATGCAGTCGTGCACCCGTGCAAAATTACGTCATGAGGCACCAACGGCATAAACAACGATAGAGTTTATTTTCCGAAAAACAGAGTAAATAATCCAGCAATGGATGCTGGAAACAATATATGTTCATTTTAAAATCATGTAATGCAAAACTGAAGATCAGAAGATGCAAGGTCACAATCATAAGTTAATAGATCGTGACATGCTTGATTGTTTTCAGAGTGTGATTGAGCAGTCGAAGAGGAGTGGTTAGCCAACATTAGTGGGCTGTATTTTCTGGAACTGTCAATGATGGAGATGACAGAAAACAGAGTTTGTGGCGCACACGAATCAGAGATACACAGAATGACAGAACTATGAAAACGACGTCAATTCAGACCCTTATTTCAAAATAACTGCCGTAGTTTTTTTTTTAAAAAAAAAGTATATTCAGGTTTCGTAGTGAACAAGCAGTTTTTTTGACGGCTGAAAATTCACACCACTGATTGCTGAAAAATACATCCGATGCAGTGACAGCAGCGATGCTTGTTTAAGAGCACTTGAAGGGAGGATTAATGCCTGAACAGATTTTGTGTCGACTGTCGAGATAACTAGATGAGGCCAGGCTCGCAGGATATTTTTCAAAAACAGTTGATATGACCTTCCAGTTCCCATCATTTTAGGTTCAGAACAGTACCCAGAAGTCTAAGCTAAATCATACTTTGTCCTTGCCTGTCCAACAAAAATCTATATGGCATATAGTTGGCTCAGATGGGGAATCAGGAATCTTCAGTGGCCTGATCTGAGTAAACCGGAATAGGGCCTCTCCCAGATGATACATTACATCACCACCAGGGTAGCTGGTAGCATGTAGCTAAAGAGGCACGGATGCTAGCCTTCCAATTCGTTCCATGATTGGTCTCAAAAAAATATATTCTCCATGATTTTAACCAGTTTCTTCCTGCGAATGTCTTTTTTTTTACTTTGGCTCTCCGCAAAACTTATCTGAACCAAAATTCATTTCCACAGAAACAGCACATGATCTTCGGTCTCATAATGGTTGTACAATATCATTCCTTCCATTTTATTCTAGTGCTACTCGGGACTTCACATGATACATTCACCGAACATGCTGAAAAACAAGTAGATGCAGCATGTCAATGAAGTGTTATGCACTTGTTACCTGTGCAAAGCCAATGCCCTTGGCTCGATGATTAGCAACAGTAGTTCTTTCAAAGCAGATGAGAGCATAATAAGACTGAGCTTTATTGACTTGAGCCTGAGATCATATCTTGTTCTTTGCCGCAGAATCATGACACCGGGATATATTCAAATGTAACTCAAGAAATTACTGAATTGCTCCACACAATATGCACACCACAACCTAGTCCTATTTTCCCACAACGTTAGCAAATTCAGTGCGCTCAGTAAATTGGTGTTATCACCAAGTCCTAAATACTAATATAAAAAATAGTAAACACATCTGCACTAAACAGTGTGCAGTGCAATTCATCAGTAAAATAGTCTTAGCAGAGTTCTACTGAGTACAAAGAAATTCAAAATCAGAAATCAAGAACATTTCATTGACATTCCTGCAGAGAATTTTGCAGAATGCCTTCGTGATTGCATTTTTCGATATTTCCAGTGATGCTATACAAGTAGTCTGTATATTGTTTCACACTGAACATCAACATAAGAAAATATAATACACATCAAAGATAGTTCTACACTTATACTCATCGTTAGAATTGATCTCACAAGTGAAAGATCAAAGAAGCTCGCAGAGGTACCAAAACTGCCAATCAGGCAAAACGCTCATTCAGCTAGAGAATTAGAACCAACAAAGCTTGCAACAACGTCCATGGGATGATGCAAACCTTCTGGAACATTGATGTCTCTTGGCATGCCACCGCCTTCATCTATCCTGCAGTCTGCTGCCGACGGCACGGAGCTCTCCTCCCAGGCTCCTACTCCTGCTACTTCAGAGCTGCCATTGAAGCACAGAGCTGGATCGGCAGAGACCACGGAGCCAACACTGCACGGCTTCTGGAAAGGGAACGCGCCGACCTCGGCGTCAATTTTGCCTCGGACATCAAGCAGGAGGGTCCTGAGCCTCACCACCTCCGCCTCCAGCGCGGCATGGTCCTGCAGCCTCCTCTGGAGCTGCTGGTTGGCGGCTCGGAGCTTCTTGACCTCCTCCTCCAAGAAGGCCGCGTGCGCCTTCTTCTTCTCCCGGTACTTGCGCACGGCCTCCCTGTTCCCCAGCGGCTTCCGTGGCCTGGCCGGGTCCTCCTCCTCCCCCCTGGCGTCGTCGGCGGCGGCCGCGCCGCCGGCGAGGACCTGGGTGTGCGTGTGGAGGCACGTGTGGGTGTGCATGGGCGCCGACGGGCCGGGAGGGTTGCAGCTGTGCGTGTGGGTGCAGGACGTTGTGGCGGAGTTGAGGAGCTCGTCGAAGCTGTCGGGCACCTCCGGGTGGGAGAAGAGCAATTGGCAGGGGAAGTCAGCTCCATCGTCCATTGTGACAGAGAATGTGCCAAGAACAATTTCGCCCCTCCTGTGGTCAATGGACAAGTTGCAGGGGCGAGAGATGCCCAGAAAAAAGAGAGAGAGAAAGATGAAGGAATCAAGAAATTGGTTCTGCGAGGGTGCTGTTTGAGGCTGTAAGAACTGGACTGCTGATCAGAGATTTCCAGGAAGCAAAACTGATGAAACTAACTCTCAGGGCAGCAGACCTCACCACTGAGCACAGTGCATAGAACCCGGCAGCATTCGAGAAAGGGCGACGAACTCCTGCAAGAAACGGCGAGCGTGCCCAGATTGGACTAGAAAGTGGAAGCAATTCAGCAAGATAGTAGTAGTAGAGTGAGGCCTTGGATTTGAAGCCGTGGAGTGGGGAACTTGGAAACCACGCCGGATCAACGTGGTACCCCCAGGCGGTGAATTAATAGCCGGGAAAGCAGATAGGGATTCCGGCATCAGAATCTCTCATCTCGACCCCGGGGAATGACAGGGAATCGAAATCGACGGTGGGGCAGGCGCCGCAGCGCTCGCTTGCCGCCGTGAGCTGCGGCTGCCTGCCTCTTCCGGGGGGAGAAACTTTCTCCGCCCCTTTCTCAGTTTGCTCCTCCCCTTTTTCGCCTTTCGCGGCCTCTCTCTCTCTCTCTCTCTCTCTCTCTCTCTCTCTCTCTCTCGTCTCCCCCCACCGATCTTTTGTGGTGATGACGTCCGATCCACTGCTTTTCCGTTTTATCGGCGATCGGGGCCGGGGGAGGAGCAGAATCCTGGAAAGTGGGCGGCCTTGTGGAGGAGGAAGGGATGGAGATGGACGTCGACGTGATTGGTTGGTTGGACGGGCGGTAGTGGGGGTGAGGAAGGAGACGGACGGGGAGGGAGGGAGAGGACGATCTAGTTGTTGCCGCTGTAGGGAGGTTTTTGTTCGCTCATCATGATTGTTGGATTTGATCTTCGCTTGCTTGTTGTGGTGGCATGCCACTTGGCCTGGTCTTTGTCTTTTAGTTTGACTTTTTTTGCCCCTTGAGAAGTTAAGATATTGTTGCCTAGTTGACTAGATGTTCATATAGCATCAAGGACTGGACAGATAGCTGCATTAGCACAAAGCAGTATTTGAAGAATTCAGCCTCCCTTTTTGCATAAATTTTCATCATGAGTGCTCCCTGCTCTCTCTCTCTCTCTCTCTCTCTCTCTCTCTCTCTCTCTCTCTCTCTCTCTTCTTTTCCTCTCAGGTGCCCCACGCTCCTCCACCATGTACAACATGGGTACCTTGGATGAATAGCAAGTTCTTACACGCCACCTTTGATGCTTGAATGGAGCTGAGCCTACAAGCGCGCACATTGTGCAGCTCTGCAGCCTGCTCAGACTCACAGTTGAGTAACCTGACACCACTTCCACCCTCCCGAGCCCTCGCGGCTCCAGTAACGTCGGCTGCGATCAGACCTCGCCGGCGATGGCCCGTCGGTCACGGGCGTCGGGCAAGCAGTAGCCGAATTGTGAAGGTATCTGTACCCTGCGTCTCTGCTGTAACTAAAAAGCGGTAGAACAATGAGCACTGTTTTATCGGAGTGTGATTTAATTGCATGGTTTAAAGAACTTTTGTTTCCGTTTGACAGTTTTTTTCGATCTACGCGTAGGTTCGATGAACTTCTCTAAAAATTTCAGATGGACATCAGCCTGACAGGTTCCTTCTTGACTCAGAATTTATGAAGCTTGCTAAAACACGATCATGCCCCAAAGTGCAGAGCTTGGAATGCAGGCTCTCTGGTTTGCACATTCAAGTGCAGCCCAGAGGAGCCCTTCTGTTCAGTCTCCAGTTTAGGTTTAGCTGAATTCTGACTTCCACTTAGCAATGAGACAGTATGCAACTCGAATGTCCTGGACAGTTTCATTCAACAAGTGCATCTCGAATGTCCTGGACAGTTTCATTCAACATATGCATCGCAGATGTCATCGAAAATAATGCCTCCACAATAATTTCTTCCGGTTCATCACCAGTAAAAGAGGAACCACTCAAAACAATTACTGGATCACTTTGGGGTTTTCGCAGTTGCCTGTTGCCAAGTCTAGAGCACTAACAATGATTTTACACTACATAGCGCTCTCTAACTTATGGTCTCTACAATCATGCAACTGAGCCTGTTGTGGTTCCCTCCACATTTTCTCATCCGGGCTTGGGACCGGCAAAGGCAGTGTTAAACCGCAAACAAACAAACAAACAAACCACAAAGCAAGAATACTAGCAAACAAAGAAAAGCTCAAAACACAAACAAATCATGGGCAGGATTAGCACACGCCAGGAGTAATTTAGAACATCAAGGGCATACCTACGAAAAGTTCACTGGTTAGCCTTTGAAAAAAGGCTATGAAAGAGCGGCTATCTTCAAGCATAAACAAGGTACCATAGGAAGTACAGACAGTTAAATCTTGCAAAAAAAGAACTACTGAAAAGCCAACATCAAATCCATTATTCTCTTTAGAGATAGTTCCACTGCAGGTTATTTGTTGAAATATCAGAAGATGATTTGGAACTAAGGTAGCCACGACATCTGGAGTATGAAATAGAAGGTTCATGAAAGGGCACATCTTATTTAAGAAGGTCGAAAGATTTCTCCAGCTAACCAACAGAGATATTCAACAGAGATTTTGAACTCATGACAAACGCAGTTGACACGAGAACCAGCTCCAGGAATATTACTCAAAATGTGCATGCCACAAGAAAGTTCAAGTAGTCCAAATCAACAGCGAAGTTGGCCTATAAGCAATGCATACACTCAGGCAGCATTTATTAGTAGAGACCACAGGTGACAAGTTGGCAACTCAAGTCCAGTAGAAGTACTAGTCCTCCCAGCTTCCAGGTTATTTCATAATTAGCAATCCAAATCAGAAAAATGGTAATTTTACTAATCACAATTTGGTTCAATCATGGTATTCTTCATTTTAGCATCCTCACTTCTCAGCTCCAATAGATGCAAATAATGCAATCTAGTTAAAAGTCTGCACACCTCAGACCTCTCCTATGTTGCATTGTTGTTGCTTTGATCACTTGTGCAAGGAAATCAGTTGATCAAATGCAAGGTAGACCATCCTAGTTTGTAAGATCACTATTTCACATAAAAGTAACAGAAGCAACCCCATCTTTACAAAATATGTACAACTGACGTAATGAAACCAAGCACATTTAGGTTCACAAGTCAAAAGGTTGGCAAACCCAGTTGATTATTGGAAAAAGTTAAAGCAAACACTGCAACTTCAGTTTGACTATAGAGATATTCCACTTAAAAGTTGGCAAACCAACACATAGCTTGAAATGATCTGAACCAGGTAACTTCAATCCAAATTCTTGAAACTGAAATCCAGGTAGTTAGTTCAATCAAGCCAATCTAATCTGACACTCGTTCTGCCACAGAAATGACCAGCAGGCAAACAGAAGTAGACTCCAGTTCCAAATTGCTCAGAGAAACGGCATGTCATTTCACACATTTTCGTCAGGGTTTTTTCTTGGTTTTGATCCACAAAATTAGAATGGTAACAGAAGTCCAAACTTTGCATAACAAGATTCAGGGAGGAAGGGCCACTCCCTCTATCTGTAGGTTGAATCAGATAGCTTCAGCCCAAATTCTCGAAATTGAAATCCAGGTAGCTAAATTCAATGCAGATAACTTCTGAGCTAGTCTGACACTTCTCTGCCAAAGAAATGACCAAACAGCAAACAAACAGAAAGCTCCAGTTCCAACAATAATTGTTAAGATAAAACAACATCAGTTCAGATTTGTCTATTGGCAAGTACTCAGCATCTTTTCTTGGTTTTGATCTCAGAAATGAGAATGCGATAGATGAAAGACCAAAATGATCTTCTCTTGGTTTTGATCTCAGAAATGAGAATGCGATAGATGAAAGATAATGAGGGGTTGCAGCTCAAGGTTCATAAGGAGGAATGACTAATTTCTCAAGTTTGCATAAAATAGATGACAGCATAAACTGTGCAGAGAAGAAGTTGACTCCAGGAGATCAATAGCATGATTACCAACAATACTAAATAAGAGAATGCAACTTGGCTATAAGCTAGAGTTTGAACAATAATGAGAAGCTATACTAAATCAGGAACCATATTATGTTAGTACAGATCCTAAGGAAGGACATTATTGATTACGGAGCAGACCGTAAACGAAGATATGTGCCACTATATTAAATATGGAGACAAATAAAACAGTAAGGGGACTTACTAAATCAGGAACCATATTATGTTAGTACATATCCTAATGAAGAACAGCATGATTAGACCGTAACCGAAGATATGTGGCACCATATCAAATTAAATATCAAGAAACATTCCTAACTGTTTCCAAAATATTAAGTTTGAAAGATAAATTAATTAGGTTGAAAATGTAGATATTAGAAAGTAATCTTGCAAATGTCACCTTTAGCTTGAAGTTGTAAAATGAACAGGCCAACATCTAGCTGAGACCTACTCAAAACAGATTGAACCTGCACCAACGGATGGGCATGTAGGGTGACTGAATTATATCAAGCTATATCAAATACTCAAGAACATCTAAGCATGGTACCATGGTACTGTCCAAATAACTGAACCAACCAAACCATGAACCAAAATTGAGTAAGCGAACTGGAAGTAATGTTGTAGACAATAATCAGAACCAAGGGCATACTCAAAATAGATTGAACCTGCACCAACGGATGGGCATGTAGGGTGACTTAATTATATCAAGCTATATCAAATACTCAAGAACATCTAAGCATGGTACCATGGTACTGTCCAAATAACTGAACCAACCAAACCATGAACCAAAATTGAGTAAGCGAACTGGAAGTAATGTTGTAGAGAATAATCAGAACCAAGGGCATGTTGCTCTGGATGTGAATCATAAGACTACCATGGAGCATCCAAACAGCTACAGAATGTCCTGTGGAGGCCAGACCAAGTGAAGGTGCCAGAATTTTGAAGTTATCAGACAATTTTGAAGTTATATCAGACTGAACTTATCAAGGTATAAATAGTGAGTGGGATGCAGATAGGCCTGGCTTAGGGGAGAGCTTTCACATAGGAGCACCAACAAAGGTTGGAAGTTTTATCTCATCACATCTGCAAGAACTGTTGTTAATAAGTAGATTGTACTAGAAGCAAGCCTCCTTATAATTTCAATTGTTGGAGCTCAAATGATTTGCTAGGCATCCAAATATAAATTTAAGCGGTTGGAAGATATAAGGAATCGATCAGAACAGACGGAGGAGATATTAAACTGTGCAGACCAACCAAACAAATCAGGAGTCAAGAAGCTAAGCATCATATTTTTTTCAGTCTATTATTTCAAAAAATATCTGGTTCCAAAAGCATCTATGTTGAACATTGAATCCAAACAAACCTCGCATCTACCCATAATATCATGATGGCATTACAATCATTTCAAGGATAATGATAAAACTACTGTCAACCATAACCAAACCTCTACACTGCTCGATCTCCACAACCAATGCCCATCTGCATTCTTAAGAACGCGAACACCACAGCCGAGATTAGCTAATGCATAAATCCAGAGTCTCAAACCTTGTTTCGCAATCATCATTATCCATTGTTGAGCCAGAACAGCAAACTATTCAGATCTGAAACCACTGAAAGTAATTGAACCAGATAACCAAAATTGACCATGCACACCTTCCCCCCAATTTTGAGTGCTGATTATTGGATAAAGCTAGTCCCAACGCCAAACTAACCCTGCAACAACCACACGACAAACCGAGCACAGAAACATAGATGAAGCTAAATGAAGTAATCAAACCATAGATAGGAATCCCAAACCAGACTTCTATCACAAGAACAGACGGACAACCAATTAGTTGAGCGAGATGATCTGCGAAGGAATCCAAGCGACACCAGAATTAAAGCTACGCTCAAAGCATATAACATGATTAAACAGACCAAGTTTAGAAGTGTTAATGTGTAAACGATTTGTAGTTATAAAATTCCCCCATGCCACTTGAACCTCCAAAGTATGCGCCCCAACCTCCACAGTATGCTATCAAACCTTCCACTGCGGAACAGGATATCCAAAATTTTCACTCAGTAAAGTTTCCATAATTCCATAAAACTAGCATGCTGTCTCAAATATTAGAACAAATATTAGAACTGGTTAGAAGTAAACACATTCTGCTTGCCATTAACAGTTCTTCTATCAGTTCCTTCAAATGGAATAGGAGAAGCTGGTGATCTGCAGATGACTACACTATGATCATTATCTACTTTGAGGTAAGCACTTTAACTCAGAATGGAATAAGGGGTGGTGGTTGGTTTTGAAGAGTTGCAGAGATGTCAGAGGCCTCCTATTGCTCCTGTGCAACACCTAGCAATCTGCAATCAGTGAGAGACCACTCTATTGTAACCATCTATTTGACCCTTAAAACAGCAGAAAAATCAAACAAAGACAGGCACAGGGATGAGATAGGGATAAAGCCTGGTCAACTGGGGACAATTCCAGCAGCAAGTCCTATCTCTCTGCAGGTATGCCTCTCCAAACTGCACAATTATTACTAAGGAAGCATCAGAGGTAGCCCTCGAGGGAAGTCAAGTATTAAAGGAGAAGGGCTTGTTAGTGAACAAACACACGGAACCCCCCCCACGGTTCCGATTGCTCGAGCAGAATCCAGACTTCCCCTCCAATCCATCCATATAAAATCCGACTGCTGGAGAAGAATCACCAGCCCCAATATCAGAATTGCGGGGGACAGAAATTTATTGTAAAAGTACTGGACCAATAAGAAAGTAGTTGAGGTAGAGATGTCCAAACGATGACGTTCTCCCGACGCTATGAACTCATTTTTCCAGTCATCAAAAATCGATCTTCCTTCCTCCAAAACATCACCCCCGCTGTCTCTGCAGATCTAGCTAACAGCAATTGCCATACGGGCTTAGTCCTGTGGTGATCTTCACACCACCATGATATGATTTCAAAAGGAAATCAGAAACGACAGATGAACCAAATGAACCATAAGCAAACCTCCACCCTTCAACTAATCTCCTCCTTAAACCAGCAAGGACAAACCATTTTCCTTCTGCATCTAGGAGTAGGGACAAACACCCACAAGCGAGATCAGCCGTTAAAAGTATACGGAATCGACAAGTCTCGAATCCACCTCATCGACCCTGAAGACCGCTCGATAAAACCAAGGCCAGAGGACGATATCACACGCCGGGATTATTTGAGCCTGAAACCACCGATTCCGAGTGACAAAAACCAATGGACCGCCGGATCTGACGAGAGACTGACCTGCCTCAACCTCCCTGGTCCTTGGCACACGACGGCATGACCAACTCCGCCTCCCGATCGGAGAAAAATCCTGCAACCCACACGCTGAGAAGGCGAAACGAGGATCGAAACGAGAATACTGGAGAAGTCGAATCGAATCGTCGCAGGAATAATAAACCGTAAGCCAAACAAGTCGACCAAACTCGACTCGCTCCCCCGCGCCACACCCACACGGAAGCGGACCGCCTCCCAAAGGAATCTGCGAGGACGCAAGGGCAAACACCGGCGAAACAAATCAGCCGGAGAAGAAGAGTCGATCGAAATCGAAACGGAGAGAAGCAAGGCCCCAAGGGAGAAACGAAGAAACGCAAACGCGGCGAGGACGGGGGGAACAGGCAAGGCGCCGAACACCCGGGCTGGACGGGGAGAAGAAGCAAGGCAGAGCGCGAGGGGAAGAGGTCCGCCCCGTGGGCGCTATTTATGGGCGGGGGAGGGGCGGTGGGCGCCAGCCGGTGCGCGGGAATCCTTCGCGGACACGGCTCTGCTGCGCTGGCGCGCGCGGGGACCGGACGGTGGACGTTGGCCGCACGGCAAAGGAAAGACTGGCTGGCTGGCCGGGGTCGGTTCGGGGTCGGGTGGACGGACGGACGAAACGAGCGGGCGGCGGCGAAGGCGGTTGTTGAACAGGTCGTGTCCGGGTTGGTTTTGATTTTCGAACTGGCCGGTCGCCGCGAGCGGCCGGCCGGGTCGGTCGGGTTGATTCGTGGCTGGCGCCTCGGCAACGCGGAGATATTTCCGCGTTTCACGTGGTCATGGTGGTGGTGGGAGCGCGGCGGACCGGGAAATTTCTAGGCGCCTCGGGAGGTCCGTGGACCGTGGGTGGTGGTGGTGGGGTACACGTTGGCCTGCCGCGGATTGCCGACCGCTCGCTCGCTTCGGATCCCGTGCGTGAAAACATGTGCCGGGGTCCATTCAATTGTCGGTTTTTCTTTCATGTTGCCACAACCAAATTGGGCCAGTCTAGGCCTGAGAGAGAGAGGTGATTCCCTTTAGCCTCTCTATGTCGGCCCACGGTGATGGGTTTTGTTCGTTCTTAGTATCCGTTTTGTGTGGATTTTTTATCCATATTTTTTTAATCGTTTTGCAAAAGTATACTACGGTTTCAAAATTTTATATTTTTGTCAATCATTCCCGTGACTCACGGCGGTTTTAGGTCCACGGCGGTTAGTCAATAGCTCGTGGGCCCCATGGTTGTGGAGGTCAGCCGCTGTTGGCCACTGTGGTTACTGACAAACCGCCGTGCGCTACGGCGGTTGGCCTTGCCGCCGCAGCGCACGGTGGTAGGGCCCGTGCAGGCGTCGTGGTGTACGACGGTAGGTTTGCTGCCCTCTATATAAGCCGAAAATTAGTCCGGAAATGTCATAAAAATTCGAAGAAAAAAGAAATAGAGGGTTGGGAAGGAGAGGGGGAGGAGAGTGAGGGGACGGAGTAGCGAAGCTCTGCCGGTTCTTCGTTTCATTGTAAGTATTTCGTCGATTTAAACTCTTTTAGCAGCTACTTAGAAACTGTATTTAGTGATTCACTGCGTTTCTTTAGGTCTGTAGTATTAAAAATGTCATGTTGGTAGGGTTAAGGTTGAGGAGGAGAAGAGGGGAAGTGGAGGGTGCGGAGCAGTGAAGCTCTGCTACTTATTTTTTTAAAAAATTACACAGTACAACGCAGACGCTCACAATACGCACACACACTCACCCCTATGAATACACGTACGCAAACCCTACCCCTATGAGCACCACCGAAGGACCGAGCACCGGCAGATCTGGAGATTCTCGAAGTCACCAATGGCGCCTCGTCGTCGACGGGAACGTCGCTTACCACTTCTTCGCTTCACACTGATTTCACTAATTCCAGTAATTTCTATTTCGGTGTACTATAGATTTCTGTAGATATGTAGTTGTAGTTTAGTATATAGATCTGTAGTTGTCGTTTACAGATTTGTAGTTGTAGTGTAGTTTGTAGATCTGTAGTTGTAGTTTATATTACGTAACATAATTATTGTTAAGTGTGTAGATTGCGACTGATCAGTTTGTTAATGTAATTTGGATAAGTTTATTTGTTTCTTAGTCCCTGGATGTAGCATTTGATAGTAGTTACTACCTTTTATTATGAAAGACATATCGAAATCAGTCACAATCAAAATATATTATGGAATTGGAGATATTATATATGGTACACAAGGACTTGACTTGTCAAATTACAGTTCAGTTGAGAAAAATGTTTCAAGAGCAGGAGAAAGAACTTGGGAGGCTATAACCAACTGGCTGGTCAAGGCATTTTTAGTAGATTTAGAGCACTAATGCATGTCCGTGATGACACTAATCACCAGAATTACACCGGTGTATTGGGAGCTCGTGGCACTTGAAGGGACTCCACGATTGAGGAGTTTTATCATAAATGCATGTTGAGTTGGTTTGCCTGTGATTTTGTTTGTTCAAGTTTACCAGAAGGGTCGGTCTAGCAGTCAAGTCCATGACGAAGCTGAGGATGTGGACGAGTGGGAGGTGGTGAAGAGGGGGAAGGTGCTGAAGATGAGGAAGAAGGGGATTCTGAGGGTGAGCAGGCATCTATAGGTTATGTTGTCACTGGTGTTATTGATGAGGGAGAAGTAAACCCAGAGGTGATGAGACAATATCAGAGAGAGTTGGAAGCTGATGAACGTGCATTGGAAGAGGACTCTTCAGATGATGATTATGATTATGATGATGATGAGTCTGAGAATCATGTGCCCTTGCATTGGCGGAACTACGATTTCTCCCGGTGTACCGTTAATACAGTGAGAATGTGCCATGGGAGTACACGGAGAATGAGGTTTGTGTAGGCGCTATGTACCCCAGTACTGCACATCTGAAGGATGCAGTGAAGCAGTGGTCCACCTTGACTTTACACAGGGAGTTCAGGGTAGTCAAGAGCTCTCCTAGGATCTACGATGTGTGTTGCATGAAGGATGATTGTTCTTTTCGAGTGTATGCATATAAGGGGAAGTGGGACAATTACATACAGGTGAAAGAAGTGAAAGGTCACACTTGCACCCTTGATCGTATTGATGCAATGCACCGAAACATTTCAGCTAATTTTGTTGCAAGCCACATCCACCCTCACATAGTGAATAGCATTGAATATGCACCAAAAGCAATTATCGGTGCAATTGAGGAAAAATTTGGGTACACAATCGGTTACGGCAAAGCATACCAAGCAAAGAAGAAGGTGGGGTACTTATGAAGCATCCTACCACAATTTTCCTAGCTTGCTACACATAATAGTTCAGATGAATCCTGACAGCTACTATGATATAAAGGACTATCCTTGTGTGGAGAAATTAGGCAAGCTTGTGCTTCAGCGGTCATTCTTGGCATTGAGTGCCTACGTTGAGGATTTCAAATTGTGTCGACCGGTCATTTACATAGATGACACTTTTCTCACAGGCAAATACAAAGGAACAATCCTTACAGCTGTGGCAGCTAATAGTAACACTTTCTTTGGTCATTGCATTTGCTGAGGGGAAGAACGGTGACAGTTGGTACTGGTTCCTTGAGACATTGAAGAACATGGTGGTCCAGGATGTGTAGAATGTGTGTGATACACGATAGGCACAAAGGTATTTTGCAAGCAATCAATGACATGAAAGAGGGCAGCAATAGTAATACAGAGCTCCATTGTGGCAAGATGTTAAAAGCAGGTGGTGCGTTAGGCACATGAAAGCAAACTTCCATAGCCAGTTCAAGAACAAGACCCTAGCTAAATTGTTTGAGCGGTTGTGTGAGCAGACTCGGCAAAAGAAGTTTGATGTCATCTGGAAGAAATTAGATGAGCTGACAAAGAAGGCATCAAAGGAGATAGCAAAGATGTCAGTTAATCCCGAACCTGGAGAGGAGCCAATTTCTCTCAAGGATGTGGGATTAGATGGCCCTCAAGTCAGGCACAAAAGAGGGCGTGTTGTGAAGACCTTCAGCTAGTGGATTCAGAATGAGCCTAAGGAGAAGTGGTGTCTCATGTTTGACGAGGAATAGAACCACTAATTTTGCTGAGTCTTACAACTGTGTGCTCCGCGGTGCAAGACCTCTTCCTTTAGTTGGCATCATTGAGTTATTTATGTATCACACAATGTTGTACTTTCACACTAGGAGCCAGATAGCGGGTGAGGTTATTGTCGTATGGACCTCCCTGGGCCCACTACCTCGGTGGGTACCAGGACCGACTACTCGGTGGGCCCCTGGGACTACCCGACTTGTGTCGCACGGTACCTGATGGCGTGACGCGCAAGGACTACGGTGGATAAGTACTCGGAAAGGAAGCTATACATACCATGTATTGTGTAGAGGACTACTAGACGTACACGGCTAGTACTCTCTCCGTAAACCGACCTGTAACCCTGCCTCCCGGACTATATAAGGCGAGGCAGGGACCCCTCTTCTCTCATTACGCATCATCTTGTAATCACATCCAACCTGTCTAAATTGTGTGCCACGTGTCTCTTCCTTCGAGTTACCGATCTCGACAAGGCCACATTCATCTACCTCGGGTACTCCCCTTGGTAGGTTGCCAGTCTAAAACACCGACAGCTGGCGCGTCAGGTAGGGGATCTCGCCGAAGATCATATGGCGAACTCGACGGCTACAATCTTCATCAAGCCAACTGTCGCCTTCAACCGCGGCGACACCTTCGTCTTCGGCTCCTGGGTCTGCACTGCCGACGGCGCTGTCGTATGTACCTCCCTGGGCCCACTACCTCGATGGGTACCAGGACCGACTACTCGGTGGGCCCCTGGGACTACCCGACTTGCGCTCCACGGTACCCGATGGCGTGAAGCACAAGGAGTACAGAGGAGAAATACTCGGTTAGGAAGCTGTACATGTCCCGCACTGTATGGAAGACTCCTAGACGTACTCGACTAGTACTCTCTCCCTGTTCTGACTTGTAACCCTGCCTCCCGGACTATATAAGGCGAGGCAGGGACCCTTCTCTAGACATCTCATCTCACGGCGTACAATTGCACCATCTTGTAATCGTACCCAATCAATTCAGAGCTATGCAGCATACAGGACGTAGGGTATTACGCACCTCGCGGCCCGAACCTGTCTAAATTGTGTGCCACGTGTCTCTTCCTTCGAGTTACCGATCTCGGCGAGGCCACATTCATCTACTTCGGGTACTCCCCTTAGTAGGTTGCCGGTCTAAAACATCGACAGCTGGCGCGCCAGGTAGGGGATCTCGCCCGAGATCACATGGCGAACTCGATGGCTCCTGTCTACTTCAAGCCAACCGTTGCCTTCAACCGCGGTGACACCTTCGTTTTCGGCGCTTGGGTCTGCACTGCTGACGGCGCGGGATCCTTCCAGCGCCACCTCACCATGCCGCCCAACCCGGAGACCGGCTTCGTGACACTTCCTGAAGTTGTCACAGGCGAGCTCGCCGGCAAGTTCGGTGAAATTTCGCTTTTCGACCATTACACTGACTTCGAGCTCGGGTCTGCTTCCAACTCGAACTCGACGTCTCCGTGGGCTATCGCATGCGAGCCGGCTACTCAGCCATCGCATGTGGTCTCACCACCCTGTGAGCTCTCCATGCGTGGCCCCCGCATCGTCAGCAGGGCCCGCATGGAGGCTCCCTCTTCGCGCCGGGCCGGCAAGGAGCCCGTACCCGAGTACAACTCGGACTCCGACACCGCCCCCGGCCATGCTTCGGACTCCAACCCCCTCTGTGGCTTCTACTCGGACTCCGCGTACGAGTTCGACTTCGGGTCGGACCCAGAGGATCCCGAGTCCGAGGACAACACTATTGAGCATCCCTTATCAGGGCCGGCCTCTGGGCTAGTTATAACGTCCACACCTGCCGGGAGATTTGTCTACTGGCCAGACCGCAAGCCCGCTGACCTGATAAGTGGAGACTCACGCTATGTCGCCTACATCGACTCGCTCCCGTTCCAGGAGGGAAAACCACTTGCCCGAGCTGACTCGTACACCCCAACTGAGGTGGCAAGCTCTGAGTCCAGCCTTGGCACCCCTGATCGCCAAGTCTTCATGGCTGCCGGCGACACGCCTAGACCTTCAGGGACAGCTCAAGACAAGTACCTTGAGGACATCTCCGCAGACGAGCTGTCTGCTGATGCACCTGCAGACGAGACCGCCGCCAACAGGGACACTCGACGTGAGCGTAACAGGAAGCGCAACAAACGGCGCCGGCGTCTCCGAGACAACCTCCCCATCCGCAACCTTGCGGAAGCTCTCGAGGCGGTCGAGAGCAGAGTTCACACTACCCCTGAGCAATGTCTCATGTCGATCACAGCGATCTCACGCCAGGCTCAGGGAATACGCGCCAGAGAAGTCATCGCCAAGCTCGCTGAAGACGCTTACTTCATGCGGGTTGACAACAGGTTCAACCAGCCTCCTCCCGCCAGGAACCGCGACAACGAAGCTACAAGTCGCAGCACCGACCTCGGCCGCAACCGTACTCGGGCTGAGCTTCCAGCTCAGCCCAACCGTACTCGTGCAAACGCCGGCGGACCCTCACAGGGTGGCAACAGCAACCGCGAGGTCATCCCTCACCGCGCCCATGGCGGTGGCGGCCGTGACCCTGACGGTGGCAACAGCGACGACGGAAGCTCCAACCACGGAGCCAACAGGAGGGCCGGCGGCGGCGGCAGTCGTGGCAGTCGAGACCACACGAACAGCCACGCCTCTGGCGCCTCACAGGGCGGCTACGACGCCCGCCAGAAGATTGAAGAGCTGCAGCGGAAGAAGTCAGCCACTGCAGGCGACAACGACGGCTTCCCCGCTTTCTCACCTCGACTTCGCAACTTGCTCCTCCCCGACAAGTTCAAGCCTTTGGGGATCACCAAGTACGACGCGAAGCAGGACCCCATCCAGTGGCTCAGGTGCTACGCCCTCTCCATCGAGAACGCTGGCAGCAACAGCGACACCAAGTGCCTCTACTTCCCCTTCTGCCTGGACCAAGCCCCGCTCACATGGCTCGAGTCGTTGGACAAGCACTCGATCGACAAGTAGGACCGGGCGCGAAGGAGCGATTCAACGACAACTTCGCGGGCGCCATGGGCCGCTCGGGTACTCGCATGGACCTGGCCATGGTCAAGCAGGAACAAGGCGAGACCCTTCGCAAGTACATGCGCCGGTTCTTCGACAAGCGCGCCACTGTAGTCGACGTCACCGACAAGGAGGTCATCGACCTCTTCCAAGACGGCATATACCACCGCCGCACCTTTGAAGACTTCGGTCGTCACCGCCCCAAGTCCATCCCCCACCTCAAGGACATGATCACGTCCTGGGCGGATGAAGAAGACAAGGTCAACGCCAAGTACGACGCCATCCGTGGCAAGAACAAGCAGAACACAGGCGGCGGCAGCGGCAACAACGGGAACCAAGGCGGTCGCAACAACAACAACTACTACTACTCGGGTACCAACCACAAGCGTAAGCCAGACAACACCGTCGCGGCTATCCAGTGCCCTGCGAAGGAGAACTCGAAGAACTCCGGCGGCTTCAAATACTTGCTGAAGGAGAAGTGCCCGTGGCATCTGGATGGCAACCACACCACCGAGAAGTGCTACCAACTCAGGCGAGCACTCAAAAGTACTCCAAAGCCACCGCACCCTCACGACAAGAAAGGCAAGAAGAAGAACGACGGAGACAACAACGACTTCCAGGAGCCCGACAAGACTGTCAACATCCTCTTCGGCGGACTACCCAGCAGACTGCGACAACCCGCACAGGAAAATACCGTACTATCGCCTAAGACCGATCCACTTTGGTCATTAAGCAATAATAAAGTACCATCCTGTCGTAAGTTGCCGGGTTAACGCTCGGTAAATCACTTGAAGAGCACAAGGATCGAATATATGCATTAAAACTCACTCGAAGGCGAGTCCAGAGATACAACAATAGTGAAATCCAAATTCGTACCCCGAGGGGTTTATTTATTACAAACCATAGTTTTTGTCACGATGAAAAAGTTCAGAGTTTTTGAAAAGCAGCGGAAATAAACTAACGAAAGCGAAGACACCACGGGAGGCCATCCATGATGCTTTCAGAAGTCGTCCTCCACCCACTCCAGCTCCCAGCCGGGCGGGATCTCTCCGGGCCACACATCACTGAAGGCATTACCTGGATCAACACATTATAGCAAGGCCGAGTATACTAATACTCAAGCAAGACTTGTCGGTGATATCTACTTCACCAATTCTAGACCATGAAAGGCTTTTTGGCTACTGGGTTGCCTTTGCTAAAAAGTAACAAAGAGTAGGTCCTTACTTTCAAGATTTTAGCACAAGTTTTAGTGGGTTTATTCTTTACTACATTAGCCAACTAGAACAACCAAGTTGTACAATGCAATTAATCAAGCATCATCTTCATCAACTTCCATCATTAGGGATCTCATGACTAGTGGAGTAAGTAGTCTCGGATAACGGTGAGAGGCCGACAATCGATTGATTTAAACCTTGCAAGGTAGAAACAAACACACTGTAGGCTGTCCCCGTGAGGACAACTTTCCCAGGCCGTCCCCAAAAATCCCCGAGTCGGGATGAAAGGCCACAGTCTTTGGTGCAGGCTATCCAGCATACCCTGCGAGATACCCGGAGTCACCATACACCACCGGTGGCGAGCCGTGAGAGCGAATCCCAAGAGTAGTGACAGTTCCATCCCTAGCCGTCTCATTAAGGTACTAGGCTTACCGGTCCCATACCCGACATGTGCTTAGTACGTTCAAAAACTTAACCCACATAACCACTGGACCGGAGCCCAGATCCCATGCTCTTACCACGTGAGCAATCCATTTAAGGATACATTGTGATTCCTATCTAGGAACCTATTCTCGCGAGTGAGGTCATCACCCGACTTGTAACGGTCCTATAGCTTAGCAGCTATCGACCTATCATACTAGTAAGGACAAATGGTACCTATGGATCATGCATCTAGGGTTTCATTCAACTCCTGAACGTAAATGCACAATCATTCATAGATAATTGAATAAAGAACTTTAAAACTAGGTTAGATGCACCGGAGCTTGCCTTCGTCAGCTAGGTGAGCCTGGGCACCCTCGGTGTCGAGCACTTCCACGTACTGCAGAGAACCTTCCGCTCCTCCTTCCTCGGTTTCCGGGTCAAGGGAGTAATCTCCGTCCGGAAGATCTACACGGAATGCAATGCACGTTCAGGTGATGTGATAGTCGGTTGTCTTATACAACTCTTGGTTGGTCATATTCACCTTAACAAGCTTCTAGCAAGTGTTTCTCTTTTAGGAAGGTTATTAGTTGTACATGAGTTATTCTTTTACTGAATATTTGGATAAAGGTTTTTATTATACTTGTCATTTCATGTGAAAGCTTTAATTCCTTTTTACCCTCACAAGCAGAGGTATAAATATTATTTTTATTCATGAATTAATTTCTTATCAGCGATGATATTTAATTATCTTTTAATTATATTAATTAATATCTTCAAAAAGGAAAAAGAAGTAATTAGGGGTTTTCTTTATTTAACTTCCCTTTAATATTAAAAGGGCTTTTAAGCTTTTTATTAAACAATTAAATTACCAAAAATTAAAGGAGTGTTTCTTATGCCTACTAGCACCTATCCTGGTCCATTGGACCCACATGTAAGTGTTGGATGCTAGGAAATTAAATATTTTAGAAAATAACAAGGACTAGCTAGTGATTCAATTTAAATGCATATAAAAATAAATAAGCATCAATTTGATCCAAACTTTCTTATGCATGTCCTCTGGTCCTATACAAGCCCAGAGAACCAGCTCATACATAATTAGAGGATAAATATTTCTGGTAAGCCAAAAATCATGATTAATTCACAAGATGTGCATTTTGACATTACAAGACAGTGTGCGCAAGCTGAGCTCAAGGACATAAATATATTTAACAAGGAAAATCATTTAGGCAGTTTCTGAAAGAATGGAAAAGAATTTATTTAGCAAGATCTACTGCATACCTTTTGCAATTTTTGGCACAACATCTAGTCATGGCCTAACACACAACATATCCAAAATTGGGCTACAGAGGAGTTATGGATTTCAAGTTATGAGAGATCTAGGTTTAACACATTTGTATTTTTCATGTTAAAACTATTTAGAATCTAGCCATATGCAAATAACAAAAGAGGTGGGATTTCCTTTCCTGAACCTTACAAAATTGGTTTGGGATTTTTCTGATTTTTCTATGAATTTCTAGGCATTTTACAAGACCCTGGACTAATCTGCAAGAAAATCTGGATAAGGACCTTTACAACTAAGCCCTGCAATTTACGTGATGCACCCTAGAATTATTGAAATCGACGCAATCAGGTCCCTGGCCGGCCGGGCGGCGCGGGCAAGGCCGATCGCCGGCGAGCCGGGCGGCTCGCCGGCCGGGCAAGCGGCTCGGGGGTCAAGTGGCTCACCTAGAAGCGGTAGGGCTCGGGAGTGGAGGCGGGGAGTTGGCCGGCGGCGAGGTTTGGCGGTGGCCGGCGGCGGTGACCGCGGCGGCTCGGGAAAGGGCGGCGAGAAGGCGAAATGTGGGCAAACGAGCGAGCGCTGGAGCTTCACCAGAACCTAAGGAAGCTACTAGAGCAGCTGGCCGGCGACGAGCACGGGCGGGAGAAGCTAGCACCGAGCGGCGGCGGCCATGGCGGCGGGTGGTTTGGGTGGCGCGCGGAGGGGGAACAGGAGGGCTTAAATACGCAGCTCAGCGCGATCAGGGTGACGTAGGGGTGCCAGGGGAGATGCCCGTCGTGCTACGGCGGCTCGGGGCTCGCGCGCACGGCGGCGGCGGCACCACCGACGGACCGCGGGTCGCGCGCGCGTGCGCGCGCGCGCACGGCGCGCGCCGGCCTCGGGGCTCCTCGGGACGGGGGCGCGCCGGGGGCGCGGGGCCTCGGGATGGAGCATGCCTCGGCCGGTGTGGCCTCGGGTGGCGCGGGCGTGGACGCCGGGGCAAGGCCGGCGGCGGGCGGCGACGGCGCGCGCGCGGGCGCGCACGATGTCGCGCGTGGCGGCGCTCTGTGCTCAAAAGTGTTGCTGGTGCCCTGTTCAAACCGATTTTTCTCTAAAATTTTGAATAGAACTGGACCAAGTGATGAATACCAAAGTTGTAGATCTAGCTACCAACAACAATTTCTACAAAAGCCATATAGGGTTTTTTTGCCCAGATCAAAAGTTATTTGAATGCCAACTTTGAATGTCAGCAGGGTTTGGCAAACAGTGAATCCTGGCTTGCAAGGGATTTTTCAAGTTTTTCCTCTCAAAATTTGAAATGCCAATCTACATGAAAGTTGTGTCCCTCATCAAGATGTACAACTTTCATAAAGGTAGAATTTTAAGTGTATAGGTGAATTTTGGAGAACGCGACAAAAGTTCCGGCAGACACCTGTGGACACTGGGGTGGCAAAGGGTTTGACCCAACCTTTGACCATGGGTTGGCCCCACAAGTGTGATTACTAGTCAATTAGAGTCACTAGGGTGGGTTAGTGAGTTTTTCGAGGTGAGGGCCCAGGTTGACTATGGTTTGACCACGGTTGACCATTTGACCGGCTATTAAAGTTAATTAAAAACCTGCGGCGTCACAGCCTACCCCCCTTAAACGGAATCTCGTCCAGAGATTCGAGTTGATAACGAAGAGATGGGGAGGACTCACGGTTTCGAGACTGTAGGAAGCCCGGATACTTAGTATTAAGATAGTCCTCTGTCTCCCACGTTGCTTCTTCCTCCGTGTGATGGCTCCATTGGATCTTGTACATTCGCACGGTCTGCCTTCGGGTCTTTCGCTCTTTTTGGTCTAGTACTTTCAATGGATGCTCGATGAGCGAGAAATCTGGCTCGATCCAAGCATTAGCTTCCGTGATGATTTCATTCTCCGGCACACGCATTCCCTTCTTCAATTGAGTTACATGGAACACATTGTGAACTGCGGAAAACCATTCTGGCAATTGGATACGGTAAGCCACGGGTCCACATACTTCTATAACTTCATATGGTCCAATGTAGCGCGGGGCTAACTTTCCCTTGACTCCGAACCTTTGCACACCTTTGGTGGGGGATACCTTCAAATATACATAATCTCCCACTTCAAAGTGTCGAGGTGCGGTTCCTTTGTCATGGTAACTCTTTTGCCTCGTCCGTGCCATCTTCAAATTCTCTCTTATTACTTGTACCCTTTCTTCGACCTCTTTAACTAATTCCGGCCCAAAGAGTGTTCTCTCTCCGGCCTCTGACCAATTCAGCGGAGTGCGGCATCTACGTCCGTATAGAGCATCGAACGGTGCCATTTTCAAGCTGGCTTGATAGCTGTTATTGTAAGAGAACTCTGCCAAGGAGAAACACTTGTCCCAACTCTTGTCAAAATTCAAGATGCTTGCTCTCAACATGTCTTCTAAAATTTGATTTATCCTCTCCGTCTGACCATCGGTCTGCGGGTGATAACTGGAACTGCGGATCAACTGGGTTCCCAAGCACTCATGCAATTTTTCCCAAAAACGAGCTACAAACTGAGTCCCTCTATCCGAGATTATAGTCTTTGGGATTCCATGCAGACGAACTATGTGGTCCACGTACAACTCTGCATATTGTTGTACGGAATAAGTGGTGTGCACGGCAATGAAGTGAGCGGTCTTGGTGAGTCTATCCACAATTACCCAAATAGAGTCTTTCTTTCTAGCTGTTAGGGGTAAACCCACAATGAAGTCCATACTAATATCGTCCCACTTCCACATAGGTGTCGACAGGGGTTGGAGTACTCCTGCCGATTTCAAATGACTTGCTTTCATCCGGTGGCAAGTATCGCACTCGGCTACATACTTGGCTACATCCACCTTCATATTGGACCACCAAAAGTTCTGCTTCAGATCTTGGTACATTTTGGTACTACCGGGATGAATAGAGAATTTGGACCTGTGAGCTTCATCTAGAATGATTTTCTTAATTTCTGGGTCAACAGGGACCACTAGACGTTTCCCAAACCAAACCACATCCTGGTGATCCATCTGGAAACAAGTATACTTAGGCTCTCCTTCTGCTAGTTTCCGCCGGATGGTTTGAATATCTGCATCGTCGCGCTGGGCAGTGACAATTCTGTCATAAAGATTTGACTCGGCCGTCAAGGCATAAAGGATTCCCTGCGGTACCACTTCTAAGTTGAGCCTCCTCATTTCCTCACACAATGGTTCACTGACTGGCTCCAACTCTAGGTGGTTGCAATGATCTTTGCGGCTAAGAGCATCCGCAACAACATTTGCTTTGCCGGGATGATAGTGCACTTCTAGATCATAATCTTTAATCAACTCAAGCCATCTTCTCTGTCTCATATTCAACTCTGACTGGGTGAAGATGTATTTGAGGCTCTTGTGATCAGTGAAGATATTGCAATGATTACCCATTAGATAATGCCTCCATATCTTGAGGGCATGGACAACAACAGCTAACTCAAGATCATGGGTAGGATAATTGAGCTCATGGGGTCGAAGGGCTCGTGAAGCATAGGCAATGACTCGGCCCTCTTGCATAAGGACACAGCCGAGACCCGTGCCTGATGCGTCACAAAAGACTTCAAACGGTTTGGAATTATCGGGTTGAGCTAGCACTGGGGCTGAAGTTAGATGTTGCCTGAGGGTGTGGAAAGCTTTCTCACATGCTTCGCTCCACACGAATTTCACTCCTTTCTTGATTAATTCGGTCATGGGTTTTGCGATTCTAGAAAAGTCAGGAATGAATCGACGGTAGTATCCCGCCAATCCTAGGAAACTGCGGATTTGATGCACGGACTTGGGTGGTTTCCAATCCATCACCTCTTGAACTTTGCTAGGATCTACGGAGATACCATCTTGGGAAATGGTGTGCCCTAAGAATTTCACACTTTTCAACCAGAATTCGCATTTGGAGAACTTAGCATAAAGCTTGTGATCTCGCAAACGCTGAAGGACAACTCGGAGATGTTTGGCGTGATCGTTCTCGCTATTAGAATAGATGAGAATATCATCGATAAAGACCACGACAAATTTATCGAGCTCCGTCATGAACACGGAGTTCATGAGGTACATGAAGTAGGCGGGGGCATTAGTGAGTCCGAAAGACATGACCAAGAACTCGTAAAGACCATAACGAGTGGAAAAAGCGGTTTTAGGAATGTCGCAATGTCGAATCTTGATTTGGTGGTAGCCAGAACGAAGGTCGATCTTAGAGAAGACTTTGGCACCAGCCAATTGATCAAAAAGAACATTGATTCGAGGAAGCGGGTATTTGTTCTTGATGGTGACTGCATTGAGTGGCCGGTAATCTACGCACATTCTCAAGCTACCATCTTTCTTCTTAACAAAGAGGGCAGGGCAACCCCAAGGAGAAGAGCTCGGGCGAATATAACCCTTATCTAACAATTCTTGGAGTTGGGCTTTTAGCTCGGCTAACTCTTTGGGTGGCATGCGATAGGGTCTCTTAGAAATGGGTGCGGTACCAGGATGGAGTTCGATCACAAACTCGACATCTCTGTCTGGTGGCATACCAGGCAACTCATCGGGAAAGACATCCGGGTACTCACACACTACTGGAATTTCATCAAGAGAGGAGATAATGGTCACATAGGCACAAGACTCGGTACCGTCCCGGAAAGGTAGGTACAAGGTAGTGTGCCCGACCGTAGGAGAATTGATCTCTACGACCCTATCTGATACGTCTAGAATCACCTTATGTTGATTCATCCATTCCATACCCAAGATAACATCCATGCCAACCAAGTTTATGACGATAAGGTTTGTTGGAATGATTTTACTACCTAAACCCAAATTTACTCCTCGGATTAAGATATTGGAGGTGATTTGGCCTCCAGGAGTAATTATCTTGTAAGCGGAAGTGGTATGAGAACCCTTCAAACCCAGTTTGTTTATTAGCCTTTCACTGATGAAACTATGGGTAGCTCCCGAATCGAACAAAATCTTAACAGGAGTGTCGTTGATAGAGAATGTACCCGTGAGTACTAGAGCTCTTGCTGGGATGTCATTCATGGTAGTGAAGTTCAGCTTGCCTCGGCGCACTTGCACCATAGGCTTCTTAGCCGGAGTGGTAGGCTTGCTTCCTGCACCCTGATTCTGCGGGTTGGGCTTGATCTGCCTGGGCTTGGGACACTCACTAATGTAGTGCCCTGGCTGGCCACAGTTGTAGCAACGACGATCTCCAACATCGCGAGGAGGTGCATTAGGCTTTGGAGCCTCGCCGCCGGGCACCGCGGAACCGGGAAGTTCCCCGCGGGCTTGCTCCGAGGTGGCTTCATCGTCCGGCGCCCGGTTGAAGATTGCTCGGGATGGGCTCCGGAGCTTCCTTCTTCACAAAGCGAAACTTCTTGCCCGTTCCGCTGCCTGGGGCGAAACCAGACATCCTCTTGTTGTCCCCGTGGGCTTTCTTCATAGCATCCTCTTGGGAGATAGCCTTGTTTACTAGCTCATGGAAGTTTGCGAGCTCGAGCAGATTCAGACGCTCATACAGCTTGCCATCAAGCCCGTCACGAAACCTCTCCATCTTCTTGGCATCAGTATCAACATGATGCCCACCATACTGGCACAAGCTATTAAACTTCTGAGCATAGCGATACACTGAGTCAAATCCTTGACGGAGGGCCAACAGCTCCCTCATCTTCCTATCCACCAGTCCATTGGGAATGTAGTGGCTCTTGAAAGCCTGCTTGAACTCCTCCCAAGTCACAGCGTGCCCTCGCTGCATTGACTTGAAGTGGTCCCCCCACATCAAAGCTTCCCCTCGCAGTTGCAGTGCTGCGAAGTTGGCTTTGTTCTCCTCGGAGCAAGGCAACACAAAGGCAGAGAATTTTTCCTCTATGGCCTTGACCCAAGCCTCGGCTTCCAGAGGATCTTCTGCTTTAGCGAAGGTTGGTGGCTTCATAGCGATGAACTGGGCATACGTAGTGACCTGGTTAGGCCCCTCGTGGTTGGCCCCGTGTGGCGGCCCTCGGTTCATCTGCTGGGCGATCTGCTGCTGCGTCTGCGGGATCTGGCGCAGCACCTCTGTTTGGGTGGCCATGAAGGCCTCCGTCGGTGTCATGGGCGGGGGTGGTGGCAAGTCACCACTACCACTTGCTCCGAAACCGTTAGGAGAGCTGCGCATTGTTCCCACCATCTGAAAAGTGAGCTTTATTAGTGAGATAACCAAAAGCTTACTCCAAATGATGACAAGCACGATCATGCATAATCACATCTCATTAGCACTTAAACAATGAGGACAGCAACAATCAACAATATTCTATAGCCACCAAGATTCATATAATCGTTCTTCTCAACATGGTTAGGACTGCGATTACTCAATGCACGGCTCATAAATACCCTCGAACGATCATTGTCATTTCGGATACCAACGAAGGTGGCATACGAACGAGTACTTATTCGCTGGCAACGAGTGATGCCTCTAGAAATGCTTTGGTTTACCAACGTTCTTAGGCAAGAATGCAAAATTGACAAGCGTGGTCATTTGCAATGGTTTATCCAAGGATCTGGTATTCATACGCAAAAAGTTTCAAATTTGAATGACAAACGAAATTTACTTAAAGCATACATGCTTAAGCATTCTTTATTACAACACGATAGAACAAGGTTCAAAGACATTACAACTCGAATTTGAAACAACATGACATGACACGATACAAGTAGTTACTTGGCACGAAGACGTGCTGTCAAGCCAACTACTCTAAACATCTCAAGGACAACTCTGTCAGATCGACATCCTTCTTATCCATGCTGTCGGCAACCTAGTTGCCCACTGAAGCACCACTGTACGTAGGCGAAGCTGGGGGGAGTCGGTAGCGGTGGTCCTGCCTGGCTCGTCTGATCCAGACCGGACAAAGCCTGCTGCTCCTCCGGTGTGCTCGCATGCGGGGGCGTGGCGTAAGGCCACTATAGCCTGCAAGGCTGCCACCTGTACCTCGGCCTCCTGCACCTGCTGCTGCATATCAGCAATGTTCTGCAGTAGCGTCAGCCTCTCGATCTCGTGCGCATCGGCATCCTCCTCTAGTGCATGGTTTTCCTCCTCCAGATCTACGATCCTCTGTAAGCGATCACCTCTCTCAAGCTCCAACTGGAACCTCCTAGCACGCAGCCTGTCATTCTCCTGCTGCACTTGGGTAAGAGTGAAGTTCAGCTGCTGGTGTGCTGCTGAAAGCTGCTCCCAATCGCGCCTAGATGCCTCCAAGCGCTGCCCAATAATCGCTGCGGTGTTATAGCGCAACCCCTGAAGTGTGAAGACCACGTTCAGACAACGGGCTAGCGTCTGAGTAACATCCAACGGCTCTGCTAGGGTCAGTAACTCCCGTAGGTGGTCCATACGGTCCAACCATGCTGGGTCGTGAGGACTCACAGCAGGAAACAGTCCAAAAACGGAGAAAGAGCTACCACGGTGGGGTTGTGGTCACAGAAGTCTGTCAACACTCTGAGGGCGGCTGACTCAACGGACTCGTGAGTGATAAATCCCCAGTAGATAAATCTCAAGTCAAACCAGTCAGCGTGGTCTGGGTGTGGCAGAACAGTAACGATCACTCTGCAGCGGGGAACGCCAAAGCGCTCAAACTCCTTCACCTCGTAAGTCGGTGGGGTGAGGTAGCTCGGCGACCGAGTGCTTCCCACGCCAGGCGCGGAAAACCCTCCCAGTGCAACCCGTTGGTACGGATCGTACCGTCAGCGTCGAACTGGTGGAACACGGGGAAATCCATCTGTACACAAATGTAACTCATGTCAGGTCTCAAAGAGAACGGCATGTCAAATGGTGAAGTTCTAGCAGCTGTGAATAAAAATTCATAACCAAAAATCCAGAAACCTCAAAAATTTCCCAAGTTTTAAATTAATCCTTTAATACTTTTAATTGAAATTTTAAGGCTAAGCATCGAACAAGGAACAAGGTGGATGGTCCTGAACCTAGATGTGCCTATGAAAGTGTAAACCAACCCAAACGAACTAGGATTGAGACTTGCTATTTACAAGATAGCTAGTTCAGGAACACTTGTTTTCAGCAATTTGGTTTAATTAAACCTAGCACAAGGTAAACAATTTTTTTTAAAAAAATTTCGGCAGCATGACGGCTAGGTATGAGAGGTACTTTAGTTTATAAAAAGCACACACTATCATAATCTTCCTTAGAGAGCATATGGTGTTTCGATTTTTGGGTCCAATTTAGTTGTTTCGATTTTTAACATGCATGCAAGACGTCCTATTCGACCTCACATGGCAATCAAGCCATAAATCGAAGTTAGTGCCGGTGGCAAGGCTTTTAATCGTCTCTCCCTATAATATCTAGTCGAGAGCTATACGGTACTCACTTAACGACTAACGAAGCGCTGTTATGTACCTGCAGAAAACGAACCTTTCGTTCCAGCACGTCACGAAAGCGTCCCCATTCATTATCGTTCACTATAGAAACGATATCCATGCGTAAAGCCGCTGCATGGACAGCGTCCTATTTAAGACTCTGGCGCGACGTGAGTGCCCATTGCAATAGTCCTCACTCACCCCTCACGGACTTTCCGTGGTACCATCACGTATGGCAAAACGTGACGAGACTCAGACGCGACGTGACACCCATTGGAATAGGTCCCACTAGTCCCTCACAGGACTTCCCTGTGGTACCACCACGTATGGCAAAACGTGATGAACTAGTATGGTTGTGCGAGAAGGTAAGTCTGACATAAAGTAATGTGCTGGGAGTTAGCAAAATAAACCATAGGTTATTTAAGCCACCTGAAAGAACCCAAAGTTCCCTCTAGGGCCTCTCGGTCTAGTTTATCCTTAACGGACCAATGTATTTTTGGAAAATCAGAAAATCTTGGCATATTTTATTCAAAAACCATTGATTAAGGTTTATTAATTAATCTCTGGTGCATATAAGCTCTGATGCCAACTGTGACAACCCGCCCAGGAAAATACCGTACTATCGCCTAAGACCGATCCACTTTGGTCATTAAGCAATAATAAAGTACCATCCTGTCGTAAGTTGCCGGGTTAACGCCCGGTAAATCACTTGAAGAGCACAATGATTGAATATATGCATTAAAACTCACTCGAAGGCGAGTCCAGAGATACAACAACAGTGAAATCCAAGTTTGTACCCCGAGGGGTTTATTTATTACAAACCATAGTTTTTGTCATGATGAAAAAGTTCAGAGTTTTCGAAAAGCAGCGGAAATAAACTAACGGAAGCGAAGACACCACGGGAGGCCATCCATGATGCTTTCGAAGTCGTCCTCCACCCACTCCCGGCTCCCGGCCGGCGGGATCTCTCCGGCCACACATCACTGAAGGCATTACCTGGATCAACACATTATAGCAAGGCTGAGTATACTAATACTCAGCAAGACTTACCCGTCGGTGATATCTACTTCACCAATTCTAGACCATGAAAGGCTTTTTGGCTACTGGGTTGCCTTTGCTAAAAAGTAACAAAGAGTAGGTCCTTACTTTCAAGATTTTAGCACAAGTTCTAGTGGGTTTATTCTTTACTACATTAGCCAACTAGAACAAACAAGTTGTACAATGCAATTAATCAAGAATCATCTTCATCAACTTCCATCATTAGGGATCTCATGACTAGTGGAGTAAGTAGTATCGGATAACGGTGAGAGGCCGACAATCGATTGATTTAAACCTTGCAAGGTAGACCCAAACACACGGTAGGCTGTCCCCGCGAGGATAACTTTCCCAGGCCATCCCCAAAAATCCCCGGGTCGGGATGAAAGGCCACAGTCTTTGGTGCATGCTATCCGGCATACCCCGTGAGATACCCGGAGTCACCATACACCACCGGTGGCGAGCCGTGAGAGCGAATCCCAAGAGTAGTGACAGTTCCATCCCTAGCCGTCTCATTAAGGTACTAGGCTTACCTGGTCCCATACCCGACATGTGCTTAGTACGTTCAAAAACTTAACCCACGAACAACCGGACCGGAGCCCGCATCCCATGCTCTTACCACGTGAGCAATCCATTTAAGGATACATTGTGATTCCTATCTAGGAACCTATTCTCGCGAGTGAGGTCATCACTCGACTTGTAACGGTCCTATAGCTTAGCAACCTATCAACCTATCATACTAGTAAGGACAAATGGTACCTATGGATCATGCATCTAGGGTTTCATTCAACTCCCGAACGTAAATGCACAATCATTCGTAGATAATTGAATAAAGAACTTTAAAACTAGGTTAGATGCACCGAGCTTGCCTTCGTCGCCTAGGTTAGCTCGGGCACCCTCGGTGTCGAGCACTTCCACGTACTTGCGCAGAACCTTCCGCTCCTCCTTCCTCGGTTTCCGAGACAAGGGAGTAATCTCCGTCCGGAAGATCTACACGGAATGCAATGCACGTTCAGGTGATGTGATAGTCGGTTGTCTTATACAACTCTTGGTTGGTCATATTCACCTTAACAAGCTTCTAGCAAGTGTTTCTCTTTTAGGAAGGTTATTAGTTGTACATGAGTTATTCTTTTACTGAATATTTGGATAAAGGTTTTTATTATACTTGTCATTTCATGTGAAAGCTTTAATTCCTTTTTACCCTCACAAGTAGAGGTATAAATATTATTTTTATTTATGAATTAATTTCTTATCAGCGATGATGTTTAATTATCTTTTAATTATATTAATTAATATCTTCAAAAAGGAAAAAGAAGTAATTAGGGGTTTTCTTTATTTAACTTCCCTTTAATATTAAAAGGGCTTTTAAGCTTTTTATTAAACAATTAAATTACCAAAAATTAAAGTAGTGTTTCTTATGCCTACTAGCACCTATCCTGGTCCATTGGACCCACATGTAAGTGTTGGATGCTAGGAAATTAAATATTTTAGAAAATAACAAGGACTAGCTAGTGATTCAATTTAAATGCATACAAAAATAAATAAGCATCAATTTGATCCAAACTTTCTTATGCATGTCCTCTGGTCCTAAACAAGCCCAGAGAACCAGCTCATACATCTAGGAACTTTACTGATCTGGGTTTATTAATTTATAAAGGAAAACATGCATAATTAAAGGATAAATATTTCTGGTAAGCCAAAAATCATGATTAATTCACAAGATGTGCATTTTGACATTACAAGACAGTGTGCACAAGCTGAGCTCAAGAACATAAATATATTTAACAAGAAAAATCATTTAGGCAGTTTCTGCAAGAATGGAAAAGAATTTATTTAGCAAGATCTACTGCATAACTTTGTGCAATTTTTGGCACAACATCTAGTCATGGCCTAACACACAACATATCCAAAATTGGGCTACAGAGGAGTTATGGATTTCAAGTTATGACAGATCTAGGTTTAACACATTTGTATTTTTCATGTTAAAACTATTTAGAATCTAGCCATGTGCAAATAACAAAAGAGGTGGGATTTCCTTTCCTGAACCCTACAAAATTGGTTTGGGAGTTTTCTGATTTTTATATGAATTTCTAGGCATTTTACAAGACCCTGGACTAATCTGCAAGAAAAGCTAGATAAGGACCTTTACAACTAAGCCCTGCAATTTACGCGATGCACCCTAGAATTATTGAAATCGACGCAATCGGGTCCCTGGCCGGTCGGGCGGAGCGGGCAACGCCGATCGCCGGCGAGCCGGGCGGCTCGCCGGCCGGGCAAGCGGCTCGGGGGTCAAGTGGCTCACCTAGAAGCGGTAGGGCTCGGGAGTGGAGGCGGGGAGTTGGCGGCGGCGAGGTTTGGCGGTGGCCGGCGGCGGTGACCGCGGCGGCTCGGGAAAGAGCGGCGAAAAGGCGAAATGTGGGCAAACGAGCGAGCGCTGGAGCTTCACCAGAACCTAAGGAAGCTACTAGAGTAGCTGGCCGGCGACGAGCACGAACGGGAGAAGCTAGCACCGAGCGGCAGCGGCCATGGCGGCGGGTGGTTCGGGTGGCGCGCGGAGGGGGAACAGGAGGGCTTAAATACGCGGCTCAGCGTGATCAGGGTGACGTAGGGGTGCCAGGGGAGATGCCCGCCGTGCTACGGCGGCTCGGGGCTCGCGCGTACGGCGGCGGCACCGCCGACGGACCACGGGTCCGCGCGTGGCGCGCGCGTACACGCGCGCGCGGCCTCGGGGCTCCTCGGGACCGGGGCGCGCGGCGGGGGCGCGGGGCCTCGGGGATGGAGCATGCCTCGGCCGGTGTGGCCTCGGACGGCGCGGGCGTGGACGCCGGGGTAAGGCCGGCGGCGGGGCGGCGGCGGCGGCGCGCGGGCGCGCACGACGTCGCGCGTGGCGGCGCTCTGTGCTCAAAAGTGTTGCTGGTGCCCTGTTCAAACCGATTTTTCTCTAAAATTTTGAATAGAACTGGACCAAGTGATGAATACCAAAATTGTAGATCTAGCTACCAACAACAATTCCTACAAAAGCCATATAGGGTTTTTCTGCCCAGATCAAAAGTTATTTGAATGCCAACTTTGAATGTCAGCAGGGTTTCGCAAACAGTGAATCCTGGCTTGCAAGGGATTTTCAAGTTTTTCCTCTCAAAATTTGAAATGTCAATCTACATGAAAGTTGTGTCCCTCATCAAGATCTACAAATTTCATAAAGGTAGAATTTTAAGTGTTTAGGTGAATTTTGGAGAACACGGCAAAAGTTCCGGCAGACACCTGTGGACACTGGGGTGGCAAAGGGTTTGAATCAACCTTTGACCATGGGTTGGCCCCACAAGTGTGTTTACTAGTCAATTAGAGTCACTAGGGTGGGTTAGTGAGTTTTTTGAGGTGAGGGCCCAGGTTGACTATGGTTTGACCACGGTTGACCATTTGACCGGCCATTAAGGTTAATTAAAAACCTGGGGCGTCACACAGACAGGAGCAAAAGACTACTCGTCGAGAAGTCATGAGCGTTGAACCAGCGGTCCCGACCCCTCTCAGGTGGTCGGAGGTACCCATTACCTTCTCTCGCGCGGATCAATGGACCAGCTTCTCCGAACCAGGGCGGTTCCCTCTCGTCCTGAAGCCGGTGGTCGTGGGCTCCAAGCTCAACAAGGTCCTCATCGACGGTGGAAGCGGGCTCAACGTCGTTTTCACCAAGACCTTGAAGAAGATGAAGCTCGAAATCACCCACATGCTCACCAAGAGCAACACGCCTTTCTACGGCATCGTGCCCAGTAACGCGGCTATCCCACTGGGCTCAGTGGTCCTGCCAGTTACCTTCGGGGAATCTCGGGACAACTATCGTACCGAGTACATCAAGTTCGAGGTCGCGAACTTCGAGACATCCTACCATGCCATCCTTGGCAGACCGACAATCGCCAAGTTCATGGCGGTGCCCTACTACACCTGCTTGGTACTCAAGATGCCAAGCCCAGCAGGTGTACTCTCTCTCCAAGGGGACTTGAAGATCTCGCACGACTGCGATACGGAAGCCGTGGAGATCGCCTCTACGAATCAAGTACCCAATGCTATGATGGAGGTCTACGCTGCGTCGAAGAAGCCTGCTACAAGTGAACTCGACATCCCTGAGAAGTCTGACAAAGCCAACAAGCCTCAGCCAGCTGAGGAGGTCCTGGTCAAGATGATCGACCTCGGGACAGGCGACTCCAGCAAGACCACCATCATCGGGGCCGGCCTCGACCCCAAATAGGAAGACGCGCTCATCAACTTCCTCCGGGCTAACCGCGACATCTTCGCGTGGAAGCCCGTGGACATGCCAGGAGTGCCCAGGGAGTTGATTGAGCACTGCCTCAACGTCGATCCTAAGGCCACCCCAAGCGACAACACCTCCGACGTTTCGCCGACGATAGACGGGACACCATCAGGAAGGAACTCGCCAAACTACTCGCGGCTGGTTTCATCAGAGAAGTCTTCCATCCTGAGTGGCTCGCCAACCCCGTCCTCGTCCGCAAGAAGAACTCGAACGAGTGGAGGATGTGCGTCGACTACACAGATCTCAACAAACACTGCCCCAAGGACCCCTTCGGGTTGCCGCAGATTGATCAAGTCATCGACTCCACGGCGGGCTGTGACCTGCTCTCGCTTCCTCGACCGCTACTCCGGTACCACCGGATCGCGATCAAGGAAGAAGACCAGGAGAAGACCGCGTTCATCACCCCGTTTGGCGCGTACTGCTACACGACCATGTCCTTCGGGTTGAAGAACGCCGGCGCCACCTATCAACGAGCTATCCAGGCCTGCTTCAAGAGGTAGCTCAACAAGACCGTCGAAGCCTACGTGGATGACGTGGTCATCAAGACCAGAAACTCCAGTACCCTCATCGACGACCTTGAAGAGACTTTCGCATCCCTGCGCAAGTACCGCTGGAAGCTCAACCCGAAAAAGTGCGTCTTCGGCGTACCTTCGAGCAAACTACTCGGCTTCATCATCAGCCAACGCGGCATCGAAGCCAACCCCGAGAAGATCTCCACCATCACCAACATGAAAGCTCCCACGTGCATCAAAGACGTCCAGAAGCTGACCGGGTGCATGGCGGCCTTGGACAGATTCATCTCGAAGCTTGGAGAACGGGGGCTCCCCTTCTTCAAACTACTCAAGCACCAAGAGAAGTTCGTGTGGACTCCAGAGGTGGACCAAGCCCTTGCCCAGCTCAAGGACTTCCTATCGAAGCCACCAGTCCTCACGGCTCCTCGCAAAGGCGAGCAACTACTGCTCTACCTCGTTGCGACTACTCATGTGGTCAGTACTGCCATCATCGTCGAGCGGAAGGAAGACGGCCACGCCTATCCAGTCCAGCGTCCAGTCTACTCCGTCAGCGAGGTGTTGTCAGAGTCCAAGGCACGCTATCAGCCTGTGCAGAAGCTTCTGTATGCAGTACTCATCACCTCGCGGAAGCTACGGCACTACTTCCAGGAGTACTCAATCTCCGTTGTCACCGACTACCCGCTCGGCGACATCTTGCGGAACCAAGATGCTACTGGAAGAATCTCCAAGTGGGCAGTCGAACTCGGCGCCCTCACCATCGACTTCAAGCCACGCATAGCCATCAAGTCGCAAGCTCTAGTCGACTTCATGGCAGAGTGGCGGGAGAATCAGCTACCTACCCCAACCGTGCGACCAGAGCATTGGGTGATGTACTTCGACGACTCACTCAACCTCAAGGGCGCAGGTGCAGGGGTACTCCTGATCTCTCCAACGGGCGAACAACTCAAGTGCGTCCTGCAAATCTTCTGGAAGGTCTCAAACAACGAAGCCGAGTACGAAGCTCTCCTACACGGGCTCCGCCTCGCGGCTTCACTGGGTATCAAGCGGCTACTAGTCTACGGCGACTCCGCAGTGGTCATCAACCAAGTCAACAAGTCTTGGGACCACAACAAGGAGAACATGGACGCCTACTGCCTAGAAGTCCGCAAGCTTGAGAACAAGTTCTATGGTCTCGAGTTCCACCACATCGTCTGCAACAACAACGTTGCAGCGGACGTCCTCTCGAAGCTTGGTTCTACTCGCGCTCAAGTACCAGCGGGTGTCTTTGTCCACGAGCTTCACGCGCCATCCATCCCGGAGCCGGCGCCACTGACCATTGTCCCAGCGCATCCGCCAGCTGGCCAGGAGGTCATGATGATCGACGTGGACAGGAGGCAACCCTTCATCGACTACCTCAGCGAGCAGAAGGTTCCCTCGGACAAGAACTTGGCTGAGCAGCTCATCCGCCGCGCCAAGTCCTATGTCCTCGTCGGAGACAAGCTTTACAAGCGGGGCGCATCTTCTGGAGTACTCATGAAGTGCGTCCCCAGACAAGAAGGCAAGGACATCTTGGAGGAGATCCACAAGGGCGTCTGCGGGAGCCGCGCGTCTTCTCGCACGCTGGTCAGCAAGGCTTTCCGGTGAGCCTTCTACTGGCCCACAGCTCTGGGCGACGCCGAAGAACTCGTCAGGAGGTGCCAAGGATGCCAATACTTCGCCAAGCAGCAACACGTCCTGTCGTATGGACCTCCCTGGGCCCACTACCTCGGTGGGTACCAGGACCGACTACTCGGTGGGCCCCTGGGACTACCCGGCTTGCGCTGCACGGCATCTGAAGGCGTGGAGCACAAGGACTACACAGGAGTAGTACTCGGTTAGGAAGCTGTGCATGTTCCGCACTGTACAGAGGACTCCTAGACGTACTCGACTAGTACTCTCTTCCTACTCCGACTTGTAACCCTGCCTCCCGGACTATATAAGGCGAGGCAGGGACCGATCCCCTCATCCAATCTCATCTCATACAACCCACGGCGCACCATTGCACCATCGTGTAATTGTGCCCTATCAATCTAGAGCTACGCAGCATACAGGACGTAGGGTATTACGCACCTCGCGGCCCGAACCTGTCTAAATTGTGTGCCACGTGTCTCTTCCTTCGAGTTACCGATCTCGGCGAGTCACATTCATCTACTTCGGGTACTCCCCGTAGTAGGTTGCCGGTCTAAAACACCGACACCGGCGCGCGGTGTAGGGGCCCTCGCTCGAGATCACATGGCGAACTCGACGACTTCCGTTCACATCAAGCCAACCGTCGCCTTCAACCGCGGCGACACCTTCGTCTTCGGCGCCTGGGTCTGCACTGCTGATGGCGCGAGCTCCTTCCGCCGCCGCCCGACCATGCGGCCCAACCCGAGGACGAGCCTCGTGACGCTTCCCGAGGTCGTCACAGGCGAACTCGCCGGCAAGTTCGGCGAAATTTCGCTCTTCGACCACCACGCTGACTTCGAGCTCGAGTCCGTCTCCAACTCGAACCCGAAGTCGCCATGGGCCATCGCATGCGAGCCGGCTGCTCAGCCATCGCAGGCGGTCCCTTCACCACGCCAGCGCTCCGTGCGTGGCCTTCGCGCCCTTAGCCGGGCCCGCACGGAGGCTCCTACTCCACGCCGGGCCGGCAAGGAGCCCGTATCCGAGTGCATCTCGGACTCCGACGCCGTCCCCGACCACATTTCAGACTCCAGTCCTCTCTCCGAGTTCTACTCGAACCCGGATTACGAGTTCGACTTCGGGTCGGACCCTGAGGAGCCCGAGTCCGAAGATGACTCCGCCGAGCTTCCCTTGTCGGGCCGCCTGCCGGGCTGGTTATAAGATCGACGCCGCCGGAAGATACGTCTACCGGCCGTACCGCAAGCCGGACCGAACCGACAAAGGAGGACTCACGCTACGTCGCCTACATCGACTCACTACCGTTCCGGAGGGAACACCACTAGCCCAGCCGACTCAAACACACCAACCGAGGTGGCACCCTCGCGAGTCCGGCTTGGGTACCCCCGATCGCCAAGTCTTCATGGGGCGCGGCGACAACACCCCAGACCCTCGGTGCACCGGCCGAAGACAGTACACGGAGGACATCTCCGCGTACGAGCCGTCCGCCAACGCACCCGCGGACGAGACCGTCGCCAACCGGGGACGCCCGACGCGAACGCAACAGAAGCGTAGCGAACGGCGCGGCGGCTCGAGACAACCTTCCCATCCGCAACCTTGCGGAAGCTCTCGAGGCGGTCGAGAGCAGAGTACACACCACCCCCCGAGCGCGTGCCTCATGTCGACCGCGCCGATCGCACGACGGGCTCGGTGGCATACGCGCCGGAGAGGTCATCGCCAAGCTCGCCGAAGAAGCCTACTTCATGCGGGTCGACAACGTAGCCGCCCAACCTCTCCCAGCTAAGCCCCGCGACAACAAAGCTACTAGTCGCAGCGCCGATCCTGGTCCCAACCGTACTCGAGCTGACCTCCCGGCTGATCTAAACCGCCGCCGCTCCAACGCCGGCGGACCTTCACGACAAGACCAAGGTAACCGAGAAGTCGTTCCCCACCGTGCTCCGGCCGGTGGCGGCAGCAACGACCCTGACGGCGGCGGCAGCGACGGCGGCAGCCTCCAACCACGGGGTCAACGAGAAAGCCGGAGGCGGCGGCGGCCGCGGCGGCCGTGGCCACACGCAAAGCCACGCCTCCGTGCCTCTCATGGCGGGTACGATGCTCGCCGGAGGATCGAGGAGTTGCGGCGAAGAAGTCGACCACCGCCGCCGAAGGCGACGGCTTCCTCGCCTTCTCACCCCGCTTCGCAACCTCGCTCCTCCCCCGACAAGTTCAAGCCTTTGGGGATCACTAAGTACGACGCGAAGCAGATCCCATCCGATGGCTCCGATGCTACGCCCTCTCCATCGAGAACGCCGGCGGCAACACCGACACCAAGTGCCTCTACTTCCCCTTCGTCCGGACCAAGCCCCACTCACATGGCTCGAGTCGCCGGACAAGCACTCGATCGACAAGTGGGACCACCGAAGGAGCAGTTCACGAGCAACTTCGCGGGCGCCATGGGCCGCTCGGGTACTCGCATGGACCTTGCCATGATCAAGCAGGAACAAGGTGAGACCCTCCGCAAGTACATGCTCCGCTTCTTCGACAAGCGCGCTACCGTCGTCGACGTCACCGACAAGGAGGTCATCGACCTCTTCCAGGACGGCCTCTACCATCGCCGCACCTTCGAGGACTTCGGTCGTCGCCGCCCCAGGTCCATTCCCCACCTCAAGGACATGATCACGTCCTGGGCGGATGAAGAGGACAAGGCCAACGCCAAGTATGACGCCATCCGCGGCAAGTCCAAGCAGAACCAGGGCGGCGGCAGCGGCAGCAATGCAAACCAAGGCGGCCGCAACAACAACAACAACAACAACTACTCGGGTTCCAACCGCAAGCGCAAGCCAGACAACACCGTCGCGGCTATCCAGCGCCCTCCGAAAGGGAACTCGAAGAAGAATTCCGGCGGGTTCAAGGACCTGATGAAGGAGAAATGCCCGTGGCATCCAAACGGCAACCACACCACCGAGCAGTGCTACCAGCTCAGGCACGCACTCAAGGATACGCCGGAGCCACCGCACCCTCACGACCAAAAGGGCAAGAAGAAGGACGGCGACGACAACGACTTCCAAGAACCCGAGAAGACCGTCAACGTCCTCTTCGGCGGAGCGCCGGCAAGGGGCGGGAGCGAAGGCTACCCGTCGAGAAGTGATGTCCATTGAACCGGCCGGTCCCGACCCCTCTCGGGTGGTCGGAGGTACCCATCACCTTCTCCCCGCGCGAACCAATGGACCAACTTCTCCGAACCGGGACGGTTCCCCCTCGTCCTGAAGCCAACAGTGGCGGGTTCCAAGCTCAACAAGGTGCTCATCGACGGCGGAAGCGGGCTCAACGTCCTCTTCACCAAGACCTTGAAGAAGATGAACCTCGACGTCACCCCCATGCTCACCAAGAGCAGCACGCCCTTCTACGGCATCGTCCCAGGCAACGCGGCTATCCCACTGGGCTCAGTGGTAATGCCAGTTACTTTCGGGGCGTCTCGGGATAACTACCGCACCGAGTACATCAAGTTCGAGGTCGCGGATTTCGAGACTTCCTACCACGCCATCCTCGGCAGACCGGCCGTCGCCAAGTTCATGGCGGTGCCCCACTACACCTACTTGGTACTCAAAATTCCAAGTCCAGCCGGCGTACTCTCCCTCCAAGGGGACTTGAAGATCTCCCACGACTGCGATACGGAAGCCGTGGTGATCGCCTCCACGAACCAAGTACCCAATGCAATGATGGAGGTCTACGCCGCGTCGAAGAAGCTCGCTACGAGCGAACTCGACATCCCGCAGAAGTCCGACAAGGCATCAACAAGCCTCGCCCACCCGAGGAGGTACTCGTCAGGACGGTCGACCTCGGAACGGGCGACCCCAAAGAAGACCACCACCATCGGGGCCGGCCTCGACCCCAAATAGGAAGACGCGCTCATCGCCTTCCTTCGGGCTAACCGCGACATCTTCGCGTGGAAGCCGACGGACATGCCAGGAGTGCCCAGGGAGCTGATTGAGCACTGCCTCAACGTCGATCCAAAGGCCACCCCCAAGCGACAACACCTCCGGCGCTTTGCCGACGACAGACGGGACGCCATCAAGAAGGAGCTCGCCAAGCTCCTAGCGGCCGGCTTCATCCGAGAAGTCTTCCATCCTGAGTGGCTCGCCAACCCCGTCCTCGTCCGCAAGAAGAACTCGAACGAGTGGAGGATGTGCGTCGACTACACCGACCTCAACAAGCACTGCCCCAAGGACCCCTTTGGGTTGCCGCGGATTGATCAAGTCATCGACTCCACGGCGGGCCGCGACTCGCTCGCTTCCTCGACCGCTACTCCGGTACCACCGCATCGCAATCAAGGAAGAAAACCAGAGAAGACCGCGTTCATCACCCCGTTTGGCGCGCATCGCTACACGACCATGTCATTCGGGTTGAAGAACGCCGGCGCTACCTATCAACGGGCCATCCGGGCTCGCTTCAAGCGGCAACTCAACAAGAACGTCGAGGCCTACGTGGATGACGTGGTTGTCAAAACCGGGGACTCCGGCACCCTCATCGACGACCTTGAAGAGACCTTCGCATCGCTACGCGAGTACCGCCGGAAGCTCAACCCGAACAAGTGCGTCTTCGGCGTCCCTTCGGGCAAGCTACTCGGCTTCATCATCGGCCCGCCGCGGCATTGAAGCCAACCCCCGAGAAGATCTCCGCCATCACCCAAGATGAAAGCTCCCACGAGCATCAAGGACGTCCGTAAGCCGACGGGGTGCATGGCGGCGTTGAACAGATTCATCTCGAGGCTAGGAGAACGGGGCCTCCCCTTCTTCAAACTACTCAAGCATCACGAGAAGTTCGTGTGGACTCCGAGAGGCGGATCAAGCCCTTGCCCGGCTCAAGGACCTTCCCGTCGAAGCCGCCAATCCTCACGGCTCCTCACAAGGGAGAGCGCCCATCGCTCTACCTAGCCGCGACTACTCACGTGGTCGCATCGCCATCGTTGTCGAGCGGCGAGAAGACGGCCACGCCTACCCGGTCCGGGGCCGCCCCGCCTACTTCGTCGGCCGAGGTTCTATCGAGTCCAAGGCTCGCTACCGGCCCGTGCGTAAGCTCCCGTACGCTCTACTCATCACCTCGCGGAAGCTACGACACTACTTCCGTGAGTACTCGGTCTGCCTCCGTCGTCACCGACTATCCGCTCGGCGACATCCCGAGGAACCAAGACGCCACCGAAGAATCTCCAAGTGGGCCGTCGAGCTCGGCGCCCTCACCATTGACTTCAAGCCACGCACGCCCATCAAGTCGCAAGCACTAGTCGACTTCATGGCGAGTGGCGGGAGAACCGCCTACCTACTCCCACCGAGCGACCGCAGCATTGGGTTATGTACTTTGATGGCTCACTCAACCTCGAGGGCGCAGCGCAGGGGTACTCCCCGATCTCTCCAACGGCGAACAACTCAAGTACGTCCCGCATCTTCCGGAAGGTCTCAAATAACGAAGCCGAGTACGAAGCTCTCCTACACGGGCTCCGCCTCGCGGCTTCACTTGGCATCAAGCGGCTACTAGTCTACGGCGACTCCGCAAAGTGGTCATCAACCAAGTCAACAAGTCCCGGGACCGCAACAAGGAGAACATGGACGCCATACGCCTAGAAGTCCGCAAGCTCGAGAACAAATTCTATGGTCTCGAGTTCCATCACATCGTCCGCGACAACAACGTTGCGGCGGACGTCCTCTCGAAGCTTGGATCCACCCGCGCCCAAGTACCCGCGGCGTCTTCGTCCATGAGCTTCACGCGCCATCCATCCCGGAGCCGGCGCCACCGACCACCGTACCGGCCCATCCACCACCCGGGCGGAGAGGTCATGATGATCGACGTGGACTGGAGGCAACCCTTCATCGACTACCTCAGCGAGCAGAAGGTCCCCTCCGACAAAAAACGCAGCCGAACAACTCGTCCGCCGTGCCAAGTCTTACGTCCTCGTCGGAGACAAACTCTACAAGCGGAGCGCATCTTCTGGAGTACTCATGAAGTGCGTTCCTCGCGAAGAAGGCAAGGACATCTTGGAGGAGATCCACAAGGGCATCTGCGGCAACCATGCGTCTTCACGCACGCTAGTCAGCAAGGCCTTCCGGCGAGCCTTCTACTGGCCCACAGCCCTGGGCGATGCCGAAGAACTCGTCGAAGGTGCCAAGGATGTCGGTTCTTCGCCAAGCAAGAACACGTCCCGGCCCTACAAGCTAGTCACCATACCGCCAACCCGGCCCTTTGCCCGCCGGGGGCTCGACATGATTGGGCCACCGCCAACCGCGCCGAGAGGATTCAACAGGTACCGGTGGCTATCGACAAGTTCACCAAGTGGATCGAGGTCAAGCCGGCCACATGCCCCAAGGCCGACAGAGTACTCGACTTTCTCGGATGAACTCGTACACCGCTATGGGCTACCCCACCGCATCATCACGGACACCGGGGTCCAACTTCAACAACCACCGGTTCGGGGAGTACCGCGAGAACGGCGGAATCGACGTCGGATACGTCTCGGCCGCCCATCCACGGCCAACGGACAAGTCGAGCGCGCCAATGGGATGGTGCTCGACGCCCTCAAGAAGCGGCTACACGACGCTGCTAACTCAAAAGGGGGCAAGTGGATCAAGGAACTACCCAACGCACTCTGGGGGCTGCGGACTCAACCATCCAAGCCAACGGGGCAATCCCCCTACTTCCTGGTCTACGGCTCTGAAGCCATCCTCCCTGCCGACGTCATATGGAACTCGCCAGCAGTGGAGCACTACGACGAAGGCGTCTCAGAAGACAGCAGACGAGTTGATATCGACAGCCTCGAAGAAGCTCGCTGCGCCGCCCTCGTCCAATCGGGAAGCAAGGTACCTGGAGGGTATCCGACGCTACCACGATCGCAACGTCAAGGAACGCTCCTTCAACGTTGGAGATCTTGTCCTCCGCCGTATCCAGAACACGGAAGGACTCCACAAGCTCGCGCTCCCCCTGGGAAGGCCCCTTCACCGTGGCTAAGGTGACCGGGCCAGGCTCCTACCGCCTCCAAACACTTGAAGGTGAAGAAGTCAACAACTCGTGGAACGTCGACCAACTCGTCGATTCTACGCCTAGTCTACACGACTACTCCGGGGTTCAAGTCTACACGACTACATCAACACCCCCTTGCCGCAAGCGACCCTCCGGTCCCGGCTCCAAGTATCCGACTACTCTCCTCCGTGTCCCGCCCGTGCGGCTACCTACGGACCACCGGGCCGCGACGAGCGTCAAGGACTCTAGCAGCGGTCTACCAAGAGACCACACTCCAAGATCCACCGCTCGGCTACCTACGGATCGCGATCCGGCCTACACGGCTACCTACGGATCACTCGCCGCAAGCGGCTACCCGCTCCGGCCGCCACTTAGCCGTAAGCGGCCTCCGGTCCCGGCGACTACTTGTAACTACGGCCCCGGCCACCCGTGTGTACTTCTTCGTGAATAAAGCTTGATTGTTCATCAACTTGTTTTCGTCTCGCTCCCTACGACGGGACTACTAAGCCGAGTACTACTACTCGCACCTACTCCACGATGGGCGCTCCGCACTCTGAGATCGCGGTTACGAGTACTCATTGATGGAAAATCTCATTTCATTGATACATGAATAGTTCATTACAACTGTTTCCTGTACAACTATGGCTACTAGCTACCTATGCAGGACTACTGGAGGTTTAGCTTTTCGGCTACCTGCTCCGCGATGGGAGCCATCTGCTCCGGCAGCCGCTCGCGCATCGCTCATCCGAGCGCTGGCGGCTACCCCGCCGCGACCACCTCCACTGGAGCCTTCGGGAAGTACGACTTCATGAAGGCCAGGACTTGCTTCGGGATCGACTTGGCCATGTGCTTGACATAGGCGGCCAGCCGGCTTGGCGCCTCACGAAGTCGATCCGCCAGAGGGGCGATCTTGGGGCCGCCCGGGTGCGGCACCAGAAGCCTCGCGATCGGGAGAGCGGCCTCTTCAAGGTCCTTCGACCGGGCCGAGCGCCTCGCAATCTTCATTCAACTTCTCGCAAAGATTTGTAGCGATTGACGAGATCTCTCGTCGAGGCAATCCGCAGCTCCATGTGCTTCTCGCACTCGAAGGCGAGCTCCTTGTAGTCGAGCTCAAGTACCCGGCGGGCCTCCTGCTCCCGGTAGAAGAGGTTCTTCATGCTGACCTCCGAGGCCTTCAGCTGCTCCACCTGGCCCTCGAGTTCTGCAAACACAGCAACGGATCAGAGGCTTGACGACTTCCAACAAGTACCCGACAAGTCAAGAGACATACCTTTATTCTTGTTGCGGAGACCTTTGTTCTTCCGCACCAACCTGTCGCCCTTCGCCTGCAACTCAATCACGTCGTTGTGGTACTTGGCGAAGGCGGCATCGAGTTTCGACCGCATGGCGCCGCGTGCTTCCGCGACTTCACGAGCTGCTCCTCCAGGGCCTCTGCTCGGAGCACGGTGTCGCCGTAACCTTGCAGCAGATTCGACTTCTCGCGGGATCGCTCCGCGACGTCCTGCACAAGACAAGCTCAAGTCAAGCAGAGTACTCAACGCAAAGGATTGACTACTCGGGAGGCTACGGCTACGTACCTTCATCCACTGTTCGGCTCGCCGCATCGCCTCCAGGTGCTGCGCCAGCACCGCCGGCTCGACGAGATCGTCGGCCAGAAGTTCAATCCCGCCGCGGCTACTCGACGTAGCCTCCGTCATTGGCGCCGAGCGGATAGGCTCCGCGTCTTGGATCTCGGGGGATCGGATAGCCACCTCCAGGGCAACCCCTGGCGACGTGGTAGCCGCTCTCTCCCCGGCGGACTCCTCGACGACTTCCCCCTCGGGCTCGGGGGCTCCTCCCGCAGCCTCCGGGCCTCTCGGTGTCAACTCCCCGCATGGGCACCCCCCGCAGGGATGTCACCCCCTTCAAGACCTCGCCAACAAACAACACGCATCGTGCCTACGACTACTCATCCTGGAGTCCTACGGCTTCAAGACGAGAACTCACCTTCGACTACGACCGCCCTCCGGCGGCGGCGCTTCGGTAGCCGGGGCTCGGCCGCGGCCCGGGCTTCGGGAGTGGCCTCCACGACGGACGGCGCGGCCTTCCTCCGCCTCCGCTGTCGAGGGCTCTTCCCCGTCCCAGCTCAGATCTGTGGATTTTCTGCAGAAGTATCCACAGAGGGTCGTCAGACAAATCGACTACTGCAACGGGTACTACTCATGAAGACGTGGTACTTACAAGTTCGACCGGACGATAGTCACGGCCGGAGCACCGAGGATGCTGGCAATGTCAACCAGTCCACCCTCGGTGGGCGCCTCTTCTTCCGCCTCTTCGGCTACTGCCTCCTCCACGGTGGCGGCGGCGGCGCAGACGTCTCCTGCGTCCCTGCGGCTTCCATCTCTCCAACGGCGGCGGCCGCGGGTACTCTGCTCTCCTCTGGAGCAGGGGGCTGGCGCTCCAGCTGCGCCAGAAGTTCTTCGACAGTGGGGGCTGGACTTCGGCTTCCAGCCGGTTCCCCCACCGTGGGCCACACGCCCTCGTCGCCCTCTTCGACGGGCTCCGCTGGCGGCACCTCCTGCACACAAAGGAAGACTACTCGTCAGCAACGTACTCGAACAGCGGGTACTCGACCACTCTGCTCAAGATAACTTACCTCCGGAGGCGTGGTCTCTGAGACCTTCATCTTCTTCGCCACCCACTTCTTGGCGGGGTTGCGCGGCTTCCTTGGCGGCGCAGCAAGGCTAGCCTCCAGGCTAGCCGGAGGGTCTTGTACAAGTGGCACATGAGGCAAGCCCGGACGGCTAAACCTCGACCGCAGCTGGAAGCGGTCCTGCAGCGTGCCTTCGTCTTCATCGTCGTCATCGGAGGTATCCTCCACGATGACGGTGTCGTCGCCTTCTCCGACTTCGCGGCGCTCCTTCACCTTCCCCACCGTCGGGATCTCGATCCCGCTCGGTGGCGGCTGTGGCTCGGAGACGAACCGCTTCACATCATCCTGCGCAAAGACACAAGGCGTCAGAAACTTCACTACGAGTACTCACTACTCGACGAGGGGGTACGACTACTCACCTCGTTGGGCGGGCGCGCGGCGGAGTACTCCTCGACCGGACACGCCGTGTACGGCGGCATGTCCTTGAAGATCCTCGACAACCTCTCGACGATGTCGTTATCGTCCAGCTCGCCCCCCGGCATCCGCGACGTGTCGTTGTCGCCGGTGTACTCGAAGCCCATCGTATCCCGCGCCATCAGCGGCCGGATCCTCGCGCTTCATGAAACCGAAGGCCACGTGCTCGGCCCCCGCTCCCGCATCCTTGAGAGTCTTGATGCGTGCCGGCGGCTCGGGAGCCGGATCCCCTCTTGCATGGTGGGCTCCGTGTTCCACCACACTTGGTGCCCGGGCCGCCGTCCGCTCGGCTTCGGTAGCTCGAGATGGTGGTTCGTGATGTAGAACCATCTCGTCTTCCGCCGGTGTTGGAGTCCACGAGCTTGTACGCCGGTGCACCGCTCCGCGGCGTCCTCCCTCGCCCGGATTCCGCCCCTCCGACTACTCTAGGGTTGGAGGCGCCGGGCCGCGGCTTGACGCGGAAGAACTTCCGAAGAGCACCCAGGCGGGCTTGATTCCCGGTGAAGGCTTCGCGAAGTGGACGAAGACAGATGTATGGAAGATGCCGTTGGGGTTCAGATTGAGGTACTCGATGCCGTAGTACCTGAGCAGCCCCTTGAAGAAGTTGCTTGCTGGGAGCGCAAGCCCGCGCTCCACGAAGCGCGAGAACATTGGGATCTCGTCTTCGGCTTTTTCCATCGGATAAGGATCTCCGCGGCGAATCTCCACATGTCGATCTCCTTCTCCCCGATGAACCCGCCGTTCAACGGGGTCGGCGAGGTCCTCCGTCTTGACCTTCGATTTCTTCCACTCGCGGCTTGGATCAGCGCGCGGTGGAGACAGAGGCGGCACCGCACTGGTGGCGGCCGCGGCGGCCTCTGCACGGCTCCTCTTCTTCCCGCCGGTCTTCGACGGCGACGGCTTCATTCTCCAAGTACAAGGAGTTTTCACTCGCATCCGCTCGGGGGCTACCCTAAAGACTTCGGGTGGCGATGCGCTCGGATCTACTACGGCGGCAGCAGGCGCTGGAGTGGATCTACTTCAAGATTCAAATGGCGATGACTGCGGCTCACTTGGGTGAAAAACCCTAAGGGTTTTGGCTCTTATTTATAAGCCAAATCGCCTCCGTAACGGCGGCCGGATAAGTCCACGCGCGGCCGACTCGGCCGGCCGCGCGTGACTCTTCGTATTCTACTAGTCGACGCGCCTCACCTCGGGGGCTCGGCTACTTCTACTCGACTACATGGGACGCGGCTAGTCTCAAGAGCATCTCAGGACACATTCTCCAAGAAGACCCTTCAATTCGAGAGGAAGTACTCGACTCAAGGCTCGGGGGCTCCGTGCCACGTGTCCTTCGGTTTTTTCTCTCCGGATTTTTCGGGATTATCTTGCCAAGATTCCAGGTGGACCCCGAGCCAGAGCCCGCGGCTCGAGGCTCGGGGGCTACTTCATGTGGAGTGCGGTTTTGCAAGTCGCACCTCCATGACGGCTCCGGCTTCAAGACAAGATTGGCACTTTTTGAAGACCTTCGAAGGCAGATTTCAAGGACGCTTGGGACTACTCGAGAAGACTTCAAGATTGCTCAAACATCAGCTGGAGTACATTCCAGCCTCGGGATGCTTCGACTACTCTTGAGGACTTTTGACTTGTAGCGCTCAGGGACGCTTGAGGACTACTCGTTAAGGCCGTCAAGACTACTTGAAGCTATCCTTCTCGACTACAAAGTACTCGGGGGCTTGTCGTATGGACCTCCCTGGGCCCACTACCTCGGTGGGTACCAGGACCGACTACTCGGTGGGCCCCTGGGACTACCCGGCTTGCGCTGCACGGCATCTGAGGGCGTGGAGCACAAGGACTACACAGGAGTAGTACTCGGTTAGGAAGCTGTGCATGTTCCGCACTGTACAGAGGACTCCTAGACGTACTCGACTAGTACTCTCTTCCTACTCCGACTTGTAACCCTGCCTCCCGGACTATATAAGGCGAGGCAGGGACCGATCCCCTCATCCAATCTCATCTCATACAACCCACGGCGCACCATTGCACCATCGTGTAATTGTGCCCTATCAATCCAGAGCTACGCAACATACAGGACGTAGGGTATTACGCACCTCGCGGCCCGAACCTGTCTAAATTGTGTGCCACGTGTCTCTTCCTTCGAGTTACCGATCTCGGCGAGTCACATTCATCTACTTCGGGTACTCCCCGTAGTAGGTTGCTGGTCTAAAACACCGACACGTCCCAGCCTACAGGCTAGTCACCATACCACCAACCTGGCCCTTCGCGTGCTGGGGGCTCGACATGATTGGGCCACTGCCAACTGCGCCAGGAGGATTCAACAGGGTATTGGTGGCCATCGACAAGTTCACCAAGTGGATCGAGGTCAAGCCGGTCACATGCCCCAAGGCTGACAGAGTACTCGACTTCCTGGATGAACTCGTGCATCGCTACGGACTATCCCACCGCATCATCACAGACCTGGGCTCCAACATCAACAACCACCAGTTCTGAGAGTACTGCGAGAACAGCGGGATCGACATCCGATATGTCCCAGTTGCCCATCCTCGGGCCAACGGACAAGTCAAGCGCGCCAACGGGATGGTGCTTGACGCTCGCAAGAAGCGGCTACATGACGCTGCTAACTCTAAAGGAGGCAAGTGGATCAAGGAACTACCCAATGCACTCTGGGGGCTACGTACTCAGCCTTCCAAGCCAACGGGGCAATCCCCTTACTTTCTGGTCTACGGCTCCGAAGCAATCCTCCCTGCTGATGTCATATGGGATTCACCAGCAGTGGAGCACTACGACGAAGGCGTCTCCGAAGACAGCAGACGAGTTGATATCGATGGACTCGAAGAAGCTCGCTGTGCCGCCTTCGTCCAATCAGCAAGGTACCTGGAGGGTATCCGACGCTACCATGACCGCAACGTCAAGGAACAGTCCTTCAACGTTGGTGATCTCGTTCTCCGTCACATACAGAACACGGAAGGACTACACAAGCTCAGCTCCCCCTGGGAAGGTCCCTTCACAGTCGCAAAGGTGACCGGGCCGGGCTCCTACCGCTTCCAGTCACTTGAAGGCGAAGATGTCAACAACTCGTGGAACGTTGACCAGCTCTGTCGGTTCTACGCCTAGTCTACACGACTACTCCGGGGCTCAAGTCTTCACGACTACATCAAGACCCCTCCGCCGTAAGCGGCCTCCGGGTCCGGGCACTAGTCTCCGGACTACCCCTTCGTTGTAAGCGGCCTCCGGGTCCAGGCATCAGTCTCCGGAATACTCCCCTCCAGAATCCAGCCCATGCGGCTACCTACGGATCCTGGGCTGCGACGAGCGACAAAGGACTCTAGCAGCGGTCTACTGAGAGACCATGTACCTCTAGATCCAGCCTATACGGCTACCTACGGATCTACTGCTGTAAGCGGCTACTCGCCCTAGCAACACTTAGCCGTAGGGGGCCTCCGGGTCCTGGCAACTAGTCTGTAACTACGGTCCTAGCCATCCAGGTGTACTTCTTCAGTAGTAAAGTTTGATCGTTCATCAACTGCTTTACTGTCTACTTCCCTCAACGGGACTACTGCCGAGTACGACTACTCGCCACAACTCCACGATGGGACTCCGCACTCTGAGATCGCGACTACGAGTACTCATTGATGGAAACTTTTCTTTATTAATACTTAAACAATTACAATTGTTTTTGTATATCTATTGCTATGAGCTAACTATTACAGGGCTACTGGAGATTGAGCTTGTCGGCAACTTGTTCCGCGACGGGCACCATCTGCTCCAGCAGCTCCGTATATTGCTCGTCGGTACAATTGGCGGCTAGTCCACTGGCGACTACATCTACTGGTGCCTTCGGGAAGTAGGACTTCATGAAATCTAGCACCTGGTTCGGGATCAACTTCGCCAGATGCTTCACATAGGCCGCCAGTCGTCTGGGGGCTTCTTTCAGTTGATCCACCAGTGGCGCAATCTTGGGACCGTCAGGGTGAGGCACCAGCAGCCTCGCAATGGGGAGTGCGGCTTCTTCAAGCTCCTTCATCTGGGCCCGCAACTTCTCGCAATCCTCGTTCAGCTTCTGCAACGATTTGTAGCAGTTGACGAGGTCACGGTCGGATTCAATACGGAGCTCCATGTGCTTGTCGCACTCATAGGCAAGCTCCTTATAATCTAACTCGAGTACCTGGCGGGCCTCCTGCTCCCGGTAGAAGAGATTCTTCAGATCCGTCTCTGAAGTCTTCAACTGTTCCACCCGAGTCTCAAGCTCTGCAAACAACAAGGCACAGCGGGTTAGACTACCTCTCGACCTCCAACAAGTACTCAACAAGACAAGTGGTGCACCTTTGTTCTTGTTGCGGAGCGACTTGTTCTTCCGCACCAAGTCGTCGCTCTTCGCCTGCATCTCCTGTATGTCGTTGTGGTACTTGGCGAAGGTGGTATCAAGCTTGGACTGCATGGCGGCCGCATGCTTCCGGGACTTTACAAGTTGGTCTTCCAGCGCCTCGGCCCGGAGCACAGCGTCGCCGTACCCCTGAAGCATATCCGACTTCAGGCGGGACCTCTCAGCGACGTCCTGCACAGACAATTCACATCAAAATGGGTACTCAACGCTACAGGATTGACTACTCAAGAGTTACGGCTACTCACCTTCATCCACTGCTCGGCTTGGCGGACCGCCTCTAGGTGCCTAGCCGCCGTTGCCGGATCGACCAAGTCGTCTGCCAAGAGCTCGACGTCGCCATGACTACTCGTGGCAGCCTTGGTCATCGGTGCAGAACGGATGGGCTCCGCGTCTTTGATCTTCGGGGAGCGAACGACCACCTCCAGAGCGGGTTCTGGTAGCGTGGCGGCTTCCCCTCCTCCAGTCGTCGCGGCGGCTCCTCTGGCAGACATCTCCATCGGCTCGGGGGCTCCTTCGGCAGCCTCCTGGGTCTCTGCTGTCAAGTTCTCCACGGGCACCGCTGCTAGGATATCGCTCCCTTCGGCCTCAGCGCCTGTCAATGAGAAGACAAGTGCATCAGTCATATCTTCATGACCACGACTACTCTCGAAAGTTTTTTGACTTCAGCAGAGTACTCACCTTCAACAATGCTGGCCACGGGCAGCGTAGCCTCGGTGACCGGTGCTTCGAGCTCCGCCTGAGGGGTGGGAGCGGACTCCCCAGTGGGCGGTGCGGCTTCCTCTCCCGCCACCACTACGGCGGGTTCATCCCCCTCCCAGGAGAGATCCGTCGATTTCCTGCAGAGTACACAAGTTGGTTGTCAATCAAGTTCGACTACTACATCAAGTACTACTTGGAAGACTCAACACTTACAGGTTTGACCGGACTACCATCACGGTCGGGGCGCCGAGGATGCTAGCGATATCCACCAGTCCGGCCTCGGCGGGTGCCTCCTCCTGCGCCTCTACAGCCACGGCCTCGGCAGGCGCCTCCTCCTGCGCCTCTGTAGCTACTGCCCCTTCCGCTGCCTCTTCCGCAGCAGCGGGCTCCGCGCCCCCCTGAGCAGCAGGGGGCTGGCGCTCCATTTGCGCCAAAAGTTCTTCGATAGGGGGGCTGGGCTACGACTCCCAGCAGCTTCCCCCACTGTGTCCCACTCGCCTTCGTCGCCCTGATCAGCGGGCTTCGTAGGCGGCAACTCCTGCAAGCAAGTAAAGTTCATTGTCAACAAGTGAACTCGAGACACGAGTACTCGACTACACTACTCAAGATGGTTTACCTCTTGGGGCGTGGTCTCAGAGACCTTCAACTTCTAAGCCACGCGCTTGCGGGTGGGGTTGCGCGGCCTCCGCAGCGGCGCCGCCAGACTAGCCTCCAGGCTAGCCGGCCGATCCTGGACGAGAGGGACATGAGGTAGGCCAGGACGGCTGAACCTCGACCGCAGCTGGAAGCGGTCTTGCAGCGTCTCCTTGTCGTCGTCCTCGTCAGATGTGTCCTCTACGACTACGGTGTCGTCTCCTTCACCGACTTCGCGCCGCTTCTTGGCCTTGGTCTTCCCCTCCTCTGGGATCTCGACTTCCTGAGGGGGCGGCGGCGGCTCGGAGACAAACTTCTTCAGGTCATCCTGCAAGAAACAACTCGTCAGTTCGACTACTCTTGCGTAGTGGGTACTCGACTGTGGGTGCAGCTACTTACCTCTTTTGGTGGGCGTGCTGCGGAGTACTCTGGTACAGGGCACGCCGTATACGGCGGCATGTCCTTGAAGATCCGAGCCAACCAGTCGACAATGTCGTCGTCGTCGACTTCGTCCCCAGGCATCCGCGACGTATCGTTGTCACCAGTGTACTCGAACCCCAGGGTGTCGCGGGCCATCAGCGGCTGCACCCTGTGCTTCATGAAGCTGAAGGCCATGTGCTCGGCCCTCAGCCCGGCTTCCCTTAGCGCCTTGATCCATGCCAACAACTCTGGGAGCTGGATCCCCTCCTGCATGGTCGGCTCCGTGTTCCACCACAGGCGGTGCTTGGGCTGCTTCCCGCTCGGCTTCGACAGCCCCGGATGGTGGTTCGTGATGTAGAACCACTTCGCCTTCCAGTCTTGTTGGAGTCTATGAGCTTGTACGAGAGGTACTGCTCGGCGGCATCCTCTCGTATCTGGATCCCCGCTCCTCCGACTACCCGCGGGTTGCTGGCGCTTGGTTGCGGCTTCACCCGGAAGAACTTCCGGAACAAGATCCAATGGGGCTTGATCCCAGGAAGGCTTCGCAGAAATGGTCGAAGACAGCGGTGTGGAATATACCGTTGGGGGTTGAGGTTGAGGTACTCGATGCCGTAGTACCCCATGAGCCCCTTGAAGAAAACGCTCGCCGGGAGAGAAAGCTCGCGCTCTGCGAACCGCGTGAACATCGGGATCTCATCTTCATTCTTCTCCATCGGGTACGGATCCCCAGCGGCGGCTCTCCACATGTCAACTTCCTTCTCGCGGAGGAATCCACTGTTCAGCAGGGTGAGCAAGTCCTCGGTCTTCGCCTTCGATTTCTTCCACTCGCGGTTTGGATCTGGCCGCGGCGGGGACACCGGCGGTGATGTCCCTGCGGCAGATCCGGCGGCCTCCTCACGACCCCTCTTCTTCCCGCCGGTGGTCTTCGTGGTCTTGGACGGCGACGACTTCATCCTCCAAGTGCACAACGTCTTCACGCGCATTCGCTCGGGGCTACTCCGGTGGCTCTCGGCGGCGGAGCACTCAGATCTACAACGGCGGCGGCATGCGCTGGCGGCGTTTTCTGGCCAAGATTTCTTTGGAATGGCTGCGACTGCGTGGGGTGAAAAACCCTAAGGGTTTTGGTTTCTATTTATAAGTCAAAACGGCCCTCCAACGGCCGGATGGATAAGTCTGCGCTTGGCTGACTCGGCGGCCGCGCGTGACTCTTCGTATTCCACTAGTCGACGCGCCTCACCTCGGGGGCTCGGCTACCTCTGCTCGACTACCTGGGAAGCGACAAGACTCAGGAGCATCTCAGGACACATTCTACAAGATGACCCTTCAATTCGAGAGGAGTACTCGACTCAAGGCTCGGGGGCTCCGTGCCACATGTCCTTCGGTTTTTTCTCCGGATTTTTTGGGATATTCTTGCCAAAACTTCAGATTGACCCTCCGCCAGAATCTGCAACTCAATCTAAGGCTCAGGGGCTACTCCATATGGAGTGAGATTTTGCAATCGCACTTCCATATCAGCTTTGGCTTCAAGACGATACGGGCATTTTTGGAGACCTTCACGGGCAGCACTCGAGGACGCTTGGGACTACTCGAGAAGACTTCAGGATTGCTCAAACATCAGCTGGAGTACATTCCAGCCTCGGGATGCTTCGACTACTCTTGAGGACTTTTGACTTGTAGTGCTCGAGGACGCTTGAGGACTACTCGTTAAGGCCGTCAAGACTACTTAAAGCTATCCTTCTCGACTACAAAGTACTCGGGGGCTTGTCGTATGGACCTCCCTGGGCCCACTACCTCGGTGGGTACCAGGACCGACTACTCGGTGGGCCCCTGGGACTACCCGACTTGCGCTCCATGGTACCCGATGGCATGAAGCACAAGGACTACAGAGGAGAAATACTCGGTTAGGAAGCTGTACATGTCCCGCACTGTATGGAAGACTCCTAGACGTACTCGACTAGTACTCTCTCCCTGTTCCGACTTGTAACCTTGCCTCCCGGACTATATAAGGCAAGGCAGGGACCCTTCTCTAGACATCTCATCTCACGACGTACAATTGCACCATCTTGTAATCGTACCCAATCAATCCAGAGCCACGCAGCATACAAGACGTAGGGTATTACGCACCTCGCGGCCCGAACCTGTCTAAATTGTGTGCCACGTGTCTCTTCCTTCGAGTTACCGATCTCGGTGAGGCCACATTCATCTACTTCGGGTACTCCCCTTAGTAGGTTGCCGGTCTAAAACACCGATAGGCGCCGGATCCTTCCAGCGCCGCCTCACTATGCCGCCCAACCCGAAGACTGGCCCCGTGACGCTTTCCGAAGTAGTCACGGGCGATCTCGCCGGAAAATTCGGCGAAATTTCGCTCTACAACTAGCACGTGGACTTCGAGCTTGGATCCGACTCCAACTCGAACTTGACGTCACCGTGGGCCATCGCATGCGAGCCGGCTATCGAGCCATCGTGTGCGGACTCCCCACTCCATGAGCACTTCCTATACAGCCTCTGCATCACTAGCAATGCCCACGCGAAGGCTCTCTCCGCACGCCGGGCTGGGAAAGAGATCGCCTCCGAGTACGACTCGAACTCCAACCCCATCTCCGGCTACTACTCAGACTCCTCTTACGAGTTCGACTTCGGAGCGGACCCGGATGAGCCCGAGTCCGAGACCTACACGATGGAGCAACCGCTGTGAGGACCTGCATCCGGCCTGGTTATAACATCTACACCCGCCGACAGATTCGTCTACAGGCCAGATCGCAAGCCCGCAGACCTGACAGACGAGAACTCACGCTGCGTCGCCTACCTCGACTCACTGCCATTCCAAGAGGGAACACCGCTAGCTCCAACTGATGAGCACACTCCGACAGAGGTGGCAACCAGTTACTCCATCCTCAGCTCTCCTGATCGGCAAGTCTTCATGACTACCAATGAGACACCGGGGCCCTCAGAGACAGTCCCTGACCGATATCTCGAGGATATCTCAGCAGACGAGTTGTCTGCCAACGCACCCGCTGAGGAGACCGATGCCAACAGGGACGCTCGACGTGAACGCAACAGAAAGAGGAACGAACGGCGCCGACATCTCCGCGAGTCCCTCCCCATCCGGAACCTCACGGAAGCACTCGACCAAGTCGAGAGCCAGGTAGACACTACCCCAGAGCAATGCCTCATGTCTATCACTACGATAGCACGTCAGGCTCAGGGGATGCGCACGGGAGAAGTCATCGCCAAGCTCGCAGAGGACGCCTACTTCATGCGAGTTGACAACAGGGTTGAAAGTGCATCTAGGCTCCTAATTGTTTTGGTGATAATGACAATGCAATTTGGGAGGATTAATGCTTTTAATGAGATGTGTGCAGGCTTTAAAGTTAAATAAATATGAATTCTCAAAGGGAGGCCCTCATTTTCTTACATATGGTGTTGAAGCTCATTTGGCGATTTAATTTTAATTTTCGGTTTGAATTTGAGTTTAGGAAACACCGTACTATAAAGGGGGATGCGGTTGATTAGTCGAAGTTTACTACAAGTGCTTCTTGTGATCTTCTCTCATCTTTTCTAAGAGTGAAAATCCTAGAAAAATCTTTAGAAAAACCAAAATCAGCCCTTCAGTAGTTAAACCTTCCCCCTCCAACCCTACCGGGTCAACCGGCATAAGTGGCCGGGCCACCCGGGACGGTAATGGAGGGAGGCGGGTGACCCGACCACCGTCGTGGGGTGACCGGCCGGCCGCAGGGAGCCCCAACGGCTAGCTCGGGGGAGGGGGTTATAAATACCCCTTCTTCTTCCTCTTTAGGGTTCCGCCTCCCTCTCCATTGCTTCACCCCCAAAGCTTCATTTCCACTCTCCTAACTCATCCCCAAGCACTCCAATCAAAGATTCCTCCTAGGGTTTGAGTGTGAGAGCATTTGAGGTGTAGGATTTAGCCCCTTTGTGAGAGCTCTTCATTTCCTCCTCTCAAGAAGCACTTGTGATGGCTTTGGTTGATTGATTCGTGTTTATTACTCTTGAAGCTTGCTTCTAGACGGTTAGGCGTCGCCCATTGAGTGCCCTCTCCGTGTGGAGCACCCGAGAACGTTTGTATTACCCCTCCTTTGTGGAGTTTTCTTAGTGAGCACCAATTTGCCTTGGTGGTTAATTGGAGAGGCAAGTGGCTCTTCGTGATAGCCCTCCCTTTGTGGGAACCTCAACAGAGACGTAGCCTTCTTAGTGGAGGTGAACTTCGGTAAACAAATCGCTTGTCTCACTTGCTTGCTCGTGTTCTTCATCTTCACCCTAACCCTAGAAGTTATATTTGAATCGATCTACATATTTGCGTTGTTGTTTGTAATATCTTGTGTTGCAGGTTGTTTCCGCATCAATTTCACCAAGTTTGGTTCATATACTTTCTGCAATTTCACATTCCTCATAAGTTATTGTGTTTTACTCCTGCGCACTGGTTGATCCGGCACAAGTGCCAGGGTGACCCGGACCCCCCGGGTCATCCGGTCAGTCGTGCCGGATCATCCAGTCCCTGATTCACTACTAAGATTTTGCAGATTTTTAAAGTGATCCTATTCACCCCCCTCTAGGCATCACAAGATCCTTTCAATTGGTATCAGAGCCTAATCCCTTGATTTAGGCTTAACCGCTAAGGGATCAAGATGTCGGGGATTGGAAGCAACCCAACCGCCGAAGAAATTGCCGCAAAAGAGGCTCAAGAGAGAGAGCTCAAGGCAGCTCAAGTCGGCGACCTCATCGACAAGGCCCCAAGCCGAACACCATCCAACGTCGATAGCTCCGACGACTCATCATCGGATTCCGACTCCGACTCAGACTCCGACTCAAGCGATGAAGATGTCAAGGATGATGACAATGCGGCAAAGAAGGTGGCAAAGAAGAGAAGAAAGGCTAAGAAGAAGAAGAAGAAGGCCAAGAAGATGGCCAAGAAGCTCCTCAAGAACATGATCAAGAAGGAGCAAGCCAAGTACACTCATTCCGGCTTCTACGAAGTGCCCCATAACTACGCACAAATTCCGGGCAACAATTCTAACGATAAATTCTATTCCGTGCATTTGGGAAAGCCTCCTCATTTTGATGGGAAGAACTATCCCAAATGGGCTTATGATATGCAAATGCACCTTTACGGGCTTCACCCTTCTCTTTGGAAGATTGTGGTTGTAGGTGTGACAATTCCCGCCGAAGGAGAAACTCTCACAATTGAGCATGAGCAAGACCTTCACCGCAATGTCCAAGCTACAAGAGTCATCACGGGATCCTTGTGTGCTCAAGAATTCAACAAGGTGCGGAACATCCAAATCGCCAAGGTGATTTGGGATACACTCAAGGAAGCACATGAGGGAACCGACATGTGAGACAAGGGAAGATGGACCTAATCAACGGAGAGCTTGAGCTATTCTTCATGAAGGATGGAGAGACCGTACAAGAAATGTATGATAGGCTCATGGTACTTGTCTCGGACATTAGAGCTCTTGGAAGTAAAGATTGGGATGACTCAAAGGTCACAAAGAAGTTGCTAAGAGCTTTTGCCCCTAAGGACAAGAACTTGACGCAAATGATAAGAAGGATCCAAGATACCCAACAATGACTCCCACTCAACTTCTTGGAGAAATATTGCATCAAGAACTTGTTGACCAAGATGTAGAGAAGTCTCTAACCTTGAAGATGGGCAAGAGTCTAGCCCTCAAAGCTAACTCTAGTGAAGTTGTTGAAGAGAAGCCCAAGCCCTCCAAGAGAAAGAAGGAAGACACTAGTGATGAAGGGAGCACGGATGAAGAAACCGCTTTTGCTATAAGAAAATATAAGAAATTCTTGAAGTCAAAAGCATCAAGGAAAGGTGGCGATGAAAGAAAGAAGAAGTCACAAAGAAAATGCTATGAGTGTGGAGAGTATGGACATTTCATTGCAAAGTGTCCCAAGAATAAGAACAAGAATGAGGAAGAGAAGAAATACAAGGAGAAGAGTAAGGAGTACAAGAACAAGTACCAAGGGCGTGCTCACGTGGGTCAACAATGGGACTCAAGTGATGAAGATGAGGAACCAAAGAAGCAAGGTATGGAAACCGTTGCCATGGCACAAGGGTCATCTTCACCACGCCTCTTCAACAACCTCTCCGATGATGAAGACCACTCTCACTTTTGCCTCATGGCAAGGGGGAGAAAGGTACAAGAATCTACCATCTCATCTTCTCCAATCTCTTCTTCATCCACATTTCGAAGAATGTGGTTGAGCAAAAACCCTCACCCAACTACACTTGTGACTACATTGTAACCTTGGACCATAATGGTAAAATGGTGGTCAAGTATGTTGGGGCTTATGCCATGAAGGCCATGAGGAAGAGTGTGTGGTTCCAAAAGTTTATGCTTCTAACCTCCAAGGACCCAAATCATTTTGGGTACCTAAACCAAAAGCTTAAACTTGTTTTGTAGGCCTACTCCTCCAGTGGAAGTGCATGGTTGATTGATAGTGGTGCCACTAATCATATGACCGGAGATGAAGGCTTGTTTGCATCCCTTGATCATTATGACAATCCTACGGAGACTATCATCTATGGAGACAATGGTCAAGGAGATGTTATTGGTCTAGGTAAAATTGCTATCTCAACAAAAAATTCAATTGAAGATGTTTATCATGTTCAAGGGTTGGGGTACAACTTGTTGTCGGTTTCACAACTTTGTGAGAAAGGCTACAATTGTCTCTTTACTCATGAGGGTGTGACCGTCTCTAGAAGGGAGGATTCTTCTATTGTCTTTGCGGGTCATTTACGGGGAAAGCTTTACTATGTGGATTTCACAAAAGTAAAGGTGGACCCTAAGGCTTGCTTAGTGGCAAAATCCGACTTGGGTTGGCTATGGCATCGCCGACTAGCCCATGTTGGCATGAGGAACTTGGCCAAACTTCAAAAAGACGAGCACATCCTAGGACTAACAAATGTTGTTTTTGAGAAAGATAGGTTATGTAGTGCTTGTCAAGCCGGGAAGCAAGTTGGAGCTCATCATCCCGCCAAGAACATCCTATCCTCATCAAGACCTTTGAAACTACTACACATGGATTTATTTGGACCAATTGCCTACATAAGCATCGTTGGTAACAAATACGGTGTAGTAATTGTTGATGATTTTTCCCGTTTCACTTGGGTATTCTTTTTGCAAGATAAAAGTGAAGCAAAGGGGATCGTGAAGAAGTTCACAAGAAGAGTTCAAAATGAGTTCGAGCTCAAGGTCAAGAACATAAGAAGTGACAATGGCTCGGAGTTTAGGAACACGCAAGTTGAAGAGTTCCTAGATGAAGAAGGCATCAAGCATGAACTCTCCGCTCCATATACACCTCAACAAAATGGCATCGTTGAGAGGAAGAACTGTACATTGATTGAAGCGGCAAGGACAATGCTTGATGAATACAAGACTCCGGACTCATTTTGGGCGGAAGCCATCAACACCGCATGCCATGCCGCCAACTGACTCTACCTTCACAAGTACTTGAACAAGACTCCCTATGAAATCATCACCGGTAAGAAGCCTAGTGTGCATTACTTTAGGGTCTTTGGGTGTAAGTGTTTCATACTTAACAAGAAACCCAAAGCCTCAAAGTTTGCATCCAAGGTTGATGAAGGTTTTCTTCTTAGTTATGGAACTAACGAGCACGCCTATCGTGTTTTCAACAAAACCACCGGTTGTGTTGAAACCACAGTAGATGTGAAATTTGATGAATCCAACGGCTCTCAACGAGAGCAAGTTAGTGAAAACCTTGTAGATGATGAAGATCCCCCAAGCGTATCCATCTTTAGAATGGGGACCGGTGAAGTGATGCCTCGTGAGATTCAAGTACAAACTCCGGTTGACACAAGCAATCAAGATCCACCATCATCAACAAGAGTGGAACCACCAAGTTCTCAAGATCATCAAGATGAAAGTCAAGTTCATGGTGACGATCATGGACGGGACTTTGATCAAGGGGGAGAACAAGGAGGTGAAGCTCAAGAAGAAGCTCAACAAGTTGAAAATGATGATGATGGACTAATTCAACGTCAATCTCAAGCACCACACCCAAGAGTACATTAAATGGTTCAACGGGATCATCCCGTTGACAACATACTTGGGAGCATTCAAAGAGGGGTAACAACTCGCTCAAGATTGTCAAATTTTTGTGCATTTTACTCGTTTGTTTCCTCTTTGGAACCTCTTAGTGTGGAACAAGCTCTTGAGGATCCGGATTGGATTATTGCAATGGAGGAAGAGTTGAATAACTTCAAGAGAAATGAAGTTTGGGAGTTGGTACCAAGACCCAAGCAAAATGTGATCGGCACCAAATGGGTTTTTAGGAACAATCAAGATGAATTTGGTGTCGTCACAATGAACAAGGCAAGGCTCGTTGGCAAGGGTTACACTCAAGTTGAAGGCTTGGACTTTGGAGAGACTTATGCTCCGGTAGCAAGACTTAAGTCAATTCGTATTCTTTTGGCCTATGCTACTCACCATGATTTCAAGCTCCATCAAATGGACGTGAAGAGTGCATTCTTGAATGGACCTCTCCAAGAAGAAGTTTATGTTGAGAAACCACCGGGCTTCGAAGATTCAAAGTTTCCAAACCATGTGTACAAGCTCCATAAGGCGCTCTACGGGCTTAAGCAAGCTCCTAGAGCATGGTATGAATGCCTTAAGGATTTTCTTCTCAAGAACGGTTTTGAGATAGGCAGAGCCGATTCTACTCTCTTCATACAAAGAAATGGAAAAGATATATTCGTTTGTCAAATTTATGTTGATGATATTATCTTTGGGTCTACTAATGATAAATTTTGTGAAGAGTTTAGTAGAATTATGACCAAGAGATTCGAGATGTCTATGATGGGTGAATTGAAGTTCTTCCTTGGATTTCAAATCAAGCAAATGAAGGAAGGGACCTTTTTGTGTCAAACCAAGTATGTGAAGGATATGCTCAAGAGGTTTGACATGGCCGATTCCAAGCCCATCAAGACTCCCATGGCACTAAATGGACATCTTGATCTCAATGAAGAAGGGAAGTCGGTCGACCAAAAGGTATTTCATTCCATGATTGGCTCCCTCCTTTACCTTTGTGCATCTAGGCCCGATATAATGCTTAGTGTGTGCATGTGTGCAAGATTTCAAGCCAATCCTAAGCAGTGTCATATAATGGCCGTTAAGAGAATCTTTAGATATTTGGTTCGTACTCCTAACCTAGGCTTGTGGTATCCCAAAGGCTCCACTTTTGATTTGCTTGGCTACTCCGATTCGGACTATGCCGGTTGCAAAGTATATCGAAAGAGCACTACCGGGACTTGCCAATTTCTTGGTAGGTCTTTGGTGTCATGGAGCTCAAAGAAGCAAAACTCGGTTGCTTTATCCACGGCCGAGGCCGAATATGTGGCGTTCGGTGCTTGTTGTGCACAACTCTTGTGGATGAAGCAAACATTTAGTGATTATGGTTGCAAGTTTGTAAGATTCCACTCTTGTGTGACAATGAGAGTGCTATCAAACTAGCGAACAATCTAGTCCAACACTCTAGAACAAAGCACATAGACATTATACATCACTTCTTAAGGGATCATTAGGCTAAGGGCGATATTGCTTTACGTCATGTGAGCACCGAGAGGCAACTTGCCGATATTTTCACTAAGCCTCTAGACGAGCAAAGGTTTTGTGCTTTGAGGAGTGAGCTAAACATCTTAGATTCTCGTAACTTGGCTTGACTTATTGCACATACTTGTTTGTTGCCTAGATAGGTTGAAAATGCTTTATTTTCATTTAGTTGTGTGAGTATTTCAAAACTTTGGATTTCAAGATCTTTTGATCAAATACTTGGCTCAAAGTGACTATTGTTATGAATGATTGATTGTGGCTAGTCACTTGCGCCCAAGAGTCTATTATGTGTCCACTAGGTATATCTCTATCATAAATCTCAAATTCCGAAAGTTTTCCGGTCTATCCATGTTACTCTACCCTATATCAAGAAAGGTCTATCTCTCTCTCAAATCTTGAATTGGATCTATTCTTCAATATATCTCTTTTGTCAAAAATCCTTTTGTCAAAATATTCTTCAAATTGTGAGAATCTATCTACCCTCAATTCTCATTTTTTTTATTTATTTGAAAAAGGTTCTACTACTTTTTAAAGTTTCCATGGACTTTTTCTGGGAGAGGCGGGTCAACCGGCATGGCTGCCCGGCTGACCCGGACCAAGATCGGAGCGAGCCGGTCGCCCGGCCACCGGTGCCGGTCGCCGGGACGGCGGCTCTGTAAGTCGCCGGGTCGACCGGCCACCTGTGCTGGGTCGCCCAGACCCCCTCTTCGCAGGGGTATCTCAGGCCCGTAACCGGTGTTAAAAAAACCCGCGGTCTCAAACCCTAACCAGCCGGGTCAACCGACACAGGTGCCCGGGTCGCCCGGGGCGTCTCTGGAGGTTGCCAGGTGGACCGGTCACCCGTGCCGAGTCGCCCGGCCCCCGCGCAGGACCTTTATAAAGCCCGCGGCCGGCGGTCAACTGAACCCTAGCCCCACTCACTTCTTCAGACCGCTACCGCCACCCCCAAAATCGCCCCTAGGGCGATTCCGCCGCTCCCCCACAGGATTCTTGCGCCAGGAGGAAGATTCAAGCCCCTTCTTCATCTAGAGCTCCTTCCTCTTCAGATTTTCCGGAAACTTCGCGGGAATCCAACGGTAAACTCAATTCAAACTCCGGATTTCCCGATCTACTCGTGTGATTCGTTTTAGATGACCCCACTTGGTCAAATGCTTCCTTTTAGGTCCTAGCCCAACCTCTCATGATTTTGTCTCAATCCCATGGCTATATTTTTTAGACCGTTGATTCTTCGTTCTAGGGTTCATCCCGCCGAGCCGGTTGACCCCGCCGGTCGACCCGGCTAGGGCTGGGGTGACCCAATAACCCTAGTTTTGTGCAACTTCAATCATGTATTCTTATTCCTTGCATATCTTATCAACTTTCAGATGGGTCATGAGAAGGTTAGCTCTCGTGGCAAGGAGATTCGCTCAGAATCAAGTGAGGAGGAGATTGAGGAGTTTGAGGAGCGTTCTTCCGGCGAGGAGTTTGGTATTCATGTGCATGAGAAGAGGTCCAAACCTCAAGCTCCTCCCTCCCGTGCTCAGGGCCGCGGACGTGTTCATGATGGCAATCCTATCCTCAAGAGGAAGACCACAACCGTCAGTGCTAGGACCAAGAGGGCGAGCACCGCTGCTGAGGTTGGAGACCGCTATGATGACAACATTGATTTATCTATCTATGAGCAGATGGCAGTTCCCGTTCACCGTCCTGAGCGCACATAGCGTGATCCTCCTATGGTGAACTTCATGACGGCGGGAACTGACATGAGGTCTCTTCAGTTTTAGCCAGAAGATCCAAGGCGGCTTCAGAGGTCATTCTTCAGTGATGATAGGTTTTGGCTTGCTCATCAAGCGGATTGGTATGAGTCGACCATTCTACCCAAGGGACGTGTCACGACTGAGATGAAGTGGGTGGATTGGCCTTACTTGCTTGACCTTCCTGCCCCTATTGAGGAGGTTATGTAGGCTGTTCATACTCGGTGTCAGTTCATGGGGATTGCATATCTCATGGGACTTCTGTGTGACTATTCTCAGGAGGTGGTGGCACAGTTCTATGCCACACTTTATGTTGATCGAGATGAGAATGAGATGCACTTCACTCTTGGTGGTAAGCGCTTCAAAATTTCAGTTTATGATTTTGCTCAACTTTTCAAACTTAGAGGTGCAACCACAACCAATCAATTCAAAAGTGATCTTGTGCGACTTCATTGTGAGGATGAACTAGAGGTGACTAAGATGAGGTTTATGTATGATCGTGCCTATGGAAACATCAACTATGGTCATACTAGTGGGCTCACCCCATATTACAAGATGCTCAATCTTTTGTTTAGGTACACTCTTTGTCCTAGGGGTGGTGATTCCGATAACATATCTCATAGAGCTAGAAACCTCCTTTATCAAATGGCTCCCGGTCAACCTAAGTTCAATGCTTGTCACTTTCTTTGGCATGAGATCATCATTTGTTCGCACACCTCATCTAGTGGTTGTCATTATGCACCGTACATTTTCATGATGGTTAAGCATGCTACTCAACTTGATCTCAAGACGGATGTTGTTCATGAGTCATACAAGACTAGTATAGGTAAACTTGCTCAATCTTTCCACCTTGGCAAGCACACCACCGGTATTGATGCTAGAGGAAGCTATCCGTGTATTTATACTATTGATGGACCAACTGATGCGGGTGCTTCTTCCTCTCAAGCTCCACCAGCAAAAGGCCCGTATGATCCACTTCCTTTGGAGGGTGCCTCTCACTCTCATGGGGCTCCTAGGGGTAAGAGAGGCAAATTCAACTTCCTTGCAAAAAGGCTTGTTTGCTTGCTTCAAAATGCTCCGCAAAGATGCTAGGGAGCGTGAGGCTGATCGTCGGTGGTTGGCTCAAGAGCTTCATAGGCATGAGAAAAATCAAAAGGAAATGGCCGCTAGCCTTAATCTTCCACACTCTCCCGTCCATGAGATGAGAACATTCGATCCTCCTTCTCCCGTTCCCAATCTGTGGGAGGACCTTGGCTCTTGGGTCCCAGTTGATGATGAAGAGGAAGACTATGAAGGTGAGGAGGAGTACGACGAGGACGATGAGGAGTAGCTTCCCTTTTTGGTACTTGATGCCAAAGGGGGAGTGAATTTGGTGTATGGAAGCCCCTACCTCTATCTTTATCTATCTTATCGCTATTCATGTAATAGAACTAGTGGACATGTAATGAACTATGTGTGGTGTGATGGATGTTGATGTGCCAAGTGCAAAACTTTTATTTGTAAGACTTAATTGTGGTAATTCTATCTATGCTAGTGTGATGTAAGGATCTTAATGGTTACATGTGATGCTTGCGTTGGTTGATGATTTGTTATTTCTCACTTTATTGTTGTGATATATTTTGTCATATGCATCACAGGATATTTCTTATCACACTTGTGCACAATGTGTTTATGCAAAGATTTAGGGGGAGCTCTTGCAAATGTGTGTGCAAAGGCGTTTGAGGCCTCTTTTATTTGATAATGCACACATCTAGGGGGAGTTCCTCACTAAATTGTTGGATACACATTTAACCAAATTGTGTTGTCATCAATCACCAAAAAGGGGGAGATTGAAAGTGCATTTAGGCTCCTAATTGTTTTGGTGATAATGACAATGCAACTTGGGAGGATTAATGCTTTTAATGAGATGTGTGCAGGCTTTAAAGTTAAATAAATATGAGTTCTCAAAGGGAGGCCCTCATTTTCTTACATATGGTGTTGAAGCTCATTTGGCGATTTAATGTTAATTTTCAATTTGAATTTGAGTTTAGGAAACACCGTACTATAAAGGGGGATGCGATCGATTAGTCGAAGTTTACTACAAGTGCTTTTTGTGATCTTCTCTCATCTTTTCTAAGAGTGAAAATCCTAGAAAAATCTTTAGAAAAACCAAAATCAGCCCTTCAGTAGTTAAACCTTCCTCCTCCAACCCTACTGGGTCAACCGGCACAAGTGGCCAGGCCACCCGGTACGGTACTGGAGGGAGCCGGGTGACCCGGCCACCCATGCCGGGTGACCCGGCCAGGCCGCAGGGAGCCCCAACGGCTAGCTCGGGAGAGGGTTCCGCCTCCCTCTCCATTGCTTCACCCCCAAAGCTTCATTTCCACTCTACTAACTCATCCCCAAGCACTCCAATCAAGGATTCATCCTAGGGTTTGAGTGTGAGAGCATTTGAGGTGTAGGATTTAGCCCCTTTGTGAGAGCTCTTCATTTCCTCCTCTCAAGAAGCACTTGTGGTGGCTTTGGTTGATTGATTCGTGTTTATTACTCTTGAAGCTTGCTTCTAGACGGTTAGGCGTCGCCCGTTGAGTGCCCTCTCCGTGTGGAGCACCCGGGAACGTTTGTATTACCCCTCCTTTGCGGAGTTTTCTTAGTGAGCACCAATTTGCCTTGGTGGTGAATTGGAGAGGCAAGTGGCTCTTCGTGATAGCCCTCCCTTTGTGGGAACCTCAACGGAGACGTAGCCATCTTAGTGGAGGTGAACTTCGGTAAACAAATCGCTTGTCTCACTTGCTTGCTCGTGTTCTTCATCTTCACCCTAACCCTAGAAGTTATATTTGAATCGATCTATGTATTTGCGTTGTTGTTTGTAATATCCTGTGTTGCAGGTTGTTTCCGCATCAATTTCACCAAGTTTGGTTCATATACTTTCTGCAATTTCACATTCCTCATAAGTTATTGTGTTTTACTCTTGCGCACTGGTTGATCCGGCACAAGTGCCAGGGTGACCCGGACCCCCCGGGTCATCCGGTCAGTCGTGCCGGGTCATCCGGTCCCTGATCCGCTACTAAGATTTTACAGATATTTAAAGTGATCCTATTCACCCCCCTCTAGGCATCACAAGATCCTTTCAAGGTTCACTCAAGTGCCCCCCGTCAGGAACCGCCAGCAAGACAACGAAGCCACAAGTCGCAGTGCGGACATCGGTCGCAATCGTACTCGAGGGGAGCTACTGGCCAACCCCAACTGTACCCGGGCAGCACCGGCGGCAACCGTGAGATCATCCCTCACCGTGATCCTGGCGGCGGAGGCAGTGACGGCGGGAGCTCCAACCATGGGGCTGGCAGGAGAGCCGGGGGCGGAGGCGACCGCGGCGGCTGAGGCCACGCGAACAGCCACGCCTCCATCGCTTCACGTGGCGGTTTCAATGCCCGCTAGAAGATCGAAGAACTTCGGCGCAAGAAGTTCTCTACGGTAGGTGACAATGATGGCTTCCCCGCCTTCTCCGCACGGCTTCGCAATCTACTTCTCCCGGAGAAATTCAAACCTCTGGGGATCACCAAGTACGACGCGAAGCAGGATCCAGTGCAGTGGCTCAGATGCTACGCCCTCTCCATCGAGAACGCTGGTGGCAATAACGACACGAAGTGCCTCTACTTCCCCTTCTGTCTGGATCAAGCCCCGCTCACATGGCTCGAGTCACTCGAAAAGTACTCGATCGACAAGTGGGACCAGCTTAAGGAACAGTTCATCAGCAACTTTGCGGGCACTATGGGTCGCTCAGGTACTCACATGGACCTAGCAATGGTGAAGCAGGAACAGGGCGAGACCCTTCGCAAGTACATGCAGCATTTCTTCGACAAGCGCGCCACCGTAGTCGACGTCTCCGACAAGGAGGTCATCGACCTCTTCCAAGACGGTCTCTATCACCGTCGCACCTTCGAAGACTTCGGTCGTCGCCACCTGAGCTCCATCACCCACCTCAAGGACATGATTACCACCTGGGCTGATGAAGAAGACAAGGCTAATGCCAAGTACGACGCCATCCGTGGCAAGAGCAAACAGAACACGGGCGGCAACAGCAACAACAACGGGAACCAAGGCGGTCGCAGCAACAACTACTCGGGTCCCAATCGCAAGCGCAAGCCAGACAACACTGTCGCGGCTATCCAGCGCCCTGCGAAACACAACTCGAAGAAGACCTCTGGTGGCTTCAAAGACTTGCTGAAAGAGAAGTTCCTGTGGCATCTGGACGGCAACCACACCACCAAGCAGTGCTACCAACTCCGGCGAGCACTCAAGGATACTCCAGAGCCACGGCGCCCTCACGACAAGAAAGGCAAGAAGAAGACCGACGAGGGCAACGACGACTTCCAGGAACCCGACAAGACGGTGAATGTCCTCTTCAGCGGACTACACAACCGACGGGCTCAGAAAGCCACTCGACGAGAAGTCATGTCCATTGAACCAGCGGTTCCGACCCCTCTCTGGTGGTCGGAGGTACCCATTACCTTCTCCCGCACAGATCAATGGACAAGCTTCTCTGAACCAGGACGGTTCCCACTCGTCCTGAAGCCAGTGGTCGCGGGCTTCAAACTCAACAAGGTCCTTATCGATGGTGGAAGCGGGCTCAATGTCCTTTTCACCAAGACCCTGAAGAAGATGAAGCTCGACATCACCCACATGCTCACCAAGAGCACCTCGCCTTTCTACGGCATCGTCCCCGGGAACGCGGCTATCCCACTGGGCTCAGTGGTCCTGCCAGTTACCTTCGGGGAAACAAGGGACAACTACCGTACCGAGTACGTCAAGTTCGAAGTCGCGGACTTCGAAATCTCCTACCATGGCATCCTCGGCAGACCATCTATCACCAAGTTCATGGCGGTACCCCACTACACCTACTTGGTACTCAAGATGCCAAGTCCGGCCGGTGTACTCTCACTGCAAGGGGACTTGAAGATATCCTTCGACTGCGACACAGAAGCTGTGGAGGTCGCAGCCACGAATCAAGTACCCAACGCAATGATGGAGATCTACGCTGCATCCAAGAAGCTTTCCCCAAGTGAACTCGACATCCCAGAGAAGTCGGACAAAGCAAACAAGCCTCAGCCAGCTGAGGAGGTTCAAGTCAAGACAATTGACCTCGGGACAGGCGACAACAGCAAGACCACCACCATCGGGGCGGGCCTTGACCTGAAATAAGAAGACGCGCTCATCAGCTTCCTCCGGGCTAACCGAGACATCTTCGCGTGGGAACCAGCAGACATGCCGCGGGTGCCCAGGAATCTGATCGAGCACTCACTCAACGTCGACCCCAAAGTTACCCCGAAGCGACAACACCTCCGCCGCTTCACCGACGACAGACGGGATGCCATCAAGAAAGAACTCGCCAAACTACTCGCGGCTGGCTTCATCAGAGAAGTCTTCCATCCTGAGTGGCTCGCCAACCCTGTCCTCGTCTGCAAGAAGAACTCGAACAAGTGGAGGATGTGCGTTGACTACACCGACCTCAACAAGCACTGCCCCAAGGACCCCTTCGGGTTGCCGCGGATAGACCAAGTCCTTGACTCCACGGCGGGCTACGACCTGCTCTATTTCCTCGACTGCTACTCCGGGTACCACCAGATCGCAATCAAGGAAGAAGACCAGGAGAAGACCGCGTTCATCACCCCGTTTGGCGCGTACTGCTACACAACCATGTCCTTCGGGTTGAAGAACACTGGTGCTACCTATCAGCGAGCTATCCAGGCCTGTTTCAAGAGGCAACTCAACAAGAACGTCGAAGCCTATGTGGATGATGTGGTCGTCAAGACCAGAAATTCTGACACGCTTATCGCCGATCTTGAAGAGACTTTCGCATCCTTGCGAGAGTACCGCTAGAAGCTCAACCCGAACAAGTGTGTCTTCGGCGTACCGTCGGGCAAACTACTCGACTTCATCATCAGCCACCGCGGCTGTTGACGGTTAATAATTGTATCAAAGTTCGTTTGTGACTCGCAAGCGTACAAGTCTCCCGTCGTAGTCAAGGGACCCTTCTTCCCTCGAGTGGTGAACCCAAGGTATCGAATCCGTGGAACAAATGTGTGACGCAAGACTTAATCTATTAAAGCCAAATAACTGCAATCTTCAATAAAGAACCTAATGCATCTAAGTAAAAGACACAAAACAGATCTAATCTACTAAAAACCGGAGAAAACAAAGTAAGATTGGGTAGATAAACCGATCTAGAGGGATCGGGGGTAAGCCTTTTGTTGAAGTTCCAAGCAAAAGAAGAAGTAGCAAATCGAATCTTAATAAAAGCCTCTTTAAATCGTGGTTTCCCGTCCAAATCCGAAAACATCCGCCTTTCGAGACCCCCGTTCGTCACAACGTATCCCTATTCATGCGGGGAGCTTAGGGCGAGTCAAAAGACAAGTCGAGATTCTTTCGGAGGATCCGCGTGTACCTCTAGCCACCGCGGCTACAAGAACACCCTATGTAATCTATCTCGAGAATAGAATTGAAATAAGCAAAGCCGATCGAAAAACGAAATCTTCGAGGAAACACTTGATCGCTGAGAAAAGATTCAACTTGATAATTCAACTATAACAATGATACATACACAAGATCACCACCGGGATCCTTCCTTGATCTTGCTTCTAGCTCCGGGAACTCCGACGTGGTCTTCCGTGCAAGGTTCCCACGTCGGCTAGGGAAACCCTAGTCAACTAGCTCGACCCTCTCCTCTCCTAGATGGTGTCCCTCTCTTCTCTGCTTCTCGGCGGCCGAAGACGAAATCTTCTCTCGTGGCTCTCGGTCGGGGGACTATAAATATCCCGATTGGCGGCTAGGGCAAAGGACGACGCGTTTGGGCCCTAAATGGGCTCGGGCCGACCGGACGGGCCGGCCGGCCCGGGCCCATTTAGGCCCGGCCGCGGGCTCCTTTGCCCGAGGTCGGTTCCCTTGCTTCTGGATGCTTCCCCCTTCGCATACGGGTCCATGTCGTCGGTTTCTCTCCGAATTGGACTCAACTCCTTGTCTTGGAAGATTCAAGACTTTTTTCCGGTCGGGTCCCCGGAGTATGTCGTCTTCTCGGATCAAGTCCCCGCTTCTTGGAGTTAATTTTACTTCATTGCATGACTTGTTCGGGGCTACAAAGTCTTGTCATGAGGTGCTTGATGAACTTACCCCGAAAGTCTTGCATTCAACACTAAATCCCCGCATAAACATTAAACTCCAAAAACGACATGCACACGTGAACTTGTTATACCACGGGGGTTAGTACCAATGGATAAAGTATAAAACTCATGCCAACACCGAAGGTAAACTCATGGCTAGGTTGACGGATTTTCACCGTCAACATCTCCCCCATGCTTAAACCTTGCTCGTCCTCGAGTAAGCCTTCGATGAATATCATCATTGCTAAACAATGTTTAAACTTTGCATTTGATCATACATGAGAAAACATAATGCTCTCAAAATATTAATTCATTAAAGTTCCATAATGTACTAGCCTTCATCTCCACGGAGGGTGGATTCTTATTAAGCTTATCCCACAAGTATTAACATGCTCACAAAGTTTTAAATGGATCTCAGAATTTTTGAAATGAAGAACGAGATAAGAAAAGCTAAACCAAATTCACAAATTTAAATCATCTCATGTATTGCTCATAAACTCTCATCTCACTTGTCTCTCAAGCCTATATATTCTACTCCTTTCCCTCTCATATATATGTGGTAGGCTTTATATGGAGCTTTTGGGAAAGTTTAGTCCTAACAAGAATTTATAAATGAGGTGTTGTCAAAACAAGACAAGCTTCTCATGGTCTTACCGAGACTCATCAAAAAGGTCATTGGAAAATAATGTTAAATCAAGGAGGGGAAAGAGAAAAATACACACACTTTTAGATGAGTGGACATGTGCAAATGGCAAAGAGTGATCCCGAGGCACAAAGAAAGTCCTCGTTATCGGATTGCACATGGTTGGAAAATTGAGAATGGATCTTTTTATCTTGAAGCCTTGAATGCACTCCTAGAGAACCGGGGAGTTCACTTTACGCACAAATATATTTTTTTTCTTTCTCATTCTTTTCTTTCTTTCATTCATTCATTTTTTCTTGCCTCGTCATATATTCGGTCCATGACTTTCACAACGAAGTTTTGATTTTTTATACCTTGAAAGTCATGAATATCACTTGGATTTTTTTTTTCTTTCATCATTATATATATTTTTTTAAATACTCCCTTTTGAACTCTAAAACTGCACCGTACCTACCTCCTCCCCCATGCTTAGACGTTGCTCGTCCTCGAGCAAAGAGGCGAAAAATAAGGTAGGTACCGGAGATAATTTTCCTTGGAGAGATACTTGAAATCTTCAACGTTGGCACCGTCTTGCGATCTTCCTTGAATTGATGATCCATCCTCAATGATAGGTTGTGGTCAAGGAGGTAGTCACAAAAAGATGATATTTGGTTTAAGGGTGGATATCCGGCGAAGTTTGTGAGATCACCGATGCGGGGATACACAATGCACGGATAAAAGGCTAGCAAAAAGATAGATACGCAAAAACGGAATGACCAGCTTCTTAGTCTCGGGCCAGAGAAATCATGGCCTGCAAAAACTCACTCAAAAATAAATCTTGTACACTAAGGTTTATGCACTCAAATATATATAAGGCTTTGGATAGGTTGAGCAACACACAAGTGATATTTGTGACAAGGTTAGCAATATTTTTGAGCATAAAAGACATCTTCAATCCATTCATAACTCGAGAGCACATAAAACACTATGGGTCTTTATTTTAATCATAACCTCCGCTGAAAAATAAGCTAGTATTTAAATAAATTCAGATCTGTATTTTTAAGAGAGCACTAGCTTAAACATGCATAAATCAACTACAAAGATGAACAAAGCTGCAATTTTAATCATATATCAACATGGCACGAATTTTGTAACTTTTCCAATGATATAATCAAGGTGGTGACTTTATTAATGGTGATATCAAGTTGAAATACACACTGAAAATAAACATACATGCTTGCTGAAAATTAAATAAAAACAGAAAAATACTACGCAAACACACATAAGCAAAAGCTGAAAATTACGAGAGAAATAGAAAAGAAAAGAAAACAAAAGTTCCTAAATCTTCTAGTCCTCCGCCGGTGGTTGATGTTGGTAGTCTTGATAATAATACCCTTGCTCATAATATGAATGAACGCTTCCTCCGTCGAATTGATTTGGCTCCACAAGGTGAAGGCGTCCAAGTTCAAAGGCAATATTTGCGTTGCCTTCACCGAGTTGAGCTGCGTTGGATTGGATGGCTGCGATATTTTGAGCATTTCTTGCAGCATACCCTCCAATAATAGCCATGCTTTGTTGTGGTTGGGGATGATGAGCGTAGGACTCCGCGAAGTTAGCGTTGGGCACAACATAATTTTGTGGGGGTACCGGTGCACCACCCCCCCATGCTTGTTGTTGAGACCCTCCGTAATAACTTGGCGGAGGAGGAACCCCGCCGGATGGTTGCACATTGGGTTGTGCTCCACCCGCTTGTGCGGAGGATGTTCCCTCTTCTACGATTCTTCCTCTTTTGTTCTTCCTTGCGGGGACAAGTAGTCCCTCTTCCAACCAATCTTCCCTTCCTTCGGTGAAAAGCCTAAGCCTCTCATCCGAAGAGGGAGGTTCACAATGGCCAATCGGTAACCTCTTCTCTCATCTCCACTAATGTACTTGCCTTGCCGCAAGTACTCAAAACCGAGAGAGGTACCGCGCAAAAGGTGAGCGGGGTTTCTTGCGATCCCCGGTCGCAAGGAAAAGGCCAACATGGAGAGGTAACACCCCGAACCAATATCACCGGCCCCCGATGTTGCTTCACAACACCAACGGTTGATCATGAGGTAAGAGGGGTCAATTGGTCGCCCGGCAATTAAAGCCGAGTATAGCCAATTTAACTCCGTGTCGGTCACCTTTGTTTCCCTCATCCTCCCCAATACCCTCTTGCACATCCAAGAGTGAAATATCCGGATAATGGGGTTGCGGATGCTTTTGCGTTGTTGATGGGCATCTCCGGAGATCATGCCCCAAAATTCCGCCAACATGCCGGGAGGCACGTCAACTTTCTCGGAGCGCCCTTGTGGAATCCAAGCAGCTCCCTTACGTGCTCGTAGGGAACCACTTGTTGGATTCCCTCCAAACGGAATGACAAGCTTTGCACCCCATCATCATCAACGATGGGTGCAATAGTCATTAAAATTTCCAAGGTGTAACCCAAGTGGGTGTCCACCGATATTCCGTTGGAGAACCGAACCCACCCGAGGTGCCCCAACATGTAGTATATGTCGGTGCGAAAACCCAAGGTGTGGAGTGCTTGGTCGTCGAGCTCGACGTTTGGCACAAGCCTCTTCTCAAGATTTGCGAGCCTATCCTCCTCCTCCGCCGACAAGATGATGAAGCCGTACGAAGATTGTGTCGGGGTGTAAGGAGGTGGTGCGGTTGAGCGAGTCGATCGTCGTGGTGGCGCGGGCTGCTCCTCCGTGTGCCCACGAGGTTCGGTGAACCTCATGGAAGTGCTTCTCGCAGCCCTCATACCACCAAGGAGGAGAGCGTCGTTCCTCCTCGGTGGTGCCGTGTCCGTCTCCATGCTCCGGGGAGACTCGGAAACCGAGTGCCTCCTCGAAGACGTGGTTGATGACGGCTTGGACGACGACGAACTCTTCTTCTTAGAGAAGAGACTTGTGGTCTTCTTCCACATGTTTGCTGCACTCTCTCTTCAACTAAAAATCCGGGTTGCAACCGGTAAACTAGGCACTTAAACTCTTTGCTTCGGATGTGGACTTGGAGTGGATTAAGGAGGTGGATTTTTTTTTTCTTGAGCTCTCAAGCTTGGGTGGTTGGCTAAGTCTACGGAGGTTCTGAGCACACAAACTTGAACACACAAACAAGGGAAGGAGAGGGAAGCTTGCTGCGAGAAGACGGGCGCGGGGGACGCCATTTATAGGGCAGGCCGGCCGGCCTAGGCCGGCCGGCCCGGGTCCTCCGGCTCCTCCTCGGCGCGTCTTTCTCCCGGCACGATCATTTCGCCTCGCAACTTTCCCCGCCCGCGTGCTCCACGAGTTGCACCGCCCAAACGCTCTCGTCCACTCCTTTTCTTGAATCATTGGTCCTCCCACTTGATGCTCCATGCTTTGGGTCATGTCCATGCTCCCTAGCTCCACTTGCTTCACATGCCACCATGAAAATCCTGCAAAGTTGATGCTTGCTGCCCACCATGCTTGTCCTTTGCATGTGGAATTGGTGAAAGTTGATAAAAGGGAATCCAATGGTGCATGCATGATTAATTCAAACTTGATTGCCTCCATTTAGGTGTGTTTAAGGTTAAGCACTCCTCTAATTCGAATTTTAAAATATTTTCAGAGCCATGCAAGAGCTCGAGCATAATTTTAGAGAAGTTTTTAAACCATTAAAAACAAATGTAAGTCGAAAATATTTTTCGACTACGTCGATTTTGGTCTTACCGGTAAAGTCTGCTTTCATCGGTTGAGAGCGAACGTTTTCCGGCTTGATCATGGGGGCATAGGTTTAGGTTCTAATTTTGGCTAAATAAGAAAGATTTTGAATAAAACAAAATTAGAATGGGCTTAGAAAAATTCTAATCCTAGAGAAACCAAGGATAAAGATTTTTAAAACCAACCAAAAGCTTTGATTTCTAGGTTCACGCGAGTCCTACCACGTGCTGAATTTTTATAACACTTGAATATAAATCGTGGCTCTACTCGTGTGGTTTTAGCATGAAAAATAAGTCAACCTCAGCACCATAATGAGGGTGTAAGGTTGAGCTAAGGTTCTGAAATTATTTGGTTGAGGGGTTTCTCGAAAAGAAAAGAATCAAACAAGCACATAGGAGGGTTCATGCAAAGGGTTTATGATAAAGCAATCATTCAATCAAGAATTATGTCTCTAATATTGTTCAACCACTTCTAAGTCTAATGTCCTTGCGTAATAAAACTCAAAAACTAAATTATTAAAAATACTAGAAAAACCTGGAATCGGGTTGTCCTCCCGTAGCTTATTCTTGACTCGACTTGACGAAACGGGTTGCCTCCCGCCTAGCGCTTCGTTTATAGTCTATAGCTAGACTTCTTCACTTGATTACTCGGATCAACGCTCTTTGCGGGCGTTGCAATCTTGGGTACCCACTTCCGCACCATCTTGGGCGCGGGCTTGTCTTTTGGCTTGGGCGGCTTAGTCATTTTTTGGTCTTCACGGAGCGGCTTCTCTTCCTTTGTCTTGACGGATGCAACACCTTCTTTAATTTTCGTTACGTTCACTTTTTTCGGCTCCTTCTTCTTTTTCAGCCCCTCCGTTTGTTTTGGTTCTCCCTTCACTCCAATCATGTTGCATGCCTCAATCCTTGGACGGAACTTGAAGGAACTCCTTTCTCCGTTGATATCGAACATGATCTCCCCCTTGCCAACATCAATAGTTGCTCCCACGGTCTTGAGGAACGGCCTCCCTAGGATGAGCGGTGGCTTCTCCCTCTCTCCCATCTCGAGCACAACGAAGTCGACGGGGATGAAGTGGTGTCCAATCTTCACGGGTACATCTTCGGCAATGCCCAAGGGATAGCGAATGGAGTTGTCACCCAACTCCAAACATATTCCCGTGGGCTCCATCGGTAGGCGTAACTTCTCGAACACATCCCTCGGCATGACACTCACACTAGCTCCAAGGTCGCATAACGCCTTCTCGAAGTTGAAAGAACCAACCGAACATGGAATTGTAGGGCACCGGGGTCTTTTTGCTTCTCTAGCCCATAAGCAATAGCTGCACTACACTCCTCGGACATTTTGACATGATCTACCCCGAGTGTTGCTATCTCATATTTATTTGCAAGTATGTCTTTAAAGTAACGAGAATATGTAGGTACTTGTAGGGCATCTAGTAACGGCATGTTGATGCTAAGTCTACGCACAACTTCCACAAACTTCTCAAAGTGGTTGTCAAGTTTACCTCGGAAGTAGCGTGGCTTGAGTTGCGGTATCCTCGTGTCATCTTCGGCATCTCGAATTCGGGTTCCTCGGTGACGATCCCCGTAACCTTCTCTTTAGCAGCTCCTTCCACCTCGGTGGACGGTTTAGGCTTCCTTGCTCCCGCGGAACGTTCCGGATCTTCAGTCTCCTTCCCCGAACGCGTTTGAATGGCCTTCGCCGATTCGGGACATTTGGGTTGTCCCGGAAGCTTCCCTTCATCATTTGTGAGGCGCCCCGCAAGTTGTCCAACTTGCGTCTCGAGCATCTTCATCATGTTGAGCACTTGATGATTGGAACTCCCGACCTCCGTCACTTTGCCATCGATGTTCTCCAACACCTTGTCTATGGTCTTGAACTTGGTGACGGTGTCCTTGTTGATCTTAGCTTGCTCATCCATGAACTCCTTCAATTGTATCCGAAGTGGAACCGCGTTAGGAATAGATGAGCTTGCATTAAATTGAGGCCTACCTTGCCGTAGCGGAAGTTCGGCAATTCTCCCTTCCTCATGTAGTCGAGCACTTTGGCTTCCTCCGGACAATCTTTGCGGACATGGCCATACTCTCCACATTCTTCGCATGTGGACCTTGCTTCGGCGGCCTTCAAGTCTTGAGCCTCTTTCTTTTCTATCTCCATCTTCTCCAACCTCCTCATGAGCGAGTCGATCTTGCCTTCGAGTATGTCTTCCTTCTCCACTTGCAAGATTCCTTTGACGTTCCCCATAGGTTGAGCCGGGTGTAGGCGCCGGATGACGCCCACGTGTCATTATCCGCGACCTTCTTGAATAGCGTGAAAGCTTCCGTCGGTGTAAGCTCGATGATAGATCCTCCCGCCGATGCATCGATGATCGTCCTTGACGCCATGGTGAGTCCTTGATAGAACTTTTGCACGAGGTCTTCTTTCGGGAACTTGTGATGTGGAACCGCCCGAGTGTACTCGTTGAAGCGCTCGAATGCCTCCGAGATAGTTTCGTAGGATATTGAACAAAGGTGGCAATCTTATTACGCAAGCTTTGAGTTTTACCCGCGAGTAGTATTCCTTCATGAAAGCCTTCATCAACGTGTTCCAATTTTGCACCGTCTCCGCCGGTTGAGAGTGGAACCATTGCAACGCCTTCCCGAGTAGTGAAAACGGAAAAAGCCTTGCCCTCATTTGATCTTGAGTCACCCCCTCCATGTTGAAAGTCGACATAGTTGAATGAATGCTTGGAGGTGAAGGTTCGGATCCTCTTTGCCGGTGAAGGGTGAGTGTTGCACCATGCGGATTGTTGAGGTCTTGATCTCGAACGGTCTTCCGATCTCGTCGAGGTTCAAGATTGGTAGGTCGATGATGTCCGGGGTGCATAGTTCCCCAATCTTGCGTTCTTCCGGTGGTTGGTCACCCATCGGTGGACGTCGGTTCTCCCGCGGACTTTGAGGTGGTGAATTCTCCGGAGATTCTCGCGATCCTTTGTCTTCCGACTCCGAATCTACAAAATCCAGCTTTTTAGCTTGATGTGCTTCGCGTCTCCTTAGCTCGTAAAGTTTTTCCGGATCATCCACAAAATTATTGGGTTTGTTGGAGAGGCAGCCGTCCATCTCCTTGTTAGGGTTAGCAATAAACAAAGTATGCAAAAAAACTAGAAAACAAAACAAATCTATAAAGACTAGAGTTAGACAAACTAGATTAGATGTATTTTGAGGATGATCGAAGCTTAGTAGATGCAAAAATAAAATAAAATCAGTACTGAAAATTACAAAAAAAAAGCAATAAAAAATCAAATCTTGATCACTTGTTCCCCGGCAACGGCGCCAGAAAAAGGGGCTTGTTGACGGTTAATAATTGTATCAAAGTTCGTTTGTGACTCGCAAGCGTACAAGTCTCCCGTCGTAGTCAAGGGACCCTTCTTCCCTCGAGTGGTGAACCCAAGGTATCGAATCCGTGGAACAAATGTGTGACGCAAGACTTAATCTATTAAAGCCAAATAACCGCAATCTTCAATAAAGAACCTAATGCATCTAAGTAAAAGACACAAAACAGATCTAATCTACTAAAAACCGGAGAAAACAAAGTAAGATTGGGTAGATAAACCGATCTAGAGGGATCGGGGTAAGCCTTTTGTTGAAGTTCCAAGCAAAAGAAGAAGTAGCAAATCGAATCTTAATAAAAGCCTCTTTAAATCGTGGTTTCCCGTCCAAATCCGAAAACATCCGCCTTTCGAGACCCCCGTTCGTCACAACGTATCCCTATTCATGCGGGGAGCTTAGGGCGAGTCAAAAGACAAGTCGAGATTCTTTCGGAGGATCCGGCGTGTACCTCTAGCCACCGCGGCTACAAGAACACCCTATGTAATCTATCTCGAGAATAGAATTGAAATAAGCAAAGCCGATCGAAAAACGAAATCTTCGAGGAAACACTTGATCGGCCGAGAAAAGATTCAACTTGATAATTCAACTATAACAATGATACATACACAAGATCACCACCGGGATCCTTCCTTGATCTTGCTTCTAGCTCCGGAACTCCGACGTGGTCTTCCGTGCAAGGTTCCCACGTCGGCTAGGGAAACCCTAGTCAACTAGCTCGACCCTCTCCTCTCCTAGATGGTGTCCCTCTCTTCTCTGCTTCTCGGCGGCCGAAGACGAAATCTTCTGCGTGGCTCTCGGTCGGTGGACTATAAATATCCCGATTGGCGCTAGGGCAAAGGACGACGCGTTTGGGCCCTAAATGGGCTCGGGGCCGACCGGGACCGGGCCGGCCGCCCGGGCCCATTTAGGCCCGGCCCCCGCGGGCTCCTTTGCCCGAGGTCGGTTCCCTTGCTTCCGGATGCTTCCCCCCTTCGCATACGGGTCCATGTCGTCGGTTTCTCTCCGAATTGGACTCAACTCCTTGTCTTGGAAGATTCGAAGCACTTTTCCGGTCGGGTCCCCGGAGTATGTCGTCTTCTCGGATCAAGTCCCCGGCTTCTTGGAGTTAATTTTACTTCATTGCATGACTTGTTCGGGGCTTCAAAGTCTTGTCATGAGGTGCTTGATGAACTTACCCCGAAAGTCTTGCATTCAACACTAAATCCCTGCATAAACATTAAACTCCAAAAACGACATGCACACGTGAACTTGTTATACCACGGGGGTTAGTACCAATGGATAAAGTATAAAACTCATGCCAACACCGAAGGTAAACTCATGGCTAGGTTGACGGATTTTCACCGTCAACAGCGGCATCGAAGCCAACCCCGAGAAGATCTCCGCCATCACCAGCATGAAAGCTCCCACGTGCATCAAAGACGTGCAGAAACTAACTGGATGCATGACGGCTCTGAACAGATTTATCTCGTAGCTTGGAGAACAGGGGCTCCCCTTCTTCAAACTACTCAAGCATCAAGAGAAGTTCGCGTGGACTCCAGAGGCAGACCAAGCCCTTGCTCAGCTCAAGGACTTCTTATCCAAGCCATCAGTCCTCACGGCTCCTCACAAAAAGGAGCGGCCATCGCTCTACCTCGTCGCGACTACTCACGTGGTCGATCGCCATCGTCGTCGAGCGGCGGGGAAGACGGCCACGCCTACCCGGTCCGGGGCGACCGGTCTACTTCGCCGGCCGAGGTCTGTCAGAATCCAAGGCACGCTACCAACCAGTACAGAAGCTACTGTATGCATTGCTCATCACCTCGCGGAAGCTACGACACTACTTCCAGGAGTACTCAATCTCCGTTGTCACCGACTACCCGCTCGGCGACATCTTGCGGAACCAAGATGCTACTGGAAGAATCTCCAAGGGGGCTGTCGAACTTGGCGCCCTCAATATTGACTTCAAGCCACGCACAACCATCAAGTCACAGGCGCTAGTCGACTTCGTGGCAGAGTGGCGGGAGAATCAACTACCTACTCCAACTGAGCGCCCAGAGCACTGGGTGATGTACTTCGACGGCTCGCTCAAGCTCGAAGGCGCAGGTGCAGGGGTACTCTTGATCTCTCCAACGGGCGAACAACTCAAGTACGTCCTGCAGATCTTTTGGAAGGTCTCAAACAACAAAGCTGAGTACGAAGCTCTACTACACGGGCTCCGCCTCGCGGCTTCACTGGGCATCAAGCGGCCACTAGTCTACAGCGACTCCGCAGTGGTCATCAACCAAGTCAACATGTCCTGGGACCGCAACAAGGAGAACATGGACGCCTACTGCCTAGAAGTCCGCAAGGTCGAGTACAAGTTCTACGGTCTCGAGTTCCATCACGTTGTCCGCGACAACAATGTTGCAGCGGACGTCCTGTCGAAACTTGGTTCTACTCGCGCTCAAGTACCAGCGGGTGTCTTCGTCCATGAGCTTCACGCGCCATCCATTCCGGAGCCGGCGTCACTGACCACTGATCCAGCACATCCCCCGGCTGGCCAGGAGGTCATGATGATAGACGTGGACTGGAGGCAACCCTTCATCGACTACCTCCGCGAGCAGAAGGTTCCCTCGGACAAGAACTTGGCCGAGCAACTCATCCTCCACGCCAAGTCCTATGTCCTAGTCGGAGACAAGCTCTACAGGCGGGGCGCATCTTGTGGAGTACTCATGAAGTGCGTCCCCCGAGAAGAAGGCAAGGGCATCTTGGAGGAGATCCATAAAGGCGTCTGCGGCAACCACGCGTCTTCACGAACACTGGTCAACAAGGCCTTCCGACGAGCTTTCTATTGTCCCACAGCTCTGGGCGACGCTGAAGAACTCATCAGAACGTGCCAAGGGTGCCAATACTTCGCCAAGCAACAACATGTCCCAGCCTACAAGCTAGTCACCATACCGCCAACCTGGCCCTTCGCCTGCTGGGGGCTCGACATGATTGGGCCCCTCCCAACTACGCCAGGTGGATTCAACAGAGTATTGGTGGCCATCGACAAGTTCACCAAGTGGATCGAGGTCAAGCCGGTCACATGCCCCAAGGCCGACAGAGTCCTCGACTTCTTGGATTAACTCGTGCATCGCTACGGGCTATCCCATCGCATCATCACAGACTTGGGCTCCAATTTCAACAATCACCAGTTCTGGGAGTACTGCGAGAACAGTGGGATCGATGTTCGATATGTCTCAGTCACCCATCCTCGGGCCAATGGACAAGTCGAGTGCGCCAATGGAATGGTACTCGACTCTCTCAAGAAGCGACTGCACGATGCTGCTAATTCAAAATGAGGCAAATGGATCAAGGAACTACCCAATGCGCTCTGGGGGCTACGTACTCAACCCTCCAAGCCAACAGGGCAATTGCCCTACTTCCTGGTCTACGGCTCCGAAGCAATTCTTCCCGCCGGTGTCATGTGGGATTCACCAGCAGTAGAGCAATATGACGAAGGCATATCTGAAGACAGCAGATGAGTTGATATCGATAGACTCGAAGAAGCTCGCTGCGCCGCCCTCGTCCAATCAGCAAGGTACCTTGAGGGTATCCGACGCTACCATGATCGCAACGTCAAGGAACGCTCCTTCAACGTTGATCTCGTCCTCCACCGCATCCAGAACACGGAAGGACTACACAAGCTCAGCTCGCCCTGGGAAGGTCCCTTCACAGTTGCAAAGGTGACCGGACCAGGCTTCTACTGCCTCCAGACGCTTGAAGGCGAAGACGTCAACAACTCGTGGAATATCGACCAGCCCTGTCGATTCTACGCCTAGTCTATCGACTACCCTGGGGGCTCAAGTCTACACGACTACTCAAAGACCCCCTTCGCTGTAAGCGGCCTCCGGGTCCAGGCACTAGTCTCCGGACTACTCTACTCCAAGATCCAGCGTTAACGGCTACTAACGGATCATGGGCTGCTCCGATCGACAAAGGACTCCAGCAGCGGTCTACTAAGAGACCATGTACTCCTAGATCCAGCCTATACAGCTACTAACGGATCTACTGTTGTAAGCGGCTACATTCCCTAGCACCACTTAGCCGTAGGCGGCCTCCGGGTCCTGGCGACTACTCTTGTAAACGGCCCTGGCCATCCAGGTGTATTTCTCTCAGTAATAAAGTTTGATTACCCATCAACTGATTTACTGCTTTTTCCCTCAACGGGTCTACTTGCGAGTACCGCTACTCGTGACAACTCAACAATGAGAACTCGGCATACTCATCTTGCGATAACGAGTACTCATTTCTGAGAAGCTTTCTCATTTCATAATTAAACAAGTTCAATACAACTCTATTTATACAATTACTGCTACAAGCTAACCCTACAGGACTACTGAAGGTTCAGCTTTTTGGCGACCTGCTCAGCAATTGGCGCCATCTGCTCCAGGAGCTCCGCGTACTGCTCATCAGTGCAGTTGGCGGCTAGTCCACCGGTGACTACATCCACTAGAGCCTTCGGGAAGTACGACTTCATGTACGCCAAGATCTGATTGGGGATCGACTTCGCTAAATGCTTGACGTACATCGCCAGACGACTGGGAGCCTCTCTCAGCCGGTCCACCAATGGAGCTATCTTCGGCCCACCCGGATGAGGCACCAGTAGCCTCGCAATGGGAAGTGCGGCTTCTTCGAGTTCTTTGAGCTAGGCCCGCAACTTCTTGCAGTCCTCGTTCAGCTTCTGCAGAGATTTATAGCAGTTGACGAGGTCACGGTCCGACGCAATACAAAGCTCCATGTGCTTGTCGCACTCGTAAGCCAACTGCTTATAGTCATATTCAAGTACCTCACGAGCCTCTTTCTCCCAGTAGAAGAGGTTCTTCATTTCTGAAGAGTATCTTGGCCCCCTAAGTGGGTTTTGGTGATTTAATGACACATACCTAAGTGGCTAATGAATTTACCTAGTCCATGAGCAGGTATTAAAATTATGTATGGCATCAAGCACAGTTTGTTGATATACAAAAAGGAAAGTGGTGCTCTAAAGGATTCCTAAGAAGGCTTATTTATTTTTACTTTTGAATTTGAGTCTTAGGAATGCCGTACTATCAAGAGGGACAGGAATTATGTCTTCAAAGACTCGAACAGGTTCTCTAGTTGCTACAACAAAACCTATGAGAGACACCTTTGCACCAACACATTCACAGGGATCTTTTCTTGGGTGCTGGCCTTGGAAGGCCGGAGTGTCCGGATTTACCCCGGAGACTCCGGACTTCTCGGAGATTCCGGGTTTACGCCGGATACTCCGGGTCATAAAGCCTCAACGACCATATTCTGGGTGAGGGGGTATAAAAGCCCCCTCCACCCCGTCATTTACTCCTCTCCCCTGCCATTTCGTGCTGAACTGTTGCAAACCTCATTTACTCCTCCCCTTTCTCCCTTTGGCTCAAAGTTGGTGAGTTTTGTTGTGGGATTTAAGAGGATTTGAGAGCAAGGGCTTGGAGAGTGCTAGTGAGCTGATTTCCCATCTCTAGAGCACCTCGTTCTTCGCTTGGTTGGCAAAATTCGTGTTTGTTACTCTTGGAGCCTTGAGCTCCTAGCCGGCTAGGCGTTGCCTTGGAGCATCCAAAGATTGTGGCTGCCCAAGGAAGTTTGTATCACCCCGACATTGAGTAAGTAACTCTATCTTGATCTTTGTGGTCGCTAGAGGGAGGAAAGTGACCTAGGTGTAAAGGTCCACCCTTCGTGGGTACCTCAACGGAGACGTAGACCTCAAGGTGTGAGGTTGAACTCCGGTAACAAATCCTTGTGTCTCTTGTGCTTGTTCATCTTGTTGTATGCTTGTTTCTTGCTTGAACACATATCTAGGGTTTGGTGCCGATCTACTTCGTGTTGAGGTTCCTACAAGATTTGAGTGGATAAACAGGCTTGTCTCATCCCAGTGCATAACCTATTTTCACAGATTTACTTTTGAGCAAGTTTAATTTCTGTCGATTTAATCTCTCCCTAGCAGGCCGGACTATCCGGACATTTTCCCGGATTCTCCGGATTTCCTGGAGTATCCGGAAAAATATCCGAGTCTCCGGACACCGCATCCGATTACCGCGAAAAAGTTTGTGATTTTCAGGTTCGACTATTCACCCCCCCTCTAGTCGACATCTTGATCCTTTCAATGTCGACCTCTGAAGCCTTCAGTTGCTCGACCCGGGTCTCAAGCTCTACAATCAACAAAGCGGGCTTAGACCACCGCACGACATCTCCAATGGGTACTCGACGAGACAGCACCGTACCTTTATTCTTGTTGCGGAGCGACTTGTTCTTCCGCACCAGCTCATCGCTCTTTGCCTGCATGTCCTGGACTTCGTTATGATACTGGGTGAAGGCGCCATCAAGCTTCGACTGGAGCATGGCGGAGTGCTTCCGGGCCTTTACGAGTTGTTCCTCCAAGGCCTCTGCCCGAAGCACTGCGTCGTCGTATCCCTAGAGCATGTCAGATTTTTGTCGGGATCTCTCCACGGCATCCTGCAGCAGACAACAGTTGTCACCTGGGTACTCAAGGGTACCAACAACTCACCTTCATCCACTGCTCGGCCTGGCGTATCGCCTCCAAGTGACGCGCTACTGCCGCCGGGTCGACGAGGTCGTCTGCCAGAAGTTCAATCCCACCACGACTACTCGTGATGGCTCCAGATATCAGTGCCGAACGGATCGGCTCCGCATCTTGAATCTCCGGCGAGCGGACGACTACTTCCAGGGTTGACCCTGGCAGTACATCGTCGCGCTCCTCTCCGGCCATCACGGGGGATCCTCCGCTAGCTACCTCCGCCGGCTCGGGGGCTGCTCCGACAGCTCCTTGGGTCTCCAGCGCCAAGGCTTCAACAGGCACCGCCTCGGGGATGGTACTTCTCTCGGCCTCGGCCCCTGTCAACAGAAGACATCCGGATTAGTCTCCCTTGGCGGCTACGACTACTCTACGAGGACTACTGCATTCATGTAGTGTACTCACCTTCTACAACGCTGGCCTCCGGCAGCGTAGCTCCCACGGCCGGCGCCTCGGTTTCTGCTTGGGGGGTGGGAGCGAACTCCTCAGCGGCTGGCGCGGAATCCTCTTCAGCCATTGCTGCACTGGGTTCATCCTCGTCCTTGGTCAAGTCCGTGGATTTCCTGCAGAGTACACAACTGGTTGTCAACCAAGTACAACTACCAAACCACATGTACTACTCGGGAAAGATCTTCACTTACAGGCTCGACCGGACTACTGTCACGGTTGGGGCGCCAAGTATGTTGGCGATGTCAACTAATCCAGCTTCAGCAGGCGCCTCCTCTTCGGCTTCAGCAGCCGCTGGCTCTTCAGCAGCATCCACGACCGGCTCGGTCCCGCCCCTCGGCGGCCCGGCGCTCGCGGCACGGTTTCTGTCATGGCTGGGGCTGGGCTCCGGCTTCTCTCAGCCGCTCCCCCACAGTCTCCCAGTCGCCTTCGTCCCCTTGGTCTACAGGGTCGGAAGGCGGGATCTCCTGTGAGCAACGGAATTTCGTCGTCAGCATACACAACATCAAGAAATAAGTACTCGACTACCCTACTCAAGGAGCTTACCTCTTGGGATGTGGTCTCAATGACTTTGAGCTTCTTGGCCACGTGTTTGCGTGCCATGTTGCGCGGCCTACTCGGCGGCGCAGGCAAACTAGCCTCCAAGCTAGTCGGAGGATCTTGGATGAGAGGGACGTTGGGCAGTCCAGGGCGGTTGAATCTTGACCGCAGCTGGAACCGCTCTTGAAGCGTTTCCTCGTCATCTTCATCCGATGTATCTTCAACGACAACAGTGTCGTCTCCTTCGCCGACTTCGCGGCGCTCTTTGGCTTTGCCCTCCCCCTCCTCGGGGATTTCGTCAAGTCGAGGAGGCGAAGCCAGCTCAGAGACAAACTTCACTATGTCATCCTGCAAGAAGCACATTGGGTGAGCATGACTACTACTACATAATCAGTACTCGACACTGAGTATGGCTACTGACCTCGTTCGGTGGGCGCGCGGCGGAGTACTCTGGGACTGGACAGGGCGTGTACGCCGGCATGTCCTTGAAGATCCTACCCAGCCTGTCGATGGTGTCGTCGTCATCGATCTCGCTGCCGAGCATCCACGATGAGTCGCTGTCGCTGGTGTACTGGTAGCCCAGGGTGTCGCGAGCCATCAACGGCTGCACCCTCCTCTTCATGAAGCTGAAGGCCACATGCTCGGCCCTCGGCCCGGCTTCTCTCAAAGCCTTGATCTTCGCCAGTAGTTCGGGTAGTTAGGTACCCTCCTGCTTCGTCGGCTCAGTGTTCCACCAGGGCCAGTGCTTTGGCTGCTTCCCGCTGGGCTTCGGCAGCTCCGGGTGGTGGCTGGTGATGTAGAACCACTTCGACTTCCAATCTTGGTTGGAGTCGATCAACTTGTACGCCAGGTACTGCTCCGCGGCATCCTCGCGCATCTGGATGCCAGCTCCTCCGACTACTTGGGGGTCGTTGGCGCTCGGCTAGGGCTTCACGCAGAAGAACTTCCGGAAGAGTACCCAGTGGGGTTTGATCCCCAAGAAGACTTCACAAAAATGAACGAAGACGGAGGTGTGGAAGATACCATTGGGGTTGAGATTGAGGTACTTGATACCCTAGTACTCCAAGAGCACCTTGAAGAAGTTGCTCGCCGGGAGAGCCAACCCGCGCTCCACGAACCGCGTGAACATCGGGATCTCATCCGGATTCTTCTCCATCGGGTACGGATCTCCCGCGGCGGCGTGCCACATGTCGACCTCTTTCTCCCGAAGAAATCCGCTGTTGAGCAGCTCCAGCAAGTCCTCAGTCTTGGCCTTCGACTTCTTCCATTCCTTGTTGGGATTTGGACGCGGGGGAGACACCGGCAGCGTCGACCCTGCGGCGGATCCGACGGCTTCCTCCCAGGATCTCTTCTTCCCGCCGGCGGTCTTCAAGCTCTTGGACGGCGAGGGCTTCATTCTCCAAATGCACTGGGTTTTCACTCGCATTCGCTCGGGGCCTACGGCGGTGGCTTCCGATGGCGGCGCGCTAGGATGTGCGATCTACACTGAAGTGGCAGTGTGCACCGGCAGCGTATTCTAAGCGAGATGTGCTCCGAATGGCTACAAGTGTGTGGGGTGAAACCCCCTAAGGGTTTCGGCTTCTATTTATAAGTCAACAGGCGGCTCCTCAACGGCCGGATGGATAAGTCTCAACACAGCTGACTCAGCGGCAGCGCCTGACCCTTCAACTTCCAGTAGTCGATGAGCCTCATCTCGGGGGCTCCGCTACATCTAATCAAATTCCCTGGGTAGCGACAAGATTCAAGAGCAACTCAGGACACTTTCTACATACAAGATGACCCTTCAATTCCAGATGAAGTACTCGACTCAAGGCTCGGGGGCTCCGTGCCACGTGTCCTTCGGTTTTTCCTCCGGATTTTGCGGGATAATCTTGCCAGAACTTCAGATTGACCCTCAGCCAGAGTCTACGAGTCAACCTAAGGCTCGGGGGCTACTCCATATGGAGTGTGATTTTGCAATCATACTTCCATATCAAATTTGGCTTCAAGACAACACGGGTATTGTTGAAGACCTTCGAGAGCAGAACTCAAGGACGCTTGGGAACTACTCAAGAAGACTTCAGGATTACTCAGAGATCAGCTGGAGTACCTTCCAGCCTCGGGATGCTTCAAATATTCTTGAGGACTTTCGACTTGTATTACTTGGGGACGCTTGAGGACTACTCGTCGAGGCCGTCAAGACTACTCCAAGCTATCCTCTCGACTACAAAGTACTCGGGGGCTTGTTGTATGGACCTCCCTGGGCCCATTACCTCGGTGGGTACCAGGACCGACTACTCGGTGAGCCCCTGGGACTACCCGACTTGTGCCGCACGGTACCTGATGGCGTGAGGCGCAAGGACTACGATGGAGAAGTACTCGGATAGGAAGCTATACATACCATGTACTGTGTAGAGGACTCCTAGACGTACACGGCTAGTACTCTCTCCCTAAACCGACCTGTAACCCTGCCTCCCGGGCTATATAAGGCGAGGCAGGGACCCCTCTTCTCTCATTACGTATCATCTTGTAATCACATCCAATCAATCCAGAGCTACGCAGCATACAGGACTTAGGGTATTACGCACCTCGCGGCCCAAACCTGTCTAAATTGCATGCCACGTGTCTCTTCCTTTGAGTTACCGATCTCGGTGAGGCCACATTCATCTACCTCGGGTACTCCCCTTGGTAGGTTGCCGGTCTAAAACACTAACAGTTGTGAGGAACACTCAAATGAGATATTGCACAAATATGACTAAGTATCTAACCAAGGCTCAAGATAAAACACTTAAATGCAATGTCACAGTGCAGCCTTGGCACCAGTCTGATGACAATGAAATTATGTGGAGCTATGAGGTTGAGTGCGAAGGGAAAATGCGCCTAGGCCCGCAGCGTGAAAATACGTTTCAAGTTGTTCAAGTTGGCAACCAAATATATAGATGTGCATGCCGGAAGCCACTGCTGCTACACATCCCCTGCTCACATGTGCTCGTCGTATGCTATGAACTGCAACAATTTAGCTTCCATAGGTACGTGCCGTGGTACTAGAGCAAGCAAATTGTTCGGAACATTTGGAACCAAACAATATAAGGTTACCTCGTGCAGGGTTCTTTTACTGAGAACCCCAAAGAAAATGTTGTGCACGGGTACCCCTCGTGTAGGGTTACCTCGTGCAGGGTTCTTTTACCGTGATATTGCAAGACCTAGGTATTTTAAGGCATGCTGACCTCAGTAATAGGCACACCAACCACGGGGGCCCAACGAAAATTGTAGACGTGAAGCTTCTGATCTTGATGGTACTTTTAGATCTCCAGGCGCCCAGATAGATCTGGCAGAGCAGCGAGGCACGCCTAACTCGGAAGGTCTTCAATCGAACCTACGACCATTCTGCTTAGGAAACAGAAATATAGGCTGATTGGAATAGGTCTGTTTACGTGTAGAGCCATAGAGGGTGCACCAGGACGCAGAGCCTAGCGGTGCAAATAAAGGTCATCATGTCGCAGAGGAAGGTCGTAAAGTCATCATCAAAAAGGGGGGCTAAGTTAGGCGTGGAGGCATCGGACACAGGGTCAAGTTTTGTCTTGTAGCGTAGACTGCAGAGTCATGGGTCAACCGTGGTCGGAGGTGCTCTTGCCACCCAGAAAACGACAAACTACCCACTGATCGAGGGGGGAACTGCAGCCATGTGACCTCTGCGGCGGTGCTCAGGCATCATTGATGCACAAACGACAAAGACGTCGTGAGTCAGAAAAAAGGTAATGTCGTCGCCTTTAATCATGCACTGGCTTGCAGGTCCCAATATCACGTGGTGACAGTGTCATCACTTCGCCAGCTGCCCGGGGCGCGGCTTTGGCTATAAATAGCACCGTGAGACTGAAGGAGGCAAGCACCGAGCATTGTTGAGCTATGAAACCGTAGTGTAGTATTCCCACCATGACATGGGCATGTGTTCGTCCTACAGATTGTAGGTTCTTGCTCTTGTAGATGCTTGGAGCTAGGAGAATTCTCGCGAAAAGGAGGCAACACCTTCACTCTTCCCATCCTGCCTCAGCGGCGTACCAGGTAGAGTTTGGAGGTGATGCTGTTCGAGCTAGAGCTATAGCAGGACGTCTCTGGTGAGCACCGGGAGCTCACTAGGGCTTGGTTTTCAACACCAAAGAGCAAGCTCGTGTCTCCATTCCAATAGTTGGAGCCGAGTGTGCCTTAGATTACGTGTCGTCCTGCAGTTGTCTCCCGCAAGGCCGCCATCAAGGTCCTGGTGCTAGGAGAAGTATCGCGATGTACTCTGCTCCGGCAAAGTAGGTCGTGGTGACTGCTCTGGGTGGCTCAGGCCTTGTAGTATGTTTATTTTGTGTGTCAGGTTCTGGATCCAATGAGGTCGCAGGCAACTTGTGTACCTTCGGATTCTGGATCCAGTGAGGTCGTAGGCGGCTATGTACCCTGGGGTGATCCATGTAATGTTCGCTCTATTCTGTCATGTACTTGGTCGATTTGGCAAAATGATTTGTCAAAGACCTAAATTAACGTGATGCGGGGTCTTGCAAAATGATTTGCCATCAGGACGACATGATGTTGTCTTTTTGGCTAACGACCTAAACTCAGATTTAGGTCGTAGTTGTAACCGGTTAGCGAAAAATCCGCCTTGATCTTCTCGCGAACTTCTCGGGATGGAACCGTTGAGGCATATTGTACAGTGGAAGGAGCCGCAACGGATAGATTCGGTGGACCCCCTATAAATAGGACGGCCCGAGGCGGGGTTGACCTCATTCCCCTTCGTCTTCCTCCCATTGCTGTCGCTTCCGCTTCTGTCGCTTTCTCTCTCCCGCATGCGCCGTAGCGATCTTGCGACCGCCTTGCTCCCGCGCCCACTTGTCCAGCTTCCAACTCCGGCCAGGCTCGTGCTAGCGCCACCGCTCCGCGCCGTGCTTCTCTTGCGCATGCGCGTAAAAACCTTCTGCAATATTAGATCCAACTCGAACCCTAGTGATTAGATGGCGGCGGAGGCAGCATGCATCCCAGACCCGCAGGCGGCATGGGTCCGGTCAATGATGACCGAGGCAAAGATCTAGGCGCTGGTGGACCGCAGGTTGCTCCGGCCAAAGGCGGAGGTGGAGTGGAGGGCGACCGCTGGGGAACAGTTCCCGAGCGAGGACGTCAAGGAGCAGGTCGTCTTCGCCTCTTTCTTCGAGCGCGGCTTCAACCTTCCGGCGGGAGACTTCTTCCGTGGGTTGCTCTACTACTACGGATTGGAGCTGGTACATCTTGTTCCCAACTCCATTACCTTAGTATCAACGTTTATTCACTTCTGTGAGGCGTATCTGGGGATATCGCCTCACTTCCTGTTGTGGAGATATTTCTTCTATGTGAAGAGTACTGGCAAGAAGTCAGGGCCAGTGGGGCTGTGATGTTTAATTTGAGGTCGGGCCTCAAGGCGGAGTGGTTAGACACCGACCTCCCTGACAACACCGCTGGGTGGAGGTCGAAGTGGTTTTACATTTCGGATCAAATTCCTGGTCTTCCACGTCAGACTGGCCATAGGCCAGTGAAAATAAATGAGTGGGATTTAGGTCTGTCATCCCGGGATCTCAAGGAGCTCGAGCCGGTGCTGGAGCTTGTCAACGAGCTGAAGAAAAAGGGAGTGACTAGGGCGGCGGTGGCGAGGTCGTTTTGTCGGCGGATGATCCAACCGATCAAGGATCGGGTCCACCCAGCGTATGAGTACTGGGGGCAGTCGGACCCCACGCGCGAGATCAATCGCAAGGTCTCCAAGGAGGAGATGGCGGCTAGTGTTTCCCAGATGTATTCTGGGAAAGTGAAGGTGAAGAAGTGCCCCTAAGGCACACTCGTTGAAGAGGCCGGCAGACCCGGTAAGATCCTGAGATCTACTTTTAGGTCGTTTCACTTCGCTTATTAGTTGTGTAGGTCGTATAACATCCTTGTCTTCTGTTTGCAGGAGCGCGAGCTTCAGATGTGGTGCCCAACACCTCTTCCCGAAGGTGAGCAGCACAGGAGGAAGCTTAGGTCGGACAAGTACAAGCCTCCAGCAGGTCGTCTGCTGGAGTTTTACGAGTCTAACTCGTCGGTGGAGGCCGACGAAGATACCGATGCAGAGGCTGGGGCAGACCTAAACGCTGGCATCGTGAAGTCCCAGCGCAGGACCAGATCGACGGGTTGAAAGATGTCGGCTTCAGCTGTTGCTGCTGCTATCTCTGCGGTGAAGGCCGCAGAGCAGAAGAAGAAGAGAAAGAGGAAGGTTGCTTCCCCTCCAGCGGTTGTTACTCCATCAATTCCAATGCCCCGCTCGCGGGAGGTCGAGTCGGAAGAGGAGGAGGAGTCGAAGAAGGAGAAGGATGAGGCGATCGAGGAGTGGTCGATCACTGAAGATCGATCGACAAGGAGATCGGAGAGCCCTGCTGCCAAGAGGCAGCGGGAGCTAGTGCAGAAGACGTCGGAGGATGCCCTTCGACGTGGATTGGAGGCGCAGCGTACTGCTGCAGCGACGCAGACAAGGATGCCTGCAACTATTAAGCCTCGGACATTTTGGCCGAAGGCTCGGATCCCGACCATAATGAGGTAAAGTTTTGAGGGTTGGTTCTGTCTTTTACTTACTATTTTGCAAGTTCCTGCCTTTACGAGGTGTTTTGCCATGCAGGCCAGTGACGAGGCCACAAGGGGGTCTAGGTGTCCCATCTTCCCCCTCCCGCACAAGGTCGCCTGAGCCACAGGTCGTGGGGGAGGCGCTTGCAGATGACGCGCGTACTGCTACTCCGCCGCGAGGAGCGGTTGAGAGCAGGACGACTTCGCCTCCTGTGGCGTCCGCGAGGGTGGAGACTCCCCCGCTCGCTGCTGATGCTGGAGGCGCTTCCGCTGGGGACGTTGGGGCAACGACCTCCCCAACGATCATCGATGTCGACCCCATCAGTGCAGTCCCTGGTGGGGCGGAGGACCTGTTCAGGGGCCAGCCTCAAATTGACCTGACGCCGGGAGGTCCAAAGGCATCTGGCACGCAGGTAACTCCACCTTCAACTTCAAGCCCAAGGTTGCCACGGCGATCAATTAATTGGAATCACACCCCTTGGCAGGAGGACTGGTTTGAAGACAACGAGGATATGCAGGCCTTGCGGACCAGCATCGTCACCATCAATAATGTGTTGACGGTGAGTTGCCCACGACATGTTGCTATTACTTGATTGTTTGTAATTGAAATGATGTTGATGACCTGGTTATTCTGTAATAGTCGCTAGCAGAGAGGGCCAAAGGCCGGGCCGACCTGCTGAAGAATGCGACAGAGAAGGAGCAGTGGATTGTCGACCTTGAGCGAGAGCTCAAGGAGGTCCGCGAGGCGGCAGCCGCCGAGAAGAAGAAGCTCGAGGATGAGCTCGCTGAGGAGAAGCGCAAAGCTGTGGAGGCTACCGCGCAGTTCAATACCATGGTTACTGGTAGGTCGAATCCTTATCCCTTTTGAGAAGAAGGTCGTTAGCTGTGTGCTAACTGTTGTATCCTGCAGATTTCTGTAACCGCGAGGAGGAGCTGAAGAACGCTCTGTGACCTCTAGGGGCAAGGTTCGGGATTTGGAGATAAAGGTCCGGGAGATCGAGGCTGGAGGCCTGGAACTCAAACGGGCGATGAAAGAAGCTACTGACAGTGAGTACGCCATATCTCAATAGCTGGCTTATGAGACAGCAGCTCGTCGGGGCCTTGAAGCCGAGTTCAAAGTTGTTTTGAAGTCATTGCAGAGTGACCAAATCACCATTGCAGGGTATGAGGTGGAGCTGAACGACATCAAGGGTGCTGCCAACTATGCAATGTCTTGCATAGCTGTTCCAGAAGAAGGGGAGCAGCAGCAGTCCATTGTTGATCACCTGGTAGACACTCTTAATAGGCTTTTGACTTTGCTGAGGGCAACGAGCTTGGCGGCTGCGACCGATGCGTTGGTGAGAGTTAAGTCTCACTACCCTGACGTCGACATGGCCAAAATCAGGGGAGGTGCGAACACCACAAAGAATCTCCAGGCCCTGGAGCTTGAAGTTGAAGAGGCTGCCAATGAAGCGATGGAGAACATCGAATTTGAAGGCGATGGTGGCGACGGTGGCGATCAGTAGTCTTGAGTTAGGAGTTGTACCTCCTCTCCTCTCATAACTTGTAAATAATGCTTCATGGATATGTTGGAAAAACTTTAATGAAGTACTTGCCTTTTGCCTGCACGAGCTTGGTTGATCTTGTAGATGACGACGTCTTGTGTTCTTGGCTCGCTAACCACTACTCACGGAGAGGCTGGCTTACTGACCTCCACAGCTCAGCGTGGAGGCTTACGAGAGGTCAGCGCGCAAGGGAGGAGCCTAGGGCTCAGGTCTGGCGACCTTTTCGACCAAGCGTGCTCGCAGCGGCAAGAGGCTTCATACTCGTTAGGGGTGGTGTCCTTAGGTGGGGATGACCCTTAGGTTGGCTTTGAGCCAAGCCCCCCGAGCATGTCGAGGGGAAGGAATAAGAGAGACTAGGAACCCCCAGGTTTTGCAACCCATATGTTGGCTTATGCCAAGCCCCCGAGCATGTCGAGGGGGGGAGTTTACTGTATGAGGAAGGAGGAGGTAGTGCTCGATTCATAGCAGATGACTGCTTGAAATATTTATTTATTTAATCTGAAAAGAGGGTACAAGAAAGGGAAATACATAGCTTAAGTTTAAAACTATTCTACGGATAGAATCGATGTAGATGCTCCACATTCCAGGGGTTGGGTACTCCTTGCCTGTCGCCCCATTGGAGTCGATATGTTGACGGGCTGATAACTTCTGTGATGATGAAGGGTCCCTCCCAAGGGGCAGAGAGCTTATGCATGCTATCGGTCTTCTGGATGCGTCTGAGGACGAGGTCGCCAACGTTGAAGGAAGTTTCCTTAATGTTGCGATCATGATAGTGACGTAGTTGTTGGTCGTGACGAGCTTGTCTCATGACGACAGCAAGTCTTTGTTCCTCAAGGATGTCGAGGTCGATGCGACGTGTTTGCTCGGCCTCTCCTTTCTCATAGAACTGGATCCGTAGAGCTCCGAAAGCGACGTCGGTAGGAAGTACGGCTTCTGATCCGTAGACCAGAAAGAGGGGCGAGAAGTCCGTGGCAGAGCTGACTTGAGTCCTGAGACCCCAAATCACGTGTGGCAGCTCGGCTAACCATTGGGTGGCATAGTTGGAGGCGTCGTCGTAGATACGATCCTTAAGAGCTTGGAGCACCATGTCATTGGTTCTTTCGACCTGGCCGTTGCACCGTGGGTGGGCGACCGAGGAGTAGTAGACGTCGATAAGGTTATCTTGGCAAAAGTCCCAGAAGACCGAGCCAATAAAGGCTGCGCCTAGGTCGGTGATGATCCTGTTAGGCACACCAGAGCGATGCTTGATGTCTCTGATGAATTTAACTGCTTCTTCCGACATTACTTTCGCAACAGGTCGAACTTCAATCCACTTGGTGAATTTGTCTATGGCAACCAGGATATGTTTGTAGCCACCCGGGGCGGTACGAAATGGTACTACAGCGTGGAGACCCCACATAGCAAAGGGCCATGACGGAGGAATAGTGTGCAGGACCTGAGCTGGCAGGTGCTGCTGTTTGGCAAAGAATTGGCATCCTTTGCACCTCTTGACGAGGTTTTTAGCGTCAGTTACGGCCGTGGGACAATAAAATCCAGATCAGTATGCTTTACCGACCAAATTGGTGGATGTCGCGTGGCAGCCACATTCGCCACTGTGGATCTCAGCTAGGAGCTGGAGACCTTCTGATCGTAGGATACACTTCATCAAGATGCCAGTAGAGGCAGCTTTCCTATATAGGTCGGAACCAATCACGGCGTAGTTAGCACTTCCTCACGTGATGCGTTCTCGCTTTGCTTTGTCGTCGGGGACAAGCTGGTCGAGTATGAAGTCTATGAAGGGCTTGCGCCAATCATCTTCTTTTTCAGACATCAGCACATCGTGGGGAGGTGCTGAGTTTTGATTGTTTGAAGGTGGCTTTGGATTATCGGGATCCAAGAGCTTGATTGAAGGCTTGCGTAGGTCTTGGACAAACACGCCTGCTGGGACTAGAGCTCGACGAGAGCCTAGTTTGGAAAGCACATCGGCAACAACGTTGTTGTTCCGTGGGACGTGCTGGAACTCGATCACCTCGAAGTGGCCTTTGAGTTTACGAATCTCAGCGCAGTAAGCATCCATCGTGTCCTTAATGCAATCCCACTCCTTGTTGACTTGCTCGACCTTGGAATCGCCAAAAGCTATTAGTCGCTTGATGCCAAGGGACACTGCTATTCGGAGCCCGTGGATCAGGGCCTCGTATTCTGCGCCGTTGTTGGAGGCCTTGTAATGAATCTGTAGGACGTACTTGAGCTGCTCTCCCTAAGGAGAGATAAGTAACACACCTACGCCCGCTCCTTCGAGGTTGAGGGCACCATAGAAGTACATTATCCAGTGTTCAGGCCGCACCTTGGGAGGGGGCATCTGGATCTCTGTCCACTCAGACACAAAGTCTGCGAGGATCTGCGACTTGATCGCTTGCCTGGGGCAGAACTCGATTTCGAACTCTCCAAGCTCGACTGACCACTTGACGATGCGGTCATTGGAGTCGCGGTTGCGGATGATCTCTCCTAGGGGGAACGAAGATGGAACCACGATCTTGTGAGATTGGAAGTAATGTCGAAGCTTTCTCGATGTAATCAGGAGCGCATAGAGCAGCTTCTGAGGTTGTGTGTAACATGTCTTAGCGTCGGCCAGGATGTCACTCACGTAATACACAGGTCGTTGGACAGGATAGGCCTGCCCTTCCTCTTCTCGCTCGGCGACGAGAACCGTGCTAACCACATTAGTGGTGGCAGAGATGTATAGTAGGAGTGTTTCCTTCGGGATTGGAGGTGTCATAACGGGTGGTGTCGTTAAGGATTCTTTGAGAGCCTCGAACGCTTTCTGGGCTTCGTCATCCCATACGAACTTGTCGGCCTTCTTCAATAGCTTGAAGAAGGGTAAGCCTTTTTCACCAAGCTTGCTGATGAAACGACCTAGAGCCGCCATCATGCTGGTGAGCTTCATGACGTCTTTCTTGTTGGATGGCTTGGCCATCTTTCTTATAGCGTCGACCTTCGCTGGGTTGGCTTCAATGCCTCGGTGCCCGACCATGAAGCCCAGGAGCAGTCCGGAGGGGACACCGAAGACACACTTTGTTAAGTTGAGCTTCCACTGGAACTCTCGCAGATTGGTGAAGGTTTCGGTGAGGTCGGCGATGAGCTTGTCTTCCTCTGTGGTCTTGACGACCACATCGTCTACATAAGCCTCGACGTTCTTCCCGATTTGGGACTTCAAGCACTTCTGAATTGCCTTCTGATATGTTGCTCCAGCGTTTTTCAGGCCAAAGGTCATGACCTTGTAGCAATAGATGCCATGAGGCGTTATGAATGTCGTTTTGTCTTCGTCGTCAGGATGCAGGGCTATCTGGTGATACCCTAAGTAGCAGTTGAGGAAGCAAAGTAGGACGCTACTAGCCGTGGAGTCCACGACCTGGTCAATACGAGGAAGAGGGAAAAGATCCTTCAGCAGTGCTTGTTAAGGTCGGTGTAATCGATACACATCCTTAATCCACCAGTTTTTTGGTACAAGAACCGGGTTTGCAAGCCAAATCGGGTGTTGACATTCTCTAATAAAACCTGCAGCTAAGAGCTTACAGACTTCTACTTCTATAGTTTGTTTTCTATCTTTTGCAAATTGCCAGGGCTTTTGCTTGATATGTCATGCGGTCTTGTTGACTTCAAGTCTGTGCTCAGCCAGCTCCTTGGGGACACCAGGCATATCGGATGGACTCCATGCGAAGATGTCAGCGTTGTCCCTCAGGAAGCTGGTGAGCGCGAGTTCCTATTTTGGGTCGAGGTCAGCCCCAACAACGACTTCCTTGGATGCGTCGGGCAGGCCGATGCAAACCTTCTTGACAGCTGGACATGGGTCCATGGCCGTGCTTGTACGCTTCTGCTCTGGTACCTGCAGGGTAGTTTGGTCGATCTTGGCTGCCTAGGCGACCATGACCATTGTTGCGGCTTTGATCGCTGAATCTTTGGAGAGCTCGACAGTGGCACTTTCACAATTGTAGGAGACCATGATGTCCCCGAGGATGGAAAGGATTCCGCTTGGCGCAGGCATCTTCATGATGAGGTAGGTGAGGTGCAGTATAGCCATGAACTTGGCGAGCATAGGTCGTCCGAAGATGGCGTGGTATGATGAGCGGAAGTCCGCGACCTCGAACTTCAGGTACTCCGTACGGAAATTCTCCTCTGTGCCAAAGGTGACCGGCAGACATACACGACCTATGGGGTACGCAGTTTTGCCGGGCACGACCCTGTAGAAGGGTTCATCACAAGCGGTCATCTTGCTGAAGTCGAACTCCATCTTGCACAGCGTCTTTGTGAAGATGATGTTTAGGCTGCTACCTCCGTCAATGAGGGTCTTAGGCAGCCAGGCCCCGTTGACTATGGGGTTGACGACCAGCGGGTAGGTCCCAGGGTCAGGGATGTGAACCCAATGATCTCTCCTGGAGAAAGTGATTGGGAATTCAGACCACCGCAAAGGTCGTGGGTTTTCAGTGTTGAAGTGCCCGATCTCCCTGGCGTTTGATCGAGTCTGTTGGTTGCTTTTGATCGCTTGGCAACCTCTGACGATGAAGCTGGTCTCGCGGTTAGCCTTCTGGAACGCACCATTGGGGTTGCCCCCCTTTGGGCGGTGGCGAAGGGGTCCGCTCCTTCCGGTTGCTGTCCTGGTGATTGTGGTTGTCCTGGCGACATCGATCATCACGTCGGTCATTATGATGATCATTATGGCGATCATCACGACGATCGATCATGTGGTCGTCACACCTATTGTTGTGGTCATCGCGACGGTAGTCGTTGTGTCTGTCATCGCGGCGGTAGTCGCGGTGATAATCACGTTGATCCCTATCATCATTACGAGGATAGGGCCTCCGATCACGGTAATCTCATCGATCAGATTGACGGTTACGATTGTCGAAGCGTTGACCACTGTTACGGTCGTCGTTGCTGTTGCTCTTGGTCTTCTTGGAGGTAGACGGGACTCCAAGGGCGCGCTTTAGCTGCTCGCACTCTCTCATGGTGTGCTTGGCATCACGGTGGAACTAGCACTGGTCGTCCATGACCATACTGAAGTCGCCTTATAGGAAGGTGGAAGGTCTTGGTGGATCTGCTACATAGGCTTCACCCGATCGCTTGCGCGACCTGGTGCCTCTATCGTCGTGGTCTTCTCTGTTGAAGTCATGCATTACCGCATCTTGAGTGTCGACCAGTTTGTCGACGTAGGCCATGAGGTCGCTAATGATGTGTGCGTCAACTTTGTGGATCTTCGCAAACAACTTGATGTTGGTGATCCCCTTTTTGTAGTAGGCGATAACGTCGTCGTCTTTGACACCTGCAAGGGTGTTGAAGTTCTCGAAGTAGCGGTTAGTGTACTCACAGAGAGTTTCATCACTTCTCATCCGTACTCTGGCGAGGGGGTGAGTATTGCCAGGACGATTGTAGGTCGCCTGGTAGTTGGTCGTGAAGAGGCGAGACAGAGTTGCCCAGGAGGTGATGCACTCTGCTGGGAGATTGTCGAGCCACAGGAGTGGTGGCTTGCCCATCACGAGGGGGAAGTATCCCGCGATGTGGTCTTCATTGCCTCCAGAGGCACGCGTCGCTATGCTGTACATTTTGAGCCATATACTCGGGTCAGAGCGACCGTCGTACTTCTCAATAGCTGGCTTGAAGTCTTTTGGGTATCTGATCGTTCGGAGATGTCGTGAAAAAGCTGGGAAATTATTGACCACTCTCGGGCTTGCAGATGGGGCATGAGCCGCGGGGATGACGTAGCGGTCGTCGGGAGGGTCATTGTCTTGGTCGTACTGAGCACGTCGCAGGAGTTCTTGGTCGTGCATGATCCAGAGTTCTGTAGCTTGAATGGGGTTGTTGGCGTCAAGGGCGTCAGGGACCCCGTGCTTGTGGTCATAGTTAGAACATCGAGCTATCTCCACTTCATCTCTTATGCGGTGACGCTGGCTTCCTTCAGCACGATTGGCCTGGACCAGAGGAGGTTGAGCTCCTGCATTGTGCCTTGGATGTGGGGCGGCATTCCCCTGGATGTTGGCAGCATTGGTTGTATTGTTGGCGGCATTACCAGCAGTATTGGCCGGAGCGTTTGCTGGAGCATTACCCGCAGGGTTGGCTGGAGCGTTAGCTGCAGCATTGGCAGCGGGGTTGACCGGCTGTGCTACTTCATTTTCGCCTCGACCTTCTTCAGCCACCGGGTCGAGGGAACCCTAGCTACGACGTCGCTGGCGAGGGCGCTTCGATCTACTTCTGGAGTAGGAACTTGCTGCAGATCTGCTGTATCCAGGACCTCTTTCTTTGATTTGAGCGGCTGCGACGCGGACGTTGGCTTGGAGGCGTCGAACCATTGGGGAATCTTCTAGGTGATTCAGAGCGGCAAGTGCAGCTCCCAAGTTGTTTGCGGTAAATTGTAAACTTCGAGTCCGTCGTGCTCGAAGTGCCTGAGGAGGTCTCGTGCACGCAGTCTGTTGGCACGAGGTGAATCATCTTGGCGTCGGTATTGTGGGGCAGCTGGTGCCGCTGGTGCTTGTTGCCTGACGTTGGCGTTGACTTGTCCAGCGTTAGCCGGTTGGTGGCCAACACCTGGGGCAGCAACAACGAGCTCTTGTTGTCGTCGGACGGCTCTGACAGCATTAGCATTCTCACTTTCTTGACGTTGCTCGTCTGTTTCTCCATCTTGCGGTGGTACATCCGCAGAGATGACCAAGATCTGGCGATCTAGGGTCTTGAACTCTTCTCCTGGATAGTTCTGGGAGATCATTGTGTGGGCGACCTGGAACGCAAGGCGGTCCGGAGACGACTCTTGGTTCAACCGGCGGCGGTGGGCCGCAGTAAGAGGTCAGCGAAACTTCTTGAGGACGCGACACTGGCATGCGGTGTGTTTGGACTTCTCATGGATAGGGCAAGGTTCATCGAGGTGATTCCTGCGACTTCCACGATCTTGAGAGTTGAGTCCAGATTCGATCTGGATCTTGCGTTTCATGTAGCGTGATGCTGCGTGAGCAGCGTTGCGCAAGCCAAGAGGCATGCTGGTGGGTGAAGGAGTCGTGCGAGGGCGTTTGACGCACTCACAGACTTTGATTGTGTCAGAGAGCATGCCCTCGACATGATCGATCCCGGCGATCAGGTCGTTAGGAGTGGGTGAGTGGGTTTTTGTCGACAGATACCGTTTCGATCTGTTGGTTGGTGGTGACCGCATTGCGTGCGATGTGAAGCAGTGGATTTCACCGGCATCGAGCCAAAGCAGATGTCGACGGGGTTGGCGAGGATGTCCGCCATGCTCTCTGGGAAGATGACGCCGTTGGTCGAAGCCATCGAGTTGCACGAAGAACCTTGACTCAGCCCCTACCTGGCGTGCCAACTGTCAGATGGTGAGATCTGGACGGCCCACGGGGGTGTTAATCCCTGTGGTTTAGTTGTTCGGCGGGGAGGAGTCTAAGGCTAAGTGTCGGGGACAGCCATAAGGGTCCCCTAAACAACTAGGGAAAACTCGCTTACCTTCATAAAAAACGAACGCAAACGTACCTAAAAACACGCGTAAGATAAACCCACGGGCCCACGGCCCACTAGATAGTTGGCCTAGCCACCCTCGGGTGGAACTCCGCTTCGCTCGAGGGGCACGGTGCCGCACTGGTAAAACTCCGCCTCGCTCGAGGGCCGGTCGCCCCCTCGGGTGAGGCTTCGCCTCGCTCGGAGGCTGGGTGCCCCCTCGAGCGGGATTCCGCCTCGCTCGGGGCTGGACACCCCCTCGAGCGGGGTCCCGTCTCGATCGAGAGCTGAACGCCCCCTCGAGCGAGGTTCCGTCTCGCTCGAGGACCTCACGGGCTGAAAGTGCATCTAGGCCCCTAAGTGGATTTTGGTGAATTGAATGACAAGGCGATTAAAGGACTAATGTTTTGTCTAAGATTGTGAGCAGGTTTTCTTTATATAATCATGAGCAACCTTTGATGTAATTAATTATGGATGAATATTTCGGCTCACATTTTCAAAGACAAGTATATGGTGCAAGTCTTCATGAGTTTATTGAAAGAGAACAAGATGATGAGTGTACACAGTATGGTTCTAAAATTGGAAGCTTGCATATCCATTGTCAATCAAGATCAAGCATTTGAAGCAAGTTTTTTCAAATGAAAGGTTAATTGTGCATGAAGCAAAGTGGAACTCAAAGTGGATTGGATAGGTGATGAAGAGATCAACCGAGATGTCTAGGGTGAGGGACTAAGCAATCTTTGGGGCCGTAGCTAAGTCGCCATTAGTGTTTTGCTAGGGTGAAGGTCTAGCATCCGTGGGGTCTTCAAGTATCATATTCAAACCTTAACCGAGGAAAGTTTTGCGTGTCATCAACTTGTTAAGATTGGCAACATGGAGTGACCATGGATCCAAGTGTGCATTCCTATGCTATATGCAAAGATCCTAAGTCACTAGCTCAAGTATGGACGTGCTCAAGTCAAAGGCTATGATGAAAGCCCTCAAGTGGACATTGTTCAAGTATGGCAAGAATTGAAGTTGTTCAAGCTCAAGAGGTTAACAAAGCTCTTTTATTCCTTTCTTGAGTATAGGTATGTCGTACTATCAAGAGGGATGCATCTTAGCAAGTTGACCAAGTCAAAGTGCTCTTTAGTTGACCTAAGTGAGATCTGGCCTTAGAGTGTGCTAACAAACCCTCCTAACCTAACCTGGGTCACTTCATCTCGGAGGGAGGTGAAGTGCGAGTTTCTTTGAAAAGTGGTTTTGGGGTTATCTCACGCCTGACCGGTTTGACCGGTCAGAGGCACCGGTCTGATCGGTGCCGCTAGCCCAATGGCTAGTTTTTTGAACACCGGTCTGACCGGTGCCACCCGGGGACTAACGGCTAGTTTTCTCCTTTAAGGGGTATTAATACCCCAAGCCTTCTTCAAGTGAGGGTTGCTGTTTCTATTGAGTTTGCTGAGGTCCCAAGCCATTTCTAACTAGCTCTAAGCCTTAGTGGCTCTCCTCAACCATCTCTTTGTGAGATTTGTGGATTCAAGCCATCATCTTTGTGTTGGGTTGAGGAAGTGAGCTTAAGAGTGACCTTGTGAGCTAACAAGAGCAATTTCCATAGCTTGAGCACTTTGGTTTCGCGTCTACAAACTTTGAAGCATTTGTTGCTCTTGGAGGTTTGCCTCCTAGACGGCTAGGTGTCGCCGGCTAGCTCCCAAGGTTGTGGTGAGCAGCGGGAAGTTTGTAAGGGCTGCGATCTTGCCTCTTCGTCGAAAAGGTCACCTTAGTGGAAAGGAGGAAAGTGGTTGAAACAGACCCGGCTTGTTGTGGGATTTGTCCCTTACAAGCTCCTCAACGGAGACGTAGCCATTCCTCAGTGGGTGGTGAACTTCGGGAAACAAATCCTTGCTTCTTCGTGTGGTTCGACTCTCTAAGTTGTTTATTCTAGCATATTACATTTGCTTCCGCTTCGATCTACTTGGGTGTGTTACTTGTGTGTGCAGGGCTCATTACTCTGCTTGTGATCATCTACAAAGGCCACACCCTGAGTTTGGTTCGTGCTAGAAGCCAAGAGGTGCTTGAAGTTGTTTTTGCAGGTTCTCTGTGCTACACCGGTCTGACCGGTGAGGCGCACCGGTCTGACCGGTGTCACCTGTGAAGTTCAGTGCCTGACCGGTCTGACCGGTCACCACCACCGGTCTGACCGGTGGAGCACTGTCAACTCAAGTGTTTGGGGAGTAAGAGTTTAAATTGGTCGTCTCGCCTATTCACCCCCCCCCCCCCTCTAGGCGACATCAAGGTCCTTTCAATTGGTATCAGAGCTTGGTGCTCTGATTTGAGCTTAACCGCTTGGAGTTCTTCGATCTCGACAACTTGTGAGGTACCGTTTGAGCCTCTAGCTCTAGATGGCTCAAACTATTCTTCTTGGCGCTCTAATGTTCTCATTGCACTTAAGGTTTTGGGCCCTACCGCTGAGAGCATCATGGTTGCGAGTATCCTTCCAAAGGATGAGACATGTGTCTCGCCAATGGACTTGGAGAAGAAGCAACTCAATGCCGTTATTACTAACCTTTTCTGTAGATGTGTATGTAGAGAACTAAAGTATATTATTCTAAAGAGCAAGAAGATTTCCGAAGATGCTCATCTCATTTGGAAATTACTACTTGAGTTGGTAAACACCAAATGGGATGAACTCGAGAGCGATGATGAAGATGAGTCAGTGGAGATGTGTCCTACCTCTACAACATCCACTGATCATCAAGCATCAACCCCCAAGCAAGAAGAAGGTCAAAGAAGCGAAGACGCTATCCCTCTGCAGGGACCGGTCATACCGGTGACACCCACCGGTCAGACCGGTGCCAGCAGGGGCACACCAACTTGCTTGATGGCCAAGAAGGAAAAGAAGAGCAAGAAGAAGAGACAAGCCAAAGGGGCTAAGGACCAGAAGATTGAAGCTTCAAGCTCTTCGTCAAGAGAACTTGAACTTCTCAAATCCGAACTTGCATCCTTGGTTTGTAAGTATGAAACTTTGGCTAACAAATATGATCATGACATCAAATCCTTTGCTTGTAGAGCTAAAATAGAAGAAGATGCCAATGATGATCTAGAAGCCAAACTAGCGAAGCTCACTAGCGAGCATATGGTTCTACAAGCTAATCACAATGAACTTGAACATTCCTATGAGAAGCTTGTTGACTCTTATGCAACACTAGAGATAGCCCATGAGGTTGTGCTTTCATCGGTAAAATCTATACAACCTCTATCTCACACATGCACATGCTCACAAGTTCAAGTTGCTTTATCTAGCGCTAATGATTGTTTGTCTCAAGCAAGCCAATCTAGCATTGAGCATGTACTTGTAGAATCTTGTGATGACCTCATTGCTGAAGAAAATGATAAACTAAAGCAAGAGGTTGAAAAGCTCCAAAAGGACTTGTATGTGTTGAAGGAGAAGAGCAAAGTGCAACCTTCTCAAGATAACCGTGAAAGCATGGTGAAGAAGCTTGAGAAGGGATCAACCGCCACTAGTTCAACCCCTAAACAACATACAACGTCCCACAAGAACAAGATTCAAGAAAAGAGCGAGATTGGGCAAATCAAACCCCAATATCGCCCGATCAAGCACAAGGCACAAGAGTCACTCTCAAAGAAGCCTAGAAGCTCCAACAAGTGGAGGGTGTGCTACAAGTGCAGAGAGAAGGGACACCTTGCCGACTCGTGCCCAAAAGCAACAATGGGCAGTGGCACTGACCATGATCGGTCAGACCGGTGCATGCCACGGTCGGCCCGTGCCGCCGCGAGCGGCCCCACTTCAAGCAAACAAGGCAAAGAAGCCACCTTCTCCAAGAACAAGACTCAGAAGCAAGTTTGGAAAAGAAGTTGCAAGGGATGGTGTGACCAACAAGAACAAAAGTCGCATTTGCTATGAATGCCGTCAAAAGGGTCACATGGGCAAAGATTGTCCAAATGGTAACATTCCTAAATCAAACCTTGTCCATTATGATTTTCATAAGCTTAGGAATGATAAGAATGGAACTTGTGCTATAAGGGAGATTAGTTCACCTCGATATAGCACGAGAGCTATTTGGGTTCCTAAGCACCTTGTGACTAACCCAATAGGACCCAACAAGTGTTGGGTACCAAGAAGTGCTTACTAAGCTTGCAGGTTGAAAGAGATGCATTGAGCACATGGTTGGAAGACTTGGAAATCTTGATGGACTCAATTGGCCATGTGAAGAGCAAACTCATATAAATCGTGAAATCAATGTCATCTCGGTAACTAATGTGCTTAATTGAGTCTAAGTCGCTCTTGGTCCTTGGTGAACACTCATGTGACACTCGTCTTGCATGAGCGAAACATGAGGTAGTGACTTTGACTATTTTTATGAAAATTTACTCTCTCATGCCATTCGATGCTTTTAATGGCTCTCTAGTAGAGCAATGCCTTATCCTGGTTGCAGGATTTAAATTAGTGATACATTCACTCATTCAAGGAAAAGGGAAGGAAAAATCACCAAAATGGTCAGTTGGTTGTCACCGATCTGACCGGTGACAGGCACTGGTCTGACCGGTGTCAATGCAGCAAGTGCATTTGGGTGGGTGACCCAGCATGAGTGCCCGGGTGACCCGTACGCCTCGTATCTTTGCGGGGTGACCGAAGCACGAGTGCCCGGGTGACCCGGGGTTGTCCAAACCATCAAGAAGAAGGGTGATTTGCCGTCGAAGGTTATGAGAGGCTAAACACATTTCAATTAACAAATCATTCATGTGTTGTGACCAAGTTTGGAATGAGCCTCACCGAGTTCTTAATTGAACAAAGTGCCTTGATCGAGAAATTCAAAATCTCTAGCACTACTTAAGGGGGAGCTCATTACAACACTTGAGTCAATTGTGGGACTAACAACTTCTTCTAAGTGATCTTGTAGTCTCATTCGTTTGTGCATCTCAAAGAAAGCTCTCGATAAGCGAAACTTCCAAAAGAATAAGTAAGAGCTAACACCGATCAAAATTTAATATATGCACAAATGAAATGGTCTTAAGGCAAAGGTATGTTTTCATGAAACTCATTGAATTACCGTAATGCATCTAGGCTCAATGCCATGCTAGTGTGCCATCCTTAGCATGTAACTGCTTCAAGTGAACCTCTTGTGCTCCTCTCTAGATATTTGGTTGATATCTTTACTTCCACTCGTCTTTGTGTCTCGAGGATGAAGATATGAGCCAAATATGCTTGTTAGGGAATTCATTTGAAGTGGATGCATGCACTTTGTGACATAGGATAGATTTTTCAAAAAATCAACTAGCATGTATAGGTAGTGTGCTTACTTTGAAAAATATTTGGTTCTTGGTCTTAGTGACCCAATCAACTTAGTTGTGACTATAGTTCTCCTTGTTTGGTTGATGGCTGGTCACAATTAAGAAGATTTTCTCAAGTCCCTAAAATCCATCTTTATTTATCTCTCTCTATCTTGGAAGGATCAAGAATTCACGAATAAATTGGTTAATCCTCCATTCTTCTAAGAATTGATGGTTTTTGGATCAATATCATCTTTCTATCTCATATCCAAAACATCTCTAAAGGTTGAAATGGAAATCTACCTTTGTGGTTCAAAATCTGTTTCTCAAGGAAGCACCGGTATGACCGGTGCGCACCACCGGTCTGACCGGTGGTGACCTTGAAGTCACATAATCCTTTTTCTGCGACCTAAGTGGATGCAAAATGTCCTATAACATTTTTGGAGAAGTTTTAAGGAGCAAAATCTCAAAAAGGAGGAAAAGGATCGGTACTACCGAGGGCGTGTCGGTTCTACCGATAAGGCCTCTCTGTTGAATTTTATCAAGATCATCGGTTCTACCGAGGGTGGGTCGGAAAAACCGATAAGGGCTCTCTGGCTCGACCTTGGGCGGTCACCGGTCTGACCGGTGCCCGTCACCGGTCTGACCGGTGACGCCCGACTTCAACCCGTTGGGCCACAGTAAAAGGAATCCATCTTTTACCCCCCCCCCCCTCCTTCTCTCTCCTCTATCATTTCACCACCCCTGCAGTTTCAAACCGTGGAGCACCTCCCCTCCTTCTTCTCTCCTTCACCTCTCTCAAAATCCATGGAGGTTTGAAGAATAAACCAAGGAAAGGCCTCAAGATTGGAAGCAAAAGGATCTCCCAAGGCCCCTCTTCACTTTCCCCCTCGAGTTTTTTGGATTCAACTCGAATTCCTCTCTCCAAAGGTATTCAAACCTTCTTTTTGCCCGATCTCCTCACATGGTGCAAAGATTTGAATTTCCTTTGGAAAAACATCTTCTGAGATCACCTAGAAGACATACCTATAGATCCATAAGGTTTCGTTGGACACATTGTGAGAACCCACGATTTGGGGTCGGACTGCCTTCACCGGTCTGACCAGTGGCCGTCACCGGTCTGACCGGTGGCGCATGTCCACCCCCAAATTGTGTTTTCTTCATGTTTTTCAACACTTATCTATTCTAGGATGTCTTTTGTTCATCTAGACCAAATCTTAGATTTCTAGCTGCTCAGATTGAATGTGGGAGCAATTGGCTCTGTTCTGGGTGGCACCGGTCTGACCGGTGCCCCTCACCGGTCTGACCGGTGTGGCCCAGAGCAGACCCAATTGTTCTGAACTTTCAAGAATCAATTCTATATCAATTCAATCTTTTTCCTAGAGTCTTATACAATCTTGTCATCCTATTTGTGACTCAGGACAGCAGCTATGGTACGGGAAAAGGAAGGGGCAAAGAAAAGAAGAGAAGAGGTGCACTCTCGCCGAGGAGCTATCCCCGGTGAATTTGGGGAAGGGGGCAGCACCGTCAACGTCAGCGGCAAGAGGTTGAGACGCCGCTCAGCTCAAGCAAGTGCAGAGGATCCCGACCTAGGAGGTGACACCGGCACTAGCAGCGATGATAATGTTGAGGATGAGACCTTTCCGGGTCAGTATGAGCTGAGGAGGCACTAGGAGGCAGGATCTGACAGCGATGAGGCTGAGGATGAGGATGAGGAGGATGAGGAAGAGGATGTGGATGCCATGGATGAGGATGACGATGACCAGGGTAGATTGAAGATCATGCCACCCACTTACATTTACCCTGACAGGCCGGTGAAGTACCACGGGGCTGGCATGACCAAGGCCATAAAGAAGCCGAGGGACAAGAACCCATATGAGGAGGGAAAGACCGCATCGGATCCGAGGTTTTGGGCTAAATTTTAGCAAGACTATTATGCTACGGTGATCATAAATAAGCCCAAAATCACTCACAAGGCACAATATGTGGATTGGGAGCACATGGCTAGGAAAGGAGACCCAATATTTGATGAAGTCATTAGCAACTGTGAGAGGCAAAGAGTGAAGACACTTATGGGTTTCCGACAGGATTGGAACAAGGAGATCATAGCCCAGTTCTTTGCCACGGTGCACTTTGGTTACATTGAGACCGATAGGGCTATGACTTGGATGACAAATGGCCAAAAGTACTCCATCACTTTCCATAGATTTTTGAGGTGCTTTGGGATCATGGCGGGAGATGGGGAGTTAAGGAAGCTCCATGATGAGGGAGAACTCGAGAAGGATGCCTTGCATGTCATGTACCCGCGATGTGAGCATGCCAACTATGGGAAGGTGAAGAATCTCGACACCTACTTTGCTGTCCTAAATAGGCTCCTTAGGGTGTCTATTACACCCAGAGATGGAAACCCCTCAGAAATCACAAAGTTTCAGAAAAACTTGATGGTTGCTTTGAGGCCGGGAGCTCCGGAGTTTAGTGTTGGGGATTTCATTTGGCAAGAGATTAAGCACCTATCTGAAGACCCCAAGAAGATTTGCAGCTATAGTCCTTATAACATGTATATGATTGAAAAGGTTGCAAAGACGGAGTTTCCCAAAAATGTGACACACAAGCCCTTGAAGCTAAATCCTAGCAAGAATCCTCGGTTTCCATCACCTAGAGTTGAGCATGCACCTGGACATGAGGAAGAAATAGTTGAGGAGGGAGCAGCTCGGCCAGATCTGCCTCAGGCAGGGGCTCAGACCGTCACCGGTCTGACCGGTGCTGAGCACCGGTCTGACCGGTGGGGTGGCTGGCAGCCAGATAGGCCTCACAGGTCCACCTCCCCTTTGCGGAAGTTTCTCAACTTCATATTTGGGATGTGCAGGAGCCAGCATGACATTCAAGTTGAGCAACAAAGGTCGAGAAGGGCAAACAAGCAAATGAGGGACACGATGAAGCTAATGCACAATGCCCAAGGATTTCAACCTCCTCGCTCTCCACCATCTCCAGAGTCTCCACAGGTTGAGATACCGTCCTTTGAGGAAAGGATGAGAGGATGGGCCAACTCTGACATGCTTAATCAATATGGGCCCATGTTCTTCGAGTCCGGGCAAGGACAAGGACCGTCCTCATCGGTTCCTCCTCCACCTCCACCATTCGTACCTCCTCCTCCGGATGTGGTAGGATCGTCTCATTTCATGGAAGAAGAGCAAGCACCCCCACCTCCTCCACCTCCCGAGCAAGTACAAGATTGGGGCGCTCGCTTCTCCGCCGAGATCTTTGGCTACAACCCTTATTACTACGGTAAACACAGCACACCCATAGCTCATCCATCTCAAATCACCATCTCGGAGTCTATTATCTAAACTCTCCTTTGCATTGGATTCTTGACAAATCTCAAATAGGAGGGAGCTCTCACCCGGGAGACGGATCTCAAGGATAGTGATCGGCAGCTGCTTCTTCTCCAGGCCCTTCTTGGATGCTTGATGACAAAGGGGGAGAAGATTCGTGATTAAAGCCACAAGTCCGCGCCGTCCGGGTTCTTGTTCGTGTTGCACCGGTCCGACCGAGGTGCCCCGCACCGGCCGACGGTGCTCGTTGGCTCGTTGAGAGAAGCCATGTAATAAGTTAGAACTTTATCTTAGTGGACTTGAGAACATTTGTGTAAGTGCTACTGTGTGTTTAAACCTTATTGTAATATTTAAGCGACTTTATTGCTAGATTGTGATGCATGATTTGAATGGTGTGTGTTTGTGCTGGCTAAATGGAGCAAAGTGATCTAAACCAGCTTGCAACCCTGGCCTGATCACCTTGGACCATATAGCACGCACCTCTGTTGCTTTGTGCGTTGATCGGACACCGACCGGCTCGACCGGTCGGGGCACCGGTCCGACCGGTGCCGCCCGTGTGTGTGTGTGTTGGCCGGACCGACCGGTCCGACCGGCCGCAGCACCGGTCGACCGGTCTTTGCCTAGCCAGCACATTTCCCTTTGCTTTGTGCATATCTTGTCATACGCATCACGGATTTTATTTTGTCGCTCACACATGTTGCACTCCACTGATTCTAAGATATAGGGGGAGCTCACACATTTTTTCTTCTCCCAAATTTGTGCTATTGGCATTTGAGGCCAACCTTTTGAAATTCAACTCAAAGCACAAATTAAGGGGGAGCTCTATCTATATCTAAGAATCTAAATGTGCTTTAATGTTTTATTTATAAGCTTTAATCAAGTTGTCATCAATCACCAAAAAGGGGGAGATTGAAAGTGCATCTAGGCCCCTAAGTGGATTTTGGTGAATTGAATGACAAGGCGATTAAAGGACTAATGTTTTGTCTAAGATTGTGAGCAGGTTTTCTTTATATATTCATGAGAAACCTTTGATGTAATTAATTATGGATGTTTCGGCTCACATTTTCAAAGACAAGTATATGGTGCAAGTCTTCATGAGTTTATTGAAAGAGAACAAGATGATGAGTGTACACACTATGGTTCTAAAATTGGAAGCTTGCATATCCGTTGTCAATCAAGATCAAGCATTTGAAGCAAGGTTTTTCAAATGAAAGGTTAATTGTGCATGAAGCAAGGTGGAACTCAAAGTGGATTAGATAAGTGATGAAGAGATCAATCGAGATGTCTAGGGTGAGGGACTAAGCAATCTTTGGGGCCGTAGCTAAGCCGCCATTAGTGTTTTGCTAGGGTGAAGGTCTAGCATCCGTGGGGTCTTCAAGTATCGTATTTAAACCTTAACCGAGGAAAGCTTTGCGTGTCATCAACTTGTTAAGATTGGCAACATGGAGTGACCATGGATCTAAGTGTGCATTCCTATGCTATATGGAAAGATCCTAAGTCACTAGCTCAAGTATGGACGTGCTCAAGTCAAAGGCTATGATGAAAGCCCTCAAGTGGACATTGTTCAAGTATGGCAAGAATTGAAGTTGTTCAAGCTCAAGAGGTTAACAAAGCTCTTTTATTCCTTTCTTGAGTATAGGTATGCCGTACTATCAAGAGGGATGCATCTTAGTGAGTTGACCAAGTCAAAGTGCTCTTTAGTTGACCTAAGTGAGATCTAGCCTTAGAGTGTGCTAACAAACCCTCCTAACCTAACCTGGATCACTTCATCTCGGAGGGAGGTGAAGTGCGAGTTTCTTTGAAAAGTGGTTTTGGGGTTATCACAGGCCTGACCGGTCTGACCGGTGCCGCTAGCCCAACGGCTAGTTTTTCGAACACCGGTCTGATCGGTGTGGGGCACCGGTCTGACCGGTGCCACCCGGGGACTAACGGCTAGTTTTCTCCTTTGAGGGGTATAAATACCCCAAGCCTTCTTCAAGTGAGGGTTGCTGTTTCTAGTGAGTTTGCTGAGGTCCCAAGCCATTTCTAACTAGCTCTAAGCCTTAGTGGCTCTCCCCAACCATCTCTTTGTGAGATTTGTGGATTCAAGCCATCATCTTTGTGTTGGGTTGAGGAAGTGAGCTTAAGAGTGACCTTGTGAGCTAACAAGAGCAATTTCCATAGCTTGAGCACTTTGGTTTCGCGTCTACAAACTTTGAAGCATTTGTTGCTCTTGGAGGTTTGCCTCCTAGACGGCTAGGTGTCGCCGGCTAGCTCCCAAGGTTGTGGTGAGCAGCGGGAAGTTTGTAAGGGCTGCGATCTTGCCTCTTCGTCGAAAAGGTCACCTTAGTGGAAAGGAGGAAAGTGGTTGAAACAGACCCGGCTTGTTGTGGGATTTGTCCCTTACAAGCTCCTCAACGGAGACGTAGCCATTCCTCAGTGGGTGGTGAACTTCGGGAAACAAATCCTTGCTTCTTCGTGTGGTTCGACTCTCTAAGTTGTTTATTCTAGCATATTACATTTGCTTCTGCTTCGATCTACTTGGGTGTGTTACTTGTGTGTGCAGGGCTCATTACTCTGCTTGTGATCATCTACAAAGGCCACACCCTGAGTTTGGTTCGTGCTAGAAGCCAAGAGGTGCTTGAAGTTGTTTTTGCAGGTTCTCTGTGCTACACTGGTCTGACCGGTGAGGCGCACAGGTCTGACCGGTGTCACATGTGAAGTTCAGTGCCTGACCGGTCTGACCGGTCACCACCACCGGTCTGACCGGTGGAGCACTGTCAACTTAAGTGTTTGGGGAGTAAGAGTTTAAATTGGTCGACTCGCCTATTCACCCCCCCCCCCCCTCTAGGCGACATAAAGGTCCTTTCACGGGCCCGCCGCCTCCATACCTACTCCCCCGCAGGGGGATTTGATGCACTGACATTCGCAGGCGCCCAGGTCAAAGACGAATCCACGCCACGACGCGCCTGGGAATCACGCCCCGGCACTGCTCCGCCAACTCCCATGGTGAGGCCATCCCCGCCATTGTGCGATGTTGTGCGCTCATGGCCAGCAACAATTCCGTGGCACTGTGCCACCCACTCCCGTACGGCCGACGTGCCGCACCCTCGAAAAAGGACGGCAGAGCCCTCGAAGGGAAGACGAACGACTACACCTCGCCCGCACAAGGACAACACCGTGACGTTGGGCCGGCGGGACCGGTCACCTCCGTTGCCATCGGTCCTGTGTGACCATCCCCGCCGTCCCCAACACCGTCCCAGGCACTGCAACACCATCCCCAACACTGTGGGGGCGGGGCGACAAGACGCCGCCACACCGGCTGCTGTGCGCCCAGTGGCCTCCCGTCAACCGCACCCTCGAGTCCATGTACGGGCGATGACCAAACAGGCGATCCATACAACGCCACCCTCGAAGCCACTCGTGGACGGATACAGGGCACGCCATGATGCCCCGCCAGACATAAGATTCGCCAGGACGACCGTGTACTCCACGACGCTGTACACCATGCCTCTACACGTAGACAAACAATGCAGGACGCTTGTAAACTGCCGCCTCCTTGGTCTATAAAAGGAGGGGCAGTCCCCCAGCCGCAGGGGATGACGGACAGCGCTCACTTGCATGCTTTCCGCATTCACCACGATATTGGCATTTGCCTCAATCAGTACCTCTGGGACCTGGAGGACCAGCCTCCTCTCCCGCCTTGCTTGTAGCTCCCCTCTGCAAGCACCACGGTGCAACGCAATATAGTGCTCCGAGCACACCCCTGCTGGACGTACGGCCTTTGGCCGGAACCAGGATAAAACCCAGTGTCACTAGTTGCTTAGCACCGGCCATCGAGAGATAGATCTCAGCGCTTCTTACTAGTTAGTGTCTGGACTACTTTCCGCACCGACACTAAGAACTCGAAGGTCGCACCCGAGTACGCGGAACACAGAGAACACGACGAGTTTATACTGGTTCGGGCCTCCGGAGAGTAATACCCTACGTCTAGTTGTCGGTGTAGATTGCTTGAGGATTACGTATGTTACAAGGGGTCGCTTCATCCACCTTATATTGTCCAGCAGACGAGGTCGGTTCCCAGACTCCTGGTCGGTTACGACCAGGAGACCTAAGTCTACGTTACACATCTTGCCATATCCCGTTGATCTCCTTTGGGCGAAGTCCACCGAGGTCTTTGTCTTGTATGCCAAGTCTTGAGGTCGTGATGGATTAGGTCATCTAGGGAATCTTCTAGAAGGTCTTCAGGAGGTCGTGTGGGCCGCCAACTAGGTCGGTTGGGCCCACTGACAGGTCGGCGGGTCTTATAGTAGGCCGGACCCACTTGTCGGGGACGACCGTGAGCCTGGTCGATGGGGACCCAGGGGTACCCATGTCTCACAATACCAAATCCAGATCCTCAGTTGGGCTAAAGCATTGGAAGATGGAAGAAGAAGCGGATTAGGAACAACATGGATGAAGCAGAAGCGGGAGCTGCAGTAGTGATGTGCAACAAGTGCCTCAACACAGGTCACACATACCAGAGGTGCACAACCAGAAGTTATGCTTGCAACACACCACCTATGGCTAGTGTGGGCTCATCAACAACTTCAGGACCATCCCAACCCCCATCCGGACATGGACGCGGACGTGGGCATAGGACCAACGCAGGATTCAGATGATCACAATTACTTGTAATGTTAGGGCATTTAATTTCGGAATTTGTAATATTTGAACTATAGTTGTTGTATGAACTTATGCATGGTACTGTATTGTAATAATTGAACTTCTATTTGTATTATTTTCCTGGTGATTGTTCTATTCTTTTCTAATAATTTATGTCAATTTCAGTCGTATTATTTTTGGCCTCTCATTGTTCTAATCTTGTTTTGTAGGTTTGCAATGGTCTCCTCAGATCCTGAGTTGGACTTGGACTTCCTCACGAAGAGAAAGGACAATGTCGAGGTGCCACAGGGGATCGACACTCCTATGTGCTTCTGCGGTGACAATTGCAAGCTTGTTAGGTGCAAGGTTTTGCGGTGCGCCTACGGGATGAGGTTCTTCATGTGTGCTAACTATGCGCATGACCCGATCCATCCATTCGACCGTAACCTTAGAGCCAAAGTAAAGACTTACTACATTTCTCAGTTATTCATTTGTCATTTGTGATTTAATATTTGCTAAAATGTCTTTGGAAAAAGACTCCACCTCCTCTTTGTGATTTCATGTAGTGGCTAGATACCGAGCAGTCCGATTTCGACAAGAGCTACGTCGAGGGAGAAGCCCGTGATGCAAGGGAGAGGTGGTTGCGCATGGTTGAGTGGGAAAAGAGAGAGGAAAACAAGAAGGAGGAGCAGAAGGAAATGCGCCATCGTCAGGAGATGAGAGAACGTGAAACAGCCCAGGCCCGTGAAGCCGACTGAGAGAGGAAGAGGGTGAGGGCTCGCCAGGCCAAGGCAGCTGGGCCGGATGCCATCAGGAAGGGGAAATACCCCCGTTGTACTTAGTAGACCTAGAGTATTAGCCGGATTGTATCAAATAATGTCGGATTTCATTACATCGTCAACTAGGGGCCTCGATTTGTATCGTTAAGAACTTTAATCAAACATCATTAGAGCGTGTTTTATCCATTACGTGTGTTTCCTTACAGTGACGATAATATGCAGAGTCGTTGTATTTCCTCTGAGTCACTAACGCGTTCCCCTCCCACGAATCGTCTGGTCCACAAAGCGACAGTGCTCTAGTACTAGGGTGTGTTTTCTCTGAGTCACTACTCCGTTTCACTTCCCACGGAGCGAAGGGCCCACCACCCAGCCAGCCACCTTCTATATATACCACCATTCACTCCATTGCCTTCTTCTCACAACACTCATGTGACTCCCCAGGTTTTTAATTAACCCCCAATCGTCGGTCAACTCGGCTGACAGTGGTCAAATCACGGTCAACCTGGGTCTTCACCTCGAAAAACTCACCAACCAACTCTAATGACACCCTTGATCTAGTGGACACACAGGTGGGACCAACCCATGGTCAAAGCCTTGGTCAAACCCCACTCAAACCTTAGTAACCCTAGATGTCTTTCGGAACTTTTGCCGCGTTCTCCAAAATTCACTTAAACACTTAAAAATCTACCTTTATGAAAGTTGTCCAGCTTGTTGAGGGACACAACTTTTCTGTAGATTGGCATTTCAAATTTTGAGTGAAAATGCATGAAAAACTTGCTCAAAGGTCAGTACCTCCTGTTCATGACAAGTGAGTGGCATTCAAAGTTGACAAACCTTTCCTGCAAAATCTATTGAGAAAAACCCTATATAGCCTTTTTGAAAGTGGTAGAGGATAGCTAGATCTACAACTTTCATACTCAAAGTTTAGTACAGTTCTATTCAAAAATTTGGAGTATTTCGCTTTCAAACGGGGGCTCAAAGAAAACATTTTTCGTCGGAGCGCCGTCGCGCGCGCGGCGTCGCGCACGCGCGCGCGCGCGCGCCCGCGCGCCGCCCTCCCTCGGCGTTCGTGCCCAAGGCCGTGCCGCCCAAGGCAGCCCGCCATTTCAGGTCGTGCTCCTTCCCCGGGCCCCGTGCCCGCAGGTGCGGGAATCCTCCCCGACCGCGCGCACGCCATGGACCGCGCCGTACCGACCGGTGCGCGCGCGCGGACCGCCGGACCGTCGGCAGCACACCGCCGTATGCGCGCCAGTCTAGATGGTCGTGCTACGGCAGCATCTCCGGCATCACGGCGACGTCACCGGGAGGCCTCAGCTATAAAAGCCTGAGCGACGTCCGCCTTCGCACGCCCCACCGACCCGCCGGCCGTCATTGCCGCCGCCACCGTGTGCTCGCGTCTCCTCTAGCCTTCACCGCCGGCCAGCTAGTCCAACACATCCCCTAGGACCCGTAGCCCCTCCACAAGCCTCACCTTTCCATCCGTGTGCACTCCCCTCGCCGGAACCCAACCCGCCGCGGCCGCCGCCGCCGGCCATCGCCGAGCGCCCACACCGGCGACTTCTCCGCCCAACTACGGCCACCCACCGGACCTAGGTGAGCATCTGGACGAGCTCCGCCCCTTACCCGGTCGGGAGCGCCGCCGGAGCTGCCAGATTACGGCGAGCCCGCCGCCCCTTGGGTCTAGGGACCCAATTGCTTGGCCACAATTCTTTCCAGGGGTCTAGCCGCAAGAGTGCATCTTCAATAGTATAAGCCTTATTGTTGAAACTTGTAAAATGCGTAGAAAATCGTAGAAAATTCAGAAAAATGCAAACTCAATTTTGTTGGATTCATTGTGAAAAATACTACAACTTTTATTATACTCACCTAGTCTGATTCTTGATATTTTTAGCATGAAAAATAGGAATGTGACAAACCTAGATCTGCCATAAGTCAAAATCCATGAGTCCCCTGTATCCAATTTTTGGATATGTTGTGTGTGATGTTATGACTAGCTCCTGTGCCAATTGCACAAAGTTATGGAGTAAATCTTTATATATGAATTGTTTTCCATTTATGCAGAATCTGCCTAGATGATTTTTGTAGCTAAAAATATTTATGTTTTTGTGCCCAACTTGTTCATGCTGTCTTGTTATGCCAAGATACACCCCTGATGAATTAATCACAATTTTTTATTGATCAGAAGTAATTATTCTTAATTTGTGCATGTTTTCCTTTGTAATTCAATAATGCAAGATCAGTAGTAGTTCTAGGTGTACTTGCTGGTTTTCTAGGTTGGTTTAGGACCACAGAACATGTGTGAGGAAGTTAGGAACATTTGGATGCTTATTTATTTTTGCATGCATTAACTTGGATAGCTAGCTAGCTTTTGTTATTTTTCAAAGTAATTAAATTTCTAGTTGCCCAAGCATTATATGTATGTTCAGAATCCTAGCATGGGTATGTTGATGCTCCAGAAACCCTTACTGAATTTTTATGTGATTAATTATTTAATAAAATCTTGGAAGTCTTTTATAGGTTAATGTTGGATTAAATTAGGAAAATGCCTTTTACTCCTTTTACCCTTTTTTGTGAAAAGTTGTCAAACTCAATTCAAGGCTAAGAACACACCCTTGCTGTTGAAAGGATTAATTTATAAATAATTATCTTTGTGCACACCCTTGCTAGTGAAAGGTGAAGTATTAAATCTTCACATGAAATAACAATTATGAAAGGAAACATTAATTAAGTGTTTAATTAAAAGAATAAAACACATATCAATAATAACCTTCATGAAAAGGGAATTAATAATTAATTATTTGTTAAGGTGAATATGGCTAACAAAAGTTGGATAAGATAAATAATCTATCACATCGCATGAACTCTGCATTGCATTCCGTGTAGATCTTCCTAACGGTGACTACTCGCTCATCCCGGAAGCCGAGGGAGGAGAAGCGGAAGCTGCCCTGCAGTACGTGGGAGTACTCGACGACATCGAGGGTCCTCAGGCTAACTTAGCTGACGAAGGCAAGCCCCGGTGCATTTGACCCCGTTTTCAAATTTTGCTACACAATTATCTATGGATGCTTGTGCATTTATGCTCAGGAGTTGTATGGAACCTTAGATGCATGATCCCTAGGTACCTTTGTCCTTACTAGCATGATAGGCTGATAGCTGCTAAGCTATAGGACCATTACAAGTCGGGTGATGATGTCACTCGCGAGAATAGGTTCCTAGATAGGAACCATAAGATCTCCTTAAATGGATTGCTCACGTGGTAAGAGCATGGGATATGGACTCTGGTCCAATGGCTATCATGGGTTAAGTGTTTGAACGTACTAAGCACTTGTCGGGAATGGGACCGGTAAGCCTAGTACCTTAATGAGACGGCTAGGGATTTAACCGTCACTACTCTTGGGATGCGTCTCACGGCTGGCTACCGGTGGTGTATGGTGAGTCCGGGTGCCTCGCAGGGTATGCCGGATAGCCTGCACCAAAGACTGTGGCCTTCTATCCCGACCCAAGGATTTTTGGGAACCGTGTGGTGGTTGTCCTCGCGGGGGCATCCCACCGTGTGTTTAGGTCTACCTTGCAAGGTTTTGAATCAATCGATTGTCGGTCTCTCACCGTTATCTGAGACTACTTACTCCACTAGCCATGAGATCCCTAATGATGGAAGTTGATGAATATTATGCTTGATTAGTTGTATGGTTCAACTTGTCTGTACTAGATGGCCAATTTAGTAAAGCTTAAACCCACTAGAACTTGTGCTAAAATCTTGAAAGTAAGGACACACTCTTTGTTACTTTTCAGCAAAAGAAACCCAGAGGCCAAAAGCCTTTCATGTCTAGAGTTGGTGAAGTAGTTATCACCGACGGGTAAGTCTTGCTGAGTATTAGTATACTCAGCCTTGCTATAATCTGTTGATCCAGGTAATGCCTTTGATGATGTGTGGCCCGGAGAGATCCCGCCCGGCTGGGAGCTGGAGTGGGTGGAGGATGACGACTGAAGGCATCATGGCTGGCCTCCGTGGTGTTCTCACTTCCCGCTTAGTTTAATTCCACTGTTTCGAAAACTCTGAACTACGTTGTGATGACAAAAACTTCGGTTTGTAATAATTAAACCCTTCGGGGTAAATTCGGATGTTGATTATGTTGTATCTCTGGACTCGCCTTTGTGTGAGTTTTAATGCATATATATCGATCCTTGTTGCTATATAAGTGATTTACTGGACGTTAACCCGGCGACTAACGACAGGATGATACTTTATTACTGCTTAATGACCAAAGTGGATTGGTTTAGGCGGTAGTACGGTATTTTCCTGGGCGGGTTGTCACAACTCAGCAATGGCTTCGTGCAGTGGGAATGGACACGGTTTTGGTCCTGAGTTGTGGCATCAACAATCAAAAGATTTCGAAGCCAATTTCCCACTTGAAGGCAAGAGTGACTTCAGATCGATGTGTGATGTTAGAAGCTACGCACCGAAGCAAACGGTGTTGTGGCCTAGGTGTTCACATGGTGAGTTCTGCGTGATGCAAGTGTATTAGGGATGGAACAACTCTGGTCGTCGCTTCTGACACTGCCCATAAGTATGGGTAAGCAATGTCCACAAATTTCCTCATCATCTTTCTTTCCTTTGGTAACGTTATCTTGCCTTTTGCAGTACTCCACCCAAGCTGAGAACTGCGGTTTCTCGTAATGGGTGGATCCACCAGCTATTGATCCCTATCAACAGTACATCGACTACCTCGAGGACGTCATCATCTGCAACCTGAAGCGAGAGCTGTCAGAGGCATTGGCTTTTACACATCCATCGTCTAGCGCAGGAGCAGATCGATGCTGCAAATGTTCGACCTGCACTTGTGAATGCCACAAGAAAGATTGGTCCCCTCCACCTTCACCACCTCCACCCCCACCGGGGTACTACATGCCGTCGCAACAGTCCGGCGGCTCTAGGCTCTCTGGGCAGTTCTTGTACAACTAGATTCATTAGAAATGTTGCAATGAAATTTCTAAATTCTCTAAGGCATGTTATCTGTACATAAGGTGCTTCGTTAGGGTACTAGCACCGTACATGCCATTGCAAATGTGTGTGGTTCTCTCGCTAACTAAAAAACTAACCATCGTGAGCCACAGCAGTTAGCCACATGCAACCGTCGTGGCCCACGACGGTTGCAAGGCGGCTTCATGCCGCCGTCGGGGGCACTGCAACCGCCGTCTGCCACCGTCGTAGCGCACGACGACTGCCGAACTGCCATCACCCACGGCGGTTAGGCCTGAATCCGCCGTGGGCCACGACGAATGGTTGTCAAAACTATAAAATTTTGAAACCATCGTATATTTTTGCAAAATGATTAAACATATATATAAATATATATATAATCCTCTGTCGACCAGGGTTTTTTCCCTCTATAATAAAATCCATTATTTTTATAGTAGTCATGATAGCAAAGCCAATAAATTGTTCCTGCTTCCGTTGTACTGATAGCAAAGCCACTAGACAGGAGGTACACAGTGTCATCTCGGCTGAGGCAACGACAATGGCCTTAGCTGCAGTTGTGCTTCACAGAATGAACCATCATTAAGTTTTCTTTGTTTTTGATTGTGCTCAACTGGTTGAGCTTCTCCATTCAATTGATTAAGTTAATCTTCTAGATTGGAGAATGAGGTCTCACTTACAGATCTTTGAAGCTTACACAAAAGAGAGAAGGCCTCATGTCTTCAAAATAGATAGATAAACCTAAATTCTATACATTGGCTAAACTTGCTTTCTCTTCCCCTATTGTTCAATCTCTAGATTATGTACCTAGTTGCTCTTATGAGCACCATTATCAACAATGCCCCCTCTTAGCTTCACTGGCCTCTATAACTCTTGCTAACACAAGGGTTCCAGCAGCATCCTCCTGCTAATTTAATGGTAGTTTGTTGTAAGAAAAAATTGTTCTTGCTTCCGTTGCAATAAGATAAATTGCTAAAGTAAACTTAGAAGTTTATAAAATAAATTACTACTCGAACCAAGTGATAATTAGGAGAAGTTGAATAGCGCGATGAAAGTATAAACTGGATCTTATTCAGAGGGATGATAAGATCTTCGTAGTAACACCCTCGAGGCGTCATCTCCAACAGAAGTAGGCAGTAGGGGCACATGCTTGATCATTTCATTTCACCTGTTTGGTAGCAAGAGAGTTCAATCAGATTTTTTACCCTAGCAAGAGAGATGAAAGGGAAAGGATAAGAAAGAGAGGGAGAGGTGAAAAGGGCTGACAAGTGGGACCCATTACCATGTGGCGTCCATGTCTGCAAAATCGGGCACCCAAACTGCTCGATGGTAAAATCCGAACTATTTTAAGAGTGGAATGGTGAAAGATTTCTAATTTTGCGATTCAATGGTCGAAACTAAACTCGGACAAGAGTTGAGTGGTCAATAGACATTTTTCTAGATACAAACACCTTCTAGAGATCCTACAAACCCTAAATTCTCGATGCATTGAGGACCTGCTTAGTATTAGATGACCTGCTTTCATGTACAACATTATAGCTCCTAAAAGCAGTTAGTTTGTGTTTAATCTCTTTGACACCTAGGTGATTCCCCGCGCGTTGCTGCGGGATTTGAGAGAGTTTTTCGATGACACGTGGATGGTTAAAGTTTAATAAAAGTAGTTACAACTCATGGGTGGAGTAGACAGAAGGAGGCTGGTGGCAAAAAAGAAAAAAAAGATTGTTCCTTTCGTCTACCACTACCGGTTCATGTAATGACCTTTAGTTCTTGGTTTTAAAATGGTGTGATTAGTTTCATCTCAAATAAAGTTTGGCAATAGCTCTTTTTTGATATATTTTGAATGAGTTAATTAAAGTATTGTCCTGATGACTATTTGTGAATACCAAAGGGAAGTAATTTTGAACTTTCGATCCGTCAGAAATCATTTCTGCAAATGTTGCGCACCCAAGCATAATCACTTAGTGCGAGGGAGGCGATAGGGAGGACGCAAAGCTGCAGTAGGCTGGAGGGTTATTTACTCAGTGCTAGTGGAGAAGTCGAGGAGTCCTGAATGCTGGGCTAATGGTGGAGAATTGTGGAGATTGGTTTCGGAGGTAGAAGTGGAGACCTTGGTGGTGGAGGTGAAATGGCAAAGGAGGAAGATGAGTCGCTTGAGCAGTACATGGAGAGTAAATAAGAGGCACCATTAGTTAGTGAGCCACTTGAGCTGCTGTGGTGAGTAAAGAAGATAGGAGGTACTGACGACGTAAGTGGATGACATGGCACGTTGAGGATGGAGAGAAATGGGGGTAGGACTTGAAGTGGGTACCGATTATATATTTGTTATGTATATGGCAATATGGTCCTATCACGCAGTTCTTGTCGGTGTTTTAGACCGGCAACCTACTACGGGGAGTACCCGAAGTAGATGATTGTGACTCGCCGAGATCGGTAACTCGAAGGAAGAGACACGTGGCACACAATTTAGACAGGTTCGGGCCGCGAGGTGCGTAATACCCTACGTCCTGTATGCTGCGTAGCTCTGGATTGATAGGGCACGATTACAAGATGGTGCAATGGTGCGCCGTGAGTTGTATGAGAGGAGATTCGATGAGGGGATCGGTCCCTGCCTCGCCTTATATAGTCCGGGAGGCAGGGTTACAAGTCGGAATAGGGAGAGAGTACTAGTCGAGTACGTCTAGGAGTCCTCTATACAGTGCGGAACATGTACAGCTCCCTAACCGAGTACTACTCCGTGTAGTCCTTGTGCTCCACGCCTTCGTGTGCCGTGTAGCGCAAGCCGGTAGTCCCGGGGGCCCACCGAGTAGTCGGTCCCGGTACCCACCGAGGCGGTGGGCCCGGGGAGGTCCATACGACAAGCCCCCGAGTACTTTGTAGTCGAGAAGGATAGCTTCAAGTAGTCTTGACGGCCTTAACGAGTAGTCCTCAAGCGTCCCCGAGTGCTACAAGTCAAAAGTCCTCAAGAGTAGTCGAAGCATCCCGAGGCCGGAATGTACTCCGCCTCGATGTTTGAGCAATCTCGAAGTCTTCTCGAGTAGTCCCAAGCGTCCTCGAAAACTGCCTTCGAAGGTCTTCAAAAACTGCCTGTCTTGCCTTGAAGCCGGAGCTGTCATGGAGGTACGATTTACAAAACCGCACTCCACATGGAGTATCCCCCGAGCCTCGAGCCGCGGGCTCTAGCGGAGGTTCCATCTGAAATCTTGGCAAGAAAATCCCGAAAAATCCGGAGAGAAAAATCGAAGGACATGTGGCACGGAGCCCCCGAGCCTTGAGTCGAGTACTTCCTCTCGAATTGAAGGGTCTTCTTGGAGAATGTGTCCTGAGATGCTCTTGAGACTAGCCGCTTCCCAGGTAGTCGAGTAGAAGTAGCCGAGCCCCCGAGGTGAGGCGCGTCGACTAGTAGAATACGAAGAGTCACGCGCAGCCGCTGGGTCAGCCGCGCGTGGACTTATCCGGCCGCCCGTTATGGAGCCGATTTGGCTTATAAATAGAAGCCAAAGCCCTTAGGGTTTTTCACCCATTCGAGCCGCAGCCGTTCCATTTGAATCTTGAAGTAAATCCACTCTCAGTGCCTGCTGCCGCCGTAGTAGATCCAAGCGCATCGACACCCGAAACCTTTAGGGTAGCCCCCGAGCGGATGCGAGTGAAGACGCCTTGCACTTGGAGGATGAAGCCGTCGCCGTCCAAGGCATCCAAGGCCGCCGGGAAGAAGAGGGGCCGTGAAGAGGCCGCCGCGGCTGCCACCGGAGCAGCGCCGCCCATGTCTCCACCGCGGGCTGATCCTAGCCGCGAGTGGAAGAAATCAAAGGTGAAGACGGAGGACCTGCTGACCCTGCTGAACAGTGGGTTCATCAGGGAGAAGGAAGTCGACATGTGGAGATCCGCTGCTGGAGATCCATATCCAATGGAGAAGGCCGAAGATGAGATCCCGATGTTCTCGCGGTTCGTGGAGCGCGGTCTTGCGCTCCCATCCAGCGACTTCTTCAAGGGGCTGCTCGGGTACTACGGGATCGAGTACCTGAACCTGAACCCCAACGGCATCTTCCACACGTCGGTCTTCGTCCACTTCTGCGAAGCCTTCCTCGGAATCAAGCCGCACTGGATGCTCTTCCGGAAGTTCTTCCGCGTCAAGCCGCAACCAAGTGCCTCCAACCCCAGAGTAGTCGGAGGGGCCGGCATCCAGCTGAGGGAGGACGCCGCGGAGCAGTACCTGGCGTACAAGCTCGTCGACTCCAACGCGGATTGGAAAGCCAGGTGGTTCTACATCACAACCCACCACCCTGGCCTGCCGAGTAGTCGGTCCTGGTACCCACCGAGGCAGTGGGCCCAGGGAGGTCCATACGACAGTTGTGGATCGCTTTCACCATGCTTAGGAAGTAAGACGGCAATCTGAACCTTCTCAGTGCCAGGTCTGAGGCAGTGAGGCTAGCTCCAAACCTTCTCGACATGACACGGCTTCCATTGTTTTAGGGTTCATAAGTCTATCGACATCCAAAATCGAAGCATCTTGGAAAGTACCAGCCCCGTCTCTAGCGATTACTGTTGCGACCGTTGTACCTAAGTTCTTGGAAATTGCTACATCACATTAACCTTCATCATAAAATCTGCTTTCCGCTCCGTAAGGATATAGCTACTTTGGTAAAATCATCACCTGATAGTGTTTTCCTCGCCACTGTCAACCATGCTCGAGCACTTGGTTACTTCTTCCTTCTCCTAGGTCCATATACATCTCACAAGGTTACAGTCCAACAAAGAATGCCTTCATGGATCCTCTTGTCCACAAAATTGGCAAGAGCCGTGAGTCGCCATGATTCCGTGGTGAAGCACATCACTTGAAGGTAGAAAATGCTTTGCGAGTTATAGAAGAACATCCATACCTTTGACGGGACATTCAACTTCAATAACACTAAATAAAATGAAGAAACAAGGTTTAGGGCCTCTTTGGAATGTAGGAATCACTAAATGAAGGAATAGGAAAAACATAGGAATGGAGTTGCATGAAAGTTGCAATCCTATATGATTTAACAATGTAGGAAAATTTGTAATGGGAATGTTTGGATGCAACATAGGAAAATTAAAGGAATGAGAAGAGAGATAGACACAAAGGACATCTTCCAAGAGGTTGAACCTCATGTTAGATTTCCTCCAAAATTTCTATGGAACAAGTCATTCCTTAGGAAATTCATAGGATTTATAGGAATCCAATCCTTTGTTCTAAGGGTCTTCAAAGGAAAATTTCCTATATTTGTCCTTGGTGTCAAAGGGGGCCTTAGTTACGCTACTTTCGAATTATTTATATTTTTTATTCATTTTGCAAAATTATACGTCCATTTTGAAATTTATCAGTTTTGTCCACCAAGTGTTGTGGCCCACGGTACCGCCATGGGCCACGACGGTTGGAGGTCTAACCGCCGCGGGCCACAACAGTTAGGTCAACGGTCGCGGGCCCAACGGCCGGGAAGGCCAACCGCCGTGGCCCACGGCGGTTGAGGCCTATTCAGCGTGCGCCACAGCGGTAGGTCGCCTGAGCCTGAAAACTTCATTAAAACGATCGAAATAAATAGAAAAAATATTTAACTGCGTTAAAATGATTGAAATAAATAGAAAAAAAAAATTTAGTGGAGGACCCACTAACCAGCCACCCGAGTCACGGCATTTTTTGCGCAAAATCACGACGCTACGCGCTCCGTGGGGTTGGAACCCCCAACTTCTGGCTTCGTGCGAAGCCTCCCTTGCATGGCCGATGCCTGCCGCCTTCCGTGGGCCACGGCAGTTGGCCTTAGCGCCGTGGCCCACGGCGGCCGCCGTGCCCCACGACGTTTGGTGGTCAAATATGATAAATTTCTAAACGGTCATGTAATTTTGCAAAATGAATAAACAAAAACAAAATTCGCCACTTCTCTACTCCTAAAAAGAATGAAAGGAAGACAATAACTTGATGCATGGTTCGTTGCCTCCCCGCGCGTCTGCCTCCTCCGCACGCGCATCTGCCTCCCCACGTCGCCTCCCATCCCATAGCCCGCGCCTCCCATCCCATCTCGCTGTCGCCTTCGCCGTCGCATCCCATAGCCTGCGCCTCTCATTCTCCCCCCTCCCCGCCGCCTCCAACTCCTCCTCCCTCCGCCCGCGCTCTCCGTCTAGGCCGAACCATCCATATCCATTCATCTCCACCACCGGCCGAACCATCCCTATCCATTCATCGTCCCCGCCGGCGGCCACTCGCCACCAGCACCGACCGCCAGACACCACCATGCCGCCGCACGCTGCACCCCCCATCCATTCACCCCGTCGCCGGCCAGATCCGAGCTCGCGCATCCTGCAACACTTTCGCCTGTGCCGGTCGGTATTTGGCGTGCTGGTGGCCTCCTCCTCCCCACCGGTGAGCTCCGCGCCCGCCGCCGACCACCTCCGCTCCACCGCGCGCGCCGCGCCGCCACGCCGCCGTCTCCACCTCCACCGCACCGCCGTGGTCCGCGTGCCGTCTCCTACCGCGGGCCCTGCACAGAGGGTAGGGTGGGAAAGAGGAGGGGCGGAGGGCGCGGGGGAAGCTAGCCGCGCGCCGGCCACGCCCTCCTCCCCACCTCCTCTCCGTTGAGGCTGTCGCCGCCGCCGTCCCTGTCCCGATCCACCCACGCCCAGTCTCATTCTCCCCCCGCCGCCTCCAACTCCTCCCCCCTCCACCCACGTCTCTCCTCCTCCCTCCGCCCGCGCTCTCCGTCGAGGCCGCCGCGACGCCCGCCTCCTCTCAGTCGAGGCCGCCGCGGCCGTCCCTGTCCCCGATCCACCCACACCCGAATCCGACTCAAACGCCCACACGTGATCCATCTCACGTCCCCTGTCATGCCGGCGGTGCCACCATCACTAGCAACCGCTCTCCGCCGAAGCCCCCGCCATCGCCACCAACGCCGTCCGTAGGTGCCGTCTCCATCGCTACCAACTGCACGTTGACAATTTGCAATAACCACTGTAACTCTGTAAGTGGGATTGATTAATTTCTGAGAAGAGGCATAGCACCCACGTACTCTATCTGTTTTGTTACTGTAAGAATCTTCAATTAATTTGTTACTGTAAGAATCTTCCATTAACTTGTTACTGTAAGAAATTCAGAAAATATGCACTGCGTAGAAAAAAATAGGTGGAGAATGGACCATAGTTATGTAATGAATCATTTCACTGTGGTAGCCATCAAGTAGAGATTAACAAGTCATTGCCATGAGGAAGAGATTAACAAGTCACTGCCATGATGTCGTCTTGGCTAACATGGACAAACTGTTGTGCTTCACAGAAACTGGCTAACATGAATATATGTATCAACATCATATGCCTCTGCTGCTCTTTTTTCCTTGTGAATTTGTTAGACTTCTCACACATAGACTAATGTAGGTAAATGCTTTTCACTAAATTTCCATGATGAATATCAACATATTCAGAAAAATTATGTAAGCCATGGCTGAAATAATTATGGTTAGTTCTTATTTTCTGCCTGCACACATTATTGTGACCACAATCTTGTGCAAACTTTTTTTTCCAAATGTAGGTTCAGCCTGGAACATCAAGTACATGCCATGTAGAATAATATTCTCATATTTTCAGAGCTGCAATATGGCAGCCTGTCAGCCAAAAATAGTAATGACTTTGATTGGTAGGTTCTGTAAACAGTATTCTTAGTATATCTTATCATGTTTCTAATGCGGGTGTGATAATTACACATTGCCATGATAGGTGATTTTTTATTGTAGAGTTCTCAGAATTGTTGAGTGTTGTTCCATTTTTCCTAGGCCCCTTTAATTTGTACTTCCATATCAAATTGAGATACAACTTCTCCTTGTGTCTTGAATTGGATATTCTTGCTTAGCCACCATGCATCCATATGCAGTGGATATGGTTCAACAGATTTTGACAGTTATGAAGCTGTCCAATGTCTTAGTTTTTTTCAGTGAGTTCATTTGATTGTTTATGCTGTGAACTGATTTCTGAGTTTGTTTTTTGAGTGACTTCATTTGATTGTTTATGGTGCAAGTAATTTCTTGTTAAATGTCAAGTTGTCCAATTTCTTTTCATTTAATTCATTCTAAGTTACACAGATTTGCCGCTTCCATTCATTTGATTGGACTGCCAATGCACATAAAGGAACCAGTAAACTGCCGTGTACTGAAATTGGAGACAAACTCCTTACTTATATTTATGGACCGACAAATTCACCCTTCCTTACTTCGAGTTGTCAGTGTTTAAAATTAGCTTGGAAATGGTTATATTCACACACAAAGTTAATGTTTAGTTACATGTTAAGAATATTCAAACTGGAAAAGAAACTGATAATAAGAATTCGACTTTTCAGTAGATGCATATATTGATACAAGTGAACAGAAGTTCAAGCTTGGAACTATTGCTTGTTGTTGATATACGTAACATGTCAAATTTTACCAGATGATTCATTTCAACTTGTGTAATACCTTACAAACGATAAGCCTGTATCCTTGTTACACTCAATGCAGTTGAATTCTTTCCTGAATAGGAAATAAATCTTTTGTTAATATAAACGATAAGTAAATGTGCATGTTTTCGATGCTACCACCAAGTTAATTTCGGTATGGAAGTTTCAAATCAATACTGCTATACTATTTACAGAGCAATGGATTATGAGAGCAGCTCAGATTCTGTGCTTTACTGTTTATTATTCACTGAACGGGTGATGGTCAGGATCTTGCTTTTCTAATTTGTGGGTTGTGACAGTATAGCAGTTGAATAAAAGCAGATAACAACTCAGATTTGGTTGCCAAGTTTTACGTGTTACTCAGTTAGCCTGCCTATTGCTTCTTTAAAAGTTGGCTAAATAGGTAGTAGTGGCCAATTGTCAGGCACTAAGGAAAGAAAAGTAAAAGTTCAGTTTGTTTTGATGCAATTGGATGAGCTATATATGTTTGCCTATACCTCATTTCATATCAACAATAGTTACAAAGAAACAATCAAATTGAAGTCGCTCGGCAGAATCTGCAACAAGGCCAAGCTCACCTACACCATGGTCAACCTCCCCATATGGTGAAAGTTAGAATAATCCACTTCCTTTCTTTCCCCCTTCCTTCAAACCTCCGTTCTTATCTCTACATTTCCTGCCTCTAGACTGACCTCCGGGAACAGTTCTTATGGGTATGTATGTGTGTATTTATTTGGAGTCCTCATGATTTGACTTAGAGGTCTAATTCATTTCCCCACATTGCATTTTCTGATCTGATGTCTAATTCATTTCCTGATATACTATCTGAGGGGCCTTTTGACTTGCATTTGAATTTTATTTTTTTAGTTATACATTTATACGACTAAATGCTACGAGGTTATCTGAATATGGTTAAATACCATGTGTGGTTAGATCCTGGGAATAGCTCATAACGACTGCAATTTTGAATCCATGAGCCTTAATCAGGGCATTGCTAATGCATCATATACTGGGACAACTTTTCACCGGTTTTTCACCTTTCTAATTGCCAAAGATATCTTACTGATTGCACAGAAGGCCGCCCAGACATAGGGCAATGGCAAGCCACCTAATTGTACAGAGCAGAAAATTCTCTGGCGACCACAATGGTACAGTGTGCTTATGCTCATTAGTGTCCATCAGCCCCAGCACAATGAACTGATGTTGTCGAGCTGCCAAGTCTTTATGATGCATTGTATTCTCTCTCCATGTACACAAGTGCTTGGATGCAAACCTGTGCCTCCTTCGCCTGTACCAGGTAATAATGATTACTCCAGTGAAATTGTAGCTCTTGAAATCTCCTGAATTAAAATTCCAACTACATCAGTCAGTATTGTCCGATTTCAGCAAAACCTATGCACTTATGCAAATTGAATGAAAAAAGGAGGTGATATTATCAGCACAAAGGAGTAAAAAAGTCATTCTACTACAGCTGAAGGGAAACAAATATTAAAGTAATAATCTACTGAATCCGGGGCTCATACAGATGGCAATGTAAGTTCTTATATGCACTAAACTATACAAAAGAAATTAGTCTACTGTGTTACCTCTTTCTCAAACTGCTTTGTGCTCCCCTCCCATGCTGCATACCCTGATTGATATCGCTTTTCACCAGGCATCAAGAGTTAAAAAGGCAGAACTGTGCACAAACTAAAGTCAGGGGTACAAGCGAAGGAACCACAGGAGCCAAATTAATGCTGGTTTGACTACATAATAATGGCTAGCTGCTGATCTTCATACTCAATCACCTTAGAGCATGGGGCTAATGCAAAATTGAAGCAGCTGCCTTTTCATTTCCATAAATTTGAACATTAATTGTTTCAACTCCTTTGTAATGTAATGTGGTCTTATCTCCGAACTTGGTGGAAGTGCATTTCTTGTATCTAGCTTATTAATATGCTCCTCTTATGCCAGTATATATAGCTTATCTAAAGGATTACTTAGGCTCATTGTTATAATTTCATCAGGTGTCAATTTGAGGCAAGTTCATTTCTTCATATGTCAAAAGTACGATTTGGATTTTAAGCATAAGGTATTATTGCTGACATCGCATAAACTTGTGGTTGTATTTAACTAAATTTTGTTACAACACATAAATTTTGATCTTATTGAACTATTCCACATACTCATGAAGCAAATAATATGTACCTTTAAAATTACGCAAGGTTTTGTTTTTTTAAGTGTCCGTAGCAACGCACATGCACAAACCTAGTTCTAACAAATATATAAAGGCCCATCGATTAAAACCACTTTGCTAAAGAAAGTTACGGGCTTGCCTGTCGTGCGTGATGCTACAAGTTTGTTGTGCAAATAAGAATTCTGGGCTGCGCCAGCCTGGCCCATCCATGCTTAACACCAGACCAACCCAGGAAGGCCTAGCACGGCAACACCGTCCGATCTCGAATCCAACAGCCGAAACCCGCTCACCCTCCTCGAAACCCTAGCGCCGCCAGCCTATTTAACTCTCGCCCCTCCGCCACGCACCCATTTCTCCACCTCCCAAACACTCCTCACCCTCCCACCCCGGCGGCGGCGGCGGCGCAGCAGCAGCTCAAGATGGTGAAGTTCCTCAAGCCAGGTAAGGCCGTGATCCTCCTCCAGGGTCGGTTCGCCGGCCGGAAGGCGGTGATCGTGCGCGTGTTCGAGGAGGGCACCCGCGACCGCCCCTACGGCCACTGCCTCGTCGCCGGCCTCGCCAAGTACCCCAAGAAGGTGATCCGCAAGGACTCCGCCAAGAAGACGGCGAAGAAGTCCCGTGTCAAGTGCTTCATCAAGCTCGTCAACTTCACCCACATCATGCCCACCCGCTACACCCTCGACGTCGACTTCAAGGACGTCGCCTCGGGCGGGCCCGACGCGCTCTCCACCCGCGACAAGAAGGTCGCCGCCTGCAAGGCCGCCAAGGCTCGCCTCGAGGAGAGGTTCAAGACAGGCAAGAACAGGTGGTTCTTTACCAAGCTCCGCTTCTAGATGCCGGGCATCCAGCATAGTCCCTGCTTTAGCTCTCAAAATTTGTACCGGACACCTTTAAGCTAGCTCTGTTTTGGTATTGCCATGAAGACTCCGTGCTTACTATTATGGATCTTGGAGAGGATCATAATGAGATGTCGATGGTGTGTCAAATGATGTCAATCCTAGATCTTGTTGAAATTTTGTTTCAGAGATTGCTTGTTATGTGTTCTCACATGTTTAATCTTGCTTGTGTTATTTGAGAATTGAGATGTTCCTACTATTACAAGTCTTCATTACTACATGGTCCATTACATTTGAGTTACAGCACTTAATTTATTTCATTTTCTGGTGGCAATTGTGCTATTAGCTTTGGAGACCAATTAATTTGCTGAATTGTCAGTTTAATTGTTTAGGCTTAACTGCTTGGTACTGTACTTGTTGATAAGAACTTGGTTTACTATCACATCTTTTTGTTACGACTTAACTTTAGGTTTTTGAACTTCTGATTGGTGAATTGTGATATGCCTTTTAAGCCTATCAGTCAAAATATGATTGCTTAATTTGTTAGCTTCTGGGTCAAGATCTCATTGCGAATGCTGGCTAGAGTGGTATTAACCCAACACAACATTCTCTCCTTTCTGCAGTATTAGAAATTTTCTCTGGTTGCCCTAGATGAACTATTGTGTTTCTCTCTTTTTGGTTGCCTATTGTATTCAGAAGCTTTGTAGATGTCGGCAATTATGTGGTCCTGACTGTCAGTACTGAGCATTGCTGATCTTGTGGATAAGTTTGACCCCTGTTCTGCTAGTCAAATTGTTATGTAATTGACAATTTGACATGCATCGAAATAACATTGCTTGAGCATTGCCATTCTTATGTATGAAAATAGTATTTGTTTGGCACCTGGCAATACTTTCTTTTATTTGTCTAACCAGCAAAGTTTATTAGTATATTCTTAAGATGTGTATGTCCGTTTTAATATATCTTGAGTCAACTTGTTATTCCTTGTGCTGTTTGTTTTACCTTGGTTAATCATACTGTTGAAGCGTGTGTAATTCGCCCTGTTGGTTTACAATGTTGCAATTGATCTGCCTGTGTATGTATGCCAGCTGTGGTTGTGATGGTGAAGCAGATTCTCCGGTGAATCTAAAGCATTTTTATAAAAACGTTTGGCAAAACAGCTTCTTCTGAAGACTGAAATGTCCATACTACCCTTTTGTTTTTCTTTTTTCATTTTCTTTTTTCTCTTTTCTCTTTTATTTTCATTTTTTCTTCCACCTTTTCTCCCTTTATTTCTTTTTCTCCGTCCCTATCTATTTCTCCCACCTTATCCATCCTCTCCACCCACCGCACGGCTTCCGCCGCCGGCCCCATCTCCTCCGCTTGTGCTCCTCCACCTCTGCTGGTGCCCCCATCATCTCCTCCGCTGGCGCCCCCATCGACAGCCATCGGCTCCCCCACCAGTGCCCCCATTGAATCCTCCACCGAGCGCCCACCCGCTCGCCCGGCGCCGCCGCCGGCCTCCGCCCGCCCGTGTCGCCTCCGCCGCGCCGCTTCCATCGCGCCTCGGCGTCCGCCGGCCTCCTACATCCCCTTGTCGGCGCCTCTCCCGCGCGGGTGGTCGTCTCTCGCGCTCGCCGGCCTCCGACGCCGCCACTTCCTCGCCAATGTCCTCCCCCGCCATCGCCGCCCTCGAGCTTCTCCACAGGCCTCTCTTGCAGCCCCACCGGCCGCCCGTGGACCACTCCCACCCGGGGCATGCTTGGGAAAAGTCAGGGCGAAGCGGGGGAAACTGCCCCCTGTCCGAACTGCTGTAGAGAGCGTGAATCCTGGGAGGCTCGGAAGTGATTGGGGGGGAGCTGTTTTTGGTGTGCGTTTGGCACAGCTGCGTGCGAAACAACTGAGGAAGCTGCTCGCGCAGCCGTGCCAAAGGCACCCTAACAAGAATTGATTTTGAGACCTTGAGCAGAGCAGATAGTATGATCGGTTTTAATCTATTGTTGATCATTTTTTTGTTTCAACGAGATTGAGTTTATTGGTTTATATTTTGTATCATTTACATCGTTGTATGATGAATGGTTTAGGGTGTGCGTCATTATCTTAGATACTAATATTACACATTAAAAGTATCCTAATGCTTGCTATTCTTGAATATCAGTTTTTCTTGCTTGTATTTCTTAATTATGCTGAATTTCCTGAAGCTTCAAATTTCTTGCATGCGAAAATGCATTAAAGTTTTTCTTTTGCATTACTGCAAATTCTTCAGTTGTGCTTTGCGTCCATGACCGCCTGTCCGGCACATCCACTAGTGCCACAGTCCGTCCGTCGTTCCCCGAGTGCCCGTGTGCTCGCTTCGCTGCTGGTCCGTGAATCCCTTCAGCGGCGCGATCCATTCCCCGCTTCTGTAGTGCCTCACTTGTCGTCGGAGTGGCAGATTGCTCAATTTTCCTTTCTATTGCAACAACGGAATCGAGATTCGAGAGGCACCAAGATGTTGCACAAGAGATAAAAGGAATTTTGCAGGAACGACATAGGTTTTTTTTTAGCAAAAAGAAGCACCCTCTTTATTGATGTGTAAAGGTATATGTGCTACAAATGCCGTCAGGCGGCTCAATAAACCAAACATGACGACCCAAAGGAGCATAAATTGAGCTCCTCGCTAACACATGAGCATCAACATTCGATGCCCTGTTCTCATGAACAAACTCAGAATGAATAAAGACGCTAGCTCTAGCCTTGATCTCACGCACTACATGCCCATAAGCACCCATGCCCATCCCTGACAAACTCCTGATAACATTCTTGTTGTCACATGCCAACCTGAACCGTTGCAAATTCAGGTCCATGGCTAGTGAAAGCCCCTCACGACATGCCAACGCCTCCATTGTCTCTGGGTCGAAAATGCTTTCCAGAACAAAGACCGACGCACCCTGCCTGCTGCATCTCTTGATATTGCCGCTGCCGACGCAACCCCAGTGTTCTTTGATAGCGCGGCATCGACATTAATCTTCTACATGTCCGACGGTGGTGGGATCCATGGAGGCCTCCCTCTCGCTGACATAGTTTCTGTTCTTTGAACAGTGGGTTGATTTAACTCACTAATAAATCTGGACACAAAACTATGAGTAGATAAAGGACTTTGAAAAGTCTGTTCGTGGATTGCTTTTCTTCTCGCGCACCAGATCGCCCAAAGAGTGACTGCTACTCGGACAAGCTCCTCCTAGGAAAGCGAGGACATCATCGCGACAAGCCAACTCTTCGCATCCCGTGCCGGGTTCTCGCACATATGTTCAGTGATAGCCTCATCCTCTAAAGCACAGACACATCTCGACATATGACACTCTATAAGAGAATGCCTCCATGAATTAGCTGCACCACAGATAGAGCATGCGTTGTTGTCCGCCATATGTCTATGGTGAAGTACATCCTTCAACGACAGTGAACTTCTTGCTAATCTCCATGGGAACACCTAAATCTTAGATGGCACTTTAATTCCCCATAGGGTAGTCCACTCTTTCTCCTCTGCACGTACATTTGATCTACCTGTTCTATTCTCCAGAGATCGATTTGTTATCAACATCCTATAGGCTGACCTTACATTAAAGACTCCGCTTTTCTCGTGGTGCCACGCCCAAAAATCCTCCTGGTGTCGCGTACTTAGCGGGATTTTGGTGATTGCCTCGACATCACTCGGGCTAAACCACTTATGCAACTCCGCCTTGTCCCACGAAACAGTAGACATATCAATCAGCTCACTCACTAGTTGGAGTGGGTTCGACTTATTACTACTCACCGGCCTCCTTAACCCTTGTACTGGCAACCAATCCATGGACCAAATATTCGTATTCTCACAGGAACCAATACGTCTGATGAGGCCCTGCATCAAGACTTCCCTCCCATCAATGATGGAGCGCCATATCCGAGAGGGAGATGAACCCAGTTGTGCTGCAAGGAAGTCAACATCAGGAAAATACACCGCCTTCAACACTCTGGCACTCAAGGAGTCTGAGTCCTGCAACACTCTCCATGCTTGTTTAGCCAATAAAGCAAGATTAAACAGTTCCAAATCTCTGAAACCCAAACCTCCCATATACTTTGGCTGAACAATATTATCCCAGGCTACCCAACAAGTTTTTCTCTTGCCGTTCTCACATCTCCACCAGAAATTCCGTAAAAGGCCATCTATATGTTGGCACAAACCACGTTGTAGCCTGAAACACGACATTGAGAAGGTAGAAATCGCCCGAGCCACAGATTTTATTAGCACTTCCTTACCCCCTGCCGATAGACATTGCTCCATCCATCCCTGGACCTTATTCCACACTCTGTCTTTTAAATATTTGAAGGCCCCAATGGTAGCAATACCTACATCTGTAGGCATCCCCAAGTACTTCTGGTTAAGTGATTCGTTATGCACATCCAGAATATCCATGATCTCCACCCGCAGGCTTTGGCGGCACCCCTTTGCAAAGTGGATCGACGATTTGTCAACATTAATTTGCTGCCTCGAAGCCTTACAGTAAATGTCCAGAACTTGTTGCATCTCCACCGCACTCTCCCTGTTAGCTCTAAAAAAACAGCAAGTTGTCATCTGCAAAGAGAAGGTGGCTTACCATCGGGGCCGACAGAGCCACTTTAATACCATTGAGAACTGATGACTGGTTTCTTGATTTTAAAAGGCACGAAAGGCCCTCTGCTGCTAATAGAAACAAATAAGGGGAGATTGGGTCACCCTGACAAATGCCCCTTGACGGTATGAACTGCTCCAAGCACTCGCCATTCAACAATACCGAGAAGGAGACTGATGTAACCAACCTCATCAGTGTCGTTACCCACATCGGGTGGAACCCCAGACATTGCATGGCACGCAAATAGCTCCACTCAACACGGTTATATGCCTTCTTCATGTCTAGTTTGAGTGCACAACACCGTAAATCCTTAGCTCGCTTCTTCTTCATGAAGTGTAGACATTCATAAGCAGTAATAATATTATCTGTAATCAACCTTCCTGGAACAAAAGCCGACTGCTCCTCAGAAATAATTTCAGGAAGTATCACCTTAAGCTTGTTAGCGACCACCTTAGAAGCAATCTTATAAATTACATTACACAGGCTTATAGGGCAAAATTGGCCCAATTCCTCTGGACTCGCAACTTTCGGTGTAAGAACTATAAAAGTATCATCGATCGTCTTCGCATCGTCCTCTCCCCGCAAAACTCTCAACACTATTGTTGTCACTTCCAAACCACACAAATCCCAATGGCGCTAGAAAAATGTGCAGGGAATCCATCTGGACCGGGAGATTTTGTGGGAAACATTTGAAACAGAGCTTCTTTTACCTCAACCTCTGTATAAGGAGCAATAAGCATAGCATTCATCTCTGGTGAGACTTTGACCGGGACTCTGTCCAGCACGGCCTCCATATTTTCAGTGCCGTCAGACGTGTACAGAGTCTCAGTTGTTATCTCACCCAATTCCTGCTCGTTCACCGTGAACTGACCACCAAGCTTCTTCAGCTTTACTATTTTGTTTCGCTTGCTACGACGGCTAGCTCGGATATGAAAAAACTGGTTATTCCTATCCCCAACCGACAGCCACAATTCCATGATCTTTTCTGATATTTTCAACTCAGCATGAGAAGACCCTGTACTCAAAGGATGAGATTGCATTCTATCTAGCTCCATCTTTAAAGCATGCAATTCCCTGCGGACGTTACCAAAAGTGTCCCTGTCCCAGCGAACTAGATGGCCCGACACCTGCTTAAGCTTCTGCCGAAAAACATGCAAATTGCCAGCCCCGCGGTTCTCGTTCCACGAATCTGTAAGTGATTGTTTGAACTCCACATGGTCCTCCCACATCACCTCATATCTGAAACGTTTTTTCTTCTTGCGTAGGTGTGGCGTCTCCTGTTGCCAAGATAGAACAATCGGACTGTGATCCGATGCTGCTGCCGAGTGATGCCTCACTGTTGCCGAAGGGAACCGCGTACACCACTTGGCCGTAGCGAGAGCCCGATCAAGTAGGACACGGCAGTAAGACTCTCCAACTACTTTTTTCTCAAAAGTCCATGTCCGGCCTTCAAAACCGAGGTCGTTCAGCTCACATACAGGTCCTGCCAGTTTATGAGCGTCCCTACCCATGGGCCGATGAGCAAGCAGCAGCAGCAGCCCAATCTATTGACCTGCTGCCTGCGTTCGACACCCCCATACCTCGCAGGCGACGAGCACTCCGCGGCCTTGCAAGGCTCCACACCGACCTTGCGGTGTCGGTGGGGAGGAATGGGAATTTTTTATTTATATTTTTTAATTCATTTTGCAAAAATATACGATCGTCGTGGCGCGCGGCGGCCGCCGTGGGCCACGGCAGTTGGAGGACTAACAACCACTAACCGCCGTGGGCCACGGCGGTTAGGTCAACAGTCGTGGGTCCAACGGGCGGGGAGGCCAGCCGTCGTGGCCCACGGCGATTAGATTCCAACCGCCGTGCCCCACGGCGGTCGCCGTGCGCCACGACGTTTGGTGGTCAAAACCGATAAATTTTGAAATGATTGTATATTTTTGCAAAATGAATTAAAAAATATAAATAAATAAAAAATCGAGGAATGGGCATGGTCCTTATCGACGGGCCTACTTGCCGCCGAAATTCCTTTCTCCCGCGCCATTGGTGTGCTTTATTTTGGTTACCGGAACTAGGTAACATTACCAACCAAACCAGGTGCTTGGCCAATGTTTTCGGATTTGGATGCCACTGATGTGTTGGATGTTTGGGTTACTATTTCGTCGCGAATGTTGTTTTGGAACAGTCGACTTCGGGACAATGTCTTGAGATTCGTTTAACCATGTGAACTCCATGATCAAATCTGAATGATATGCTTGGCTGTGTCCTAGTGAGTCAATTAGATTACCTGCTGCACATTACTATTCGATTTACACACTACCTTAACTTTCTTCTTCTGAGAACGCTATCTTAACTTTCTGTTGCCGACCACAACTTATTAGCCACCAGCCAATCAGCAGTGATTTTCTCTGAACAAATCAGCATCAACCACCTACCGATCAAACATGCCCTATATTTTTAAGGTTCACATGATATAGGGAGTTCCATGTGGTGTGTCTACCGTATAAGCCAGGATTCAGGGCCATGCCAGAGAGCTGGGATGGCATTTTGCTAGAGATCCTGCAATTTCTGTTACTTGCGGAAAGTGTTAGTTTAGGTTCGATGAACACATTTTGAGATGCATTTCTGCAATTTCAGCCAACTAGCTGTTTTTTCAAGTACAAAATGAAAAGATCTCATCCAATTTTTTCAACAACCTTTCCTGACTTTTGCTTGGCACATGTTTTGAGCTCTTGTTGCGGACCATTAGGTGGTGAAATAACATTAATTCACTTTTGCATATACAGCATAATGTTAATGGTTGACAGTCTTATCTGAAAACTTCTTTTGACAGTTAATCAGGGGTTAGTGGGCGGCTTAAGTGCCAGTGCAATGGTACATTTTTTAATCTGAAAGCTAAATGAAAAAGACAAATATTATATGAGCAACATTTGCTGGATTAACATCGTTTCCAGGCTATTGTCAGGTTGTTTTCTGACACGGTATGATTATACTAAAAGCATTCGAAGTTTCTGAATGTCAAAGCTCTTATTGCGTGTATAAGAAATGCAGCATAATATCAGACCCACATTACATGTGGATTGGCTATTGAAAGTTGGAAGAGCCATGAGTTGCCTCTACCCATATGAGTCACCTCTGCCAAAACACATGCCCCTACTTCAGCGTGAATCCTTCTGTCTTTGATTTTTTTTTTGGTTGAACACTGTGTTACCATTGGTTACCGAATTGGAACTTACTATTTAGGTGACTAGATTTGGCCGCCGCATTGTCTTCGAACAGTATACTCTTAGTTCAATTAGATTATTAGAACTCCTGAGTCCTTACTATGCTCGTGTTTATCATAATCTCTTAAATTACATATGTTTGTGGTTGTATGCTTTGCACTTAGCATATGTTGTGTTGTTTTTAATGAATTATAAACAGTATGGCTTTATAGCACACTAATTTACACACCAATCATGAATTAGGGCTTGAGACAATTCTATATTTGAGTCCAGGTGGCAGGAGAGGCTAAGTGGTACATATACAACAAATCATTTGTGACATGTATGTGTTTTTACCTCCAACTTACGATCAATTGTGACATTTCTTCAGACAGTCTTACAGGCAAGCAAAAACCTTGTGTCTCTCTTATAGTGTTTGCGGTGTGTTTGACGAATCCCTTATCACTTTCAACAATATTTGCATCATACTCCTTGGTTGTAGGCTCTTGATCAACCAAATAATAACCATTTCGTTCCTGCTTTATGATGGTCATGATTTTGTTATTGGCAAGCAACACATGGTGGAGCTCCCACTTTTGATGGACATGTTGCACACTGGCAGTACGGAGCAGGGTGTTGGCTGAGATGACTTTTGTACTATTAAGGTCAGATATCATGCACTTCCCGTAAAAAGTATCTAATCTCCCATTATGATTTTTTATTTGCTATATGGTTTTCTTGTTTATAATTTGTGTCGTATGTAGGGTGCAAGTTGATTATAATGTGATGCACCTCCGAACCTCTTTAGTGCAATTATTTGTACTACTTCTTCAAAATTTTGAAAAAATAGTACAAAAAGAGGTTTGGAGGTGTACCTAATGGTTACCCCTTTGCACCCTTAGTCGTAGGAAAAGCTCCATGTGAAGATGCTACTTGCTTGGTGCAGAATCTTCCAATGGTTCAAGAAGGTGCTGGGACCCTCCCCAGTTTGATTAATTTAAATCAAAGACTAATAGCAGTTGACTGGCTGGTGCAGATAGCAGCCTGGTGCGTGCTGCTGATTGACCCAGTTAGATCTATCTCTATCAGATCTACAAGGAGCCGAATATATAGGTTCTCCTTTTGGTACGTGCTGAAGCTAAAGGAAATTAAATAGCAGTTTCATTGAGGAAGCCATGTTCTTACATCTTAACTGTCTGTCACCAGCAGCTACTGCTACGCCATCATGGACAAGATGTTCGATGTCCAAAAATTCATTTGGAGAGAGACATAAATATTACAGTACTACCAGTTTTGAGGTGCAGGAGTCCTGTGGACCTTTGTCTAATTTGCCGATTTTTTGCGTTGATCATAGTCGAACTATCAACCAATGGGTGAAGATCTGAAGGTGTTACTGGCAGGAAACATATGATAAGTAAAAAAAATTACGTTAAGACGCCTGTTGTATCCACTCCCAGGTTACATGTTATATCGGCGTCAAAAGAGTTGCATGTCATGTTATATTCTTCGGTACTTGTTTTTGTTACCATATTCAATGCTTCAAAGATAAGATTCGAGTTTTCAATAAGAGGGAGAAGAAATTGTCAGATGTTTGACATCAAGCCATATCTGAAAAATCTTTTGACCATGTTTCTGCACTTTCCTGGCAACAGATCCTAATGATTGAAATAAAATAGAGAAATTTGACATTTATCATTCGCAGCCATATTTTAAATCTTTCTTGGGGGGGTGTTTTCAGAATTGTTCATCACAAATAGGCCCTCGTCCCTCGACATATTTATTCCCTCCTGGCCTGTGTGTGCTTGGAGCCTCTGACGAAAAACGAAAGCAGAAGACACAACGCAGCGGGGAGGCGAAGCGCGCGGGAGGGCGAGAGCAAGAGCCAGCGATCAGCATGGAGGCGGGCCGCCGGAGCTGGAGCATCGAGAGCTTCCTCAACGAGCACTTCGACATCCCCGCCAAGAACCCGCCCGGCGAGGCCCGCCTCCGATGGCGCCGCGCCGTCGGCCTCGTCGTCCGCAACCGCCGCCGCCGCTTCCGCATGTTCTCCAGCCCCCACCCCGTCGACGACGCCCAGCGCCGCAAGATCCTGGTACGTACAAATCAAAGTTGGGCACCGGCGCAGCCGTACAGGCCGTAGAACCCTTCTCGCGTCGCTTTCGTTGAATTGCACTGTTCAAAACTGGGCTTGGGAAATTGCCAGGAAATTTCCTCCTTGGGTCAGCCTCGCATTGCTATGCGGATGCCCACGTCTCTCTGCCTCCGATGGCCACTGCTTTGTGCCTCCTATCGGCGGTCATGACATTGACATACCTTCTCTCAAAGTCTCAATCCGAGCAGGTTCCCATGAGGACAACTTTTATTGGTCAAATCTCTCGGATGTCTCCTCTCGTCTGAACTGTGACGACGTCGTGAGACGGTAGCTTAAGATTCCGGAGGCGTCCCTTGCACGGCTAATGTAGAAATCAGGAACCTTTTCTTTACGGCGTGTTCAGTTAGTAAGTTTTCACATGTGATGCGACCACAGCCAGCCTGACACGACTAGTTCTAGAGGAACACAATAGTTAACTGAATGACCACATGATGTGTTCATGCACTGAAATTATTGCAACACGTTGAATCGATCTGTATCGTAAAATTTAGAGTTCACGTGGTATTGCATAACGTGTGGGCGTGAGGGCTGGGAGGCACGACCCTATACCACTTGATCTTTTCTTATGCCAACTGGGGCACTCATTGGAGTACCATAGAACTGAACAATGAACATCGTCTGAACCTGCCATTGTTTCATGCTCCAGTTCTTGTCCAATGTCCTTACGGTGGTTATCACTTAAGAGGACCCAAGAATAGAGACTGGTGCATGACTGACTAATATAAAATGAATAATACTACAATAGCACGTAATTGCGGGAGAAACTGAAATTACTAAAAAATTAGTAGTTCACAAAAATCTGTCTGAAATTCTCTGTTTGGTGACAGAGTACTAGTACAAATTTATTTCTTTGTCTTAGAGGAGTTTGCTTTTGTTACCCAGGGACAAGTGCAGGTTGTAATTAATGTGCACAGAGCAGCGCTTCAATTTATCGATGGTGTGGCCTCATCATCTAACTCTATGTGGTTCTTTTATCTTGCTATTACTACCGTGTAGCATTTCACACCTTGATGAACTATATGCAGGTGTAAGACGGTACCCCCTATCCAACGAGCTTATCAAAGAGGGATTTTGTATCAGCCCAGATGAACTGGCAGCGATTACCGGCACACGTGAGGATCTTGCAATCTTCAAGACGCATGGTGGAATTGATGGATTATGTAGGAAGATCAAAGCCTCATTGGAAGATGGTATCAACGAAACTGAAATAGAAACCAGGCAGAAGCTTTACGGCACTAACAAACATGTTGGGAAGCCTCCAAGAAGTTTCTGGATGTTTTTCTGGGATGCATTGCATGACTTGACGCTGATTATTCTAATGGTTTGTGCTGTTGTTTCTCTAGTGGTTGGCCTTGCCACCAAGGGGTGGCCAATGGGTATCTATGATGGCCTTGGCATAGTACTCAGCATTTTGTTGGTGGTACTGGTTACAGCATCCAGTGACTACAAGCAGTCAAGGAAGTTCATGGAGCTGGACCGTGAGAAACAGAAGATATATGCCCGTGTCACCAGAGATAGGAAAACCAAGAAGGTATTGATTCATGATTTGGTTGTTGGTGACATCTTGCATCTTTCAATAGGTGATGTTGTTCCTGCAGATGGCTTGTTCGTCTCTGGGTACAGCTTAGTGGTAGATGAATCTAGCTTGTCGGGTGAGAGTGAACCAGTTCATGTTTCTGAAGAAAAGCCATTTCTTCATGCTGGGAGTAAAGTGCAAGATGGAACAGCCAAGATGCTTGTTACCGCTGTTGGTATGCGTACTGAATGGGGCAAAATCATGGATACTCTTAATGATGATGGAGTGGATGAAACTCCTTTGCAAGTTAAGCTTAACGGTGTGGCCACAATCATAGGACAGATCGGACTGGTGTTCGCAATTCTCACATTTCTCGTACTTCTAGTGAGGTTACTGATTGATAAGGGAATGCATGTTGGATTATTAAATTGGTCAGCAAATGATGCACTGACAATAGTTAACTACTTTGCTATTGCAGTGACAATCATTGTTGTCGCAGTTCCTGAGGGTCTACCACTGGCTGTGACTCTTAGTCTAGCGTTTGCCATGAAAAAGCTGATGAATGACAAAGCACTAGTGAGGCATCTTGCAGCATGTGAAACAATGGGTTCAGCAACTTGTATTTGCACCGACAAGACAGGAACTCTGACAACCAACCACATGATTGTTCATAAGGTCTGGATCAGTGATGCATCTAAGTCTGTCAATGGTGATACAATTGTCAATAAGCTAAAGGCTGCAACTTCAGAAAGTGTAATGGAAATACTTATACAAGGGATATTTTTGAACACTGGTTCTGAGGTTGTGAAGGGAGATGATGGCAAAAGAAATATCTTGGGAACACCAACTGAAGCAGCATTGTTGGAGTTTGGATTAAGCTTGCAAGGAGATCTATATGATGAGTACAACAAGTTGCCAAGAGTAAGAGTAGAACCTTTCAATTCAGTTAAGAAAAAGATGTCTGTTCTAATACAGTTACCTAATGGTGGCCTCCGGTCCTTCTGTAAAGGGGCACCAGAAATTATTCTAGGGCAGTGTGATACTGTCCTCAATAGTGAAGGAGATATAACACCGATGTCCGAAATACAGAGGCAAAATATTTTAAATAAAATCAATTCATTTGCTTCCAAGGCATTAAGAACACTTTGCATCGCGTTTAAGGATCTGAATGAAATTTCTGACGATCAATCTATACCAGAGGATGGCTACACACTAATAGCACTTTTTGGTATAAAGGATCCAGTCCGTCCTGGTGTTAGGAATGCTGTAATGACCTGCATGGCTGCTGGTATTAAAGTAAGAATGGTGACTGGAGACAACATCAACACTGCTAAAGCTATTGCCAAGGAATGTGGAATACTAACTGAGGATGGAATAGCAATAGAAGGACGAGAGCTTCACAATAAGAGCACAGATGAGCTGAAGGAGCTCCTGCCAAAAATTCAGGTTTAGTTTGCTTTAATTCTTTGACCTTTTATTAACTTATTTGCTAATTCAGTTTACAAACATTACCCTTATATATTTCATGAGTTTAGGTGATGGCCCGGTCATTACCGATGGACAAATATAAATTGGTAACAAGCTTAAAAAGTATGTATCAAGAGGTGGTAGCAGTGACTGGTGATGGAACCAATGATGCCCCTGCATTGTGTGAGTCAGACATTGGTCTGGCCATGGGCATCGCTGGCACTGAGGTAAGTCTTAGGGTTTACACTGCATTCTGTTCTTATTTGCCATCAGCTGATGACCATTCATATATTCAGTTTTAATGTCTGCTGCAGTAAGAAATTCTAAGTACTCTTATTCACTTTTAAGTTTCCTGAATTAGTAACGCCCTTGTTAATTTTCCAGACATTTCCCAAAATATTGTATTGCATTTTTGTGAATTTTGACCTCCGTATTATAGGCAGCACAATACATTAACTTAATTTTGCTTTCTCTTAGCTGGAATCATATTATTGTTCAACCTCATCATGAATTCCGTGTATGAGGAATGTTGTAGTGTGGGCTTGTAATACAAGTGTATGACTGGATGCAGGTTGCAAAGGAGAACGCTGATGTCATAATTATGGATGACAATTTCAGTACAATTGTAAATGTTGCTAGATGGGGTCGAGCGGTTTACTTGAACATTCAGAAGTTTGTGCAGTTCCAGCTTACAGTTAATGTAGTGGCTCTGATAGTGAATTTCGTCTCAGCGTGTATCATAGGTGTGCATACCCGATATACTATTGTTTATATAATCATTATTGATTCGAAGTTTCTCTGTATTAGTTTAGGAATGACAGTGATGCACACCTGCATGCTTATTGTCTTTCTCCTTTAACTGCGTCCTCTTGCAGCTTCTTAGAATGATTCATATACTGTATATTTTGAACTAACTTGTAGGTACTGCACCACTTACTGCCGTCCAGTTGCTATGGGTGAACATGATCATGGATACATTAGGTGCTTTGGCCTTGGCCACAGAGCCACCTAATGATGAAATGATGAAGAGACCACCTGTGAGACGGGGGCATAGTTTTATCACTCGGGTCATGTGGAGAAATATTCTTGGGCAAGCTTTATATCAGCTCATTGTACTTGGTACTCTTATGTTTGCTGGAAAGAGGCTTCTTAACATTGAAGGCCCGCATGCTGACAGAACCATCAATACCCTCATATTCAACTCTTTCGTATTTTGCCAGGTATGAGCAATCCAATCCAACCTCTGACACCTTGTTTCAATTTGTGAAGCTTTGAGATTTATTTATGCGGTAGCAACTAGAAAACATCAATGGCTTGAAATTTGATTAACTCTGCCACTGATTGTGAGAATCAATGCGCTAAAAGTAATGGCAGGTGCTCTGCCGATTCTTTCAGTAAGACGCGGAGTCTAATTTACAAAATTTCCCTGGCTGAAGGTGTCAGGAAGCGAAAAAAAACATAGCAAAGTTCAGAGAAAAAGAAAGCACCAAAGAGCAGGGCAGCTATTACTACAGATGTAAATCTCACGTCCTGGTTACAGCCTTGTTGTTGAGAACCTCATGACAGCGTTCCTTCTGTCCATATGGTTCGATCCGTGTATATTCCGATGAATGGGGTTCAGCTTTGGTTGCAACTTGCAATCACTTTTGTCTTTTCCCTTTTCTTCGGACAGTATCCAGAAAAAACTTGAAAGATTCACCATGTTTGAAAATTGAAATAAACCATATATAACATAGAAGTGTGCATTCATGCATGGGCAGGATACATGAAAATACGGTAGTTTTAACTGCATTTAACTTGCCATCCTTTCAGGTTTTCAACGAAATAAACAGCAGGGAAATGGAAAAGGTCAATGTGTTCAGAGGGATATTGAAAAACTGGATGTTTATCTGTATATTATCAGCCACTGTCGCATTCCAAGCGATCATAGTGGAGTTTCTTGGCACTTTTGCAAACACCGTGCCGCTGAGTTGGGAGCTCTGGTTGCTGAGTGTGATCCTCGGCTCAGTTAGCATGATCGTCGCGGTGATTCTCAAGTGCATCCCTGTGGAATCTAGGGAAACAGGCAACAAGAAGCCCCATGGTTACGAGTTGATCCCTGACGAACCAGAAACCGTGTAGTTTTTGCTTTCCACCCTGTCGCTCCCGGGTTCACCGACTTCAAAATCTTTGGCAGTGGCTGGGAAGTGGAAACAGATGCCTCGTCAGGATTTCTTTTGCAGTGATTTTTGTGATGGTAACCAGAAGATCTGTAATGGAATTCGGCGTGGATGGAGGAAGGCGACCGAAACGGCAGCGCGCATATCTAGAAGTTTTCAAGGCTTTGTGCGAGTGTGTGGCTAGCTGCTGCATTTTTTGTTCAGCTGTAAATCGAGTTGTAAGTTGTAACTTATTCTCAAGTTGAGATAAAATGTTGACAAGAGAGGTTTTATTTGCATGCGAACACAGTTATCCTGTCCATACAGTGTCATTTTCTACATCTTCATGTTGTGGCGTCTGATTAAATTCTCAAGTCGCATACTCATGTTTGAGTTCCACAGATACAGTGATTCTATGGATGAAATAGCGGCACTAGTGCCTGAATCGAACGCCCTGAGAGCTGACGAATCGGCAATTCCCGACGGGCGGGTTGGGTGTGGACGCCGACGCATGTCGCATTTTTTTTCCAAAACAGTAGGATTTGTTTGCGACCGGGGGGGGGGGGGGGGGGGGGGCTCAGTTGTGAGTTGGCGACTGGCAGTGAGACTCCTCCGACTCCGAGAGAGGAGGGATGGAAAGCGAAAGGAAACGGATTCGTTGGACGAACGACTCGGGCCGACACCGAGATCGCTTTCAGCCGCGGCGACCCATGAGCTGACCACTTCTTTGAGTACACAAGCTTTCGAGCTCCCCTCCTCACCCATGCCGCCGGCCGAATTGATGGTGGCAGCGGGCCACGGCCACCTTGCGTGCGTGCGCTGTGCTCGCTGGGCAGCTCGGGGACTCCAACTCCGACCGGCTCCGCCAACTAAAACGGCCGCTCCAGGCAATCAATCAAAGCTCACGACTTGATCGATGATCACTGATTCGCTCGCTCGGCCGGCTGGTTCCGCGGACGACGCCGCCGCCCGCCGGTGGTCGGCCGGTCAGGACGCGCGCCGGGATCGGGATCGGACGGGGCGAGGACGGCGGGTAGCAGGGACGTAGGAGAGACCCCTCCTCGTTCGCCAAACGCGACCGGTCTCCACCTCTCCTGCCCCCGCCCCCGCCGTCCCGTCAGCGATGTCGTCAGGCTCGGAAGACCGCCGTCGCCGTCTCGATCCCACGCCATGCGCCCGTCCCTTTCGGTTTCGGAGACGCGTCTGGCGTCTCCACCTCTGTGCTGCTCTGCCCGCCGCCTCGTTCCCCTCGTGCAGCGGGCGCGGACACGCCTCCGATTCAGTTCCCTCCCTGACCGTGCCTGCCTTCGTGGCGGTCTCTTATTTAAACCGGAGAGAACAAATCGCAGAAGGGAACAAAAATACGATTCGGGTTTTTCTCGTGCCCGCCCCCGCTCGCCTGCTTGGATTCCGACTGCGCGCCGAGGAGTTGGTGCTGGTAGCTGAGCCGAGGAGACCCCGGCGGGCGCCGCCACCAACCCACCCACGGGAGAAGCAGAGAGAGTTCAAAGGGGACGGCGCGGCCGCGGCTCCCCTGATCGACAGCGAATTCGCGCTGGGATTTGGTATTTCTGGTCGCCCAACCCCACAAAACCCCGCATTTCCTTCCCTCCCTTTCCCCCGTGCTCGCCAACAAAAACCCCCCATCTTCCTCGGTCGGCCGGAGCTTGCCTGTCTGCCTGTGGAGTCCCGGTTGAGCTCGGCGAGGCTGTGAGCTGCAAAAAGCGGGAGCGGCGACGATGGTGGGGAGCTACGCGAACGGCGGCGGTGCTGCTGCTGTGGCGGCGGCGCTGGCGGCAGAGGAGAAGCTGGACGAGCTGCGGCGGCTGCTGGGCAAGTCCGACGGCGACCCGCTGCGGGTCGTCGGGGTGGGCGCGGGGGCGTGGGGGAGCGTGTTCTGCGCGCTGCTGCAGGACGCGTACGGCCGGCACCGGGACCGGGTGCAGGTGCGCGTGTGGCGCCGGGCGGGGCGCGCCGTGGACCGCGCCGACGCCGAGCGCCTCTTCGAGGTCATCAACGCCCGGGAGGGCGTGCTGCGCCGCCTCATCCGCCGCTGCGCCTACCTCAAGTACGTCGAGGCGCGCCTCGGGGACCGCACGCTCACCGCCGACGAGATCCTCCGCGACGGCTTCTGCCTCAACATGCTCGACACGCCGCTCTGCCCGCTCAAGGTCGTCACCAACCTGCAGGAGGCCGTTTGGGACGCCGACATCGTCGTCAACGGCCTGCCATCCACGGAGACCAGGGAGGTGTTCGGGGAGATCGGGAGGTACTGGAAGGAGCGGATCACCCAGCCGCTCATCATCTCGCTCGCAAAGGGGATCGAGGCGTCGCTCGACCCTGTGCCCCGGATCATAACGCCCACGCAGATGATCAGCAATGCAAGTGAGTTATTTGCTCAACCCTCCTTGTGATCTAGTACTAGTCCTATGTTTCTCATGGTTGAGTTATTATTACTACTTACGTTAACCTCGTAGTTGTCATATTTGTACAAGTAGGGCTAACAGATTTAATTGAAGATTTAAATGCTGCTCAGCTGGATCAGCAGACACAGCAGCCCCGGAATGTTCCTGATGAAATTTTCTGGATAATCATGATCTGTACCTATGTATGGTCCTTCATATTTATTGCATGTTTGAAGTGATGATTATATGCTGGTACTATATTCTTTGCCTGTTGTTGAGCATTTCAAGTTGAAGATCTAGTTAAGCTCCTTGTTGAAATGATGCACCTTGTAGTTAAGTGAGTGCCCATGTGCTATGTTTGCTCTGCAGTTTGCTCCCTTCTGACCATGTAGTACTGTTCAGCAGGGTTTATCTGAACTATTACTGAACATCACATGATCTGGTTTCGACCCACCACCACATGTGATGTTTTCCTGGATTTATTTTACGAAACTGAAATTGACAACCTGAACATTTTAACTTAAGAAGTATGTTTATTATGTGCATTAAAGTTTCCCCGTGTTTGCTGTTAGGCTTTGCTTGCCGTTGTTGATCATGGGTTCTTATTGCAGCTGGAGTGCCTTTGGAGAACATTCTGTATCTTGGAGGCCCAAACATTGCTTCTGAGATTTATAACAAAGAATATGCTAATGCTCGCATATGTGGAGCTGAAAAATGGAGGAAACCACTTGCAAAATTTTTGAGGCAGCCCCATTTTATTGTATGGGACAATAGTGACCTCATTACTCATGAAGTCATGGGTGGCCTAAAAAACGTATATGCCATTGGTGCTGGTAAGTATTCATTTGCTGTCCGATCTTTAAATTGACTTGAAAATTTTTGATCTGGAAAATGGAACCGTTTATCAGTTCACATGAGACGCTTGATCAAATCATTGCATTTTTCAGCATTGAACCAATAAAGCTGTTACTTTGGCATTATATTCAGTATTGTCTGTCCTGTTTCATGAAGTATGGTATTTGCATTCACTGAATGCTGCAATGCTGTTGTCTCTGGCAAATGCAATCTCTTAGATTTGTGGCTCACTGCCAGACATGACATAATCATGCTGTCGTTAATACAGTGCACACAACTCACATGCCATGGACTAAGAAAATTTGATTCCAGTAGTTAACAGAAAAAAAACTCAACCTGGGAGTGTTCCAAATTATTTGTCCACTCCTACCTGATTACTGTATTCTGGAGCCTAATATATCTGTCATGTTCCTGAATATCATCTTATCATGCAGGTATGGTGGCAGCACTTACCAAAGAGAGTGCAACCAGCAAATCAGTGTACTTTTCACTTTGCACATCTGAAATGATATACATCACCCATCTTCTAGCGCGAGAGCCTGAGAAACTTGCAGGACCCTTGTTAGCTGACACATATGTCACACTGCTGAAAGGTCGTAATGCATGGTACGGGCAGAAATTGGCTAACGGAGAGCTGACTCTGGAAATGGGGGACAGCATCAAAGGCAAAGGGACCATCCAGGTTTGTGTTGCCAGCGGCCAGCCTGATATCTTGATGATGATAATATAAAGTTTGCTTGATTTCTGTGTACCCTTTTTGTATGGGACAGCTATGTACTAACCACTATTTGCTTTCTGCGATTCAGGGTGTTTCCGCAGTCAATGCATTCTATGAACTCCTGAGTCAGGGAAGCCTCTGTGTGATGCATCCAGAAACCAAGAAGCATGTTGCTCCTGTTGAGCTGTGCCCAATACTCAAAACACTTTACAAAATTTTAATCAAGAGGTTGGAAATCTTGGAAATCTCTTGGACTTTGTAATGCGTTTTTTGGGATACAATTCTACTGTCATGTCAGGCGCCTAATTATTTTCGTTTTTCACCTGCAGGGAGCTTGGGACCGAGTCTATTCTTCAGGCAATACGAGATGAATCGATGTATGACCCGCGGGAAAGAATTGAGATGGCACAGCGTCAGTCCCTCTACCGGCCATCTCTTCTTGGCCTAGCTAAAGGAGACGCCAAGGCTTAGATATGTTCTCCTGCAGTACGCATGTTCTGTGACTGTGAGCCTGCGAGCTTGCAGGGGGTGTTTGCTGGCCTCAAGATCCTTCTTCGCGTGCCCTGAATGTGTGTTGTTTATAGGAGTATTTAACATGCCAGGAAAAAGTTCATCGCCCACGCCCAAGTCTGTACATACAACCTGTTGTGATTAAAATTTGTTTGTTATTCAGATTGGAATAAAAATATGTTTTCCTTTTCTATTGTGATCGCTTTGGAGTCTAATATTGACTGTAACTCATATGGCACTTTCTATGTAAAAGCAGTAAGATATGCAAAAGCAGTATGAATGAGGCAAAGAAAAAGTTATATTAATTTACTATATGGCATTTTCATTTGCGGGCTAAGTAGGTTCATTTGAACCACAAATGTGAAGGCCCATACAGACTTGCTATCTGTGTGTGGGCTACAGCCTGTTTTAATAAAAATCTCAAAAGGCATCTCAAAACAAAGATAGGCCTGTAAATCATAATGTCAGCATGTTAGTTAGACCGAACAACAAAAAATAGGCCCACCTATACATGAAAAAAATGGGCTGCAGTAAGCATGTATTACTGCAATAGAGGCATTCTACAAATTATATCGATTTTCATTGTACAACATGTATCCACCTGTCCTTCAGATGCAAGTACACCTCCTTGGAATGCATATGGTACCTTTCAATGATACAGATAACCTTGAAGAGGTTGTTGCGCGTGCACAGTCTCAACGCTCTATGCTAACTGAATATTTCAAGATGAACATCAAAGATCCCAAAACGCGTCAATATTTGTACAGAGAATTTTCGGAACATTACATATTGGAAGGTTATCTGGTAAATATTGGAAACCGAGGAAACAACGTTTCCAGATTGGAAGGTTAGTCTATGCTAATCTAGCTGAAGGGTGCAGGTACTACCTTCATGTTAGAGGTGCAACATCGTACGAGTCGCTTAGAACTGTTAGAGGTGTCATATGCCCTACCTTTAGAGATGCTTGTGAGAAGCTCGGTATTATTACATGCGATGGATCTCTTGATGAGGCAATGACTGAAGCATCACAATTTCAAATGCCTTGTGCATTAAGGCGGATGTTTGCTATCATTGCTGTTTTTTGTGAGTATGCTGATATACGTAAACTATGGGACAATCACTTTGAATCGAAGGCTGAGGACTACCACCGCAATTTTGGAGATGATTCATACGTAATACAGCTGGTGCTGAGGGATGTAGTAGACATTGTGCGGTCCATGGGGAAAGATATAAAGGATTTTGTGCTACCCCGTCTTGATGAATCAGGTATGCTTTTCACATTGCATATTATATTAATAAAAATGCTTAAGGTTTTTGGTAGTATAGGTATCGATATATGTAAAAAACATTAATATGGTAAAGTGGACCACTAAAACCAGTTGCGACACAAGATGGAGATATGATGTTTGCTGAATTAAATTATTTTATGTTGAATTAAAATATTTTTTAATTATGTTGTTCCAGATTATATTTTACGACCACTATGCTGAAATTTTGTTCTATGTTATAATCACAATTAATTCAATATTAATTATATTGCGCATGATGGATAAAGTTATATACCAATTAGTTTAATATTATTTGAAACGACAATTTTAATACAGAATTTTTTATGTCGGGTACTATGTATACTACATTTTCTTGGTACTGCTTTGTGTAAGTTGGAGAAAGTTTATTTAAGATTACATACCGAAAGACATCTAGGCCTTTAGTGGGTTTTGGTGTATTGATTGACAACTAGATTAAAGGTCTAATGTCTTTGTTAAGCATGTGAGCAGGTTGCAACATATAAATAACAAAGCATTATATATGACATTGAACATCTATATGAGAAGACAAGTCATTGTTGTACAAGATGAGTTGAGGAATGAGTTATTGCCTCACATTGTGAAATGACTCTATTTTAGGTTGAATGTCGTGATTATTGATATGATCGATCCCACGGAGTTTTACTTGATTTATAAACAAGCCAATGAAGGTGAAGAAAGAGACATAGTGACATTGGAATGATGGATGGTCTCTAAATAAAAAGGAAAGCTTGTTATACACAAAAGAGATATCAAAATCAAATATCGGCATGATCTAAATTGAACTCCACTCTTGATGTTGAATCAAAGCTTGACTCAAATGGGCAGCGAATGGATAAAGAAATCAAGCAAGGGATTAGCAACGAGGTACTAAGCTAAGGTTGGCCGAGTAGTGACTTGGACCATGTGCTTGGCTAGGGTGAAGTGGCTATAGCTTGGAAAGTTTTGAGGTATCAAGTCGAGCCTAACCGAGTGAAGCAATGAAGAAGCATTACATATTCATTGAGTCATGTGAAGGGTGACTTGATCAAGAATTGGGTTTCATTCTCGCATAAAGACCAAAGTCACTAGCTCAAGGTAGAAGTGCTCAAATCAATGAGACATTGATGGATGGATCTCTCATGAGGATATATTGATCAAGTATGGCTATTATTGAAGAAGAAGATCAAGAGTTCTAATATTGCATTTATATTTGATCTTGAGTATAGGTACGCTGTACTATCAAGAGGGATGCATCACAAAGAGTTTTTACAATGTCTCAGTGCTCAAGTAACCCATGTAAGTTGAGAGACACACAAAAACCACACGTACACGTCTTCGGGTTTGACCCTGTGTCAAACCCGGTGGCACCGGTTTTGGGAAACCGGTGGCACCGGTTTTGTGTCAGCCAGCCCAACAGCTAGTTTTTGAAATCTCAGTGGCACCGAGTTTGGGAACTCGGTGGCACAGATTTTCACTGAAGTTTGCAACTGCTAGTTTTGGGAAGTCCGGAGTATCCGGGGGTTTTTCCCGGAGATTCCGGGTTTTAACTCCAACGGCTAGTTTTTTGGGAGTCGGGTATTTATACCCTTGAACCCCCACTGTTGCAAGCTGTTGTTCCTAAGGTTGCTGGTGTGCTTCCTTGCTATTCCTTGCTAAGCCAAAGCCATTCTAGCTCTCCCCAACCCCCCTTTGCGAGGTTGTTCGATCTTTGATAGATCTAGTGAGTTGCAAGAGCACTTGTATCCCTTGAGCACTGTTGGATGTCGTCAAGCTTGTGTGAAGCGTTTGTTACTCTTGGAGGATTGCCTCCTAGACGGCTAGGCGTCGCCCACAAGCTCCCAAGGTGTGGTGAGCTGTGGGACAGTTTGTGAAGGTCGTGCTTCGCCTCCGAAAGGGAAGAAGCTATCTAGTGGATCGGGAAAAGGGTTGAATGCAACCCAGCTTCGGTAGGAGAAGCACCAAACGGAGACTAGGATTCACACGGTGGTGAATCCGAACTTCGCTAAAACAAATCCTCGTGTCTCTCGTTGGTTTACCTCGCATTTACCTTGATATATCTATCCTTGCTTGCTTTTGTCATATTGGTGGAGCTACTTGGTTGTTAGTGTTTGTGAAGTGCAGGCACTCTATATTCATCAAGGAACTGATCCTTAAGCCATACACCAAGTTTGAGTTCAAGCCAAACAAGCAAACAAGAAGGAGGAGAAGAGGGGAGTCACTGCCAGGCAAACCCGGTGGCACCGGTTTTGGGCGGTATACATATTCCGCTGTGCAGGCGCCAGTCCAGAGATTCCGAAGATTTCTCCAGAGATTCTGGACTTTCCAGAAACTCTGAAAAAAAAGTTCGGAGTATCCGGGTTTCACTAATAAAATTGTTTTAAGTGGTGATTTTCAGGACTCGCCTATTCACCCCCCTCTAGCGACATCAAGATCCTTTCACATACATAACTTATTCAAATTACTTTATATTATGGGATATTATGTATGATGAATTTTTTTCACCCAACATATAGATGCATAGAGAGATTACTATAGGGAGCTAACTAAAGAGAGGAATGTTGTTTTCAACAAGGATGATTTGAATATAATAGGATCATTGGATGCTGAACAACGGTCTGGGTCTGGTTTCGATGCAATTATGGAGCATGTGAATAATAAGAGAGGTCGGATTTTTTCGTTAACGGACCTAGAGGTAATGGCAAAACTTTTTTTGTACAGGGTGTTACTTGCCAAGGTTCGTTCTATGGGACTAATTGTTGTCGCAACCGCAACATCTGGTATTGTAGCTTCTATCATGCCTGGCGGGCGTACTGCGCACTCAAGATTCAAAATCCCTGTAAAACCCGGTGATAATATTGTATGCAACTTTTCTAAACAGAGTGGTACAACAGCTCTTTTGTAGAAGCATCCTTAATTATTTGGGACGAAGTGGCCATGACGAAAAGACAAGCTGTTGAAACCCTTGATAGATCTTTGCAAGATATAATGGATTGCAGTGATCCTTTTGGTGGGAAGGTTGTTGTACTTGGAGGGGACTTTAGACAAGTTCTTCTTGTTGTGTCACGTGGCACTCGAGCACAAATTACAGATGCAACCCTACAGAGGTCGCATATATGGGATAAAATACATAAGATCAGATTGTCGCAGAACATGAGAGCACAGAGCGACCCTGTCACACCCGAATTTGAAGGCAAACTCGAATGCATAAATTACATGTGCGCCAGGATCAAGTTACACACACGTAATGACTCAGTGAATATCAGATACAGTGCCAAAGCGTAAAAGAGAGTATTAAAACCATTACATGACTGAGAGTCTTAACATCGTATCATCAGAGCGAGCAACTAGCAGCGGATCTTCAGAAAGGAACTCCACAGGCAGCTGACTGCTGGCACGCACGCCTAGCACTCATCATCATCTTCAAGTCTGAGCAGCAATCCGGGTTGTGTAGATGCAATAAATAAACAAGCGTGAGCACATGTCGTACTCAGCAAGGGAGGAATATCATAATAAACATGCAAGGCCGTATAAGTGGATGGCCAAGGGGTTTAAGCGAGTTAGCATTTTAGTTGATCAAATTTTATTAAGCAACTTACTTACTAGCAAATATAAGTGTATACCATCCCACAATTAATGTGTAACATCATAACCATGAACATAAAGTAAAGAATAAATTGAATTCATCTTCCGATAGATTAATCATGTGAGGGTCCAAAGCCGCTCTTGACCGTGAGCACGGCTAATCGATTAGTTTTAAACACTCGCGGAGGTTGTACATCTTTACCCACAAGTCGCGTAAAACCCCCGAAGAGTTTTGGACCCAACCACGCGATGCCGATCGGGCATCATACCACACCGCCGAGGTGTGATTGCATAGGGACGCTACGAGGCCTTTACAAAGATTCCCTAATGTGCAAAGAACCCACTAGGTTTCGGGACGAAGCGGGGCATAAAGCTCCCTAGCGGGTACCGTGTCTTAGCAAAGCCCAACTCCCCGCTAGAGCAGTCTATACTCCGTCAACGCCTCCCCATTTGTCCCTTTCGGGTAAGATCACCACAACACCAAGGTCTCTAATTATTCGGCCAAGCCGCAGCCATATAGCCTTGTGGTTGTACTGTTGTCCTGGGTGGTTCTCCATGTTCCAATTAAGCATATGGTCTTGCAATTAAATTACCATCAAAGAACATAAAGCATAAACGGATATCATGTTGTTTATTACCAACCCAGTTGAGCAACTAAGCAGCATCTACCATCAAGATTAACTATTTAACCCAGTTACAAGGCAACAGTCAAAAGAATCTAGGCATAGTCCTTAATAGGAACCCGTCAAAATTAATGCAAGCAAGAAAGTAAATACAGTGATTAAATGCATGTTCATATAGAATAAAACGGGTATGACCAAGGACACTTGCCTCTCACAAGATCCGGAATTGCTCAGAGTCTTCAAGTCTTCACCACGGAAAATCTTCGGACTGCTCGTTCTCTACGCATCACACATTCACATGCAAGAGACAAAACAATAAAATAAGAAAACAATTCACCAATCACTTCAAACAGGAACAAAAGCTTCACTAAACTGATCTACTCGTCGAGACGAACAAATGGATATAAAGAACGCTAAAAACGGAGTTAGAACGCGAAAGATACGATTAAAACAAGGTGTAAGGGTTTAACTGCAGGAAACTTGAGGTTTCAAGGGTCTAACTGCAAAAACCAGGGTCTAAAACTTAATTACTCATTAAAACTCAGGGCTATGGTGCAAAAACACTAGGGTTGGACTTGGGTACAAAAACCAGGAAAGCTGGGGTTTAAACCGCAAGGGAAAGGACCTAATGCTAAAGGGTTTTGAACTGAGTTGCTTGCGGTTGCAAAAAGGAAAAACTGTAGGGGCTTTATTGCGAAAGGGACAGAGCACAGGTGGGCTGACCGGTGCTCACAGGTTTGACCCCGAGTTGGATTAAATCCAAGCCGTCAGAAAGAAATTGAACGGCCGCAGGCACCCCGGCGAACGCGGCGGCGCGCAAGCGGCGGCGCACGACGGCGACCGCGCCGGCGCAGATCGATCCCGAGCTCCCGGGCGTGGTTTGGCACAGAAATAGGTCCAAGACGCAGAGCTCGACACGACGAACCCAACCAAGGTGTCTAACGGGACGGGTCGCGATGGGGCGGCCGGCGGCGCGGCTGCGACTTCGGCGAGCTTGTGCCGGCGATTCAAGGCAGGGGAACGACCACAAGCCATTCGTGCGGCTTCCTCACCTCCACGCGAAGCTCCTGGACCACTTCTTGACGGCGGAGAGGCCACGACCGCGGAGATCGAAGCTGGCGGCGGCGCCTAGGGTTTTGAGGTGGCGGCGGCGCTGGGCTACGCGGTAGGGCGAAAGGGAAACGGCGCGGGCGAGGCGGCGCACTTTAAAGGGGGGGGGCGGCCCCCGACGCGCGGGCCCAAGGGTGGAGCGGGGCGCGGGTGCGTGACCGGCGCGGAGACAGGGGCGGCGCGGTCGGGTCCGACCCGGGCGCGGCCTGAGGAGGAAGACGACTGCCGGGTCCCACCTGTCGGCGAGACACAGGAGGAGGGAGGCAGGGTGGGCTGCTCTGGTGAGTTGATTCCGGGCCGAAAAATTAACTGGGCCGCGAGAAATGAGCTGGGCTGTGAAGTGCTGGGCCACGCGGCTGAAAAGGCAAACCGGCCGCGGGAACAAGCTGCAGAGCTGGGCCAGAAGCAAAATAGAACAAGGGGAAAAAGAAAACCTTTTAGCTAATTTTCAAAGGAGCTCACAAAAAATTGAATTCAAACACAAATTTGAATTCAAACAAATAAAAACAATGCAACAGCATGCGTGCAACAGTAAACCCCTATAGTTCATTAATTTAATTAAGAGAAATAATTAAATGCCTATAAAAATTAAATAAAACCTTAAAAATCCTTAAACAAGCATTTGTTGCTAAGCAAAATTTTATTAAAACAATAATTAAAATTTTAGGGTGTTACAGACCCATGGTACTCTGATTTCCTTTTGAGGATCGGTAATGGTTTGGAAGAAAGTGATGCTAATGACTATGTGCGGCTCCCCAAAGACATTTTTGCTTGAGTATGAATCTGAAAAGTCTATCGATATTCTGATAAAGCATGTGTTTCCTGATTTGAAAGGTAATTGCACGTCATCAGAGTATATGCGAGAGCGTGCAATCTTATCAACTAGAAATGAGCATGTCAATGCTATGAATGATAGGATGATCAAACAGTTCCTAGGAGAGGAACAGGTGTATTTCAGCCATGACACAATCAATTACGACACTAGAAACACATATCCACTTGATTTTTTTGAATTCTATCACTCCTAATGGCTTGCCACCTCATATCCTCTGAATCAAGAAAAACTGCCCTGTGATCTTACTTCGAAATCTTGATCCACACAATGGTCTTTGCAATGGCACCCATTTGGTTGTTAGGGGTTTTGGTAACAATTCAATTGATGCTGAGATTGTTAACAGCCAACATGCTGGTAAGTGAGTTTTCCTTCCAAGGATACCGCTTTCCCCTTCTGAAGATGGGACACTACCATTCAAGTTGAAGAGGAAGCAGTTCCCAATCAGACTGAGTTTCACGATGACTATCAACAAGGTCAAACCATTCCAATGGTTGGAGTATACCTTCCCAAACCGGTCTTCTCCCATGGTCAGTTATATGTAGCATTATCTAGAGGAGTTTCGCGTAAAACAACGTGATTTTGGCAAAACCTAACGTCCTAGCTGGTCCTTCCGGTAAAAAAACTAAGAACATTGTATATAGGGAAGTCTTGGAATCATAAGATTATTGGGCATATTATCAAAATTGGGTATGGAATTTGTAATGTGTTGAAGTGTACCATATATACTTTCTATCTCCAATTGTAATTAAATGTATTATGTAGTAATCTAAGAAGAAGACTGAATCATAAATATTTTAAACACGTGTGTGTCGCACATGCATTTTACTAATACAGACAAAAAATGGTTTACATCGTCGTCGAAATCAAGCACAAAGCATTTAAAAAAACAAGCACAAAGCGCCACTATTTTATCGGATCTTCTCCACGAAATGAGAAGCTCTGTGCGGCACTGCGGCACTGCCCTATGTTTTCTTCCCCTCCTTCACAGAGTAGGCCAGACAGTAGCCATAAGGTTCCTAGACTAGTTGACTTGCAAGATCAAGCAATTACTGAGGAATCCTAGAGCTAATGCTCTGGCTCAGCAAGCATCTGGTTATAATGTTCAAAAAAGAAACTTTCAAGAACACAAACTTTTGCTTACAGCCAAGTGTTTTGCTCTAGAAGCACCGGTCATGCCGACGCAGCCGACCGGTCTAACCGGTGACACCGGTCTGACCGATGTCACCGACCGGTCCAACCGGTCCCCTGGATCTGGGTCAGTTAACGACACCGGTTTGACCGATGCCCATGACCGGTTTGATCGCCCCCTGGTAAAAATTCCTCCTTGGTTTTTCGTGACAAAGATGAGATGGAGGATTGGAGAAAGTCTCTGGTTGATTATTTGCATAATCCAAGCAGTTCAGTTGATAGAAAAATCTGACGATGGGCTCTTAAGTTTGTTCTTGATGATGGTGAATTGCATCGTCAGACCGCCGATGATTTGCTCTTAAAGTGTTTGTGTCCTGATCAAGCTAGGTTGGCTATGGCAGAGGTTCATGAAGGTATTTGTGGTACTCATCAATTGGCTCCCAAAATGAAGTGGCTCCTCAGGCGAGCTTGCTTTTATTAGCATACCATTGTAGCTGATTGTTTTAGATACTACAAAGGTTGTGAAGAGTGTCAAAAACATGAAGATGTTCAGTTGGTGCCTGCTGCGTTGATGCATCCGATCATTAAGCCTTGGCCTTTCAGAGGATGGGGTTTGGATTTGATTGGCAAGATTCGTCCTTCGTCGTCAAAGGGGTATTGTTTTGTGTTGTGGCTACCGATTACTTCACCAAGTGGACTGAAGCTATTCCTTTGAAGAATATGACACATAGAGAGGTGATTGAATTTATTACTAGACATATCATACATAGGTTTGGCATTCCGCAGACTCTTACTACGGATCAAGGGACTTCGTTCATATCCAAAGAGGTGTGTGAGTTTGTTGATTCCTATGGTATTAAATTGCTCAATTCATCTCCATATTATGCTCAAGCCAGGTCAAGACGAGTCTAGCAACAAAACTTTGGTAAAGCTCATCAAGAAGAAGATAGAAGACAATCCTAGAAGATGGCATGAGGTATTATCTGAAGCTTTGTGGGCTCATCGTATTTCTAGACATGGTGCTACTGAGGTTACTCCTGTTGAGTTTGTGTATGGTCAAGAGGTCGTTTTGCCTTTGAGGTGAATCTAGGCGCATATAGACTTGCGAAGCAAAATAATCTTGATGTTGAGTCATATTATGCTTTGATGATGGACAATATTGATGAAGTGACCGACAAGCGTCTAGAGGTTTTGGAAGAGATTGAGAAAGACAAGAGGAGAGTTGGTAGAGCATACAACAAGAAGGTAAAGGCCAAATCTTTTCAGGTAGGTGACTTGGTTTGGAAGACGATTTTACCTATTGGATCTAAAAGTAACAAGTTTGGCAATTGGTCTCTGAGTTGGGAAGGTCCGTGCAAAGTTGTCAAGGCTTGTTCCGGGAATTCTTACATGGTAGAGACTTTGCAATGACAACGACTTCCAAGGGCTCTCAACGGGGCGTACTTGAAGATATTTCATCCAAGTGTCTGGCAAGATGCTTAATATGATATGGTCAATTTAAAGTAAAAATCGCCCTTAAACCAAAAAATGGCCGGTGAAGTGTCACATCGACCTTAGAATTATTTTTTATACAGCAAGCTTTACTAAAAAACAGGGGCATATGTTCGCACCCAAAATTGGCACAAGACCGATCAGGCTGATGCCGCCGGTCAGACCGGTGTCCCTCAATGGTCTAACCGGTGGAGCGTCCTGTAGCCGATCCGGCAACGCCCACACCGGTCTGACCGGTGGGCCTGACCGGTCTGACCGATGGACCCCGAGTCCGAGTAGAATTGAGGAGTCCTTGCGAATTTCGAGTTGTAAAAGGATTCCTTGCGGGGGAAGACCTCCCCACCCGATAAATTTAAAGGGTCACGGCCGTTTGAGGTGGCATCACTTAATTGATCATTACTTTTTACAACTTTTGTCTCTCAAACTCTGACTTTTCCAACCTCGTGCTTTCCTTGTTTGTCTCGGCGACGATCAGGGACGTTCTGAGTGGCCTTGCTGACCTCAGAGCAATCCTAGACGCGCCACCTCCGATGGGGTCCCTCCTGAGGCGGCGATCTTAGGTTTTCACCGTGCCTCTGTGTACACCGGTCAGACCGGTCCGGGCTGGAGCTCGGCGAGTTCAGCGTTTCAATGTTCCACGCGATCTAACGCTCGTGTGTGTTGACAAAAAAAACAAGGAAACACGCCCATATGAGATTGGGATGATAAAAAGCTGAAGCAGTAAGATGACCCTGGTTTGGCAGCAGGATCACATGCCAACAGTTCCCATTCCATGGACGAGTTCTCGCAAGATCCAAATGGTACTGGCACTGACACAATCACTCGATAGCAGGTAAGCATCGAGGAAGGCCGAAGGCGACGTGCTGCCCGTCAAGAACCGCGTCGCACGCTTCGTTTTCAGTGGCCAGTGCTCGTGTGTTCGTTCTTCTCCCACCGACCATTTCCGTGTGTTCGAGAAAATGAATGCGATGGCCATCATTTGCGTGCAATCCCTACGAGATAGTGAGAGATCTGAGCAGTTCTTGGCACGCGCAAATGGCACTCTCACGCCTTGGCCCCGACGACGACGACAGGGGAAAAGGTGAGGTCATGTTAGCTCGATCGGGGTGGGGATGAGATCTACGTGTGCGATCTCCGTTCAGGCGGAACAACATGCGTGATGAGCATAAAGCCCTGCAGCATCCGTCCCCACTTTTATGTAGTAGTCGTAATAGCGGAAACAGATGAGAGATTCCTACGCCCAAACGGCCAAACCTATCGTTATATTCGTAGCCATCATAGCAAACAAACAAAAAAAAAGTAGCCGAGACAAAATTGGTAGTCCAGTTCACGCTACTCTCCCTCCAATTTGGCCGCCGGTGCTTGTAAATTTGTGTGATACTACGATTACATCAACTGCTCAGTGCTCTGGGTAGTACGTAGTGCCGTTTATTAAGGAACGGCTCGGATCGAACGCATGCAGCGATGAGGGGCTCGATCCACGGCTGCTCTCATGGCGGCGGCGGCGGCGCTGCTGCTGGTGCTTATCTTAGTCCAAATGCTGAGGAACTTTAGTGTGCTAATGGTTGATAAGCTGTTTTTTCTCTAATGGATGATCTCACCATCTGCTGTCATTTGACGTGATGCTAAATTAAATAGCCCCATGGTCTTGGAAACTCAGCTCGTAAATTTGAATCTCGTGTGGATGTTTCACAATCGTATTGGTAGCAGCACGTCTACCTCGCATTGTCATCACTAGCATAAAACCACCTCCCAATTTTTTTCATTTACAAAAACTTGTCTTATATAGGTTTGCCGGTGTATTGCTTCGGAACTGAAACAAACAGGATCAGGAGGTAGCGGCGTCATTCCTGGAGAAGTGGAGATGAAGGCACACATGCGGGTCTGGACGTCACATCCGTTTGTTGTCGGAGAAATTTTAGAATAAACGTATTACTAATGTAATATATGGGAATTTTTAGAATAAAAGTATTACTAATGTAATATATAGTAAAATTGAGATGAAAATGTATGTATTTCCAATCCATGATAAAGATTGTTCTGATGTGTGTTTTCGGCTATTTATTTTGTCGTGGATTGGACTTCACCAACTCAGAACAATATGCCAATCGACGAGGCGGCCCGCGGAAACATCAGATCCGGAGGTGGGACGGCATGTCTGAGACATGGGCATAAGAGGGAGTTGTGGAGAGTAGAGGTTGTATGTTGGATGTGATCAAGTGATAATACCAACATTAAAGTACCGGATCCATCAAAATTACAAAGTTAAGTGTGTTTGGCCAAGATTTGTACTACGATGGGTGACCTATCCTCGTGTTTGATCTTTTTTTCCCTTTTACCCTCAAAGTTTCGTGTTTTTTTTCTGTTAAGCACTTTCGTTCTGTGTCTCGGGTTCGGTACGGTGGATAGTGGGTTGTGTATGTCAGATGGGATCACAGTAGCATCAGATAGCTCCGTATTGCTTTAGCAAATTTGCTTAAAACTTAAATGTGTTCATACCCACGAATTTGGAAGAAAAAGTAAGCGTCCTCATCAACTCTTCAATGTGTATGCTGCCGACTGGCCTTTCTTTTGTACGCGCTCACACCAGGCTAGGCTAGCCGTGCATGCATGGTGCATAATTGAGTGCATAGAAATTCTCAACCACACGGCAGCTAGCAGGGAGGGGGAAAACAAACATATCTTACGATCGGATCAAGGGCATTGCACGCTTTGCAAGTTAAGCTGCCAAAACCCGTCACGGAACCGACGTGCAGCTCCTGCGCTGAGCAGACGTGCAGGTTAATTTAGTCACTGGCACCCACCAAATTCAGCCAAGAAATTGAACAAGAAGAAAGCACAGGCACGCGAGCGTGTGTCCCAGCTGCTACTGCTAGTGCTAGCTCACCATATTTTGCATCCGGCGCCGCTTTTCCCATGCCCCGTCTACTCTAGTTTCTTGTACGTACTAGTGGCCTTTTATACCAAACCAAACCGCCTTTAGATCCGTCGCACTGTGAAACAGTAAAAGTCGGATTCAGATTAAAAGGGGGACACACTTTTTGCCACGGGCTCGTAGTTGACTTGAAGTTGCTCTAACTTAGGTGGTTCTTTTTTTTACCGCCTCCCATTGTATTAACCACTCACGCATGGACAATTTTCCATGGACCCAGTCTTTGAAGATGAACATTGGTTGCCAGATCTGGCGACAAAAGCTGATGCATTTTTCTTTCCCTTCTCCTACATGGGGGCATGGTGGCTGATGCTTGATGTGTCGTTCGATTGGAACAGTTGCTGGCCTCCTCCAATGATAAGAGGCAGGTGTTTCCCATAGATGGAGTAGAGTAAAAAAAAATAGCACAGTATTTTTGCAGAGGAGGAAAGCACAGTATTCTGTGAGTGAAGGGCGTCTCCGAGCTGACGCTTGTCACGCTTCTTTGCACGCGAACGTGCTGTGCACCGAATAGACAAATCTCCCGATGGAGAAGGCCTTACAGCACAGCTTAATTACGTCATCGTGACACCACTTTGGAGGTTGCGGTGTTGGACAACAGTTATTCTTTGTTTTTCACCAGCTCAGAGATCATTCGTGCCGACCACCCCATTTGTTTCTTTATTTTTCACCAGCTCAGATGAATTACTGGTTGCGTCGCGTGGATTGGCATAGTACTTGTTTGCGTTCGGTTTGCGGTTTTGTTTTCAGCAGGCGTGATGAGAAAAGCAAAGCTTCGCGCGCGGGAGGTTTTTGATTTACCGTGAAGGAACGACGCCACCAGGACCAGGTTGGTAGATTTGCGTTGCGTTGGGCACCTAATCGTAATCGATCTCTCTCCCAGGCAAGGGCACTGCGTGCAGACGGGACACCGGTGGTAGGGTTCTGCAACCGCGTGTTGACATTTTTGTTCCACATCGCCATCTACACGCGGATCCTGCGACATGCATGGAGCCATCATTTTTGCTTGTGGATCGATCGTTTCTCTCCACAAGTACAGGGCCATCTTTGATTCGGTGACCTAATCTTCTGGTGTTCGACGACTTCGATTGCATGCAAAAATATGCATAGTGTTTTTTTTTTTTGCCCCCGTCTTGATTGTTGGAGTAGAGTATACAGCTCTTTTTTTTAACGCGCGTTTCTGCATTTTTAGGATTTCTTGCGTCACGATGGAGCATCAGCCAAGGGCCTGAAGGGGGCAAAAATAAAGAGTTTACAGGGAGTATCTTGCGTATAGATTAGGGGAGCTAAAGTTTTTTTTTTGGAAGTAAAGAGGCTAAAATATTCGCAAAAAAACTAAAGGGGCTAAAATAATCGATGTGCATTGTATAATCAGGGAGCGAGTCACCCGTACGTATTGAACTTATGATTCCTCTTCTAGGAAAACCGTTCAAGCTGTTCCTGAATAGCTTCCTTCAAAAGGGTTTCTGCTTGCTCGGTGAATGTCTTGCTAGAAGACTCGGTGTATTCACGCGTGGGGTCACACGTACGATGATGTTTTTTCGTAAGAGGTGACGGAGACCATCACCACCACCAGTCCATGAGGTAAACATCGAAACAAACAAACAAACAGCTAGCTGCGGGGCTACTGCTACGCAACGACTGCACATGTGCTGATGTGTGCGAGCAAGGCTTTGGCGTCATGGCACGAAACGGACGCCCGAGACTTTTGACATGGATTATGTTGGTAGAATGAGAGTTCAACTCCTCTGCTTCTTTATTAGAGAACGGTAAGTGTTGTTTTCATTTTCACTAGATGCTACCCCCCGGCCCCCGGCTTAGTTTTTTAGATGCTGGGAACACGGACGAGAAATTTCATCACGCTTGCTTCTCTTTTAATTTTCTCTCTAGAATCTCCTTTGCAGTTTGCATTTGCATTGATGCGGCTCCACTTAATTGCTAGACAGGGTTTGGATGATTGGATCCCGCCAAACCATCCAAACACGTCACCTGTTCATGAATCATGATTAGAGGATGTATATATATCTTCTGAATCATCGTTGGAAAAAAAACGAATCTTAAGCCATTTCTCTTCACTGACTTGCCAGCATTCTAAACTTATCAGCAATATATCTTTTTTCCCCCAAAAAACATCAGCAATTGCAGTCTGAATCTATCACTGATTGGGAACGTCAAGTTGCCTTCTGAATAATAATGCTGCAAAGCCTCAAAGGAATCTTTGCAATTTGCTTATCTCGACAAAGAAATTCATCGGCATTTTTTTTGTTTCGAAAAGAATATTGCGAGAACGTCGAAATCGCCATTCTTGGGGAAAAAACGTTGCAAAAGAATATCTTAGCAATTTATGTTGGCGACAAAATACAATTTTATCCACGAACTTGCATCAAATTGCATGGCATTTTACACGGGTAGGCTACAATTATGCACAGAGATTCCTCCTCGTCACTCAGAAATACGCAGGAGGTCGACGAGCCTCGTCGACAACGCAAATACCTCTCCCCCCACTTGATTCCCCAGATATACACAACCAGATTACGTGAATCCCCGCCACTAATCCGCCTTCAAATCGCCATCGAGGAGGGAGGAGGACGCGGTCAGACCATACACCTCAACTGCCCATCCCATCCGGGCCGTCCGTCGGGTCCACGTGGCGGGTCGCGGACGCCCGCGCCGTCGGATTCCGTCCGTCGTCATCTGAACGCATCTAGCTCGTCGTCGGCTCGGCCCAGCAGGAGCACCACCGCATCCACCCATCATCATCCACCACCACCACCCATGCACGCGCTTGACCGCGCGCATCCATCCGTCCACCCTCCTTGCATTGCAGTTGGTGCCTCCTCCCCGTTCGATGATGATAACGGGGGGGCCCACTCCTGGCGCGCACGTAACCGAGCAGTTGCGCGCTCCTGCCGTCCCGTCCCGCGCGGTTGCCTTATATAAACGGAGCACGGGCGCGGCAACAATGGAGGAAAAGGAAAGAGAGGGGCCTCGCAGAGTTCAGTTCAGGCGTGCGTCAGAGAGGTTCAGGAAGAGGAGGGGTGTGTGTGAGAGAGGTCTCTCCGTCTCTGAGTGCTCTGCCTGCCTTGTGGTGGCGCAGCGCAGCGAGAATGATTATGGCCGCCGCCGGTGTGAGTGCGACGAAGACGGCTGCGCCATGGGTTCTAGCTTGCGGCTGCTTCCTGCTCTGCTTGGCAGGCTTCCCTGGTGAGTTCAGCGGGACGACGGGTTCAGTAATTCACCTGCACTTCAAATCTCCTCCACCGTTTCGTTCCGCCTGCACTTCAAATCTCCTCCACCGTTTCGTTCCGCCTGCACTTGTTCTGTCTATTATTTGTAGCGTTTCTGCTGCTGGTGCTGTCGTACTGTGTGCTCGTCGATGAACGCCACTTCGCCTACACTTTTTCATCTGCTCTGTTGGTTCGGTTTAGGATGAAATGTCTCCTTTTTCAGAGATGGAGAGGGACCTCTGAATCTCTGACGATCCCACTATGTCCAATACGCAGCACGCCTGTTCTCCACCCGGTTTCTTCAGTTCATTGCGAGTTCTGTCAGTAGCCTCCCTAGGCAAATTTCAAGATCTGTTCTTCGTACCTCCCTTTATCTGCACTGCAATTTTGCTGCTGTTCGTTCCATGTTTCTTGGTTTCAGCTCGCACTTGGCACCCTCATTAGGATACCTCCCTTTCTCTGCACTGCAATTTTTGCTGTTCGTTTCATGGTTTCAGCTCGCACTTGGCACCCTCATTAGGATAACACTTTCCGGTACGGGATACCTTAGGAAATAGATGGCCGCCGGAATGGTGGCTGAGATGTATAATTTATTGCACTGCTACTAGAGCCGTAGAGGTGGTTGACAGGTTTATCCTTTGTGTTCTTGGTTGGGTCTCTTAGGAAATCAGAATCAAAGCAGGGCAGGGGTAGATTGGTTGCATGATTGGTTTTCGTAATTCTGTCGTCTCTACACCACTTCTACGTTAATACTTGTTTGTACATTTTCGTATACCTTTTTACCTCTTCATCATTTTTTAACGAACAAGAAATTCACCTCTCTATCAAATTACTGACCAACTTGCGGTTTGTTGCATATACTACTATATACGTCAAATCTGTTTCTTTTTCACTAATACGGCATGTCGGCAAGTACACAAGAGTGAAATGTTTGCACAAGCCTACTACCTAAGATATCAAGATAAACTTCCTTTTCTCATTACTTATTAGATGCAAACATGTACCTGATTTAGTGATCTGCCGAGCACACTTTTGCGTGACGAAATAGAAAGGCAGCGCTCTCTTTCAGCTGGTGTTTATGTCTGTTTGTCAGATGTCATCTGAAAATGACAGCGAAACACAGTAGCAGAGTTTTTTTTTAATTACTCCGGAACCTTGTATAGGCTTGCATCAGACAACTTGGGATGAAAAGACTGTCGTGCTGATTACTGAACATCCTGGCCGACTGAAAAACATTGGGGGCGAGACTTTTTTTTTTTGAAAACTGCATCTCCAGTACAGCATTTTACTTTTTTTGTGTGTGTGCTATCATTGCAATCCGGCGAGTCTAGACTAATTAGGACCTCTTATTTTGTTGGATATGAGCCTAACCATACGAGACTTCTGGCATCACCTTAGGTACAAAATCAGTACATTAGTTTTAGTTTTATCCTAATCTCTCAATTGAAAGTGATGTGTTAAGACCTTCGCAGCTGACGACACCCAAGGTGTATGTTCTTCTTTTCACAAGCATATATTTGACTATTGTTTGGAGACCTTGACGTCAAGTTGAAAAAGTATTATCCATTGCGTACTTTTTGTCAAGTTGTACGAATGATGGATTGATGGGGTTGGACGTTGCGAGTCCTAGGTAGAAAAACGTAAAGAGATGTGGAGTAGTGCACGAAATTAGCTTTGAATTTTTGTGGATCCAGTTCTTCCCCTGAAGATTTGTTGGCTGCCCCCAACTACTCCCTTCACTGATGAGTTTGGAGGTCGCAAGTTTGCTGCAACTGATCTGATGAATGAATTAGTGGTGGAAAGGGACATTCATGTCGAATTCAATTTGTACGTCTTGACTTTTGATGATCTGATCTTCTAGTAGTAGTAATTCTTAGTCCTGGATGCAGGAGCTGAGGGTGCCATCGGCGTGAACTACGGCATGGTCGCCAACAACCTGCCGGCGCCGGAGCAGGTGATCTCCATGTACAAGGCCAAGAACATCAGCTACGTGCGGCTGTTCCACCCGGACACGTCCGTGCTGACCGCGCTCCGGGGCTCCGGCATCGGCGTGGTCCTGGGCACGCTGAACGAGGACCTCCAGCGCCTGGCGTCCGACCCGTCCTTCGCCGCGTCGTGGGTCGCCACCAACGTCCAGCCCTTCGCCGGCGCCGTCCAGTTCCGGTACATCAACGCCGGCAACGAGGTCGTCCCGGGGGATTCCGCCGCGCACGTGCTCCCGGCCATGCAGAACCTCGAGTCGGCGCTCCGGTCCGCCGGGGTGAGCGGCGTCGCCGTCACGACGGCCGTGGCGACGGCCGTGTTGGGCGCGTCGTACCCGCCGTCCCAGGGCGCGTTCTCGGAGGCGGCGGCGCCGGTGATGGCCCCGATCGTCTCGTACCTGTCGTCCAAGAGCGCGCCGCTGCTGGTGAACGTGTACCCGTACTTCGCCTACTCGAACAGCGGCGGGCAGGTGGCGCTGGGCTACGCGCTGCTGTCGGCGGCCGGGTCCGGCGGCGCGGCGGCGACGACGACGGTGACGGACGGCGGGGTGGTGTACAACAACATGTTCGACGCGATCGTGGACGCGACGCACGCGGCGGTGGAGAAAGCCGGGGTGCAAGGCCTGGAGCTGGTGGTGTCGGAGACCGGGTGGCCGTCGGGCGGCGGCGAGGGCGCCAGCGTGGAGAACGCGGCGGCGTACAACAACAACGTGGTCCGGCACGTCGGCGGCGGGACCCCGCGGCGGCCCGGGAAGCCCGTGGAGACGTACCTGTTCGCCATGTTCAACGAGAACCAGAAGGCCGAGGGCGTGGAGCAGCACTTCGGGCTCTTCCAGCCGGACATGAGCGAGGTCTACCACGTCGACTTCACGGCGGGATCATCCTCCTAGGCTGCTAGCTGCTCGTTGTTGAGAGCACAGACACGATTCCTTGGAGTTCCTCGCTGCTAGAGCCTCGAGCTCTGTGGTCCGCGCACTCTGTCCGTGCGTGTGTACAGTGGATGTCGGGTACACGGCGTTATCACCTTGGACTAGTCTTCGTTGTTGAGCACATTGCTGTCGTGATTAGTGATCATTTATTCAGTACTCCGTGCTTCAGTTAGACAGTTACTTCATGTTTGTTCGCCCCTTCTGAGTCTTCATGTGTTTCTCGTGCTCTGTTTCTGTTGCCCCATCATTCATTTTTCCCTTTTCCCTTTTCCTTTTTTGCATGGATCAGCATAGGGACTGAGTTCAATAGATCAGTCTCCTAAATGTAGCCCAAAAACAGGCAAAATAAAATTTATACTTTGCATATAAAATGGGAAAAACGTCTGAGAAAAATGATTTTTCCCCTGAAGGTAGAAAAAATAGTACAGTTATCTTTGAAATGGAAATTAGTATAGTTATGTACGACGCTTATATCTGGGCCTGTTCTTCTTACTCAGACAAGTGGAACAGCTCTTTTGGACCAATAACAACTGAACAAAATGGATGGAGCCGCGGTCCAGCCCATTAGCCCCATTGGGCTCTACGGTGGCATGGAGGGGGATCCTCCTACGGAGTATACGTGCATGCGAACTTACAGCCCACCAAATGCCCATCTAAATGCTATTTTTATTTTTCCACCAACCCACTTGATAGTTATTAAATTAAAAATGTTCCAACATTTTTAAAAATGTTACACATTTTTTTCTTCAACGTTTCGTAATTTTTCATCAACATTTTATAAATGTTCTAACATTTTTTAGTCAACATTTTTCTAGAGGTTTCTTTCAACATTTTTTTAGTCAACATTTTTCTAGAGGTTTCTTCCATCATTTTTCTGGAGGCTTCTGGTTTCGTCTACTATTTTTTATCAACATTTTTAAAAATATTGGACAATATTTTTCTCTTTTTTAGACTTCTTCCAACATTTTTCAGAAATGTTACAACATTTTTATGAAATGTTGAATTCGTGGATACGGCCGTGGAAATTGTTCCAATATTTTTTCAACATTTTTTCCCAACATTTTTCTTCTCCAACATTTTTTTCCTTCTTCCCAACTCCTCCATCTTCACCTCCGGCGGCCGGCGGCGGCGCCGGCGGGGAGGCGCGAGCCGGGCCATGGCGGCCGCGGTGGCGCCCGCCGACCACCGCCGGGCCGGCGGGCGCGCGGGAGGAGGTTGCGGCGGAGGAGCCTGGCGAGGGCTCCGGGAGGCCATCCATGGCGCGCGGGAGGCGCGGGGATGGTGGTGGCGGCGGGCGTTGGGGTCGAGAGGAAGACCGGTGGTGCTAGGGTTCACAGTGTTGGGTTAGATGGGTTATTAATGGACTCTAGTGGGTAATAGTTAATGACTTTCGGAAGATATATAGGAATTGCGGGCATGGAGCCAAGCCACGTACCGTTTTTCCGCAGGACACGTGGCGAGCCAGCCCGTGACGAGGTGTAGAACATCCTGGCGACTGATGATCTGCACAACTTTATTAGTTAAAAAAACAGAGAGAGAGAAAGGCGCAACGATTGACGATTCCACGCCGAAAGCGTAGAGCGCAGGCGCAGCAGAGGACGCGAGAAGGGGCGGCGAGTTCTTGGATCCTGTCTCCTCCGCTGGTGACTTGGTGAGTGCGACGGTGCCTTGGTATCGGCTAATTTCCTCGCGTACTTCTGGTTGCTTACCTTACCCTAGCGATTCCTGGGGGACTTGGGGGGTGCCAGTGCCATGCTGATTGGTCGCACGAGACTACTCTTCTTGCGAATTAGGAGTGGATGAGGTCGGCGTGCGTTGATTTTGTAGCTGTGGTGGGGAATCGAGATAAGGAGGTGGCCGGTGTGGGTTGGGGCTCTGGCCTCTGGGTATTTCTCGTTGTCCTTGGCTGAGAGGGCCAGAGGCGGAAAAGCTGGGATTGCTTGGACAGAAAAACGGGCCGTCTGTTCTGATTCAAGTACAACGTTTCGTCGATTGGTGGGGTTTTGTTGAGGGCATTGGATTTCCAGCATTTTTTTCTTGTGATGACTGTAACAGCTTTGTGCTGAGTTAGAACTGGCACACAAGTTAGACTGAACTTTGTGGTTGCAATTGCCTTGTACTGAGTTAGTAGTTAGGACACTGACTAGTTGTCTGTATAAACTAGATGCATAATGTCCACCTTGATAATCTTGATGGAAATTTCTTGCTTTAAGTAGCAGAAGGTAATAATTAGGATGTACTGTATAAGATGAAGTTCTCATATAATTCCAAAGAATTTATCAGATAAGCTGGTAGAATCATCAGTGATTTCTCTGTATAGTTTTCCTGATCAAAGTCTGCAGGCAACTTTCTTTTTTTTCACGACCAACCTCAATGAGTAGAGGAAGATGGTCACCTTTTGATGCACCACAAGCTATGACTTCCCTGTTGCACTTAAACTGGTCAACATTTGTTCAGTTTGTGTTAAAAAAAAGTTTGCTTGAAGATAATGTTACTCCAGTGGACATTTAGGAGAATTAGCAGGAAGCTCAAATGGTACTATTAGTACTTGTCCTAGTATGGAGAGTTAGTTTAATCGTTCTAGCAGTTAACTAATTTTATCTGTGTGACACTTTCCTTGGCACCTGTGATATACATAACATTACCTAACCAAAGGATTGTCCTCTTTCACATTTCTGAGATGCTCTTGTGTGATTAACCTCATCCTCCAAATTTGGCCAAGAATTGTAATCGATGTGTTTATAGCTGTGTAGTATGTGATATTCTTGCCTAGAAATCTCACCATGTGCTAGTTCATTCCAGGCATGGATGCAAAGAACACAGGCAATGAACATCAAGCTCAACAAAAGCCTGATGCGGTGACAGGCAGTGTTCCAAGACCTGATCAAGGGACCTTGAAACAGTTCGCAGATTTAGATGCTGGAAACATCAGTCCAGTAGCAAGTGGCCAGGAAGCTGACGTGAACATGGAAGCTGCCATCTCCACCGAGGACGTCATGCGAGCCGGCGGGTTTGGAGCAAAAGACGACATTGGCAGTCTCCTCCCAACAGCTATTGATTCGACAGATTTCGAGGCCTCGCTGCGGGACGCCCGCGACTTCGAAGGCGGGAACGAGGCACCATCACATCCTGGACTGGGCTGGAAGGGGGAGAAAGCTGATGATGGTAGCAAACCATCACATGTGCCGCAGCAGCTACCGTGATATCTTACCTTGTAGGCTAAGTCCAGCTTCAGCTTCAGAAAACATTTGCTGATCACGTTTGCGTAGCTTGATTTCCAAGAGCTGCGGTACGTATGAACCTTTTTGCCTCAATGTTATGTGTGTAGCATTCTGCTGTTTAAACTCAGTGCTGTGTGATCAAGACTCATGAGGATAACGGTTCTTGTCTGTTGTCAATCTCTGTTGGAGGCCTGCCAATGTACTGTTCGGCCTAGTTTTGCCTGCTAAGTGGTGCGGCTGGGCAGCTGGCTGCCACGGTTTGAAACTTTGAATCGAACATGTAGTGGTCACTTGTCAGCGAGACCGATAACAAACGAGCACTCGGTTTGCACGTTCAGGGTGCTACGGTACTTCCTCCGTCGCATAGTAAACGACGCCTCATAGTAAAATATATATATATATATATATATATATATATATATATATATATGTATGTATGTATGTATATATATATATATGTGTATATATATATATGTATATATATATATATATTCGCACGCCCCAGGCACGCCCGAACCGTCCCAGGCACGCACGCCCCACCCACGCCTTAACCAACCCGCATCCGCCAAACCCGCGCGCGGCCCACCCGGTAACCGCCGACCAGATCAGATCTCAGATCCCCTTTTTACCGTCTCTCGCTCTCTTTCCTTTTCCTCTTCTCTCAGATCCCCTTTTCGTTCCATCCCCAATCGCGATTTCTTCAAGGCGACTCCGGCGGCGCGGGGTAGGCGGCGGCATGGGTCTCCGGCGGCGCGGGGGTAGGCGGCGGCGTGGGTCTCCGGCGGCGCGGGGGGTAGGCGGCGGCGTGGGTCTCCGGCGGCGCCTCTCCCTCTCAATCTATACGCGCCCCCTCTTCCTTCCTCCAGCGAGCACCTCCTGCGTTCTAACCTTTTCGTTGGGATCCAGGGTTTTGCAGACAAGGCTGATGCGAGGCGAGGGTGCCGATGCGAGGCGAGGGTGCAGCACGGCGCCGCGCATGAAGGGTCCCTGTTGGTGATTCGCACGCGCACTCTGGTGAGCGTCTCCTCCCACCACCTATGGTTCTATGCCTGTTTTTTGCGTAGGGTTCCATTTTCACGCTTTTTTGCCTAGGGTTTCATGTATGTGCTTTTTGCCTAGGGTTTCATGTATGTGCTTTTTGCCTAGGGTTCGATTTTCGTTTTTGTCCTAATGTATTTTGCCATAGAGTTGTCTGCGTAGTACATGTATTTTCTGTCTAGGATTTTTTTTTTGTGTTTCAGTAATCGACCATCAAAATTTAGTAGTGCCAGTAGTAAGGTATTTTTAATTCAGTAATTTTAAGTGGTATAATGTTACATATCAGTACTTTTTTTGCTATTTTCAGTGGTGTTTATGATTGCTTGCTTGATTGATAACTCTATTTTTTTAGGTAATTCGGGGGGGGGGGGGTCTTTTTTTTGTGTAATATGCTATCCGTTTTGATTTTTGCTCCCCAGCATGCAAGTGTCTCCATAGAGAAAAACTCCATTAGTGCTAGGCCCTTTTAGCTTACAACCACTTTCAAATCCAGAATTGAATTGTACTCCAATGACAATCACCGGTAGGCTAGTAAGCTGGTGTGCTGGCAACACATGCAGTAGAGATGCAAGGTTTTGTTCAAAATCTAAGGTTGCATAGTAGTAATTTTCATGTTAATTATAGTGTGTCAGTTGATCACTAAATCCCCCCATGCATGCTGGTTTAATTTTTATTCATTAATGAATGGATTTCGTAGCTTTATATTTTTTGTTGCATTTTTAGGCTTAGTAATCCCCTTTTCTTCTTTTTTAGTAATTCCACTGTAAAATTTCAGCTGTGTGAATGGATCCTCCCCCGACACAACCGCCCAACCCCCCTGGTTTTGTCGGTTCTGACGTAGCGAGTCAGCTTGTGTCAGGTGAATTATAGCATATTTTTTTCATGCTCTTCTTTTCACCTAGTCAATGTGCATTTTTGGCTATTCTTTATTAAAGCATTTTTTTTGGTTTCTCACCTTTTTTTTGCAGATGGAGAAGAACAGGCCCCTGCTGATGAACAAGCTTCGCAATCATCAACACAACGTCGTCGTGTTGTTCGTAAGGTCCCTATTAGCAGGGTAGCCCAGCAAGAACAAAATTCAAGTGACGATTTTGTGAAACCAAAATCGAGTGGTATGAGGATTAAGAAGGCAGGGGTGAAGCCCCCTAAGCAAGCACCTCGCAGTACAAGAACGAAAGACACCGAGCATCCTATTCAGGACGATAAGGTATATGTGTGCTTTTTTTATAAACTGTTTTATAATCTGTTCCATTTTTTAGTTTCAGTAATCATTCAGTAGTTTAGCTTACAAGTAATCAATTCAGTAATTTTAGGTTACAGTAATCACTTCAATAATCAATCACTCAGTTTTTTTTAGCTTATCTTATGTAATTTAGCTTACAGTAATCACTTCAGTTATTCAGTAATTTTATCTTACAGTAATCACTTCAATAATCAATCAGTCAGTAATTTTTAGCTTCCCTTAAGTCATCTAGCTTACAGTAATCACTTTCAGTTACTCAGTAATTTTTAGCTTACAGTAATCAATTCAGTAATTTTTAGCTTACAGTAATCACTTCAGTAATCAATCACTCAGTAATTTTTAGCTTACCTTAAGTAATCTAGCTTCCCGTAATCATTTCAGTTACTCAGTAATTTTAGTTTACAGTAATCAATTCAGTAATTTTAGCTTACCTTAAGTAATTTAGCTTACCATAATCATTTCAGTTATTACTCAATAATTTTAGCTTACAGTAATCAATTCAGTAATTTTAGCTACAGTAATCACTTTAATAATCAATCACTCAGTAATTTTTAGCTTCCGTTAAGTCATCTAGCTTACCGTAATCACTTTTCATTTACTCAGTAATTTTAGCTTACAGTAATCAATTCAGTAATCAATCACTCAGTAATTTTTAGCTTACCTTAAGTAATCTAGCTTCCCGTAATCATTTCAGTTACTCAGTAATTTTAGTTTACAGTAATCAATTCAGTAATTTTAGCTTACCTTAAGTAATTTAGCTTACCATAATCATTTCAGTTATTACTCAATAATTTTAGCTTACAGTAATCAATTCAGTAATTTTAGCTACAGTAATCACTTTAATAATCAATCACTCAGTAATTTTTAGCTTCCGTTAAGTCATCTAGCTTACCGTAATCACTTTTCATTTACTCAGTAATTTTAGCTTACGTAATCAATTCGGTAATTTTTTAGCTTACGGTAATCACTTCCATAATCACTCGGCTTTTTTTGCTTACGAGTTATCACTTTAGTAATTTAGTCATTTTCAGCTTACCTTCGGTAATTAATCTTATATTAATCACCTTTTCGGTTTTTCGAGGCGATTTTCTTAATCTATTTTTCATTGTTGATTGCTTTATAATATGTTCTAATTTAGTTTCGTTAATCACTCAGCAGTCATTTTCAGTGTAGCTTCAGTAATTTAGCTTTAGTAATCACTTTTTCATTTTTTATTAAACTGATTTACAATTGTTTTATTACTGATTAGTCTTTTTTATATTAATAGAAAAAAAACATATCCAACCATACGCTGTGCTCCTGCTTCTGTTTTCAACATACTGAGTGCGATGAGTCAGCCTATGAAAGATGAGTTGATCCGTTTGGGCTTTAAGGATTTTCTCTCATTCTCTCTCGATAAGCTCGACGATAGAATGCTCGCCACTTTTCTCATGGATCATATAGAGGTTGACCCACTTCGTATTGTCATCAATGGGAGGGAACTTCCAATTACTCCGCAGATTGTCAAACTTGTCTTAGGCATCCCCGATGGAAACAAACCTCTTGATTTTGTTTCTGCATCTGATAAAGCAATTTACCAGAAAGAGCTCAGGGATGAATGTGTAAAGAGAGGCATGCAGAACATTGTTAGTGAGAAGCGCAAGAAAAATTCAAAAATTAGGAGATTCAAGGAGCTGAAGCCAAATGAGGTTCCTAGGTACTCCCACCCCACTTTTTTTGGTAATCAGTCATGCAATTTCACCTTTTTTCATTATCCTGGTAATTTGATAGTATAGTAATTCAGCAACAAATAGTTATTGTTTAGTAATTTTATAGTTCAGTAATTCAAATCAAGTGTCTTAGTAATATCAACAGTTTAATTCTCTTTATTAATTTCTCTCATCTCTTTTTTTTTGCTCTTTTATGTTTAGTAATTTTGATAGTTCAGTAGATCAGTAATTATGCCAGTTGGAGTTGTTCGGTAATTTACCTTTTTTTTTAAATTGTAGGTATGTTATTGAAGAGTTTGTAAAGAAGGGTAATGGTGATGCTTGGAGCATTAGTTGTTTCTTCATGACTCTTCTAGATGGATTGCTTTTCTCTACAAGTGCTCTCTATGTCCCCGGAGATATTTATTACTATTGCAAGAACATAGAAGATGTTGCCAAGTACGACCTTTGTACTGCTGTTGTTGATGATTTGACTGTAAAGGCAAAGAAGTGGAAGAAAGTCGCCCCCAGTGACAGGTCAGGGGCAACTTCAGTCCAGGGCTGTGTTGCGCTTGTTGTGGTAATGCTTTGATTCTTTTTATATTTTCTTTTCTGAACTAATACTTTTGTACGGTCAGTAATACATGCTCAGTAATATGTTCAAATATGTTCAGTAATACATGCTCAGTAATGCAGTATAGTAATATGTTTTTTCATTGCAGATATATTACTTGGATAACCTTTTCTGCCCTGCCCATATGCTGATGGATGCAAAATCAACTCCACGTGCTTCATTATTCAATTCTAATCTTGTTGACAAGATTGCGAAAGCTGATATGAAGTATGCTTCTGATGGCAAGACAATTACATATGGCAATCTTGAAGTAAGTTGTCCCACTTAATTCCAACTATGCCGCCTAAATAAATGTTGGTTTTTTCCTCCTACCCATCTGATTTTTTTTTACTCAACCATCTTCTTGCATTGTTTTTTAGTTTCACAGCAAAGCCGGAACCGCTATGAAGATGTGAGGGGTGATGACTTGCCTTCGCCAGATGCGTGCCCCCCTGAACCTGCCAGACGCAAGCGTCTTCGGTCGGATGCAGCGAAAAGCGACGGCGATCGGAGGCCACTTGCCGCCGGTGCCATGCCCACAAAGCGTCCGCGCAGACCATCAAAACCCGGCTCTAATGCACACAATAATTTAGATGCTTCGTCGCTTCACTTGCTCCCAAGATTTGAGGGCATTATCTCTCGGATTGAGGATGAGAAGTCAGCGAGAGGCTAGAGTTGCCTTGCGGGATCATGATAGGCGGATGGACGCAGCTATGGAGCTTGTTGAAGATGGGAAAAGGTTGGTCTCTGAAGGGGAGAGTAATATCAAAGATGCCCATAGAAATGTATGTTCTGCATTGACAAGATTGTTCGGAGGTGCTTATGATCTTGGTTCCCCAAGGGATATTCGAGCAAGATGCCGGTCTGCTGCAAAAAGCGGCGTGACGCCTGAGGTCTCACTTTTTTCTGCTTTGTCTTTTTGCGTCTTTGCTCTTTTTGCTTTATTTTTTCAGTAATCAACGTCTTTCAGTAATTCTGTCTTCACTAATTCCTGCTGTTAGTAATTCTCTTTTTTTAGGATGATGTTGATGCTTCAATTGCAAGTGGCACAATAGGCGGGAGGTGTAGCGCTAAGCCCAATTATGGTGTCGGGGGTAGCCCTCCCCCCACCAATACTGTCGTACTCACTGATGATGATGTTGACAACGGCAAGTGACCAGATTGATGCCGAGGGGGGTATTGATATTCCCAATGTGGCTGCTGCAAGCTCTCCAAAGGTTTTTTTCCCAACTTTTTTTGTTGTGTTAGTTCAGTATTTATTTTTTCTTCAGTAATAATCTTTTTATGGTCAGTAATTAATACACACATTCTCTGTAATGATACATGTCTGGTATTGAAATATTTTTATGCTCATCATTTCTCGATCTACAGATCTGTTAGCTTTATATTTCTAATTTTATTTGATTATTGAGTCACTGACGACCCCTGGCCCAACTATTTGTTTGCTATGTGAATATTGTTTGCTGTGCAAACTATTTTTTGGTAATTCAGTAATTTCATCTGGTTGCTCAAGGGCAGGTATTACGTCACGGGGGTTCTATGGGTTTGTGGTTCATGTAGTCAATAGCGAGAGCATCACTCAAAATTCAGAATTCAATGTGACCATTTGTTTTCAATAATAGGGTATTATGTTCTTTCTGTGATGCTTGTTTGCGAGCATATATACAATAATGATCAGTAGTACAATTTTTCAGTAAATAGCATTCAGTAATAGATTAGTTCAATAGTACAAAGTCTTTTATCATAGATTAGTTGAGTGGTACATTTTGTCTTTTTTATGCTCAGTAATTAGCCTTCAGTAATATAGATTAGTTTATTAGTACAAAGTTTCTTCTTAGTTCAGTAATTGGACACTGTAGCTTTACAAATAGGCTTTGGTAATTGGCTTTGTGTTGGTAGTCTAGTAATTTTGAGTCATGTATTTTCAGTAATCAATTAATATCAGTAATTTAGTAATCATGTATCAACATATGTAATTTAGTAATTTGGTGGTTCAGTAATTCTATAACCATTCATTATTTAATTTAGTAATCAGTAATCCACAACGTACTCGAATCTAGTAATTTATCTAGGATCCCCATTAATTAAAGTAGTGTCATTCAGTAACGCAGTAATATTACTGACAACTGAGATTACTGATTATTAAAGATTCAGGTTTTCAAAAATACTGAGATTATTGATTACTGGTCGTTTTGTCACCCAACAATTTTTAGTAAACACCGTCCTAATTTCAGTAATCCCATCTATAGTTCATTTTTAATATTACTTTTTTAAACTTTTTTAGGATAAAGATGACGGTGCCACGCGTGTTGAGGGTAGCCCCCCCTTCACCAATGACGATGCAATCACTGATGGTGGTCAGATTGATAAGACAATTGACAAGGTTCGAATGCTACATGTTTTTATTAATTTTTTGAAATTAATTATACGTGCACATCTTTTTTCTGATCAGTAATTAATATTTACTTGCTTAGCACTTTACTATATATATTTATAATCAGTAATGTAGTATCAAGTGCGTATTTTCAGTAGCTGTCGCTATTAAAAATATATATTTTTGACTGACTTAGTAGTTGATGCTTTTCTTTTTTATTCAACCCGTGTTTTTCTAGTACACATTTTTGCTTCAGTAATTGATCCTCGAGACTTACAAACGCATCCCAACAATTTTTAGTAAACACCGTCCCAATTTTCAGTTATCCCTTCTATAGTTCATTTTTCAGTAATCCACAGTAACCAACATCACGGTATACTTGGTAATATATACTAAGTAATACAATCAACATGTCTTTTGAAATATTTTTAATATTACTTTTTTAAATATTTTTAATATTTTTTTAGGATGTCCCAACTACATCATCAACTGGTGCGATGGATAAAGATGACGGTGCCACGCGTGTTGAGGATAGCCCCCCTCTTACCAATGATGATGCAATCACTGATGGTGGTCTGATTGATAATACAATTGACAAGGTTCGAATGCTACATGTCTTTTATTAATTTTTTTGAAATTAATTATACGCGCACATCTTTTTTCTGATCAGTAATTAATATTTACATGCTTAGTATTTTTTACTATGTATTTTATATTCAGTAATTTAGCATCAAGTGCGTATTTTCAATAGCTGTCGCTATGCTCAGTATTTGTTTTTCCTGCCCAGGATGGTACGATTGTGGGTCCAACCAACTACGCGGATGCATGATGTTTTTTTGTTCTTTTTATTCAGCAATATGATACTTGTTGGTTGTTTGTGTTTTCTGCTATATTGTTGTTGCAGCTTTTTTATGTGTGAATGATAACATCCTATATATTAATGTATTAGTTTCAGTAATTAGCGTCATGGATTTTAGTTCAGTATTTTTTTGTATTTTTAGTTCTACTACGCGCGAGTTCAGTAATATGTCTTTATGCATTCAGTTATCACATTTTTTTGTTTCTACATAGGAGACAAATGCCCAACCCATTTTCAGCCCACCCCTTTTCCACCCATCAACTTATCACATACAACCACCTTCATTCAATGATAGTACATGCCAATCAAAGCCAACATTGGATAAAACACCAACACAACACGAAATGTCACCGGCATGTGATGCTCCACTTGACCAAGGCACACAAGGAACGCAGAGTACTGCTGGTGTTAACGAGATGTTGTTTGATCGCGAGCATTGGAACGATATATCAAGCGTTTTGCGCGACATTGATGAAAGCCAAGGCACGGAACAAGATCTAGCTGCTGCTGGCGTGTCTCCTATGAAGCCTTGCCACCAAACAATCGAGGTTTGCAGCCATGATTCACACCTTTACCTCCTTTATCACGTTTAGTTCAGTAATCAGTTTTTTCACTTTTCTATTCAGTAATGCTACAATATCACATGTAAAATTATTACTGATTTTTATTAATTTTGTCCAAAACAGTCACATGCCAAGACTTATAACGGAGCGAGAATAAGGACATTGTAGACATTTTCAAGTGCCCACCAATCTAGGGTGTCAATTGGCATTATTTCAACTTAGCAAAGCAAGGCTACAACAAGGGGCGGCAAGTTAGTGGTTTCATCCAGGTTCCCATTCCCGCAACGTTGCCTCTCTGATGTTGAAAAAGCAATGCAGCTCCGTGCCGTCATCATGGCAACACCAGCAACGAAAAAGATGCAACTGTAAGTGCTCATATCTCATCCCCTCTTTTTGTTTTGCACTTATTTTGTACTTCTCCTTTGTTCACTTTTTTATTGTAACTATGCAACTGTTTCCCCTCCCCCCTCCCCTTTCATGCGAAAGAGTTTGTTGAGAGCAAGTTCAGATTTGTATTATCGCACCGCTCATTCATGCATGGAGTCAAGATCTAGCATTGTGGATTCATTCTTGGATGCTTCGACATGCAAAAGCAGTTTCATTCATTTTTTCAAAGACTCGCTTGATGAATGATGACAAGGCCGCAGAACCTGATCGCCCTATTTACAGGATAATTCTACCAATAGCGCTTTCTGTACGTGCCCTCTGATATAAATTTTCTCCTATAACTTCCGCTCGTTTGTGTTCAGTAATTGCTCGGTTCAGTAATTATGATTCAGTAATTAATGTGACTTTTTTTTGGTAATCAATCGGTCAGTAATTATGATCCTACTTTGTCCAAGTAATTGCACTAACTTTTTTATATCAAAATGTATACAGAACACTATTCTGCACGAGCAGTACTTCATTGGTTCTCCATACTCACATTCTTCAAGACTCTACTTCCTCAGTGAATTTTTTGATGCTGAAGAGTTATTGTTTGCAAAGATTGTAAGTAAATTACTCACATCTTCAGTAATTTTGATCACATACTTCAGTAATACTGTAGTATGTAACTATTTTTTTGGTTAGTAATAGACTCCATTTTATTCTTTTTTTATAAAAAGGTCATTCTGCCTGTGTACCATTCAAGGGATGTGACACGTGGAGAGGGTCATTGGTCGCTATATTGTGTTAATTTAGTTCACGGACAGATTGATATTCTTGATCCATTCCCTTGGACTAATGAGCAAGATCGGGTTGCCTTTCATGGAGCCATCGCGGGCGAATACGCTATCGACTCAATCTTGTTTTCCGGGATTTCACACACGGCGAGTTCATTGATTTCTCCCAGTTTGGTTTGCCATTTGTCTCGGTGCCCAAGTTCAGTAATAACTATGATGATGCTCTATATATCATGCTATTTATGGAGCATTATGATGGTGGTTTGCGCAAGGTTAATGTTGACATAGATCCGGTTTGTTACCTTTTCTGTCTCCCAATATTCCTTTCCTTTTTGTTTTTTTTTCAAATCATATTACACATGTCCTTACTGGACATTTACCTTTTTTTCCAGGATTTTGGAACGGAGTAAAAGGCCCAAATTTTGTACTACATGATCTTCCACAAGCTGAACGCATGCAGGAAGCAGTTACCGGATGAAATTTGTGAACTAGCTCCACGGTAGAATCTTTTTTAGGGTGCAATGTACATATTTCAAAACATGGCAGCTTTTCATGTCATTACTGTAAACGCGTCTTCAAAACTACTGTGTATCATATCTTGCGTTCAGTAATAACTAGATATCGTACCAACAATGACCACTTATTAGTCTATATGTGCTCAGTAACATTTTTTTCTGGTGGGCCGTATGTTTTCTCTATTTTTTTTGGCGCCAGGATGGCATGTGTTTTCAAAATTGTTTTCTCTCAGTAATCATCGACAATAATTTTTTTCCGAGTAATTTTTTGCACAACTCGGTAATAGCTTTTATGTTTTACTAGAATATGCAAGTTCGGTCTTTTTTTACGTGCTCAGTAACACATCAGGCCTCAGCGATGTATGTGTTCAGTAATGACCACTTTCCATCTACATTTGTCAGGATCTCAAACTTAGTAATTGTTTCTGTTAGTAAACGTTTTTGGGGCGTCACTAGCTGATCATCACATAAGAAAATCCATTTTTCTCGCACCTAAATCTGAAAACGTTATCCAGTAACTCGGTATATCAGTAATACATTTTTACACTCAGTAACCATAATTTGCTATTTTCAGTAACCAGTATATCACTAATCCTTTATGCACTCCGCAAACATTAGTACCATTTTTCCCCTCTTACATGCTCAACAAAGAATTAATTAACATTTTTTTTGTTAAACTACAATTGCAACACTTATTGTCCATGTTTCAAACAGTCCTCCTTATGCAGTCGTCTTTTGCCTTCCACTCCCTACTGGCCTACCCCTAGGTCTTTTAGGGGGTGGGGCATCTCTACCGCATGATGTAGAGTAGTGGCCGAGCTGGTTGCATTTGGAGCAGCGTCGCACGTGGCTTGATTGTTTGGGGCGCTTGAAGTGAGGTGCTGGGACATCTCCACCTGTAGCATTTCTCTTGCGGCTCCCCTTTGTTGTCGAGATCGGAGGAGCCGATGCAGAGATGACCTGTTCCTCCAACGCAATGTTTGCTGCATGAGGCTCTGGTGTAGGTGTCGGCGTATGCCCTGGAGCGTTAGGAGCCGTTTGCTGCTCCAACGGAATGCTTCCAGGAGGGGGTTCAAGTGGACCTACTGGCCCCATTGCAGGTATATGTGATGGAGCGGTAAGAGCCGCCGGACCCACGTCGTGTGTCATCTTGCTGATGGTTGCAATCGCCTGCTGCAGCAAATCCTTGCACTTGGCAACACCCTGCTTGCATGGTTACAAAAAAAGCATTAGTTAGTAATCAACATTAATACAAGAATCAACATTAATACAGTAATCAACATTAACACAGTAATGCAGCTATGCATCCAGTAATCGAGTAACCATTTTTGTAATCTAGTAATCAAGTAATAAACACTAACACAGTAATCCAGTAATACATCCAGTACTCAACATTACCACAGTAATGCAGCTATGCATCCAGTAATCGAGTAACCATTTTTGTAATGTAGTAATCAAGTAATAAAACAATAATACAGTAATCCAGTAATACATCCAGTAATCAATATTACCACAAAGCAATCCAAAGAATATTAATAATGAAGCTCCGCCTCACCTCGGTGACATAACCGCTTCTTGTTGGAGCGCCGACCAATGAGGCAACAATTCAAGCATCCTGGCGGCTTTCGTGCTCCCATCGGGTCCAATAAATTTAGTATCATGTCCGTCAAACGCGACATTCACCCTCGCATTTCTTGTATATCTTTTTGGAATATATCGAGATGGGATATACACAACTTGCGGGTTAATAAATATAGCTACCAAATGTGGGCGAACATCCCCGCATGTTAACAAAAACACATTTTTGGTTTTTCGACATCTCGATCATTGCTTTTTTTAAGTTTTTGTCATTATTTCGGTAATTTTATTCATCGAGGCATCAAGAAGTGAATTTTTTTTACGTACCCGTATGCTCCACCCTCATGCACTCACAATTGAATATTGAGAGCTCGGCATTTCTTCGTTCACAACCGCTTTCACCCAATATTCGTGTTGTAACCATGGGAAATCAGTCGGCGGCCTTGTGTGACCTACAAGATAGTAATTTGGTTTCTCTGGGTGTATACGCACGCGGAAACCAGTGCCCGCCTTGAACCTCCGTTTGAATTCATTGTAGACATTCCTGGTATACACACGTGCAAGTTGCCTGTCGAATCCATAGTTTGAAGCTGTCACACATAGAGCCTACATAAAAAAGAGCAAAACAAACGTCCATTACCGCATTCCTAAGGCTTTTTTAAGCAACATTCTAGTGCAAAATCATCACACATCAACCATGTTCTTTTTTACCTGAGAATTGTACTCCTCTGCAGACTCTTTTTCCTTTGTGTGCTCCAGGAGTTCTAGGAATGACTTTGCAAATTCATGTATGGATGTAGAGTTGTCACAATATCCATGCTTCACAACCCTATTCACACTCTCACTCCTCTGAGTAGATGTAACGGTTCCACAAAAAATTTCTTTGAAGTAGGATGCTATCCACCACCTTCTCGTCATCGTAGAGCTTTTGGAGGACCCTTGACTCATGGATTCCATACTTGTCAAGCATGGCTTGCCAAGCTTGTTCAAACTCAATCGAAGTTAGAGGGTGGTTTATGATCGTCGTCAAAGTTTCGTGGAACCCATTATCTTGTGAGTTAAGTTGATTCGGCTCATGTTTATACTTGTTCGTGATATGCCACTGCGAGTACCGGTGTTTTGTGTTGGGAAACACCAACCCTATTGCCTTCTCAATCGAGCTGTCCTGATCTGCAATATATTTTTTTTCATGTGAATATGAACAATTCAGTAATTCAGAATAACAACTATTCAGCAACTCAGAATATCAACAATTCAGTAATTCAGAATAACAGTAATCCAGTAATTCAGTAAATCAATCACCCAGTAACTAGGAATAACAATCTTCCGGTAATTCAGAATATCAACAATTCAGTAATTCAGAATAACAATAATTCAGCAAGTCAGAATAAGAACCATCCAGTAATTCAGTAAATCAATCACCCAGTAACTAGGAATAACAATCATCCAGTAATTCAGCATAACAATCATTCAGTAATTCAGAATAACATTTTCATTCAAGTGAGAATTGATCCAAGACATCCCATTTATCAATTTAGTATTAAATCGGGGAGGGGGGGTGGCACACCGTGAATATGACAATTGGATCTTTTCCACGCACGCAAATGCGAAACCGTCGAAACAACCACTCAAACGTGTCCGCCTTCTCATCCCTCGGCAAAGCTTGCCCAAATACGACATTACGCATCCGGGTTGTTAAACCCAACAAACATGGCCGGGGGCATACTATATTGATTTGTCCGATATGTTGTATCAAAGGTCACAACTTCGGAATAATCCGTCGAAAAAGTTGCGTTTTTAAAAAGTACAAACATGAATTTTTTTATTTTTTTCCAATTTTTTTTGTTTGTCGCAACACCAATGTGAATCAATGACAAATTAGCACATGGGGGTGGGGGGGCGGGGGTTCGTGTACCGCATAGTCTCCTTCTTTGGCTAGCGTGGCTCCAAAAAACATTTCTAACTACATTTTCATCATCAAGTTGGAATTCACAAAAAAAAGCTGCGGGTTCTTGGCTTTGCAGTCCCTGAAGAATGCTTGAAGCTTGGGAATGTCGTCAATACGTTCTTCTCTCACAGCAGCCGCTCTCCTGCATGTTTACCAAAGTGTTTTTATAAAAACAGCCACAACAATTTTTTGGAAACATTCATCATTTCAGTAATACGGACCAATTTTTCAGTAATCAAACAAAGAACACAAACCTGTTCTGGATATCCCTCTCAGTGAATTGTAGGTTGTCCGAACCACCAGCAATGATGCGCAGGACTCGCATAACGTTTGGGTGAGGCACATGTCCCGCATGCATTGTGTCAACTAATTGCATCATGCTAGGCTCCTTGACCTTGTGGGCCGACATACGTTTGGTCATACGCGGTGTAGGGATTAGCTTATGATTGTGGTCCAGCAAAATCCTTGCAAAAAAGGCATGTGATTTGTCTTCAGATAGTTTAGCCAAGACCATTGCCTTGCATCTGCCGCGTTTTGACGTCTTGCTGGTGACACGTTCAGCTTCATCGACCGCCCTGTGTTTCCCTTCTTTTGTGCAACAAAACTCTTGGGCATCCTTCCCCCTCTTCCTGTTTTTCTTCACGCCAAACCCGGCCAACCTTGCATACGCTGTGTAGAATTCAAACGCTTCATCCAGCGATCGAAAGTGCATTTCGTAGTTCGGAACATAACGACGGTCCAAATCATCGCCCTGTTCAGTAACAATAAATGTGCAGTTCAGTAATCATTCAGAAATAACCTCATCCAATAACTCAGTAATATATTTCATCCAGTAACTTAGTAAATAATCATTAAGTAACTATATTCAACTAGTAATTCGTTAAAATAATCAGTCAGTACTAAACTCATTCAGTAATTCAGTAAAATAATCAATCAGCAACTCAGTAATAATCATTCAGTAAATCAGCTAGTATTTTCATTAAAATAATTGGTCAGTACTAAACTCATTCAGTAAAATTATCATTCAGTAACTCAGTAATAATCGTTCAGCAACATATATATTCATCCAGTAACTCAATCATTAATTATAAACTCAACCACTAATTCATTAAACAAAATCATTCATCATTTCAGTAATACGGACCAATTTTTCAGTAACCACATCAAACTTGTTGATTCAGTTTCCATAGTTACTCACTTTGGAATCATTATTTTTTGCTTAATACGTTAGACTTTTTTTTTGAGAATAACTCACATGTGTGAATGTCTGGTTAGCATCTGGAGACACCATTTGTTCAGGGACCGCACACGCTGGAGGCGTCATAACAGCACGATGGCGCATATCGTCCCTGAGCCAGGTCGGGCTGATAACAAGTGCACCACCAATAGTAACTTCTGGTGTCCTCGTCACAACTGCACTTGCAGCGCCACCCACATTGGTTGGCTCTGGAGATGTTTGTGTAGCCACGGCTGACGGTGCCATAGACACTGGTGTTGCCAACACACGTTTACTGACAAGGCTGATAGAAGGGCTCGCTCGATTGACTGCAGCATCACCACCGTCCATATCTGCAGTATGACAAAAAAAAATAATCAATGCCCTAGTCTTAAAACAATCAATCCATTTTGCGGGGTGACATCAAGCTATTATATCCCGTAACACAGTACGTCTCAGTAATCCAGAGGATTTTTTGCGAGCGATAAGCCGTATCACGAGTAATTTTCCCAAATCAAGCGTTCACCACACACAAAAATTAGCGTTCCCAAATCAATCCATGCGATTTTCTCAATCTAGTCAGTAATCAGTAGACAATTAAACAATATGATTACGCAAAAATCAGCGATCCAGTAATTGCGACACACCAAGGAATCACACAAACGGAAAATCACGGAAAATTCCCGGTGGGGGGGGGGGGGCGGTAATCGTGTGGGATCGAGAAGGAATCCGGGGGGGTGGGGGGACGAGCAAATCGCTTTTCTAGCGGACTAGCAATTACTGAGAGGGAATCTTAAATCAAACAAAAAAAATCACCCGATCTAAGCTTCTAGTGAATGGCGGAGGGAGGACCTGAGGTATACGAGATCCCCAAATCAATTCGCGCTCCCCACGCGCTGCTGCTCTCGCGAACCCCACGCGCCGGCCGCTCTCGCGCGCGCTTGGACCGCACCGCGGCGTTCCTCCACGCGGCGTCTCGCGCTCGGCCCTCACGGCGGCGCGGCGCCGCTCACGCCTCGCGCTCGCAACGAACAGAAGGGGCGGGTCGGGGGGATGATAACGGGTCGGGGGGATGATAACAAAAGGTGAGGTGGGATCCGGTTTGGGGGGGAAGAAGGCTGGTTGGGTTGGACCGGTTGGGTGTATGTTGGGTTCATGGGTGTAGAATCCCATTCTACACCTAGGGTGTAGAATAGCGCCGCCGTATATATATATATATATATATATTTAAAAGCTATAGAATAATCTGGAAAGTTAAAATTATCTATAATTTATTAATTTAAGATGAATGGGGTAACATACTGGTCTGAGTTCTCCATTATTGTTCGGGGGCTTCGCTGATCACCCGCGCACCAGCAGCACGCTGCACACGGCGGCACGCCGGCACCTCGCCGCGCCGCTACTAGCGGCCTTGCGGATATGACCATATGGGTCTTGTGAAATTTTGTTTGTTTCAGGCAGTCTTGTGAAAAATTGTGGCTTCTATTTATGCTCCCTTTAGTGGCTGTTCTACTCTACAGTTTTACTAATAGAGCAAGATGAGATCACATCATTGTTTTGCTGGCTCTAGGTTTTTATTCATAAGCTAAACTAACAAGCTAAAGCTCTTGATTCTTGTTTAGTTGCTCCCACTCCATCCAAATTCATTATTCACCGTTACATCGCATTTTCTCACGGCACGTGTCTCAACGTGTAATTCTTTTTCACAACTTTCCACCCCAACGCACTATTCATTCGCGCAAAGCATAAAGAAAGAGCATAGCCTAAAAAAGCCCAAACTAACCGACCTTTAGTTGGCCCATCTCAGCCCATGCAAAAGTCTAATATCAATAGTTATATACTTTTCACACTTATTAGGCCAACCAAATGAGAAATGTGGCCCACCAAAGCCAAGTAAGGAATGTGGCTAGCCAAATTCCTAAAAGTTCAACCTAGCCGAGCTTTAGCCGGCCCAGATCAGCCCATGCAAAAGTCTAATATCAATAGTTATCTACGTTTCACACTTATACCAACCAACTGAGAATTGCGGCCAACCAAATAAGGAATGTAGCTAGCAAATTTCTGAATTTGGAACCAGGATTGATTACATTTTTACCCTCGAATCTAAAACTCGTGTTTACACCATGGTCTCCTTCCCTATAAATCAACCCACCCCAGCATGCCTCTCTCTTCTAAACCTAACCGCGCTGTCACCCCCACCCAAATCGCGGTGCTGCCACACTATTTGTGCTCCCTTTTGCTACTGGACGCACCATTTCATCGTGTACCTTGAGACGACGCGTTGTTACCTCACCATTTGTCTGCAAGCTCGTCGTTTCTCTCCGCAACTCTCATGTTGCCACATCTTGCGCCAAGTATGTCACCTTTGGCGTGACGAGAGAGGGAGGCATTTGGTGAATAGTTCAACTGCATTTGCATTGATTCAATCTCACTAGTGCAAGTTCTTTTACAACGACTACGGTAAGGGATTTTTTTATCATTTTTATTCTCTTTACGCTTGTAAGGGATGGATACTAGGGTTAGATTTGAGTCAGGAGCTAGCCGATGGAGTCAGTGATGTCAACTCCATTGCTAACATTGATTTTCTATTGAATTTGTAAAAAGAAACCATTTGTGTCAGCTGATACCGATGACGACATCTAGCTCCGCCCCTGTTGGAATAGGTGGGGTATATGAATCGGGGATGATAGGGATTGAGAGTTTGGGAGTTTGAAAGTCAAGTTGGCTTACTAGATAGGGAGGCAAGGGGTTACTTGCCGGTGAGCCTGTTCGGTTGGCTGGTGGCCGATGGCCGGGTCTTGGTTTGTTCCGAGAGAAGAGTCTGCTTGGCTGGTTGCGGCCGGTTGCCGGTGGCCGATTCGTTACGAGAGAAAATCTACCGCCGGGCCGGTGGCTGATAAGCCGAGCGAACAGGGTAAAAACGAAAGGGAGGCATCAGAGTTGCTGCCACGCCTGCCACATCACCGAAGGCCATGCTGATGACAACAATGTGACGAGGCTCAGGCTCCTCTGCAGTAGTGAGTAGTAGTTTTGGATCACTGACAGGTGGACTCAGACCCATGTGTTAGTGATCTAACTACACTCTGTAGTACTACAGAGGAGTTGCTTCCCAACTATGATGGCTTGCAATATGATAGGATGGAACCAGTTCCTCTACTATTGGGCCTTTGCCTTTGTGCCGCTGCCATGTGGACCCAATAGCGGTGGAGCCCACTCAGCAGTGACCCAACGACAGAGAGCCCAACTGTAGGAGATCTCGCTCAGATAGGATGGGTGAGGGTGAGGAAGATTGCTGGTAGAGAAAGAAGATGGATATGCATGCGCTTGACAAATAGTGTCAGCAGGCCTGGCATAGTGAAGCCCCTTTTTGTAACTAAAAGAGATGGGGATTGGCAAGCATTCCATAAACATGGAGAGAAGTTTTGCTAACCTACATCTATTCCTTTTTATTTGTTTCTTTGTTATGCATGTGATTTTTTATCCTCTATTAACAATTAATTATCATTTGTGTAACCCCATCTTTCATGGAAATGGGCAGAGGCGCTGCCACACACCGAACCACCAGTCACCGTGGGAAGTCTCTGTTGATCCTGTGTACAACACACAAGTGGCAAACCTTGTTGCACCGGCACCGCCATACCCTTAGTGCAAAGCCAAAATGAGTGCCCAAGACTTCCAGAGTCAGCTTGGGAGCACCACCACCAGTGTCACCGGTTCAATATCAAGGACCGGCAATAAATCCTCAGGTGCGATCGATGACAAGAAAGCTGAGTTTCCTCTGCAGCAAGCACACCAACATGGTATGTGTCTACACTTGCTCACAAATGTCTGATGCACTTAATTTTGGTTATTGTCCGGTTCACATTTTTAACACTTTTTTTTTTTGCTTTTACATCTTCTATCTACTACCATATTGTCGGCATTGGCTGATGAATACTCTCTTGTGTTATATATATGGATGTGCACGGACAGGAGTTGAGAGGACCTGCCAAGCCAGCACTCATCTAGGAAAGCGCGAACGAGATGCCCAGCCTATTGAGCAAAGGCTTAGCAAGCTGGTCGCCATAGCAGCAGCCCGATCAACTTCCCAGGCCGCAAGATCAGCAGCTGGAGCAAGGCCTGGCAGCAGCCAAGTGTTAGGACGAACCGGCGGTGGGATAAATGAAACCCAGCGTCCTTCGAGACAAGCTCGAGGTATAGTGCATACTACTACACTGATCTATCTGTCGTTTCATGCCTACTGCAAATCCATACATGCATATCTATATGCCGATTGATGTCTTAATACCATTGCCAAACTAACTTTGTGACAGATTTTGTCTACCGGGAGCGTGTTCGCCCCAAGATTCTGGACGGAAATGAAACTTCGCATCAGTGGATTTTTGGAGGTAAGCGTATCGATCGGTTTTGGTTCATAGCCATATTACATACATGTTCTAGCTTGCTTATGTTTGTGTCCTCATGTGCTTCTTCACTCCTGCAGCTGTCGCTGAGCTGCTGGACAATGCAGTAGATGAGGTGAAAATTTTCTTGTCCATCGCTTAGCCTGTCTTGATGGAGCCCAGAGCAGCTACATTCTTGACAAGTTCATCCTGATCGTGTGCCATACACATGTTTTGGTTCTTGCTGAATTCCCTCTTCTTGAAACACAGGTACCACATGGCGCTACCAAAGTGTTGATCGACAGTGTCGTCAATCCACACAACGGGTCTTCCTCATTGCTCGTGCAAGGTTCTGATCCTAGCTGCGATTCCAATCCACGTTTTTGTTATGAAAATAATGTGTTTAAAGGTTCACTGAATTCATTTGCATGTATTTGTTGTGCATGAAGACGACGGTGGAGGCATGAATCCAATTTCCTTGTGGAAGTGTATGACCTCTGAATGTCCAAATAGGAAGCCACCCGATTCAATCGGGCAGAGTATGTTATCCACACTAACCTTCTCATGCTTGACATGTTTAGTGCTACAGCTAACGTCTTCTGAAATTTCTGATCAGATGGGACAGGATTCAAGGCCGCCCTGAGCTGCCTTGGCACGGGTGCTATCGTTTTCACACGTCACGTGCATACCAGGTCCGAGTTTCGCTAGATCCTACTGAGTTTTGAAGAATCACATGAAATAGATCAGTTTGTACAGGAATAGGGAGGAATTCCTGAGCTAGGGGACTTGATTACTTTTACACCGTTTGCTGCAATTTTGTGATGTGGTCTTTATTGTGTTTTGTATCTCTTTTTCATCTAATTAACACATTATTCTCTTGTTTGGTTCCAGTACGCCTACTCAATCCATCGGGCTCCGTTTTCTTCCCGGAGAGGAAACAGATCAAACACACATCTTAATACCTATGGTATGTCTGTGACAATGCTCATTTGGCAGTCGGCACTGACCACATGATGTCGATTACTAAATATTCTTTTGGGGCCATTGACAATGAACAGAAATGCTAACAGATCTCATAACACTTCTTGCTTTAGGTGAATTACAAATATGACCCGGTGACAGCTGAAGTCACAAAATATGAACGCGAACCAGGGCAGTTCCGTAGCAATATGTCAATGTTGCTGAGATTGTCACCCTACCATTCAGAAGAAGAGCTGCTACAAAATGTGTGTTTGAGATTGTGCTTGTTCAGTCTCATGATGGAGCCTTAACTACGTTACTGAATTTGTATTTGAAACCATATTGTGTTACTGACATCCTGCAAAGATGGAACTTGAAAAGACTGCACTGAAATGTTTGTTGATGTGTTTGCTGCTAAACAGTTTGACGACATCGGCCCACATGGAACAAAAGTCATTGTGTTCAACCTGTCACGCAACACTAAAGGCGACTTGGACATTGACTTCAACACTGACACAAAGGTAACAACTACATACCGATAAAAGAGTGCAGGATAGTTTTTTATATTGTTATTATCATAATAAATCTAGCTTTACTTTTTTCACGGTATTTAACGTTAACCTACTTATATCTAAAAAGGACTCTACTACTACTGCCAAATCTACTGTTATCATGGAGGTCATACCATGAATTACATTTTTTTCTTCCTTTTTACTTGTTTATAAACTCTTGTACAAATTTCTCTTATTGCACAGTTCATCACTTCCTTCTGCTTTCTTATTTCAGGATATCAGAATTAGTGCCACGACAACGAATGCAGAAAACCGAGCTGTAGGGGATCAGAGACATTTGGTATACAAATACAGAACATCTCTCAGGGCAAGTGTTACACACACACTCATTTTCTACCAAAACTTCTTTTTTACAGAAATCCATTTGTGCAAATCATTTATTTATGTGTTCCAAATTGCCACTTTCTGCAGGCCTATGTTTCCATCTTGTATATGGGACTACCTAAGCACTTTAGAGTAATCCTTCGGGGAGAAGAGGTTAAGCGCCGTAACCTTGTGACTGAGCTCAAGCATAGTCAGTACATCAGATACAGGCGTAGCGGGACAGAAAGGGAAGATGAAGTGGTATGTCAAATTTTCTTCAAATTGAATTTCTCAATAGCTTACCATGTTTATCGCCTTAAAAGGAGATATGCATATGCAAGTTTTCCGGGTGAAGATTGAAGATATTACGTTCATTCTATCTGCCACTCAAATGGAAAATTTTCAAATAATAAGTTTGATGATGGATAATTATGGTTTCAGCTTCAATGTTTTTAATGTGGGAAGCACCCCTAAGTGCGGTGGTAGAGTCAGTGGGAGACACACTCGTGTGCGCTAGTGTTGTGCCTTATATGTGTGCATGTGTGTCCCCCATGCTAACGAAAGAGAAGTTATAGTGTGATACTGTGAACCATACTCATTATCCTCCATTTAACATTGATGCTTAGACTTTATAGCAACTCTGTATTCACCCCCGTCCATTTTCAATTCAGGTGCTGGGATTCTTAGATGATGCGCCAGATATTGACACGGATCGATTCTGTTTCTACTATAAACAGCGCCTCATCTTGGTGAGCTTCAGATCTTCTTTTGCTTTTGAAAGCAAAACCGTCAGAAAATCTATACAAGTTGCTCTCTGGTATAGATCCTAATGTTGATACTGATTCAATTCCAAAACATTCCAGCCCTTCGTGCCTGCCTATGGATTCTCAGACAGAAACCGGAGCATCGTGGGAGTTCTGCAGCCCAATCACCTGACGCCAGCGAGGAACAAGCAGGATTTTCAATGGTCGTCAGAGCTTGAGGCCCTGCAAAAGATCTTGAAGGAAATGGGAATCAAATTCTGGTAACTACTTGTTAGCGCCTCATTCTGAATGCTAGCATACATCCATATATCATGATATAACAATTGGAATGTTTCATTTGTTGTCAGGAAACAACTGAAAAGAAAGGAGCTTAAAGATGCAGCATCCCAGCTAAGTTTGGCGCCTCCTGGTTCTCACATTGAGGAAAATTTGACAGCGAGCAACACCACTGGGATGCTATCTCAATCTCAGATGACTCCATCTGCACCAGCTCATCTTGCGGTGCCAATTCTTGAGTCAAGCTATGACAGCATACCCTCAAATATGGTTCCAAGAGCTCCTGACCCATGTCTTCTGTTATTCCCTATCACACCAACTGGAGATGGACAGAAGAGAGTGATGGACATGGCAGATGCTTGGGACCAAGGCAATAACTCCAATGACATTCCTGCTTGTCATCCTACAACACTGTCATTAGGGTGGAACAATGGCGGTGCGTCCTCGCATGGCATCCAGAGAGCTACCACTCCTCATCTTCCAACATCTGCCATGTCATCGATGGCTGGAGATGGGCGCCACCCAACAATGGCAGCCGTAGCGAGCACAAACTATGGCATGAACATCAACGGAATATCAGCGCCCACTACCTCTTTGTTAGCTTACCTTGCGTCGTTGTTTTCCCAGCCGAACAACAGCGGTATGGGGCCAAACGGCTTCATGAGATCTCAAACTCCTCACTCATTTTATATGCCAGCAACTCCTGGACTCAGACGCCGGTCAACACCGGCAAACTCAGTGACTGGTACTGCTCCGCCTCTCCCTGTGATGCGGACCGCCACGGTGAACAGCATACTCAGCCTGCCGCCCCCATATTCAGTCCCAGCTGGTGCTATGGTTGCTCTAAAAGATCTCCAAATCAAGAGGGTGCGCGATGGGACTTATGATACTGCTATTCCTCTAGCTGCTGGCATGCCAGCTGCCGCAGCAGGAGCCGCAGCTACTTATGCAACTTCCATTCCTGCGCCGGCCATGACGGACAGAGATGGCAGAGTATCTGCATTCGACCCGTGGCGTCCTCGTGGCTTTAACCCAGTCGACGGCCCGTCAAGCTCTTCAAGACAGGTTTGTTTTACAAACTGCATATGTCAACATTCATAAATGGACTTTGATCCAACGAACCTATCTTGCTCTTCTGGTCCAGTCTTTTCCATTTCTCCTGATAATAATAAATTAATGATTTTGTAAATTTTGCACTTCAAATATGTTGTGCTAACTGCACTCTTCCATTCACTGAAAACTGAACAGCCGCAGGAATTGCGGGGTGGCAGCAATCAATATAGAGCATCTGCATTCTACCCATGGTGTCCTCCTGGTTCGTCAAGCTCAAGACAGGTTTGTTTTAGAAACTTCATTGGTCAACATTCAAGAATGAGCATTTGATCTGATGAGCTCGTCCAGCTCTTCTAATTGAATCTTCTCCATTTCTCCTGATAATAATTTTACAAATTTGCACTTCAAAGTTCAAACATGTGCTAACTGCAATCCGATTATTGAAAACCGAACAGGCACAGGAGTTGCAGGGTGGCAGCAATCAAGGGGGGCAAGGTGCCAAGCCACTGCTGGATCTGTTCAAGCCTTAGGTTTCAGTCAATATAGACAGGGAATAGGGTCCATTTGTTGGTGCCAGCTGCTGCAACTTCATGATGCTAGTTTCAGATAGGATCACTAGCAATTGCTAGGAATCGAACGGATACCATTTTTTTAGCGTTGTACCATTCTGCTACTTCCATGTACTGTTACTGCTTTGCTACAGACAATATGTTTCTGCATCAGTGCGAAGTAACATCCATTTGGTTTTATCAATCTGGCATTTCGGGGTATGTTTGCTCCCCAGCAAATTCGGTTACAGTTTCAACAAAATGGAATATGGCGCTACCTTTTATACGGTTTAAAGAAATTTTGGTTGCCTTCGGCAGCAATTTCAATTTTCCCTTACCGTGGTAGGAGCAGAAAGACAAATGAGCAGCCGGCGCCAATACCCCTCCTCCTCCTCCCAGGACTGATTGATGAGGATGTTCTGGTCCTCAAGTGTCTCCGAAGAGATTGCCGTCCAAGCGGTCCAGCCCACGAATCCCCTCCAAATCTGGAAGAAGTTGGAAGATTTGGGTGGAGAGGAAGTGTAGAGGGGAAAGGAGAGGTGGGAGGGGGATCCTCACCATCACCGGGGCTGATGCAGCGGAAGCAGCAGGTCGCTCACCTGCGGCGAGCCATCAACGGTGATCGATGCACGATGCGGCCGTCGCGTGCGACCACGCGAACAGACGGTAATCAAGTCAGCTTAAGATAGGGACTGAGAGGGAATGCGTTTGCTGATGCCTGCTTTCTTGTCAGCCGCTGTGACTTTGTGATGCTAATTTCAGATAGGTAAAAATCGGCTGCTGATGTTGGGCGGCTAAGCCTGTTTTCAGTGATCAGTATGAGCAGTCCGAGGCCTCTAGTTTTTTTCCCCGTCTTGTAAAAACATGCTCAACGTAGATATTGAAATGAAAAAAAAACTTGATAGTGAATAAGTTTCCTGATTCCACACTGAGATCCACGAAAATAGAGTGGCAGACCTCCAGTATGTACATCTACCTTCCAAGGGGTAGCGCCCTAAAGTTTGCTTCTCTGGCAAAGAGGCAAAAAACAAAATTCACACCCTTGCTCAGTAAAGCAGGTCCTGCTTGTACAAAAGCTCCCAAGTAACCAATAGACAAATACACATAGGCTCTAGTGCCCTTTAGGGTTTAGTTCATGACCCAGGTAATTATTTTTGTAGTTATTAAAACAATTTCCAGTAGCTCTATAAAGCATTGATCTCTTACATGTCGAGCGGCTGACGAGGAGCAAAAAGCAAGAATGTACCAAGTTTACATCAGTAACGAAGATGAAGGTGGTACAAAATGAAAACTTAGCTTACAGTCACAACGGCTTCATCCAACGCAACAACTCCAGGAAGCTCCTTTCCTTCCAACAATTCCAAACTGGCACCACCTCCCGTTGAAATGTGGCTCATAACATCAGCTACTCCCACCTTCTCGACAGCTGCAACAGAGTCTCCACCTCCAATGATGGTTGTGACACCCTTGCCGCTAAGCTCGGCCAACTTCTTCGCGACAGCCTATGAAAGAGATATCAGTGTTAAGTTTATTTCATTGTATCCATCCCCAGTTAGATGATAATAGTAAAGCTGCATCAGCACATTTAAGCAGGGCTTTACCTCAGTTCCTACAGCAAACTTGTCGAATTCAAAAACACCCATGGGCCCGTTCCAGATGGCTGTCTGGGTTGTATCCAGGGCTGCATTGAACGAAGCAACAGAATCTGGACCGATGTCCAGCCCCATCCAACCATCAGGAATCGCAGATGCTGGAACAATCTATAGAAAAAAATATTATGGTCAAGCTTCTCCCTATGCAGAATTGAGAGATGCTTCAGCATCAATACAAAAGCTGTGGTGAGATAGGAATGGACAAGGTGCAACAAACCTGGCTGTTTGCATCAGGTGCAAACTTATCAGCAATGACGACATCAGTTGGCAACATAAGGGAGACACCCTTTTCCTTTGCCTTTGCAAGGAGAGATGCCGCGAGCTCAAGTTTGTCTTCCTCAACCAATGAAGCACCAACAGAAAGCCCTTGTGCCTTGTAAAATGTAAAGATCATACCACCACCCAAAAGTAGGATGTCACACTTTTCTAATAGGGACTCAATAACCCCGATCTTGGATGACACCTTTGAGCCACCCACGATGGCAGCAAATGGACGTTTAGGGCTCGAAACAGCTCCAACAAGGTAGTCAAGCTCCTGTGAATACATTTTGTAAAGGTTCAGATTGAGCTTGAGGAGGAGAAAAAACATTCTAAAATTCATACTTTAGATAACATTTTTCTTCTAATACCGCCTTTTATTTGAGTTCAAGAATGGAATATAAACATAGAAACGAAAGTTGACCTTCTGCAAAAGGAACCCTGCAACAGCAGGCTTCAAGAACTTGGTAACTCCCTCAGTTGATGCATGTGCCCTGTGGGCTGTTCCAAATGCATCATTAACATAAAGATCTGCTAGGGAGGCAAGCTTCTGTGCAAACTCTGGGTCATTCTTCTCCTCTTCCTTGTAAAATCTTACATTCTCAAGGAGCGCAACACTACCGTTGGGCAAGGAAGACACCAATTTCTCAACCTCAGGGCCAATAACATCGTCAGCTTTTTGCACCTATTTGTGAGTACAGACATGGTTTAATCAGTACAATCAATTAGCAAATACTACATCCGAGTCAGTTTGAAGTACCAATGATGTAGAAGAAATGAATACCTGAATGCCAAGAAGCTCAGACAGCCGTGGCACGATGGGAGCTAAGCTAAACTTGGGAGTAACACCCTTGGGGCGACCCTGCACATCCAAAAGAAAAGGGGGATGTGATCAAAATTGGATGATTAAGCGATATAAGCAGCTATCTCTGAACTTTTTTTTATTATATTAAGGAAACGAGTTCCGGCCTCGATGGTAAACAGGACCATCTACAGCCAAGTTACAAACCGGGCAGCACTTAAACTGCAAGAGTAAACACTCTCCCCGACACTAAGGACCACAACAAAGGCCCAGACCACACAACAGTATTACGCCGTACAAGGACGCAAGATAACCACGGGAACGTACAAGTATCTCAAACATCAAAGACTAGTCCTCAATGCGCTTAAGAGTATTCCAACCAGACCCATGAAAGAATGCCAGGGCGACGGACTCCAACATAAGACAACCAGCCTTCAAAATGTTTCTCCCCTCTTCTTTAGAGAAGACAGACCAACTTCTGATCCAGAAAACTCCCCTAAAGATCTCTGAACTAATATCTTAATCCAGCAATCTTTCAGAGAAACTCAGTGAACATAAAAGGCAAATTTGCAACAGCCAGTGTGCATAAACAATTCACATAATATAAACCAACACTATCATTCTACAAGTCCTTGGGTCCTACATTGTGTGTGTACCCGGAGAACAGCAAACAGATACCAAATTTCTAGGATAAAAGTTACTAACAGGCGCTGAATTAAAATATCTTGTTTCTAAAACATCTCCTTCACCTTTGTAGCAATGACCAATTGGTGCCCAGAAATGGTACAGTATAACGAAGCAAAATCAGGACTACATTGTTTGTGCGTGCCAAGAGCATGGCTTCACCATATCAAATGCGAGGCGAGAGGACTGGAGACTCACCAAGTGGCTGGAGAGGATGACCTTGGCGCCCTTGCTGATGAGGTACTGGATGGTGGGGACGGCGGCGCGGATGCGGGTGTCGTCGGTGATGTTCTGGTTCTCGTCGAGCGGCACGTTGAGGTCGGCGCGCACGAAGACGCGCTTCCCCTCGAGGTCGGCCTCCGTGAGGTCCCCGACGCTCTTCTTGGCCATGGTGGCCACGGCGCGGGTCCCGCGCGCGGACGCCTCCTGCCGGCACCGCGACGCGACGTGGACCGCAAGCCGCGCGTCCCCCGCCGCGAACGCCACCGACCGCGCCGGCTGGCACCCCGCCGCGAGCCCTCCCCTGCGCAGCGGGGTGGCGGCGGCGGCGGCGGCCCTGGTGGCCGCGCGGGCCGCGAGGGAGAGCGAGGTCGGGGGAGCGGCCGCGGACGCCATCTGGAACCTGGAAGAGGGCGGCGGCGGCGGGTGGGACGGAGCGGAGAGACGGAGTGACGCGGGTGGGCGGGAGGAGGGGGGCTTTGGGGGGTCGTAAAGAAAGAGGCTTTGTGGACGAGAGGACGGGGAGAGGATTTGCTTATCGCTGGCGAGAGGTCGGGGGGTCGGGGCGACGGTTCCGGTGGTTGTGCGTGGGGGCGGAGACGGCGGTGAACGATCACGGCGATGGCGATGGCGACGTCTGGGGGCTCCGTGGCTTCGACTTCCTTTGTACTTGTGTGTGATCAGGGATCGCCGTCGCCTCCCAGTCCCAGGCTTCAGAAAGTTCAGATCAGTGGTGGTGCCCGTTCTCAGATCAGCTGGGGCAGAACGCAGATCGCTCCAAAACTCACCTGCCAGATCAGTGGTGTATTTCTCCTGAGCATATTCTGCCAAGGACAGGAACTGCCAGATCTCAGTTCATTGTAATCTTTTCTCACTGTCGATTCTCTGTTCTGGTAGGGAACCGGAATTCACCGCGGGCGTTGCAAGCTTGGCAAACGGAACTGCCAAGGTCAACGTCCTCCGGTAACATCACACATTGACACGGCACCACACAGAACTGTCCATTCTGTAACACAAGCTTAACCTCAAACAAAAAAAAAACGTGGACACTATAGTACATCACTTGACACTTCGGCAGTCGACACGGCGCAGGTGTCGTCGGTTCGTTTCAGCAGATGAAGGGCAGCTTGGCGTGCTCGTCGCTGCAGTAGAGCCCGGGCTGCTGCGTGTACCCCTGCTTGGCCAGCAGCTCCCGCGCCCTCACCACCAGCTCCCGGTTCGTCACCGCCGCCCCGCGCTTCCCCTCGGCGAGGACGGCCTGGATCGCGTTGCTCAGCGCTCCGTACGACACGCCGTCGGGCGTCGTCGCGTCCGCCGAGGTCTCGTCCGTCTGGCACCCGCTGATCAGGATGCCGTTCCGGGGCAGCCTGCCCACCGCCGCTGCCGCCGCCGCCGCAACAACAGAAGCAGCAGCAGGAGGAGGAGGCCCGGCGTGCACCTCGGCGACGCTGTGCACGTCCTGCTCCAGGGCCTCCCTGAGAGCGTGCGACTCGCCATCCAGCTCGCCGTCGTGCCGAAGCTTGGCGACCATGACCTTCACGAACCTCTTGACCTTGGGGCTGGCGTCGTGGCCGAAGTGGTGGAACAGCGTGGTCCGGATCGACCCCACGCCGACGTCGTGCCTCCCGGTCTTGTCCCTGAGCATCTCGATGAACGTATGCAGCGGCAGGGACCGGCTGGTCGTGGCGGTGGTGACGCCGGCGTTTGCCGGCGGCTCTGCCTCAGTCTTCGCGTCCTGCTCCTCGCTGCCGTTTTGGGTGCTCTGCTTGTGTCCATGGCAGGGGAGGTTGATGCCCAGAAATTTGAGCGCGCCATGGATGATCCGCAGGAGGGAGGTGCAGGTGCAACTGCAGGCCCCCGCACCGGAGGCGGGAGGGGGCTTCATGTCTCGGTCACGAAGCAGCCGGGCTTTGCTCTGCTTGGTGCTGTTCCCGATCTGCTCCTTGGTCTTGTCGATCAGGCCGCCGCTGTGGCACGAGTCCGATACCATGGTGAAGAGGCAGCCGTCGGGGACTTTCGCCACAAGCTCCGTGAAGTCTTGGTCTGCAGCGTGTGCACGGAAATTAGGACGATCACGGCGAGTGAGCTCAATTATCAGCTGACATGCAGTAAATGGCCGAAGCAGATTACTGCAAGAAGAATAAAATCAGCTCAATTATCAGCTGGTTGTTGAACGCTCTTGCTTGGTTCGACCTTTTTGTTTCGGCTTCTAATTCTGGAGCAAGACGCTGACACAACACAAAAGCCTTTTACAGGGCACCCGAATGGCGAATCTCATCGTGCCCTTCTGATTTCTGCCATTTTCTGGCATCTAATTATGAATAACAACTTTCTTCTGCCTCCACGCGCTTATCCCTTCAGGCAAAATAAATCTTCTTCTGTCGCTGAAGGTCGGGAGCCGCGTGCGTGGCCGCATGGGGGCCCGCGCTGGGTACTTTTTTCTTTCTTTCTTTTATGTTTCTTTCTGTTATTATTCTTTTCTATTTCTTTCTGCGTTTTATTTTCCCTTTTTATTTATAAATGCTTTTTCTGTTTTTCTTTTTCTTTTTCTATTTTTTCTTCTTGTTTTTCTTTTTATTTATATTTCCTTTCTAACATTATTTTTCCTTTTTCTTTCTTTCTTTTTTATTCTTCTTTATTATTCTATTTCTTATTTAACCTTTATTTCTCTTTTCTTTTTATTTATTCATTTTTTACTTTCTACTTCATTTTTTCATTTTTCATATTTTTCATTTTTAATATTTTCCCTCTATTAATATTTTTATTGTTCGAGATGAGATGTAAATTTGTTCTCGCTAGAATAATAAGTTGTTCTAGCTACAAGTATCTTGTTCGGGCTATAATAACAACTTGTTCCGACCATTGTTCTGATTTGTTATAACAATACATCTGTTTTTGTTCGAGATGACATAGTTTTGTTCTAACAGTTGTTCTCATTTGTTCTGACACTTTTTTTTCGAGATGACATACAAACTTGTTCTATCTATAATAATAACATGTGTCCGACACTTGTTCTGATTTATTCTGACACCACATTTGTTCTTCGGGATGACATCTAAACTTGTTCTGACAGTTGTTCTCATTTGTTCTGTCACTTCATTCATTTTGTTCTAGCGATAACAAAATATACGACCGTACGAATAAAATAAAGTTTGTCAAAATATAGTCAAGTGAGATCTTGTTTCAAAGTTTTTATTGTCAGAAATCCAATGGTGCGATCGGAATTTAATTTCATGTTTGGTTTGTGATTATAGATTTTTTTTAGTTTCAATCAATGTTGCATGTGGTTGATGACATCAATTTTGTTTTCCTTTAAAAGTATTAATGAAAGGAAAAATATTAAAAAGGAAGAATATAAAAAATGGAAACAAAAACAAAAAATATAGTAGGAAGTAAAAAATGAATAAAGAAAAAGAAAAGAGAAATAAAAGTGAAATAGGAAATAGAATAAAAAAGAAGAATACAAATTAAAAAATAAAAATGAAACAGCAAAAATAATATTAGAAAGGAAATATAAATAAAAAGAAAAACAAGAAGAAAAAATAAAAATAGAAAAATAGAAAAAACTTTTATGAATAAAAAGAAGAAAAAGGAAAAAGAAACATAAAAGAATGATAAAAAGAAAGAAAAAAACAAAAAAAGCAACCCCCACCCCTAGCTGCGGCTCCCACGCGGCCCCCACGCATGTCGCGGCCCTTCAGCGACAGTGAGAAAATTTGTCACTAAAGCAATATATAACATTCGCCGAAACTCCAACCTCCTGAGGCATCTTTCCTTCAGCGACACAGAGAGAATTTGTCGCTGAAGCGACATATAACAACACCCTCCAGCTACTGTCATTATACTTCTAATCACCATTTTCTTTTTTTTTCTTTTGAAACTTACTCTAAAAAGACATTTCTACCGGTCCGTTCGTTTGAGTGGTAGCCAGTTGTTGGTGCTGACTATTGGTTGTTGGTTTGTTTGTTCGGAGAGAAAAATATTGTTTTCAGATGACTAATAAGCCCCACGAACAAGGCCATCTGGAATTTTGCAATTTGCAATATGCCTTCTTCGTTAATCATTACTCATCATTCAAATACTTTTTCAGATAATTGATATACATCCAGCCTCTAGAACACTAAGGGCGTGTTTGTTACGGTGGCTGTGTTCAGCCCGGCCCAGCGACCAAGCCATGGCCAGCTAGAGCCCGGTAGCCACAGGCCACCCCACCTTGTTTGGCGCACTGGCCCAACCTAGCCTGGGCACCCCCGGATCATGTTTGTGGTGCACTTCAGAGCCGGGCTCTAGTGGAAAAGAGAACCGAAATCAGCCACCTTAGGCCGCGCGGAGCCGAGCCCTCCAGCTACGATGGATTCTCACGTACGAAGGGAGCCGGGCTGAGGGGGTAGATTTGACTCCCACAGGTCATGTCCAGGGAGCGAAAAACGAAGCCAAACACGTGATTGAGCCCCCGGGGGCGCAGCCGAGCCCCAGAGCCACCCCATCAAACACCCCCTAAAAGCTCATCGACATGAAATCCTTCACGATATTTGCTTCCGGCTTCGGTCAACAGTTTCAGTCTCCCCGTTTCAAGAACTGAAGTCTCTATCGTTCGAATCGCGGAACGCACACCTCACAGATTTATCTTTGCGACGAATCTGACCTTTGATGACCTTATCAGACACTTAGCAGAAATTCCATACCCCAAAAAGTAGCGATGTACAAGCAGAGTGGCCCTGAACTCAATCAGAGCCGGCAAACACAGTGCTCAGCAGTCAGTACCAAGAAGCAGGGAAGAACGCACCTTTGATCAGGTTGAGGTCGCAGGGCACGATGCACTCGTCGTACCCAGTGTCGTCGTCCTCCCCGGTCTCGGCGGGCAGCTGCAGGCCGTGGCCGCTGTAGTGGAAGAACAGCGTGTCCCCGGCGCGCGCGCCCGCCACGAGCCGCTCGAGCTCCAGCCGGATGTTGGCCCCCGTGGGCGGCGGCGTGGACGGGTCGGCGTCGGCGAGCACGCGGATGCCGGCCTCGTCGAACCCGAAGCGGTCGACGAGGCACCGCCGCATGCGGGCCACGTCGTTGAGGCAGCCCTTGAGCTCCCCGTCCGTGCCCGGGTAGTTGATGCCCACCAGCACCGCGCGCTTCTGCCCCATCGCCGTGTCACCTGCCAAGGGGACGACGAGGCGACGCCGCCGCCGGCCCGGCCACCCGTGTCTCGGTCAGAGTGCGGCGCGCGCGTCCGGCAGAAGGAGGTGGCGGCGGCTGGAATGGAGTGAAGGTTGGTTGGTACGGCGACGAGTTGCCTAATTGGAGTTCTTGCCTTGCACCTTGGTGCTGGGCTGGTGCCTGGTGGAGCTTCTGAGTGCTGTCGCGCGAGGTGCTCGTAGTCATTGGCCCCCTCCAACCCCCGCCATTTTTGTATTAGCTGGTGACGCGGGTCGGCGTCGGCTAAAGTGGCCGTGCCTTGGGTTTGGTTGATCCAAAATCCATTGCCGTCCTTTCTTAATCCTTATGTCGCTAAAATTGGAGTATAATTTGTGATGAAATTCGAAGTGAATTCCCTGTTGGGTGGAATGGTTCGAATGGACTCGTATTTCCATCAAGGCATCAACAATTACATTAGCATGGACACCTTGATCGGGTGAATGGGTGATCAATCATATGAGTAGACTGGACGCATCTACTTGGTGAACCACCATGTTTTTTTTTTGTGTAGGAAGTGAACCATCATGATACGACAGTTTCATAGTGGTAGTCTTATGTCATCGTGCGCACTAGCAATGGAAATGGAATTCTGTAGGTTATCTAAAGTGAACAACTTTTATCATTTTTTGACTAGATAAAGCTTGAAATAATTGCATGATTAAATACACCCTCAAAGAATGTTCAAGAAGCGTTCGCCGCATTGTACACAGACTGTTGCAGTCCACACTCTACGCAACACAACAACTGCTTCAGCATACGAAAGGCGCATCGGTATGCTCGTCGCTGCAGTAAAGGCCGGGCTGCTGCGCAGTGACCCCCTGCTTGGCCAGCAGCTCCCGCGCCCTGAGCACCAGCTCCCTGTTCGTCACCACCGCGTGCTTCTTGCCGGCGGCGGCGAGGATGGCCTGGATGGCGTTGCTGAGCAAGCCGTAGGACACGCCCTCCGCCGTGGTCGCGTCCCCGGAGGTTTGGTCCGTCTGGCAGCCGCTGATCAGGACGCCGTTCCGTGGCAGGGACACGCTCGCCGCCGTGCCGGCGTAGACCTCCTTCACCTTGACGCTGCTGCGCGCCTTCTCTCCCGAGGCGGGGGCCCCGCTGCGCGTGTCCGCCGCCCGCCCCCCGTCGTCTCTCTCCAGCGGCTCGCCGTCCGGCCGGAGCTCGCGGCCTGCCGCCATGACCTGCACGAACTTCTTGACCTTGGGGCTCGCGTCGTCGCCGAAGTGGCGGAACAGCGTCGTCCGGATCGTGCCCACGCCGACGACGCCGTCCTCCCCGGTGCTCTCCCTGAGCATCTCGATGAACGCGGGGAGGGGCAGCGACCGGCTTTTGATGCTGGCGTGCGCGGTTGCGTCTGCCTTCGTGTCCAGCTCCGTTCCGTTGCTCTGGCTGTGGCTGCTCGGCTGGGACCCACTGCGGAGGAGGTGTATGCTTACTGACTCGAACGCGCCATGGACGATGCCTAGGAGGGAAGCGTAGAAAGGTGGTCGCGTCTCTCGCTGATCCGGGTGCTGGGTTTTGTTCTGCCGAGTGCTGTTCCCAATCTGCTCTTTGGCCTTGTCGATCAGGCCGCCGCTGTGGCATGAGTCTGAGACTATGGTGAAGATGCAGCCGTCAGGGACTTTCGCCACGAGCTCCTTGAAGTCTTGGTCTGCAGTGAGCAATGGATACAAGAAAATTAGTGTCATCTTGAGAAGTGTCAACTGACAAAGTCATCATCATAAACGCAAAATGACACAAGCAGAGATTATGGCACGATAAATTGGTTTGATGTGATTTTCTCTTATGTTGACTTTCCGGTAACTTTGTCACTGTTTCATGCAGACTCTAGTGCCTTCTGCATTTGGAACGTGTGGATCCGGACCCACATGCTGGAGACACAAACACTACAGGAGCAGTATTGCAGGCAAGTCACGGACTCATGGTGATACAAACACTACATAGTAGCATTGAGTCTCCACGCCACCAAAAAAACATTGATTTTGGCACAGCTCAGCTTCACCAGTAGAGCTGTTTTTTAGAAAATAACTTCATGAGCGGGGGAGAGAGCCATGTTTCTACAGCTTCACCGTGTGCTTAACTTTGTGAGAGCGAGTTTTCAGAGAAGCTAGACAGAGAGCTGCCCGTTTAGCTATTGAAATTGTGAAGCTGCTCGTGAAGCCTCTCATGAAGTTGTACCAAACGGGCCCTGAGTCGGTAACATCTACTAGTGAGATGGAGACAGTAGTATCACGTTATGAAGTGGCATATTCTACCATGTTTTACCTGATCAGGCCTTTACGGGATGCGACCACCGTCGCATATAACTAGAAAATTGCAGTAGGAGTACTTCATTAACAAACACTATGACTTTTGCAATGCAATGAGCCAATGAGCAAATATTGCTTCTTTCGTTCTCAATCAGGCGTTTACTGAAATGCGTATTCGAACTTCAGAAACTTTAACCGCTGGCATTCATCAGTCATGTAAGTATCAAATATATTGTCCTGCTAAAAATGACGCGAGTATATTTTGTCATGAAACATGATTTGAAGTAACTGAATTTTACTGGAGATAGAAAAGTCGATCGATAGATCTAAAAGCACACAAAAGTTAACAAACCCAAAACATATTATCAGCTTCGGGGAAAAAAAGTGCCGTTTGATTCCCAACTAGTAGACAACAACTACAACAAATGAAAAGGCAAAAACCAGCGAAGGCAGAGCGGGACCTTTGATGAGGTTGCCGTCGCAGGGCACGATGCACTCGTCGTAGCCGGTGTCGTCGTCCTCCCCGGTCTCGGCGGGGAGCTGCAACCCGTGGCCGCTGTAGTGGAAGAAGAGCGTGTCCCCGGGGCGAGCGTCCCCGACGAGCCGCTCGAGCTCCCGCCGGATGTTGGCCCCCGTGGGCGGCGGCGTGGACGGGTCGGCGTCGGCGAGCACGCGGATGTCCGCGGCGTCGAACCCGAACCGATCGACAAGGCACCGCCGCATCCGGCGCACGTCGTTGAGGCATCCCCTGAGCTCGTCGTCCCTGCCGACGTAGTTGATGCCCACCAGCACCGCGCGCTTCCGCCCCATGGCCGCCTGCCCCATCGTCGTCTCCCTGCGTGCTGCCTGCGCGTCGGCGACGCTGGCTGGGGGGTTCCGCCGCGCGCGTTCTTGGCTGTTATTGTGGTGGACTGGTGGTGGTAGCAGCCGGAATGGGAGTCGATCGGGTCGGTGTTGCGACGACGAGCGGGATCGTTGTCTCGTCCGTTGCCGTTTCGTCGGTGTCGATCTGGCAGCTCGTGCGAGGGTTGGTTGGTGGAGCTCTGAGCGCGAGGTGCAGGTAGGTGCTCGCTGCATTCCCCCGGCATTTTGAATTCGCTGGTGACGCGGTTCAGCGTGAGCTCAGGTGCAAGTTGGGCTATGCATGCTGAGCGCGAGTAGAGTAAAATACACAGAGGCCTAAACACAAGCAAAACATGTCATTATCTGGAGGCCTCCTACGCATCGGCTGTCAGCCAAGATAAAACGCTCATGGCATAAAGTGTTCCACAATTTGCACTCTGGGATGTGTGATTTCTCAGAGACGGGAGATGTGTATAAATTAGTGACCTATCTCCTATGATACTCTCTCCGGCTCAAATCATGTCATTTTGATTTTTTTGACAGACTTTGATATGCATCTAGATAACTATAAAAAAAACAAAAATAACCTATAAATTGGACGGTGGAAGTTCTTGTGATGGATATTGCTGTATCTTTTTGACACCTGGATCGGCCTCTGAATTAGAGTTGACAAATGCAGCTTCATTGTCTGAAAAGATAGCAAAGTTTACTGTTTTCTTGAGAAATTTAAACCAAATGTAACGATAATGAAAGCGTAGCCAGCAGCCCACAAGACACCATAGACAGTATCAATGTACAAAGATTGCAGAACATAACCGATGCTTCAGCATATGAAAGCCACACTGGCGTGCTCATCGCTGCAGTAAAGGCCAGGCTGCTGAGTGTACCCCTGCTTGGACAGCATCTTGCGCGCTTTCAGCACCAGCTCCTTGTTCGTCACCGTCCCGTGCTCCGCGAGGATGGTCTGGATGGCGTTGCTGAGCGCGCCGTAGGAGATGCCCCTCGGTGTGGTCGCGTCAGCAGAGGTCTGGTCGGTCTGGCAACCACTGATCAGGACGCCGTTGCTCGGCACCCTAGCCGTCGTCCCGGCGTACACCTCCTCCTCGCTGTGCACCTCTTGGTTCATGGCTGGCTCGAGCTGGTCTTGCTGTCCTTCCAGCTTGGCTTTCAGGAATTCCTGTGCCAAGGCGCCCATGAAGCCCATGACGCCACCGTGCTGCTGGCCCTGCTGGAGCTTGTTCAGCATGACCTTCATGAATTTCTTGACCTTGGGACTGGCGTCATCTCCAAAGAGATTAAAAAGTGTGAGCCTGATTGAGCCAACATCAATGTCATCCTTCCCGGTCTTCTCCTTGAGCATCTCGATCAATGTCGAGAGAGGTAGCGACCGGTTCTTGACATGAGCATCTGCTGCATCGATGTAGCGTGGCTCCTCGTCACCATCATTCCCGTCATCGCTGTGCCGGTGGCCACGGTGAGGCAAGTGGATTCCTTGAGATTCAAACACGTCCCGAACGGTATCTTTGAGGAATGAACGGAAGCTGGTGCCAGATTCAGACGGCTCTTCTAATTCCCTGCGCTGGGTCTTGTTCTGCTTGGTGCTGTGCCCAATCTGCTCCTTGGTCTTGTCAAGTAGCCCACCACTATGGCACGAATCAGAGACTATCGTGAACAGACAGCCTTGGGGGACTTTTTGCACAAGCTCCGTGAAATCTTGGTCTGCGTTGCATAAAAGAACCTTAGTTACCGCTCTGCCTCAATCAATGGGGCATCCAGAAGACTGTAATCAGGCAAAATTGTTTGTGACAAGTATTTAAATAGATTTTCTTGGTCTATATTGTGGCACATTCTGCAGTTGTCAAATGGTCACTACAACATATAAGTCTGATTTCATTCTTTTTTTATGGTGGATCGGTCACTTAAGAGAACAGTTTCATACTCCGAGGAGTGCATTTTATCGAGCTAGAAATTTACAATGCAGTATTGGTCAATAAACCTTAGCCACATGGGTTTACTACAGAATCTGGGAACCTCATATTTAACAATCAAAATCCTAGTTGTGAGTCTTTGATATTGGCCTAAATAAATATAAGAATAAAAATGTTTTGTCCAAAAAAAAACAGCAAAGATATTTGATGCATCACGCAGGAAACAAGTCATGACTCCGCCACCTGAAAGCTTAACCACTAATCCTAAGAAGGGCGTTGAACCAAATAAAAAGTTACCACAGGAGTATGAACTTGTCAAGTCACAAAAGTAAGAGTCTGACCATTAATAGTAATCTCCTAAAATCACACCTACCAATTCGATTTCGATCCCCATTTCTCGATTGTTCCTACCCACGATGGCAGCAGGGAGACAAAGACACGCAAGTAGAATTTCACCTGTGATGAGGTTCATGTCGCAGGGCACGATGCACTCGTCGTACCCGGTGTCGTCGTCCTGGCCGGTCTCGGCGGGCAGCCGCGTGCCGTGCCCGCTGTAGTGGAAGAAGAGCAGGTCCCCGGGGCGCGCGTCCCCGACGAGGCGCGCGAGCTCCCGCCGGATGTTGGCCCCCGTGGGCTGCGGCCCCCCGGAGCCGTCGTCGACGAGGACGCGGATGCCGGACTCGTCGAAGCCGAAGCGGTCGACGAGGCAGCGGCGCATGCGGGCGACGTCGTTGTGGCAGCCCTTGAGCTCCGCCTTGGTGCCCGGGTAGTTAATCCCCACCAGCACCGCGCGCTTCTCCCCCATCGCTGCCCCTTCCTCCGGATCGGATCCGGAGGCGCGCCGATCGGCCGCCGGCGACGGTGAGGCAAGGCGACGCGGCGGCGCGGTGAGTTGATGCGACGCGCGCCGGGGCGTTCGAGGAACTAGGAAGGCTGGTGGGGCGCCGAGCTGTCTATTGGCCGTGCCTATCTGGCAGGTCGTGCTGGGTTGGTGGGAAATTGGGAAGGGTTGTGGTGGTGGTGGTGGTGCCGTGATAGCCCTGCCTGATTGGTGTCGTCGCTGTCCGCCGCGCGGTCGGTTTCCAGCGACTCGCCGGGCTTTGTCTGGTTGTTTCGTTTTGTTTTGTTTTGGCCTTTTGGGCGGCAGCGTCGTCACGCGGTGGGGTTGCGTCTGCGTAGGCCGTGCCGGGGGTGTCGGAGAAGTTGGTCTTCGGAAGCCTCACCTTCGTCCAGCCACGCTGACGACCTTCGGTTAGCGTACGGTTTCCGTCTCGTGGAGAAACCTTCGCTGTACGGGCGCTAACAAAAACGCTAATACTGCTCCTGTTATGTGAGGTTTCTTGTGCAGGGATGGTCCCACATGGCGGCGCCTGCCTTCGGCGCCGAAGGCACGGATGGCCGTGCTTCGGCGGCGAAGATCCGGGTGGACCAGGAACGCGGCGCGCGGTCGGGAACATCGCGCCGGGGGCCGCCCGTGGGGGCGGGAGAGGCACCCGGAGAGGTGCGGCGTATCCAGGGCAGGGTCGCTACTTCGACGACGAAGGTGCGGCGATCCGGAACACGTGGCTGCCGCCGACGTGTAAAGAGGGCTCCGTACGAGGCAGAGACAAGGGGCGCCGCGTGTAAAGGCGTTTCGGCCGTACGAAGACACGCTGGGGGCCAGTACGACGCGGGGACTTACCGTTATACCCTTGTAAAGTGTTTAAAGAAGTTTGTCAGGAACAGAAAAGGTGTAATTGAGGCAAGTGACTATACCCAGGGGTCCCCTATAAATAGTGAGCCCCTTTAATGAAACGGACACACTGTAATGAGAAGAGAGCACCGAAGGCAACAGCTGGTCTTTCGGTCTTCGGTCTGCTGAGTATTACCTTGTTTCCTTTACTGTGTTGTTAAGTTTTAGCGTTTCCTCTCCTAGTGCAAGTAGAAGTAGTAGCCTCGTGGTAGCAAGCGAAGGGAGGGAGAGAACTCAGGGGGCTGTTGTGTCGGCGTCCACCCTTCGGGCCCGATTTCTACCAACAGGGGGCTTACCCCGGAAGACAGATATACGGGCCTGTGTCGCAGCGCTCTATTAGCGGCTCCGGCCGGAGCCGTGTCAAACGGTGAAACTTGCATCGGCTCCGGGCGTGAAGTTGCCGCTGGAGCCCCTCACGGCTTCCACAGAGGAGGTGGAGCCACGAAATTGTGGTTCCATCCGGCTCCGCCTCTTGCTTGACTGTCTTGCCCTCAGGTGGATGCGGACGGTCGGGGGTAGTACCGCGCATCTTCGCAACAAGCTCCAACGGCCACCGGGAGGCCGAAGGGGGAAGGAGTGGAGGAGGCCGTCACGGAGGCAAGGGAGCCGCTGGAGCTCCGCCGTCGCGCCGCTATCGAGATGTTGCCTCCTCATATTTGGGGGAGCTCGCGCGGCGATAGCTCGAGCGGGACGCGGCATGGCGGCAAGAGCTCACGCGGCGGGAGCTCGACTGCTGCTCCTCCACGCCATCGTCGAACTGCCTCCTCCTCCGAGTTGGGGGAGCTCGCGCGATGGGAGTTCGAGCGGGTCGCTGCCCCGCTGGGGTCCGTCGCCGACGTTGGAGCCACCCCGCGGACCGATGAGCACGGGGACCCAAGATCCACACCCAGACGCCCTCCACCACTGACCAAGATCAGGCTGGTGTCGAGGAGGAGAAGAGAAGGGGCCGTGCGACCCCACTACTCGCCGACTGGGGAGGGCCCGGTCGGAGAAGGTCGCTGCTCCTGCTCGACGTGTCGTCGCCGAAGCTCTGTCACAGTGGATGGGCCGACTCGATCCGCGCTGCCATGGTCGATTTGGCCAGCTCGATCTGCCGCAGTCGGTGTAGAGAGGGAGGGGAGTGTCGCGGCCGACGTGGGGAAGGAGGATCGCGCCGCCCGCAGGGAGGAGAGTTCCCGGGCCGGGAGGAGAGGGGGGGAGAGGCCGACGGTTGGTGGAGTTGCCAGGGTGGAGAAAAGAGAAAAGAGGGAGAGAGGGGGGAGGAAGAGAAAACAAGGAGGGTGGTATAGTCATTTTACCTTTTTTCCCTATTTCCAACATCAAGGTGAAGTCGTTTATTTGTCAAACGATTTTGTTGAAAAAGCCGCTCCACCGAAGAAGTCAGAGCCGACGTTGTTTTTTAAGGAGCCGGAGCCCTGCCAAACATCCCACCTCATAATTATGAATAAAAAATATTGCAACATTTTTCAAAATTATCACTCCCTCTATATCATTTTAGTTGACGCCGCAGTTCAACTAGAAAGGAAAATATTTGTCGCTCCAATTCAACGTACATGCTAGCTTCCATTTTACCCCTTCCCAAGGCAATATTTCTTTCATCACCGCGGAGTGCGGACGGATGCTCGGATGAGCGGCAGTTGGACGAAAGAATACAAGAGGGTGAGTTCGTTCAAGGGACAGAACAGTAAATCCATGTCCTCCTTAATTCTCATAAAGTGGTAGGAAACGTCATTTAAAACGATATAGAGGAAGCACAACATTTTTTCTTCAAGATTTTTTCTAACATTGTGAAAAAATTCAATATTTTTGGATCATCTTCTTCAAGGAGCGGGCGGCCGCGGCACACCGGCTCGCCGCGCGGCGGCCATGGCACGCAAGGGCGATGGCGGCCGTGACGCGGCCGGCAAGGTCGCCCCCGAGCGCGATCGGCCTCCGACGGGGCTCCTGGGCGTGCACGGCCATGGGTGCCGGCGGGACTTCGGGGAGGCGCGTGGCAGGCCACCGGGAGGTGAGCAGGGCCAAAGGTGGCAGCAGACAACCGTCGGCGGCACTCGGCAGGGGAGGAGGAAAGCCTGAAGGGCTAGGGTTTAGTGTTGAATCAATGGTTGGTATTAGTTAGTTGTCAAAAAAATGGTTGGTATCAGTTGCGCGGATTTCAAACATTGGAAGTTCATACAGCCTGTGTTTGGTTGGGAGGAGAAAAAATTTTCTCCCTCGGTTTGACCACTGATTAAGGGTATTAAACAAAGTCAATTTTAAAAACTACCTCCACAACCCTATATAAAATCGCGAGACGAATCTAATGAGGTATCTGACCGCATGATTAGAGGATGGCTACTGTAGCATTATTGTAGCAAATCATGGATTAATTATGCTCATTAGATTCGTCGCACAAAGTTGCACTCATCCGTGAAAAGGTTTTGCAAATAGATTTCATTTAATACTTCATGCACGCAAGATTCCTTAAGCGCAGTTTTTTCCCCTCCCCAACCAGAGACGGCCACAACCAGCATCTTACCTTTCGGAAGAATTTTTTATATATATTTTCATTCATTTTGCGAAACTATACGACCGTTTCAAATTTTTGCAGATTTGGCAACCAACCGCCGTGCGTCACGACGGCGGCCGCCGTGTGCCACGGCGGTTTGAAAGGCAACCGCCATGGCCCACGGCAGCAAGGGGGCCGCCAACGGTCCGTTGCGGCGGCCGGGGCCCACGAGCGGCCCTACCGCCACGGGCCACGACGGTAGGGGCCGCGCCCGCCATGGGCCACGGCGGTATGCTCCTACCGCCGTGGGGGCGGCGCAACCACGCCTATATAAGGGGTGACGGCGACCGCCGCCCCTCCCACCCTTGCCGCCCTCCGTTGCGCCCGCCGGCCGCCCCCTCAGTTACGTTCCCTCCTCTTTTTTAGTGATTAATTTAGTTAGTTTAGAAATTAGTTAATTAATTAGATTAGATTTATAAAATTAGTTTTGTTAGTTTAGAAAATCTAGAAAACTAATTTTTTAGTCTAGAAATTAGTTTTTAAGTTAGAAAATATAGAAATTTAGTTTTGTAGTTTAGAAAACTAGTTTTTTATTTAGAAAATCTAAAAGTAGTTTTCTAGTTTAGAAAATCTAGAAAATTAGTTTTTTAGTTTAGAAAATTAGTTTTTTAGTTTAGAAATCTAGAAAAGTAGTTTTCTAGTTTAGAAAATCTAGAAAATTAGTTTTTTAGTCTAGACAATTAGTTTTGTAGTTTAAAAAATCTAGAAAATTAGTATTTTAGTTTAAAAAATCTAGAAAATTAGTTTTTAAGTCTAGATGTTAGTTTTTTAGTTTGAAAATCTAAAAAATTGGTTTTCTTGTTTAGAAAATCTAAATTTTTTTCTAGTTTAGAAAATTAGTTATTTAGTTTAGAAAATTAGTTTTTTTAGAAAACCTAGAAAATTTGTTTTTTAGTGTAGATAATTAGATTTTTAGTTTAGAAAATTAGTTTTCCAATATATAAATCTAGAAAATTAGTTTATATCGTTTAAAATGGTAGAAAATAATTTAATTTGTTTAGAAACTGTAGAAAATTGATGTATCTATTCGAGTTATTATAGAAATTATAGAAATTACTTTTATTTGTTTCGAAAATGTAGAAAATTAAGTTTATCTGTTTTTGAAATTGTACAAAATGAGTTTATGTGTTTTAGAAGACGTATAAATTATCAAAATAACTTTAATTTGTTTAGAAAATGTTGAAAATGAGTTTATTTGTTGTAGAAATTGTTGAAAATACTTTAAATTGTTTAGAAAATATTTTCTTTAAAATAATAATTAGAGATGTCTACTGCTGCTGCCGGAGGGGGGTAGGGTTGTAATGGTGGTGGTGATCCGAAGGGGAAAAACACAAATACAACACCTGATCCGAAGAAAATGAGCACGTTAGAAAGAGGCACACTTCGATATATGCAAAGAAAAACTGCAAATGGCATTGCAAGAGGAGAGGAACCTCCTTGTGATGGTCTTTATGATCCCATAGACATGCATCATTATTTGCAACGAAAAACTGTAGATGCCATTGCAAGAGGAGAGAAACATCCTTATGGTGGTCTTTATGCTCTGGGTGGTCTTTACGGTCCTTCAGCAAACCCGTGTGTTGCTAATCCACCAACTAAAAAGGCTACCAAGAAAGATAAACCTTCGTCGTTAAATCGCAAGGATGGCTAAATACTGGAACTTTGTATGATGTAGTCCTTGACCATGCGGTGTTGTAATATTTGAACTACTATTTCGTTTGCATCATGGTACTGTAATATCATTTTATAAGAACTGGATCCTATTTTGATTGTGTTGTAATAATGGAACTAATATTCGTCAATTTGTCCGTCTTTTGTAATAATGGAACAAAATTTAAAAAACTATTTATGTGTCTTTTTAATTATATATTTAATTTTTGTACGCACCTGTAGCTATGGACCAGACTCAGGCTCAGGTCGAGGCGCAGGCACAGGCTCAAGCCCAGGCGCAAGCTGAGGCTCAAGCTCAGGCTGCTCGTGCTGAGCTTAAGGCGTACGTGACGCCTGAGTTGCTGGATAGGGACACCGACCACTGGCATCGCCCGTTTCTGTCCGCCGTCCTCGCGAGTGAAGCGTCCCCTCATCGAGAGGTGACCAAATGTGACACAAATACCGGTCCCGGGAGGCCGGTAGCACATTTATTACAACGGGTGGAATCGGTCTTTTACATTACGGTTACGGAAAGGGCACGGTAGTGCCAACGCTACCATGAACAACACAAACGCTAACGACCACACTACGATAGCAAGGGCTTCCATAGCCTCCTTAGAGTACCACACCATGGAAGCTTTAGGTAGGGCCCCGGTACACGAGCACGGTTGGGTGTAGGGCAATGACCTACTCAACGTCCTCGGAATGTAATCGGGATCCTCTTCGAAAAAAAAATAGTTAGTAAAACAAGGGTGAGCACATACGTACTCGAAGCAAATCCAACCCCACCCGCGGAGGGGCTTATAAGCGAGAATCATGCATAAGGTATAACAAGGATCGAGTTAAGGTTCATTTAGCAAACTTACACATGCGGGGGTTCATTTCGAAAAGGTTTTCGCAATTCACTCTCATAACCCAAGTATCTCACTTGTTTTAAGCAAAACCATTGTGGACCTACGGACTTCCCGTCCGTCGTAGCCGGTGCACACGGCCACACACTCCACCCGGAAAACAACTCACGCCGAGAAAACATCCCATCCCAAACACTAGTTTTTGTGACCACACCGTGACTCGTCCAATACCGTGGACACGGCTATCCGAATAGGTTTGACACTGCGGAGGTTGTACATCTTTACCCACAAGTAGGGTACGCGTCACACGGACACCTCGGTGCGGTACGGATCCTATCAAAGCCATTACCCACCTTAGCTAACACTACGAGCCACCACGGAAGCACCCAAGGGGTTATCCCACATAACCGGGGCGTACCTCACACGGAGCGTACCCCGACTCCTTGGTCTCCCGCCGCTCACCCGCACACCGGATGGCAAGTAGATTAACTAGTGGGGTTTATGCTAAGCCGTTGCCACATACAACGGTCGAGTGGTTGTACGATGATTTGGGTCAGGTGAGATGTCACGCAACCCGGTCCTTAACCGACAAGATGGACAACTCCCAACACGCTCAACCACACGGTACGAGCTCATCCATACTCCCGACCCACACGTCCATCCCGTCTACCCAGTTCTTTACTCATTTTCCAAACATATCCCCTTTTTGTTTTTAAAGCACTCACACATTTTAAAAAGCACACACACACATTTTTAAAGCACTCATTTAGGCCAAAACAAGGTTCAAACATAGCAATCAAGGATGGCTATCCTACCATGTTTTGCGGTAAAACAATATGCAATTTATAAAACGGGTATCGGGTATATTTATAAAACTAGGACGAAACATGCATCAAAGGGGGAAGTTGAACTTGCCGTCTTCGAAGTCTTCGGGGAGGCCGGCTCGGCGTCGGGATCTCGGGCTCCTGCTCGCAGTAGTCGGCTCCGACCTCCGGCTCGGGGTACCTTACTCCGTCTACTCCGTCGGCTAAGGCATACACGCACACACAAGCATACAAGCGTATTAGCACACATGTCTCCGCCGAGCTCGGGGAGTGGGAAGTGAGCGGAGGAGGGGTATATATATAGCTGCGGTAGGGTTTGATATTAACTGGGAAAGAAAGGCGGTTATGAGAAGGGGTCGGGTTAGGGGGGATATAGATATTAAGGACCTTATTGGCAATTTTTATTAATAGTAAAAAGGGGTGTTTACGCTAATCTAGACTAAGTTAGGGTCATTTTATAGTTTATCCTAGGGTTTAATAGTGTTTAACTCTTGATTAATCATTAACTCAGGGACTTATCTAAAAAAAATGAAAGGAAAGAGAAGGGAGGCTCGGTCTTGGGGTAATAGAGGAAAACGGGGGGGGCCTTTGGGCAAAATTGCCCCTTCTTCCTCCCCCCGATCCGGACGGGGGGAGGGAGGGCGGGCGCCGGTCCGGCGGGCGGGCGGCGGCCTCCAGGGGCCGTCGGCGGCCGGGGGCAGGGGGAATAGAAGGAAGAGGGCGAGGGCTTGCCACTACTCGTGCTCACCTTGGCTAGGGATGGCTTGAGGAGGTGCCTCCGCGGCAAGGGGCGGCCGGCGGTGAAGATGGGCGGCGGCGGCGCAAATGGTGGGGTGGCGGTGCGTTTGAGCGCTGCTGGAAGCTCGTGGCTGTGGTGCGGAGCGGCGAGAAGGGGTGCCGGCCCCTTTATAGGCCGCGTAGGTCGGTTCGGGGGGGATATTTTCCCCCCGGCGAGGTCGCCGGCGAGCTCGGGGAGCTTCGCGAGCTCCCCGCCGGTGATGCGACGGCTCGGCTTGGTCTTCGTGCGCGGGGGTACGGCGGGTGATTGAACTCGTCGTGCGGGCGTGGGGGCGGGCTGCGGTGGCCGGTGAGGGAGGTGACGGCTCGGTTGGGCATTAATGGCGCCCCGGCGGCCCGGCCTCTGCGGTGGTGTGGGGCGGGGCGGGCCGCGGTGGCGTGCTACGGCGGCTTCCGGCCGATGGCGTGCGGAGGCGGGGAAAGGAGGGCCGGCGCGGGGCCGGGGTCACGCGCGCCGGGGGCGCCGGTCGGGTTCGAGTCCCGGCCGCGCGAGGGAAAGAGAAGGAAGGAGAGGGAGGAAGAAGGGGAAGGGAAAAAGAAAGGAAAAAAAGAAAGGAAAATGAGAAAAGAGAGAAGAGAAAGAAAAAGGGAGAAAAGGAAAAAGGAAAAAGGAAAAAAATGGAAAAAAGGAGAAGAAATAGGGAAGAGGTTTTTAGGAAATCTAGGAAATTGCTAGGGAAATTAGGGGAGGGTTTCGTGGGGATTTTTCCTATTTCCCGGCGTCGGCGGGATTTTCGGGCCCTCGGTGACGGCGAGGCGGGCGGCCGGCGGGACCGCGGCGTGCGCGGGATTCCCGGCCGGTGGCCGACCGCGGCGTTGGGGAAGGTGCGCCGGGCGCGACCGAGGTGCGGTGCCGGCGGGGAATCGCGGCACGCGCGTTGGGGGGGAGAGAGAGAGAGAGAGAGAGAAAGAACACGGCGGCTAGGGTTTAAGTGATAACCGAGCTCGGCGGACCGGTTTTCGGATTTACGCATGATTTAATAAGTGATTTATTTAGTGCTAAAAACGCGGGCGTTACAAACCTACCCCACTTAAAATGAATCTCGTCCTCGAGATTCTCGCTAAGTCTCGAATAGGTGGGGGAATTCCTTCCTCGGTGCATCCTCTCGTTCCCACGTAGCTTCTTCCACCCCCGTGTCTACTCCATTGGACTCTCGCACACCCGTACTTCGGTCGTCCTTGTCCGCTTGACCACGGTGTCTAAGATCTTGACGGGCACCTCCCCGGTACCTAAGGTCCGGGCCGTAGATCGATGGTCTCCACCGGTACTCGCTTTTCTTCCGAACCTTCAAACATCGGCGTGGGCCGAGAGATGTGGAATACTGGGTGTATATCTGCCATTTCTTCGGGTAGCTCCAGTCGATATGCTACTGCGCTCCGACTTTCTTGAGCACTTTATACGGGCCGATGTACCGAGGGGCCAACTTCCCGTGTACTTGGAACCTTCGAGTCCCCCCGGATGGGTGAAACCTTGAGGTAGACGAAGTCTCCTGGATTGAAGCTCGCTTCACGCCTCTTCTTGTCCGCGTAGCTCTTCCGTCGGGACCGGGCGGCTTTCAACTTTTCTCGGATGTCCGCTACTCGCTCCTCGGCTTCCTTTATCGTGCGGGCCCAACCAGGGCACGCTCCCCTACTTCCGACCACATCGGGGGTGTTCGCACTTTCTCCCGTATAGTGCTTCGAATGGCGACATTCCCGGACTTGCTTGGTAGCCGTTGTTGTAGGAAAATTCCGCATACGGCGGGCTCGCTCCCAATCCTTACCGTAGGTGAGGACGCGAGCTCTCAACATATCTTCCAAAATTTGATTCACCCTTTCGGTCCGTCCGTCCGTCCGTGGGTGGTATGCCGAGCCGAAGTCTAGCTTGGTGCCCATGGCCTTGTGCAAGCTTTTCCGGAACCTAGAGGTGAACTCGGGTCCCTGCGTCTGAGACTATTCTGCTAGGCACTCCATGCAGCTTTACTATATTTTCTATGTAGAGTTTCGCCAATTTCTCTCCACCATAAGTGGTCCGTACAGGTAAAAAGTGAGCGACTTTGGTGAGTCGGTCCACGATTACCCATATGGAGTCATGTCCCTTCTGAGTCCTTGGCAACCCTACTATGAAGTCCATACCTATCTCATCCCACTTCCACACCGGGATTGGCAAAGGTTGCAACAGTCCTGCAGGCTTCTGATGTTCGGCTTTGATCCTCTGACAAGTGTCGCAGTGGGCGACGAACCGTGCAATGTCTGCCTTCATCCCATTCCACCAGTACTTCTGCTTCAAGTCCATGTACATCTTGGTGGATCCCGGGTGAATGGAGTAGGCTGAGTTGTGTGCCTCATCCATGATGGTCTGTCGGAAATCTCCACCTTCAGGCACGCATATCCTGTTTTTGTACCATAGGGTGCCTTGGTCATCTACCCTGAAGTCAGGGGCCTTGTTCTCTCCGGTATGCTTGCGGATCCTCATCAGATCCTCGTCGGCTTCTTGGGCCTTCCGGATCTTCTCTTCTAGGGTAGGCTGAACACTCAGCTGGCGGACGTAGCCTTGGGGAACGAGGTGTACGTTGAGTCGGGCCATCTCCTCTTGCGGTACCGGGCACTCTTGGGTACCGCCTTCTCATGGGTCTTCCGGCTTAGAGCATCCGCTACCACGTTGGCTTTCCGGGGGTGGTAGTGGATTTCTAGGTTGTAGTCCTTGACTAGCTCCGACCATCTTCTCTCGCCTTAGGTTCAAATCGGGCCGGGTGAAGATATACTTTAGACTCTTGTGGTCCGTGTAGATTTCACACTTGTTCCCGATCAAGTAATGTCTCCATATCTTCGGGGCATGCACTACGGCCGCAAACTCCGGATCATGGGTGGGATAGTTCTGCTCGTGGGGTTTGAGCTGACGGGAGGCGTATGCCACTACCTTCCCATCTTGCATGAGCACACATCCCAACCCCCGTCGTCGGGAGGCGTCGCAATATACGACAAAGTCCCGTTGAATGTCTGGCAGGGTTAGCACTGGGGCTGTGGTCAACCTCTTCTTCAACTCTTGGAAGCTTCTTTCGCAGGCCTCGGTCCAGTTAAACTTCTTCTCTTTCTTAAGCAGCTCTGTCATGGGCCGGGCGATCTTGGAGAATCCCTCGATAAACCTCCGGTAGTACCCGGCTAAACCTAGGAAACTCCTGATCTCACTTACGTTGGTGGGTTGCCGCGTTGGAGACCTGTCTCAACTTTCCGGGGTCTACGGCCTACTCCTTCGCGGTCAATATGTGCCCAAGGAAGGATATCTTCTCTAGCCAAAATTCACACTTGCCGAACTTGGCGTATAGCTTGTGTGCCCTCAATTTTCCCGGTACCACTCGAAGATGTTGTTCATGCTCCTCCACACTCTTGGAGTAAACAAGTATGTCGTCAATGAAGACCACGACAAACTTGTCCAATTCCTCCATGAACACCTTATTCATGAGGTTCATGAAGTATGCTGGGGCATTGGTTAGTCCAAAGGACATCACCGTGAACTCGTATTGCCCGTAGCGAGTGACAAAGGCATCTTGGGGATGTCGCTTTCCCCGATCTTGAGGTGGTGGTACCCCGATCTTAGATCCACCTTCGAGAAATACTTGGCTCCCTTCGTTGGTCAAACAAGGTCATCTATCCTGGGAAGAGGGTACTTGTTCTTAATAGTGACCTCGTTCAGCGAGCGATAGTCCACACACATCCTCATGCTCTTATCCTTCTTTTCCACGAAAAGCACTGGTGCTCCCCATGGTGATGAGCTTGGTCTGATGAACCCGCTTCGCTGAAGCTCTGCTAGCTGTTTCTTCAATTCCGCCAACTCAGGGGCTGCCATCCTATAGGGCCTCTTGGCTATGGGAGAGGTTCCAGGGATAAGGTCGATCACGAACTCTATGTCCCTGTCTGGTGGCATTCCAGGGAGCTCTTCGGGGAACACATCTGGGTATTCTCGTACTACTCGGGACGTCTTCTATGGACTTGGCTTCTATGTTGAAAACCATTATATCCGCCTGTGTCCCGGGTGTGGCGGAGTCACTTGTATCCCGTCCGGGTTGGTCAGGTGCACTACTTTATCGGCGCAACTTATGAGGCCATGGTGTTGGCTTAACCAGTCCATACCAAGGATCACATCTATCCCCTTGGATTTCAGTACTACCAGGTCTGCTAGGAATTCTACCCCACTTAAAATAATCCTTACCCGGGGGCATCCCAGTTGACAGTTAATGTCACCTCCGGGCGTTCGAGTTATTAGGGGTGCTCTTAGTAGTACTGTGGGTATGCTATGCTTTTCCACAAAGCTTGAGGATATGAATGAGTGTGATGCTCCCGAATCGAACAGTATGGTAGCCAAAACTGAGCTGACCAGGAACTCACCGAGTACCACTCCTTGCGCTTCTTGTGCCTCCTGCGCATTGATGTGATTCACCCGAGCGCGTCCATACGACTGCTGGGGCCGCCTCATCCGCCGGTTGCCGGGGTTGTTGCCGAAGTTGTTGTTGCCGCGCACCGGCATGCGGTTGGCTCCCCGACGCCGGTGGCCTTGGCCCGTTCACCGAGTTGGAGTAGGTGGTGGTGGTCGTCTTTTTAGCATAGGGGCGATTGGCGATGAAGTGCCGGTTTCCGGCAGTTGAAACACACTCGGGAGCTGTTGTTGTTGTTGTTGGTAGTGAGCTGGTCGGTGTTGTTCTCGTGGGGGCTTCATGGTATTCTGGTTGTAGGAGGGCTTGAACTGGGCTCTGGGGGCTTGTGAGCTTGTGGCTTGGGTTTGGGTTCTCATCGCATAGGGGCTTGGAACCCGGACATGGGGTGTCCAAGGTTTCTCGGTCTCTCGGGACCGCTCTTCTCGCTTGGCCTTGTGCTCCATGAATTTGCGCTTGTTCTCCTTCTTTTCTTCGGCCCTTGCTCTCTCCGTGAGGATCGCCATGTTCATGAGGGTATTAAAGTCCGGGTAAATCTGAGGAGTCAGCAGTGTCCTCAGTTCCGGAGTCAGCCCCTTTTTGAACATCTCTTGCTTTTTGGAGTCTTTATCTACCTCCTCGGGGGCATAGCGTGCCAGCTCTATGAACTGGTACGTGTACTCCTCCACAGACATGTTGCCTTGGCGGAGTTCGCGGAACTCGTCTGCCTTCCGCTTCAGTGTGGCCTCCGGGATGTGGTAGCGGCGGAACTCCTCCACGAATTCATCCCATGTGATGGCGGAGGGATCCCTTGGGCGCGGCGCGGTAATTCTCCCACCAGGCTAGGGCCGTCCGGTGAGTTGGTGAGCTGCCAGGAGAACCTTGTCATGGTCCTCGCAGTGGAGGGGCTCCAGTTCCCTCAGGATGGCTCTCAGCCAATCGTCAGCGTCCAAAGGATTCACCGACCCGCTAAAGGTGGGCGGCTTAGTCCTGAGGAACTCGATCAACTTCTCATTCATGCTCATGGCACGGGGCCTTGGGCGGTTGATGGCATTGAAGATAGCCTCCATCGGGACGATCGGTTGGCTAAGACTTGAGCCAAGTCAATAGGAGGGGGTGGTGGTGGCAGGACCACGTTCTCTCCTCCATCCTCGTTTTGGTTATCTTCTTGTTCGGGGAGACGCTCCCTCCGTTCGGCTTGTGATCCCTCGCATCCGACCGGTGGGTCCCGACAGGCGCCCGGAAACCATCGTAAAGAAGCGGGTTTCTTAAGAGATCTAGTTTTATGTGATGTTTAAGTGGATTATAACGGATTCCTTTCGAAAAGGCGGGGTTTATCCCGCCGGTAAGCACACAACAAGCACATAGCAAACAAGCAAGCACAAACAAGTTTTTTTATTACAACTAGTGAGGAGGATACATCCCGACTACGCGGACACACCACACGACTAAAGGCTAAGGCGCGACTTGGACCGGTACGGCTTCATTCCCCGGGTCTTGGGCACACTACTCGCGAGGGGAGCGTCTTCTCTCGGGGTCGAGTGTTCTTCCGGCGGGATGAGCGAGCTCGTCATCGTTTCCTCCTTCGGGGTCTCCATTTTCCCGAGGCCGTGCCGCGGCTTCGGTGGTAGCCGTTGGGGGTTCGATGGCTGACCGCCGGTGGTGCCGGTGGGGCTTCTATGGTTCCTCCCCATCCTACAAGGGGTGTTCCCGGCAGACTTGAGGTTCTCCTATGGCCGGAACGGGTGTTCCGCCGTGGGTCCACTCTTGCATGCGTTGGTCCCGGATCCTTCGAGGCTTTCCCGGGCAACGGCTTCCACCGCTTATGGCCGCTGCGGTCCTTGCTTCAGCTTGAGCCACTCGGACTTGGTGCATCCGCACTGTGACTTCAGCTTGCTCGGCCCGGCTGATCTGTTCCCTCAAGTGTCTGGCCTGGTCATCAAAGAGCTTGTCCAGGGAGACAAGGTAGGCGACTACGTGGTACAGCAGGTCTTCTTGGTGGCGGCGTCGCTCCAAGTTCCTCATGCGGGCCTGCCAAACTGGGGTCCTGATGGCGGGAGGGAAGTACCTCATCGGTGTGGGGACGAGGTGCTCTTCGTAGATTCGGCACAGGTAGCGGAGGGCTTTTCTGAGGGCCAAAGGATAGGTATCCCGGTGTCGGAACCCTGTGGCGGTCACGCGCCACGGCTCGATGTTGGTGTGGCGGTTGCTTCTAGCGACGGAGAGGACCACTCTACAGCGAAGAGTGCCGAGTTGCTCGTACTCTCTGTTGTAGTACCTAGGGCGCTCAGTGATACCGAGGCGCTCCAGGGAGTTGATGAGCAGGCGAGCAAAACCAGGCTCCTCCTGGCACACGCCTTGGGTCCATCCATCTTCCGCCATCTGAAAACAAAGGTAGAGTTGAACAGGTTGTGGTGGGGTACAAGAGATGGATAACTTTATTCAGTAGGAAGGTTGGGGTACATCCTTCGGGGTACACTTATTATTACTAGGACTCAACTTCTAGCCTAACACACCTTAGTCTTATCTTTAAGGTGATTCTTCCTCTAACTGGATACGACGTTTCTTCAGTGGAAGATCTTGCTCCAGTAACTCATCCTCAGTCTGAGTTCCTTTGTCCCAGTGGGTTTCTTCGGGTTCATTTTCTTCTGCTCTGGCTCCTTCATCTCTGCTTCTACGCTCCTTCAGTTCATCCCACAGGGCTTTGTGGGCCAACAACGTGCGCTCTCTTTCCCTACTGTATTCTTGCCCGGTGTTGTGTAGTTCAACCTCGCTATGGCCGTATTCACCCTTTCCGGTTCTACTCTCTCTGCTCGCTCTTTCCGCCCGTCGATCCGTCGCTCGGCCCGCCGGGCTTGCTCCCGATAAAGGTGGTCTAGGCCTCCGAGGTATATGGATAGGTGGGGGGCGCTTCTTCTAAGTCTTCTTCCTCTCGTCCCAAACTTCTCATGCGAGCGATCCACGAGCGTCCTCTTCCTCCGGAGGGTGGAAAGAATCCCATTGGAGTCCTTCGGAGGTGCCGTCTATAAACCACTCGTAGCGCGACGCGAGGCCTTCCGAGCAGCCTTGGGGTAGGTGTCGGCAAAGCGAAAACCGGTGGCGTTGACGAACCATGGCTCAATGTCGGGGTAAAGCGTGCTTCTCCCCACAAAGATCGCCAGCTTACACCGAAGGGTGCCGAAGCGTTCGTACTCCCGGTAGACGAACTGCGGCGGATCCCTTACTCCGACGCGCTCTAGGCCGAGTAGCAACGGAGTTAGGGAGGCCAGCCGGACGGGGCAAATTCCGCCGTTCCACTCGGGGTTAGGCATCCGGAAACAAGCAAGAGTCAAGGTAAGGATTTGGGAAAAGGTGAGATTAGCAAAGGAAAGGTTAGAGAGGGCCGAGAGGAGGTCTCGTATCCTAGGGGTCATGTCCTACGGCCAACCTACGGCTCGATACCACCGAAGCGTCCCCTCATCGAGAGGTGACCAAATGTGACACAAATACCGGTCCCGGAGGCCGGTAGCACATTTATTACAACGGGTGGAATCGTCTTTTACATTACGGTTACGAAAGGGCACGGTAGTGCCAACGCTACCATGAACAACACAAACGCTAACGACCACACTACGATAGCAAGGGCTTCCATAGCCTCCTCGCAGTACCACACCATGGAAGCTTTAGGTAGGGCCCCGGTACACGAGCACGGTTGGGTGTAGGGCAATGACCTACTCAACGTCCTCTCGGGAATGTAATCGGGATCCTCTTCTCGAAAAAAAAATAGTTAGTAAAACAAGGGTGAGCACATACGTACTCGGCAAATCCAACCCCACCCGCGGAGGGGCTTATAAGCAGAATCATGCATAAGGTATAACAAGGATCAGGTTAAGGTTCATTTAGCAAACTTACACATGCAGGGGTTCATTTCGAAAAGGTTTTCGCAATTCACTTTCATAACCCAAGTATCTCACTTGTTTTAAGCAAAACCACTGTGGACCTACCGGACTTCCCGTCCGTCGTAGCCCGTGCACACGGCCACACACTCCACCCGAGAAAACAACTCACGCCGGAAAACATCCCATCCCAAACACTAGTTTTTGTGACCACACCGTGACTCGTCCAATACGCGTGGACACGGCTATCCGAATAGGTTTGACACTGCGAGAGGTTGTACATCTTTACCCACAAGTAGGGTACGCGTCACACGGACACCTCGGTGCGGTACGGATCCTATCAAAGCCATTACCCACCTTAGCTAACACTACGAGCCACCACAGAAGCACCCAAGGGGTTATCCCACATAACCAGGGCGTACCTCACACAGAGCGTACCCCTACTCCTTGGTCTCCCGCCGCTCACCCGCACACCAGATGGCAAGTAGATTAACTAGTGGGGTTTATGCTAAGCCGTTGCCACATACAACGGTCGAGTGGTTGTACGATGATTTGGGTCAGGTGAGATGTCACGCAACCCGGTCCTTAACCGACAAGATGGACAACTCCCAACACGCTCAACCACACAGGTACGAGCTCATCCATACTCCTGACACACACGTCCATCCCGTCTACCCAGTTCTTTACTCATTTTCCAAACATATCCCCTTTTTGTTTTTAAAGCACTCACACATTTTAAAAAGCACACACACACATTTTTAAAGCACTCATTTAGGCCAAAACAAGGTTCAAACATAGCAATCAAGGATGGCTATCCTACCATGTTTTGCGGTAAAACAATATGCAATTTATAAAACGGGTATCGGGTATATTTATAAAACTAGGACAGAAACATGCATCAAAGGGGGAAGTTGAACTTGCCGTCTTCGAAGTCTTCGGGGAGGCCGGCTCGGCGTCCGGGATCTCGGGCTCCCCGCTCGCGAGTAGTCGGCTCCGACCTCCGGCTCGGGGTACCTTACTCCGTCTACTCCGTCGGCTAAGGCATACACGCACACACAAGCATACAAGCGTATTAGCACACATGTCTCCGCCGAGCTCGGGGAGTGGGGAGTGAGCGGAGGAGGGGTATATATATAGCTGCGGTAGGGTTTGATATTAACTGGGGAAAGAAAGGCGGTTATGAGAAGGGGTCGGGTTAGGGGGGATATAGATATTAAGGACCTTATTGGCAATTTTTATTAATAGTAAAAAGGGGTGTTTACGCTAATCTAGACTAAGTTAGGGTCATTTTATAGTTTATCCTAGGGTTTAATAGTGTTTAACTCTTGATTAATCATTAACTCGGGGACTTATCTAAAAAAAATGAAAGGAAAGAGAAGGGAGGCTCGGTCTTGGGGTAATAGAGGAAAACGGGGGGGGGGCCTTTGGGCAAAATTGCCCCTTCTTCCTCCCCCCGATCCGGGACGGGGGGGAGGGAGGGCGGGGCGCGCCGGTCCGGCGGGCGGGCGGCGGCCTCCGGGGGCCGTCGGCGGCGGGGGCGGGGGGGAATAGAAGGAGGAGGGCGAGGGCTTGCCACTACCCGTGCTCACCTTGGCTAGGGATGGCTTGAGGAGGTGCCTCCGCGGCAAGGGGCGGCCGGCGGTGAAGATGGGCGGCGGCGGCGCAAATGGTGGGGGTGGTGGTGCGTTTGAGCGCCGCCGGAAGCTCGTGGGCGTGGTGCGGAGCGGCGAGAAGGGGTGCCGGCCCCTTTATAGTCCGCGTAGGTCGGTTCGGGGGGGATATTTTCCCCCGGCGAGGTCGCCGGCGAGCTCGGGGAGCTTCGCGAGCTCCCCGGCCGGTGATGCGACGGCTCGGCTTGGTCTTCGTGCGCGGGGGGTACGGCGGGTGATTGAACTCGTCGTGCGGGCGTGGGGCGCGGCGCGGTGGCGGTGAGGGAGGTGACGGCTCGGTTGGGCATTAATGGCGCCGGCGGCCGGCCGGTCTCTCGGTGGTGTGGGGCGGGCGGGCCGCGGTGGCGTGCTACGGCGGCTTCCGCCGATGGCGTGCGGAGGCGGGGAAAGGAGGGCCGGCGCGGGGCCGGGTCAACGGCGCGCCGGGCGCCGGTCGGGTTCGAGTCCCGGCCGCGCGGGGAAAGAGAAGGAAGGAGAGGGAGGAAGAAGGGGAAGGGAAAAAGAAAGGAAAAAAAGAAAGGAAAATGAGAAAAGAGAGAAGAGAAAGAAAAAGGGAGAAAAGGAAAAAGGAAAAAGGAAAAAAATGGAGAAAAAGGAGAAGAAATAGGGAAGAGGTTTTTAGGAAATCTAGGAAATTGCTAGGGAAATTAGGGGAGGGTTTCGTGGGGATTTTTCCTATTTCCCGGGCGTCGGCGGGATTTTCGGGCCATCGGTGACGGCGAGGCGGGCCGGGCGGCGGGGACCGCGGCGTGCGCGGGATTCCCGGCCGGTGGCCGACCGCGGCGTTGGGAAGGTGCGCCGGGGCGCGACCGAGGTGCGGTGCCGGCGGGAATCGCGGCACGCGCGTTGGGGAGAGAGAGAGAGAGAGAGAGAGAAAGAACACAGCGGCTAGGGTTTAAGTGATAACTGAGCTCGGCGGACCGGTTTCTGGATTTACGCATGATTTAATAAGTGATTTATTTAGTGCTAAAAACGCGGGCGTTACACGGAGGATGTTGGACACGTGCGTTGCCGCACTACGCGCACGTTGCTGCCGATCTGCGACTGCTGGGTTCCCAAGTACGTGAATTGATATTGTGTTATTGTTTGTACCTTCATTTTATCCTTTTGTTGTAACTAATAAATTACGTTATTTGTTTCAGGCTACGAGCTGCAGGACTCCTGCCTGTAGCGCGGTTAGTCTAGGGGGACAGCCAGCGCGCCGCGATTCTGCGGAAGGGTCGCATAACGCGCTTCCAGTACGACTTCTCCCTCCTCAGCGCGCTTCTGAACCACTGGAGGCCGGAGACCCACACGTTCCACTTCACCGTTGGCGAGATGACGGTGACCCTTCAGGTTACGTCGTTGCTGATGGGTCTTCCTTATGGGGGCGAGCCGCTGAGAGCCGAGGACATCTCCGCTAACTGGCGTACAGAGTTCCTCACTCGATTCGCGAGCGTTCCTCAGAACGATTACCCGCCCCGCACCAGGAGTTCACGAATGCTCACAGACCCACCTTGTCTTGGTTGCATCAGTTTAGCGTACGTACCTTTACCTCATATTTCTCTGTGGTTTTGATTATATGGAGATAATAAAACTAACTAACATTTGATTTTGCTTGTGCAGGCTGATTACCTAGCAGATGACGCCGAGCAGGAGACAGTTGACAGGTTCTTCGAGGCTACCTGTTGTAGATGTTTGGGTTCGTGTTGTTCTGCAGTTCGCAAGGTGACACGGTGGCAAGGTGCCTGATCCCCCATGCTCGGAGGATCGCGGACGTGCCCTTAGACGTCGTGTCCCAGATCAGTTGGGGCAACTCTGTTCTTGCGAGCGCGTACAGAGGGTTGTGCTCGGGGGTGTTGAAGGGTCGTGCGGCGGAGTCGATCCTTCTCGGTTGTCCTCTCCTTCTTTAGCTCTGGTGCCACGAGCGATTTGCGATTGGTCGGCCAGTCGTGGCCCTCTACGCGTACGAGCCACTGCCAGAGGGCCACGACCCGCGCGACCGTTTGACCATGGGCTTGTTGTGGTGCCTTCGGAAGGTAATTTCTTACCTTTCACTTTGAATTTGTCTTTCCATTTCATCTAGTTTGTTTCGACATTTATGGTTCAAATTTGGTTTGTATGTAGACCTCGTACGCCCACGAGCAGGCGAAGAGAGCGTACAAGGACTTCGTCGGGCAGTTCGACGTTCTCACGGACGCGGACGTCAGGTGGACGCCGTACTCCAAGGAGGCTATCGCGGCCCACGCACTACATGGCCTCTCGACTTTGTGCTTCCGCGACCAGCAGTACTGGATGATGAGGTCGCCATTGCTGTTCGACATGTATGTGGAGGAGTACGCCGTCCACAGGGTACTGAGACAGTTCGACCGCTACCAGGAGTGGCCTGTGCCTGTGGTGCACACTGTTCCGAGCGCACACCATAGGTGAGTTCTCATAATTTTTTAAATTTAATTCGGCGTTTGAAGATTTCAGATGCTGACAAATATGTTTAATTCGTCGTAGGTGGTCTCGTAGGGGAGTTACGGGGCACTTTTTCTTGGGTTGAGAGGGTGCAGCCGTACGTGGACCGTTGGGCTACGGCGTTGGACAACTTGGTCGAGGAGGTCCGGCCCCACGACGACATGGTGTGAGAGGCGTACATCTAGTGGTACACCCCGAGGACTCGGGCACGTGTGATGTACGTCCCACCACACCGGCTTCCCTTATGGTACTTTACATTCTACAATTTACTAATAATTTCTTTTGCAGTTCGACGTGATTGCGGACCTTTCACGTATTGTAGAGGACTCGATGGCGAGGCTGGACCGGATGTCACACCAAGAGATCGCGAAGACGTTCCTCAGGATGGGTGCCATCACTAGTAGGTTCCTTACTGTGGTGAACTACCGCGGTAACCCGACTCTACCACTGTTTCCACGGTACCCCCTGTCATCCTCCACCTCCACCTCGACTAGTCGTTCCCACGCAACACCGTCGTCCTCGTCACGACCTCCCTTCCAGGCTGCTTTTTACCCAACGCGCCCTTCGGTGCATCCTCCCTTTAGGATGTCTCCGCTAGGGGGCCTCCTCTCAGAGGTCCTGCGCCTACGCGTGCACCCGCACCAGGAGGGCCAGGACAGGCACCACGAGGACCCGCACCAGCACCAGCACCGGTTCCTTCCTCGCCCCTCGTCGCTGTTTTTCAGCCAGGTATTGACCACTACTCTATAATACTAAATTGTATTAATTAGGAATCTTAATTTAATATTACTATTTCTTTCAGTTTACGACTCCAGCGTCGGCACTCTTCGTGACGACCAGACCGAAGTGTACGGGTCCGACTATGACGACTTGGCCCTCGACTTCTACTAGTTGCAGGGTTTGCAGCCGCAGGACGAGCTCGCATGGACGCAGCTTGGAGGCGTGCCACCCCTGTGGACTCAGGAGGAGCAGGGACGCAGCCAGGAGGCTCCTAGTTGCCAGGAGCGACCGGTGGGCCACAGCCTGGAGCTTCACAACTGCCAGGGGCGAGCGGTATGGAACAATAGTCTCCAGGAGGCTCGCAGCTGCCTGGCGCTAGCGGAGGGCGGCCAGGTTCGTCCCATGAGGTTGCAGGGTCGACGGCGGCGGTGGAGACACCGCAGGCGACGGGTGATGCTAGGCGTCGGCAGACCCGCCCTCCTGACCCGTTGACGTACCCTCGCGACCAGACGCACGCCGCAGCCCGAGCTTTGAAGCTGCACAAGAAGCCCAGGCGATGCTAGATTAGGTCGAGTATTGTTTGTACAGAGCACTGTTATATGTGATCATGAGTATTTTTTAGTATATGTCACTTTGCTTTTTCTTTTTTTACATTGTATTGTTTTTGGCGTAAATTAAAAAAACAAAAACAACCGCCTTACGATAGGTTTTAGGTTGGAGACCGTGTCCTGAATTCCCTTAGATATATTAAAATCAAAATATTTAAATCATTCTAGCCGTCGTGGCCGACGGCGGTTAGGACCTACCGCCGTGGGCCGTTTCCAACCGCCGTGGCCGGCCTCCAACCGCCATGCGTAACGGCGGTTAGTACCCAACTACCGTGGCGCACGGCGGTTGGTTGCCAAATCTGCAAAAATTTGAAACGGTCATATAGTTTTGCAAAATGAATTAAAAAATATATAAAAAAATCCTTCCGGGAGGTAGATAAGATTTCCAGGGTAGGGCCGGACTGGTGTGTTGGTTAGTTTCGTGGTGCACCAAAAATAGTTAATGGCCCGAACCTTTAAATTTGCGCTTCAATTTGAAATGTCACAGCCCAGCTCCGAAATCCAGCGAGTTCGGTCGGGCTTGTAGTTTGAACTTTGAAGAATAATAACAAAATGGTTAAAATATTCATGTTTAAAAAATTTAAGCTATGAACAAAATGATTCATCTGAATGATACATATGTACCTCTAGATTGTGAATTTTATGGAGCTATCAAAACCTAGCAGCTCATGACCACGCGCAGGCACCGTAGCGAAGCAGAGCGCCCCGAACCGCCGAAGTCCTTGACCTGCCGGCAGGTCTTCATATGTGTGTGAAAATGGTTCGATCAGCGATATCTTTACAAGACCTAAAAGGGGGGCAATTTTTGCCCCACCATTGCGCCACATCATCAAGAAACTCACGGCCGTCGGATCACACGTTGATGGCCGGATCATCCATATCTTTACAAGACCTAAAAGGGGGGCAATTTTTGCCCCACCATTGCGCCACATCATCAAGAAACTCACGGCCGTCGGATCACACGTTGATGGCCCGGATCATCCACGAATCGTTCATGCGGGACCCGGCTTGTTTAGGTGGGACCCACGTGCGGGACCCACGTGGATTCAAGTGATATTCGTGTGGGACCCACATCAGGTGGGACCCACACATATTAGTTTGTGGGACCCACAATTCTATTGAGCGGGATTCATGATTAAAAATTTGTGTTTTTCTCATCCTGTAAGTGGAAAAGTATCTGGTCAAGTAATTTTACAGACCCCCTTAAACTTTGCAGAAATAGTATTTGCTCAAAACACCTCTCATGTTTCTTTAAAAGAATTAAAGTGGAGGGGATTTTTGCCACCTCATTGAGCCACACCATCAAAGGGAGAGTCGTCCAATCGCTCATGGATGGCTCAGATCATCCATGGGGCTCGACGGTTTAAAAAAATCACTCGTACATCGTCGAAATTAATGTGTAGTTCAGCTCTCACTCACGTAATTTTACAAATACCCACTTGAACTTTGAAGAAATAGTATTTTCTCAAACCACCTCTTAGGTTTTGTGCAATGTCCACCCCTTAGGTTTTGTGCAATGCCGAGAGGGCAACCAATTTTACAAAATCTCTCTCAAATGTTATCAAAATTAATATGTAGTCCAACCCTCAGAGATAATTTCGTGAAAACCCCCTCAACCTTTGCAAAACCAGACAACTTTATGAAAACCCCCTTGATCTTTGAATGAATGCCAATACGGCTGCCAATTGTATAAAAACCTTCTCAAGCTTTATCAAAAATAAATAGTAACCAAACCACTGCTTAGACATTTTAATGAAGCCCCCTCAAGTTTTACAGAACTACCATTTACATAAGCCACCTCTCAGACAATTTGACGACATCTACCTCGATCGAGCCACTTCTCATGTAATTTTATTATAATAATTGACCCACGTTCCATCTCCCACAATACATGGTACAAAGCTTTTTATAGAAAAAGACTCTAAACTTTCTGCAAATCTATCCACAACTCAAAATTTTGCGGAAAAGTCTCCTAACTCTATCACAATGAATTCACGGTCCATGCTTTTTAACTAAGAAATACTCCAAAGTCTTATGGTATTAATCCACCACCTAAAATCTGCAAAATATCTCCAACCTTCCTACCCATCACTTGGCTACATGTCATGGCGCGGTAACACCGCGCCGATCTTTCTAGTGATGCCTAAAATGCCCCGGTTTCACCAATGTAAAAAGCATCTTCAAAAGACTAGCTAAATCATATTTGAACTGATCAACACTAAAATAACTTAACTCTGCAACAGACTAGCGATCCAACTCGAAAGCTCCGTGAGGGTTGAGTAGTGGAGCTTTTAATTTGGAATCATCAGAATTCAGAAACCATCTTCATCGGAGACGATCGCAATTCTCCCGTTGATTAATTATATCGTGGAAAAGGTACATCCTTTTACACCCAACGACTGAACCGAGATTACAACACCTGTGTCCACCTACTATAGTAATCAACGGGAGGGCATGCGGCCATGTTAGATCACGTCGATAGATTGGATGCACCATCCTGCGTGCGCGCATCTACTGGGACAATGGTCAAAGCACAAAATATATGAAAACTAAAGGTGCTCCCGCGACATGTTAAACAAAAAAAAAAACTCACCAAGTCAATATGGAGTTATGGACTGGTTGCGTTCCAATGTTCTACGAAAAAAAACGAAAGAAAGAAAGCAAGCAAACTCACCATCGATGGTGGCACCAACCAAGTCGCGCTTGCCTATTCGATCTTTTCGTGTATCGACAGTATCCTTAATTAACAGACGGAGCAAAAGCAAGCCAGGTTGATCTCAAAGATGATAAGTTGTTGATGATGACGATAGACCTATATACTATGAAGAAAACTCGCTCTGTCACCACGCGCACGATGCACATCGACATTTGAATTTGAAAGTTGAAACTAAGCAGGCCAACAAGAAGAAAAGACAACGCGTACACACAGACACACGGAAGAGCTTCACGAGGCGCCGATCGGCCGAGCGCGCGCCACCGCCACCGGGTTTACCCCTGCTGGGCTCCCACTCCCTGCGGTATCTTGGGCGTGCTCATGCAGCTGGACGACGCGGACGCCGGCGACGTGGGGAAGGAGAAGGAGGCGCGACCGCCGTGCGGCATGACACGGGACGACAGCGACCGGCGCCAGTGCGAGAAGGACGAGGACGACGTCCTCGGGGGGCCGGCGCCGGCGTTGCTGGCGGCGTTCCGCGGCGGCACCGACGACGCCGACGCCCTCCTCGGGGCGACGGCGCCAGGAGCGGAGGTGGCCGCACCTCCGGCGGAGGCCGCGGCCGACGGCGACGGCGGCCACCACGTGTTGAGGGACGCCGAGGCCCGGAAGGTGACGCGCTGGGACTGCGACGACGCAGCAGCAGCAGCAGCAGGCGGGACGTCATCACCGGGCGCCATCGTCGCGCTCCTGCGGCTGCTGAGCTTCCTACTCATGGCCGGCGGAGGCGGAGGCGGAGGCGGAGGCGGAGGCGGAGGCGGCAGCGGCTTGTTCTTGGAGCGGCCGGGCAGGCGGAAGCACGCGCACTTGAGGATGCCGCCACCCGCCGGCGCCAGCGGCTCGTTGGCGCAGCCGTTCGCCACCTTAACACGCCGCGGCGGCGGAGGTCGCGCGTTGTTGTTGCTGGTTTGCCGAGGCAGTGCCCCAGGTGCTAGGGGAACATTTTCTTTGGCAGAAGAAGCCATTGGTGCTGAACACGGAGGGCTTCAACCGAAGGAACACGAAGGGTTCTTCTCACAAGCTTGGCGAGGCTTATATACTGAGAACTGGTAATCATCTATGCTCCTGTGTTTTCCCTCTGTTTTACGAGAGGACCGGAGCTGCTCTTCGTGTGACCGTGTCTTGCTTTCTTTAGGCAGAAAATATCCAGCATCTGAACGGTTTTTTTATCTGCTTGATTGTCTTCTAGCTGGTTAGTAAGTGGCCGGCATGCACAGCACAGCATTAGACCATCTCCGGCGGAAGCCTCCAAATTGAGGCCTTCAAACATCATTTAGAGCATCTCAAATGCCTCCATATGAGTCCTCTCTCCAAAATTTGGAGGTTTGGTGCAAAAATCCATCTCAATGAGGCCTCTAAATGGCCTCCATTTTTGAGGCCCTCCAAATCTCCCTTCAAGCCTCCATTATTGGAGGCCTCTACTCCCCTCCAAAATGTGGTCCCACCATTTTTATTATTTTTCCTTTTGTTATTTACCTTTTCCTCTCTGTATGACAAGACGGGTCCACATCAAAATAGAGGTCAAGTTAATTTTCTTCTTTGGAGTTGAGATGCATTTTTGGACCTCTATTTTTTAGAGTTGGACATGTAAATGATGTTTGAAGGCCTCAATTTGGAGGCTTCCGCTGGAGATGCTCTTACATGTCCAACTCTAAAAAATAGAGGTCAAAAAATGCATCTCAACTCCAGCAGCAAATTAACTTGGACCTCTATTTTGATGTGGACCCGTCTTGTCATACAGAGAGGAAAAGGTAAATAACAAAAGGAAAAATAATAAAAATGGTGGGATCACATTTTGGAGGGGGAGAGAGGGCCTCCAATAATGGATATGGATGCTTGGAAGGGAGATTTGGAGGGGCCTCAAAAATGGAGGGCCATTTAGAGGCCCTGCTGGAGATGGATTTTTGCACCAAACCTCCAAATTTTGGAGTAGAGGCTCATATGGAGGCCCCCACTGGAGATGCTCTTAGCATTTAGCACCCCTGGAAGCTGGAAACCATGGAAACCATGGCTCTAGCTAGTTAGTAAGAGTGGAAGAGGAAATTTCTGGGTGCACCACTGGTACGGTGAAACTGGCACAAAATATTATTTTAGAAGCAAAACCATCATCGAACATGTGTTTAGTACAAGTTTTTTTTTTTGATACTTTGTTTCGTAGAAGCTCGAGTCCAAAGAAACTCAAAAGGAGAGACAAAAAGAAGCAAAACTGCTGCACGAGACTTTTTTTTGTTCGAGCTGCACGTGGAACATGACCCTCTGCCTAGATCCGTGCAGAGTTTTTCTGATGAATTTGTACTGTTTCTAGCATTCGTACCATCTTTCTCCCTGTGGTTCACCTAGAGATTCAAGGGGGAGGCCCGCGGCCGCTGTTGAAACGCGGTCCAGTTCTCCAAATGTATACTTGTCCAACCGATGTAGTAGAGATCTCTGTTCCGAATCCTGCAAAGGTGCACATTTTGCGTTCACATGATCCTTTTGCGCCATAGTGATGGGTTTTATACTTTTGTATCCATACCTTCTACTTCATTTCAAATTGTAGATCATTTTGAGTTTTTTTTTGGATATCTAGTACAGTCAATACGGCCTACAATTTGTGACACAGGGAGTAGTATACTAATACGAACTAATTAAATATTTCACAAGTCCCTTCCATCATCGCTCTACCATATTGCAACTTGCTGACAGGAAAGGTTCAAGGGGTGTCTAGAGGGCCGTGGGACGAATGCTTGACGACAAACTGCATAATCTTCCTTTTTTCTTTGCGAATACTGCATAATCTTCATTTGATCATCATTCGTGCAGTCAAGGGCGGACCCATGTAGAAATCCGAGTGAAGGGCGGACCCAGATTTGAGCGTTTTTGCATAGTAAAAATTTGTTAACGACACGCCCCTGCATCAATGCAGTGTCCATATATTTTGGTCCCAACTTGATCCGAACAAGTCGCTCTCCGGCCCACACAACACTACTAGCCAGTAAAAAATTGTATGATCAACCAATGATTATTTCACGACAAATGTAGGGAGGCTGGTGGGCTGGTGGCTGGCCTTTGGATAGGACCAAGGAATGAGCCTAATCAAAAGCATAATAAGCTGGGTGTTACTGGTGACACACTCCTCCTTATGAGCTGGATGCACTTCTCTGCCGGCTCATCCGGTCATTTGTTTTGGTGGCACGTGGCTTACGCGCGTGCGGCTTGTTTTGCAGGTACCTAATGGCAGCTAGCTCGAAATACTTGTATACTGCACAGTCGCTGTACAGTACACAGTACACTTCCTTTCGTATTCTCCGTCAGGAGTTTTGGGCCGTGAGCCCATAGCATGAAGAAGAAAATCCGTAATATGGGCCCTGCCCAAAATCTAGCCCAACTTTAGCCCAGATAATTTATGGTATCCCCCATTTTTTTGTTGGTCACCTTCGAATTCCGCGGCGTGAAGGACGACGGAACGGAGCCCCCCTCGCACCGTTTCAATTTCCCTCCCAGACTCCCTCCCAAATCTACAAAAATCCACGCTTCTTCCCTCGCAGCCATTTCAACTTCCCCCGCAAAAGCCTCCATCCCCTCTTCCGCGCCGCCTCGATTCCGCCTCTGCGCTCGCCGAGGGAGCGCGGGGGGAGTGGCGGGCGGCCGTCCGTCAGTTGGGAGGGTGACCTCGACCGCGCCTCTGGGCGGCGGCGGCGGGCGGCGCTAGGGGACCTCGCGGTCCCCCGCTTGTTGCTGCGTCTTCGGATAGCGAGATGGCCATGGAGACCTCCCCGCCGCAGTCGCCGGCCCGGACGCCGGGCAGGGCGGCGAGGCCGCGGCTCTTCATCAAGGAGATGGTCCTCCGCAACTTCAAGTCCTACGCCGGAGAGCAGCGCATCGGCCCTTTCCACAAGGTCTCTCACTCTCACTCACACATCATGTTTTGTTTCAGATTTAGAAACCCTAGGAGCAAAGTTTGTATCACTGTAATAAATTTTACATCAACCTGTGCATATGGAGATCTAATTTACTTATGCCCTATGCTATGGCTTAGGTTTGCTGTCGTGCTCCGGTTCCAATTTATGTCATTGTTCGCCAAAGAAATTGTAATATGGTAGTTGCTTATGGTTCCTGAACGGTGATCAACCTGCGAATCTGATAAATTTCATTGACATTTCTGTAGCTAGGATTGGTTTACCTGTTTGCGCGCGCTGCTTAATTTCAATCCCTAGTTTACTGTTGGCAGTGTTGCTGGTCTTTCAAAATGCCTTTTAGTTGTAACTAAAACCTCATTTGCTTGTTTGTCATGGTGCAACTAAAATAGGATTTGAACTTGCTGGAGAAGATAATTTGTTTTCTTGGTTGCAGAGCTTCTCAGCTGTTGTTGGGCCAAATGGCAGTGGAAAGAGCAATGTCATTGATGCAATGCTTTTTGTGTTTGGGAAGCGTGCAAAGCAGGTTGGCTTCATGTTGACCTTTTCTTTAGCTTTTCAATGTTTATCGCTACATTTTGTTATTCATTAAGTTGATCTCAATGGCAGATTTTATGTTATTGTCCTATGTCATTGTCTCATTTCTGGAATGATGCCCTAAGTTAACCACAATAATTTAAAAGGTTGAGAGTAATATCATGCCGTTTTTTTGGGTTTGTTACTTTCTATACGAGATAAAAATGAGCTTAAGCCTCGTACCCAGCACAATGATACTCCAATAGTATTAATCTCTTGGTTTGCAAGTAGTCTGTTTTTTAGTTGACACTTTAGGGTCCTGTCTGCACTTGCTTCTTTCTCATTGGCTTTTACCTGCTTTCTATCTGAACTTACGTAAATATGCAAATTCACTTATTCGCTCATAGAGGTGATTTACTTCATCGTTAGCTATTATCATAACTTGGATTAACCTATCATTCTATCCATTTGCTTAGTTCCAGTTACATTATTTCTTTCCTGACTAGTCATCCCATTAACTGCAGATGCGCCTAAACAAGGTCTCGGAGCTCATACACAATTCTTCCAATCATCAGAACCTGGACAGTGCTGGTGTTTCTGTGCATTTTCAAGAAATCATTGACCTGGTATTGTTTGGGGCTTGACTTGAGTGTTCAGCATTTCTTATTTATAGTGATATAATCCTTTTCCTCTTTCTGTGGCTGTAAGCAGGATGATGGAAACTACAGAGCTGTCGATGGTAGTGACTTTACCATCTCAAGAGTTGCTTTCCGTGACAACAGTTCTAGATACTACATAAATGACCGTGGAAGCAATTTTACTGAAGTGACTAAGTTGTTGAAGAAAAAGGGAGTTGACCTAGATAATAATCGCTTTCTCATCCTCCAGGTTTTGTGCCTTCTTCACATGTTACTCATAAATAACCCAAACAATTTAATTGTAATTCGAAGGTTATTGTGAGATTTGGTTTAATTAATTACATTTCCATCTGTGTTGCATATCTTTTCTGTTTAAGCCTGCATGAATTTATTGTGCATCTGCAATGCACAATTCCAATTATGTTTTCTGTATCTGTAATTGCATAACTTCTGAGCTGGGCATTATACAGGGTGAGGTTGAGCAAATATCCCTAATGAAACCAAAATCTCAAGGTCCACATGATGAGGGTTTCCTAGAATATCTTGAAGACATCATAGGGACGAACCAGTATGTTGAGAAAATTGAAGAAGCTTACAAGGAGTGAGTTCTGTTACAGATTTTTAGCACTTGTCATAACTAGTGATTGCTATCTTTTTTCTTCAAATGTTTTAATTGCTTGCCTTGCAATGGATTTGTTAGACTTGAAGTGCTCAATGAAAAACGAACTGCATCAGTGCAGATGCTAAAGTTAGCTGAGAAGGAAAGAGACAGTTTAGAGGTGCTGATCTTAGTGTTATTATTTCACTATCTTTGTCATTTAACAGTTGAACACTACTAATGTTGTAATTTTCGTGTAGAGTGCAAAAAATGAAGCTGAAACACACATGTTGAAGGAACTTTTACTTTTGAAATGGCAAGAAAAGGCAACCAAGCTGGCTTCTGATGATGCTATTTCACGTGTTTCTCAGTGTCAAGAGAATGTGGCAGATCTGGAAAAGAATCTTGCCTCTGAAAGGTTATCTGTTACAGAGGGACATTGATTTTTATTTTTTACATTACATGTTTTCTGAGTGCATATATTGTAATCCAGGGAGAAGATTCGGCAGAATTCTCAGAATGTGAAGGAAATCGAGTCTGTTTATAATAAAAACGTCAAACGGCAAGAGGTATTGTCTCAAGTTACAGTTCCTGTAACCTAAACTATGATCGAATGAAGTTTATTGATTGGAATTTGAAGGTTGGTGAAACCATGTTATTTTTCCCCGGAAGGTGCCTCTATTTTTAATCGTGCCTTTTATGTCTTTAGGACCTTGAGAATGACATGAAGTCTTGCAAGGATAAGTTTAAAGAGTTTGAGAGGGAAGACGTAAAATACAGGGAAGATTTAAAGCATCTTAAGCAGAAGATCAAGAAGCTGGAGGACAAAGTTCAGAAGGTAATACTTAAATGGTTTCAGTTGTAACTAATGTAATTGAAGCAAGAAAGACTATTGTTACACATACATCTTAATATAGGATATGTCAAAGCGTGATGATTCAACAAAAGAGATGGAGGAATCATCAAATCTTATTCCACAGCTGGAGGGAAAGGTACCCAAATTGCAGGAGCAACTTAATGAAGAAGAGAAGGAGTTAGAGCGGATAAAAGAATCCTCTAGAGGTGACGTCAGCGTTTTTTGTCCCTGCCCATTGAATTATGTGTAATAACGAAGCTTTCCCCTTTTGTAATTACAGAGGAAACTGAGAGACTACGTGCTGAACTTACTCGAGTAAGAGCTGAACTTGCACCATGGGAAAATCAAATTATTGAGCATAAAGGAAAGTTGGATGTTGCATCTGCTGAGAAAGAGTTGATGAAACAAAAGGTGAGCCTTCTAGACATCCTGCCATCTTTTTTCCTAATTGGAAACAATGAACTGTTATCAAGTCCTTCAATGCGCTTCACTTATTGTTAAGGCACTCGGCTGCCAGTTCATAGATAATCTATTCCTAATTGTTTTTGCCATTCCAACCCGGACTTTCCTTGTCGGTGTACACGAAGAAATTAGAATTCTGTATGACATTGATCCTGCAAGATTTGCAGAAACAATTGTGCTTAGCATTTTAGTTTGTTTCTTTGAGTCATTAGTGACATACAGTTTTACCACTTTTAGATCCACTGCATTTGAACTTGATCACCTATTTGCAGCATGATGGAGCGCAAGCAGAATTAATTGATGCTCAACACCAGATAGAAAGTATAAAGGAGAAAGTTAAAACAAAGGATTCATACATCATAGAGCTTCAGGAAAAAATAGAGAAACACCACGTTGAAGCATCTGAGGCTCGCAAAATTGAACAGGTAATTCACTTCCAGCTTGATCTGACCATTCATTCACCTTGGAACCATTAAGTTTGGTCATCACTTGCTTACAGTGTATACTAAGTGATCTGTATGTATTTCTTGCCAAATTCATTGCAGGAATGCCAACAACAGGAGGATTCACTGATCCCCTTGGAACAAGCAGCAAGGCAGAAACTTGCAGAGATGAAAACCACAAGGAACTCTGAGAAGAATCAAAGCACTGCTCTGAAAGCAATTTTGCAAGCCAAGGAATCAAATGAAATACAAGGCATTTATGGCCGGCTAGGTGATCTTGGTGCAATTGATGGTAAGATGTACTCTCTCTCTCTCTAATCTCTACCCACAAAATAAATGACATCCTATTATGTGTGGTGACATTATAAGTTGATAACATATGTTAGATGCAATACCCTTATTAAACATGTCAAACTATTATGGGTAAATTTGTAATAAGTAATAATTTATCTAACATTAAACTTCTGTAAATCATTCCCGTACATGGTATGTTAAAATGTAATATCATCCTCCTTCAAAAAGGGAATGCCTCACTCTTCAATTTTGACCAATCTCTGCTTCATTTATGAATCTGTGAGTAACTTTTGCTTATCCCTGTTTAGAATGAGACAGAATTGGCTTGACCCAATGCCCTTACATCTATTAGATCCCTACAGTTGCTTTTACCCCGTGATGAATTTGTTACATATCGTTTCTGATCCACACTTGAATATGCTAGATGACCCTGATTTTGGTAAAAAATAATTAAGCACAAGTATCTGCATTTTGTTTTTTACAATGCCTAGGCCAGTGCTTGTTTCTTGATATCAGTGCCAAAAGACCCAAGAGATTAGTATTTATGTGTGCCGGAATTAGTTGAGTTCCCAATCTCAGTTTTATCATGTGTTCATAAAGTCATGGTCACCAAGATCTAGGAGATAACTAAATGCTCTAAGCCGAGAGTGTCATTGTTAATACACAATTATATAGTGGTGCTGACTGAGCTCAGTATGGAGTTCATTATTAAAAGCATTTGTTTGTCTTAATTTTCTTAGCAAATGTGCTCTGCAGCAAAATATGATGTGGCCATATCAACAGCAGCTACAGCTGGGCTTAACTATATTGTTGTTGAAACAATAAATTCGGCCCAAGCTTGTATTGAGTTGCTACGTAGAAGGAATCGTGAGGAAACCGTAACTTGTTTGATATTGGTAACACTTTATTGTCTTCTTCATTTATGTGTTATTTTGATTGAAATTTTACCTTATATATTCATTGTTGGAATTGGCCATTATATATTCTACAGGAAAAGCAAACACACCTTCTCCAAAAAAGTAAAGCAAAAGTTCAAACTCCTGAAGGAGTTCCACGACTCTTTGATCTGGTGAAGGTTAAAGATGAGAAGCTAAAGTTAGCTTTCTTTCATGTCTTGGGGAATACTGTTGTTGCAAAGGATCTTGACCAGGTTGATCCTTAAATTTATTTGTTCTTCCGCTATTTCCTCCTGAAGTAGCTGCTTGTAATTGTTATTAGTGCTGCTATCATCCACAAAAGTATTCATTTGGCTCCTTAAAGATTCTAGGGAACTGTTATTAATGATGAGTCCTATTCTATTTCCAAGCACTGATTGTTGCTTGTGCTGCTATTATTTAAACAGTTAAAATAAACACCTGTTTTTCAGGCTTCGCGAATTGCATATAGTGGACCCAAGGAGTTCCGCCGGGTAGTTACCCTTGGTGGTGAACTGTTTGAGAGGTCTGGTACCATGAGTGGTGGGGGTAACAAGGTACAACGTGGCATGATGGGGACAGCTATCAGAGAAAGCATTTCAGAAGAGGCTGTTAGCAAAGCTGAAAATGAACTTAACAGCCTAGTTGACGAACTCAACAGGTTGCGTGAAAAAATGAATGCTGCCAAAAAACACTATCGGTCCATGGAAGAAGCTAAATCCCGCCTCGAAATGGAACTTGCAAAAGCTAAGAAGGAGGTACGCAAACATCCTGCCTGCCTTCTAGTTGTATCTGGAGTCTTGCTCTGATTGTTATTTTTATATATTTTCTCTTTTGAAATAGGTTGAGAGTATGAATGCACAGTACATTTACAACGAAAAGCGACTAGATTCCCTGAAAGCTGCTTCACAACCTAAAGCTGATGAGGTTCGCAGAATGAAGGAGCTGGATGGCATCATATCTACTGAGCAAGTAGAACTAAATAGACTCACAAAGTGTTCAAGCAAACTTAAAGATCAGGTAAGTGACATATCTTAGAAGTCTCATTTCTATTTTCAAAGCATATTTATCTACATTGTGTCTTTTTTCCTGTCAATTGCATTAACTTGGCTTAACGTGATCATACGCTAAAAGAAGGCAACTGTACAAGTTCAGAACTCTTCTGTTTGAAATCGTTGTGAATGTATCTAGCAATATTTTTGTACTTGCGTGTAGTTTCTGATGGAACCTTGCTTTGCCACTTTAACCTTTGTTGTTTTAATATACCAGGCTTCAGAGCTTCAGCAGAAAATTGAAAATGCTGGGGGCCAGGTGCTGAAGGACCAGAAGACAAAAGTTGCCAACATCCAATCTGTAAGCATCTGGATTGCTGCTTGTATCTGTTTCTTTGTTTTGGTAGTCTGTTCTACGGTTTCATTTTCCAAATGTCAGGAACTTGACAAAACAAGCTCCGAAATCAACCGACACAAAGTTAAAATAACTTCAGGTGAGAAGTTGGTGAAAAAGTTAGCCAAGAGCATTGAGGAGTCCAAGATAGACACAGATAAACTTCTTGCTCAAAAAGAGAAGATGATGTCTATTTTCAAAGACATCGAGAAGAAAGCTTTTGTTGTTCAGGAAGATTATAAGAAAACACAGGAGGTATTTGTTCAGTCGCATTGCAGTATAGGCTGGGTCCTGATCCCTGATATTGTATTTGCATTTTCGTATTAATATTTTTTATTTGTTTTATATTTTAGATGATAGACAATCATAAGGATGAGCTCGACAAAACTAAGGAAGAATACACCAAACTAAAGAAAGCACTGGATGAACTGAGAGCCTCGGAGGTATGTAAAATTGTAAATTACACACTGTCAAGTGTTAAGGCCTTAATTAATTCTACTGTATTGTTTCTTTCCACAACTTATGTGTTTTTTGAAAAAACAGGTTGATGCTGAGTACAAATTGCAAGATACAAAAAAGCTTGCAAAGGAGTGGGAAATGAAGGTGAGAGCCTTCAAGAAAAGGCTCGATGACATTCAGACAAATCTCGCTAAACACATGGATCAGTATGTTTAAATGCTATTGTTTTCTGTAACACCGTGACTTGTTTGTTCTCCGTAGTTTCTTCTAATTTTTGACTTTTCAGGATCCAAAAGGATGCTATTGATCCTGAGAAACTGAAATCGACTCTAGGCGATGAACAACTCAATGATACATGTGACATGAAAAGGGCAATGGAGATGGTGGCGTTGTTGGAAGCTCAGCTAAAAGACTTGAACCCAAACCTGGATTCCATAGCAGAGTATGAATGCATGATATATTGCTGGCAAAGCATTTTTGTATCAATGATTTCATTATTTCTCCTTGCTGAACCAGGTACCGCACAAAGGCTCGCTTGTACAGTGAGCGTGTTGATGAGCTAAATGCTACAACTCAGGAACGTGATGATCTTAAAAAACAGTATGATGGGTTAAGGAAGAGAAGGCATGCATTTTTTCCTTAATTTACTTTTGGAAGGCCTTGAATTTCATTAGTTATGTTTGCCAATTTGTGTCTCTTACATGCATTGTATATTATTTCAGGTTAGATGAGTTCATGGCTGGATTCAACCTAATATCTTTGAAACTGAAGGAGATGTACCAGGTAATGAATACATATAGCATCTCTGTTTTACTTTATGTGCACATAGCAAGAATACATATAGACAACATAATAATACGGTGAGTTAAAGCTGTGTTCACCTGTCTCAATTAAATATGATAACGCTTTCATTGCTCTTGAATACTAAGGGATGGGGTGGGAAAAGAATGGAATCTTGTATTAATAATCTCACCATATATCTGAAACTAAAATTCTGAACAAAACAAATCTAAACAAAGGTGATCAAAGGTGAGAGGATGCCCGGTGATTTTAGCAGACAATGTCAAGAAGGCTGTGCTAGCTGTCTGTCTGTACTGGTTTTATCTTATGGGGGTGTTGCACTTACTAAAATGGAAGTTTGGTAACAATATGGTGTCAAACTTCGACTACTTTCGGTTTCAGATGATCACTCTTGGAGGTGATGCCGAACTGGAACTTGTTGATTCCTTGGATCCATTTTCAGAAGGTGTTGTTTTCAGTGTGAGGCCTCCAAAGAAAAGCTGGAAAAATATTGCCAATCTATCTGGTGGTGAGAAGGTATTTTTTATTCTTGTAGATTTGTCAAATCCTTTTAGTTTTCACAGGCAAGGATACCACATGATTTTGCCAGTAGCGACTTCAATTTGATACATAAGATTGTTTCCCGGTTCATAAATATGAGCTCTGCCAATTATCTAATTGAAATTTGTTAGTATATTGCCAACAGTACTTACAGATCTCTGTCTGTCTTCTTTTGGTGAAAACACTGTCATCTTATTCCAAATATAAGCTCATACTTAAAATGGGAAATACTATAATTGTTCCAGGGAAATACTAAATACTAACATCTTATCAGGATTTGTTAAGACTTAAAATAGCAATATCATTCTTTATGTTACAACATTGCAACTAAAAAGCAGAGAGTGCTTATACTTAATTATAGCAAATTCAATACTTAATGTAATGAGTGATTAACACGTAACAAATGCAATATCTGAGCGAGGGCAATGCTATGCCCAGATATAAAGCATCCTGACTAACTGGTTCGCCATCACCAATGAATGCCTTGATTTCAATTTGTATGCATACTTAATGTAATTTATAAAAGTAAATTGCATCTAGTCTTTTCATTCCATTGGCTTTGTTTTAAGATCTACTCGACATACTCTCTCCGGTTCCATATTAGAAGTCGTTTAGGACAGCGACATGGTCACCAAAGCACAACTTTGACATCTCTTTTCTATATAAATCTTTATTGGAAAGTTATATATGTATATTTTTATGAAAGTAATTTTCAAGACAAATCTATTTATATGATTTTCACATTTTCAAATTCAGACATAAAAGTTATTCATGGTTTATGTTCCCAATGTTTGACTTAAACCTTGTCCAGAATTACTTCTAATAGGGAACCGTGGGTATGTACTATGTAGCACCAAATGCATTGATGGTTGGGTTGCTCACTACCTACCTCACTTGCATCCCAAACTTTTCCTTCTATTTTTTGTCGTGTAGATTACTAATGTTTGAGGCTATCATCCTACAGACACTTAGTTCGCTGGCTCTGGTGTTTGCCCTTCACCACTACAAACCTACCCCCTTGTATGTTATGGATGAGATTGATGCTGCATTGGGTAAGTCTTGCGATCTTATCTTTTCGAATGCTGCTGTCATTCCATGAGATTGATCCATATTTCTCTCCTACAGACTTCAAAAATGTATCAATTGTGGGACACTATGTGAAAGATAGGACCAAAGATGCCCAGTTCATCATTATAAGGTACTCACCCATCACTTTACAAATTTTTCTTTTGCCAGTGCTTCATACCGTTTCTAGAACAATAGTTGTACAAACAGTCATCTGGATACAGGCCGCTGGCAGGGATGCAAAGTAAAACATTTCCTTTGCACGTTTTGCTGTGGACAATGTAAACTAACGTTCATATCTGCCACTCTTTTGCAGCCTGAGAAACAACATGTTTGAACTAGCCGACAGATTGGTTGGTATCTACAAGACAGACAATTGCACCAAGAGTATAACAATCAACCCTGGTAGCTTTGCCGAAAGCATGAAGGTAGATTAGTGTTGTCCTGTGGGAGCTTAAGGTAAATGTAATGTTTTAATGTCCGCATGGAACCAAGGTTCCTCGGCATTATCATTTACCATTGCAGTTTGGGAAGTTTTATGCTACGTATTAGTTAGGATCGTGGCATTTGGTCACTTAAGATGTGACTATGTACATATCTATATGTATTTGAATGGACAAGTTGCGATTTGGGAGTGGGAAACTAAGCTAACTTATCAATCAAGCATTTTGTTTCAGACAGCTCATTTTCTCCAACGTTGGCTTGTATGATGCTCGATCCTGTTTTGCTTCAAATATTGTGCTGTTATCTTGTAGGAGCAACTGATTTGTAGCTAAAGTTTTTTGGTATGGGAAAAGTTAGAATATTTTTTATTTTACATTTATGTGCAGTGGTCTCATTTAAACTGAGGGGCAAACATTGAATTATTTTGTTCCACCAGTTAACCTTCCATTTTCATTTGTATGCCCCAGCCATCATGTATTTGACAACCAGTTTGTGGGCACAATGGTGGTATGGACGAAAATCCCAGCAATGTCGCGTAACTAGTGAGGACACGGGCCAAATAAATAATATCATTAGAGTATTCATGCAATATACTATTCGATACGTACATTACAAACTTAAAATAGATTGGTTCAATAAATTTCAGGTATACAAAACTTGTTGAATTTGTTCGAGACCAACCCAACATTTTCACTTGATCTACAAGTCTACAGCAACGTGCATAAATCTGGCATAAACGTCCGATTCCTACCGCTGATGTTAAGCTGATCAGCCGTCCCTCACGGTTGACGGCAAACACACACCCGACGTGCACCGTACCCCGGCGGTTCTGGACTTCTGGGTGGAGTCCCATGTCCATGTCCCAAGGGTCTCTGTTCTTTTGCGAAAGAACCAGCGCAAAAGCGCGCGCTGCCGGCGACACACGCCAGCGAGGGGAAAGTAAGGATCGAGGAAACAAGAAGAACAAAAGAACGAGACCGGGAAAGCAAGATTTCCTTAAATAGGTATATCTACAGCAAGCGGACACATGTTCTCCACTCCCCCCATGTTGATTAGCCTCGCTAGTCGCTACTGAGCACTGACTCACTCGGTCACTCCTACTACCGCGCGCGTGGATCATAATCCACCGCGCTCCACACTGATCTACCACCTCTACGGCTCTCTACTTTTTCATCAGAGATCATGACCCGAACAGCAGCGACGGCGGCGGCTCGTTGAGGTCGAACGGGAGTGCCTTGGGCCCCGTCCGGAGCTCGAGCGCCGTCGACGGCTGCGACGCGGCGATGTCGGCGGCGTCGAGGAACGACCCCGCCGGCGACGCCACGGCCTGGTGGTGGTGCAACCAGGTCGGGAGAGGGGAGTAGACGACGTGCCCGGCGTGGTGGTGCTGACGGCCCATGCCGAGCTGGTGGCAGCTGCTGGCCGGCGGCGGCTGAAACACGCGCAGCAGCTGCACCGGCTGCTCCCGGCCGCCGCGGCGGCCGCCGTCGCCGCCGAAGTTGAGCCTGGCCTTGGTGCCGCGCAGCGCGACGGCGGCGCGGTCGTAGGCCATGGCGGCCTCGACGGGGGAGTCGTAGGTGCCGAGCCACACCCGCGTCTTGCGCCACGGGTCCCGGATCTCCGCCGCGTACCTGCCCCACGGCCGCTTCCGCACCCCGCGGTAGTGCGCCTCCACGCGCTGCTGGTGCTGGTGCTGGTGTTGGAGGTGGTGGTGGTGGTGCTGCTGCTGCTGGTCCCCTCCCCCGACAACAACGCCTCCGACAACAAGGCCTCCCGCCATCGCCCCACCGTCCCCGACAGCGCCGCCTCCGTGCCCACCTCCCCCTCCCATGTCCCACTCCATCTGCATCTCTCTCTCTCACACGCGCGCGCGCGCGCACGACCCGCACCGTCCGTCCGAGGTCGGCCGGGCAGCTGCTGCTTGTTGGTTGCTCTTGGCTTGGGCAGCTTTGGTCGTCGCGGCAGCGTCAAGGGAGGAGAAGTGGGTAACACTTTATACTGCCGGGTGGCCGGGCCATGGCGACGCGCGCGTACGATGGCTGCTGGCTCGCTGGCCGCGGGACTGCGCTTACTAATGGCCGCGCCGCGCCGCGCCTCGTGAAACGGGGAGAGAGAGAGAGGAGGGGTGGGTAGGTTTCTGGGCCTGTCGCTGACCGCACCCGGGCGGGCAGCAGGCAGCGCGCGCACGGCGTCATGAATCAGCCGCCGCGCGACTTGACGCCTTGCGGGCCCCGCGCGCCGCGACTGGTCTCGTCCAGTAGCCTACCGCGTGACGCCAGCCCTACCGCACCGAGCAGGGGCGAGCGAGGAGGAGGAGCAGCAGCACCGTCCGCCTGCCGGTGCCAGAGCAAGGACGGACGCCTCGTCCTGTCACCCCCACCCCACCCCCTCCTGCCGTACCCGCGCCTGCGGCACGCGCGGCCGCACCCGCACGGCTCCAGGGGCTCGGGGCTCACCGGACCGCACCGCACCAGCACCACACCATGGAGGCACGGAAGGCAGAGGCTCACGCGGTGTACGTGAGCGGGGCGGGGGTGTGTGGGGCCGTGGGGGCGCGCGACGGCGGTGTGGCGCCAAGGGAACCCGCTCGTGCATGACAAGTGGGGCTTGTCTCCGTCCCGGCGTGACAGTCGGCGGCGGGCCGGTGGGTGGAGACAGGCGACGTGCCCCGGCACGATTCGGCGGGAGCGCGGTTCACGTGGGGGGAGGCGTGTCGTGTGGTGGGGGGCAGCACGGTTGCGGTGGGAGCTCGTAGGAGAGGACGGAGTGCGCGTGTGCGCGCCGCTCAACGGGCACAGGTGGCGGTTGGGGTTTCCGGAGGCGGGCGCCCCGCGCCACGGCCGGTGGATGGATGGCCTATCCGCTACCGCGGTGGGTGACGGGTAGGGCGTTTGGTACCCTGCGGCAGGCAGCGAGCGAACAGCGTCGGGTGGCGGGCGGGCCGTTGCTTTCTTTTCCTCGAGCCGAGCGTTCCTGCTGGCCCGCCCGTGCGGCCGGCCGATGCGTCCAAAATCTCGGGGAGGCAGAGGGCTTTGATAGCGAGAAAAATATTTTCGGGAAGGGAACGGGCATGGCGGCCTGCGGCGCGGCAGCGGCGGGAGGAGGGGGGCCTTGGGAAGGCGCGAGGGGCCTTGACTGCCATCCTGCCTTCCTGCTGCTGCCTCCTGCTGGGGCAGCGACGCCCGCCCGCGGCTGCGTTGGGAAGAGGCGCGCCGTTCAGTGGTTTGAGGCTTTGGCAGAGGCCGCACAGGCAGAGCGGTGTGCCTACTACTGCTGCCTGCCTACGCCGCGCTCCGCCGTGCAGCCCTCTCCCCCCCCCCCCCCCCCCCCCCCCGGTCGTGGGCGCATGTAGCGGCGCCACGTCCTAGTACGTTCGCAGTAACAAACGAACGGCTCCATTCGATGCCTGTGGAACACGTGACAAACCAAATTCTGAAAAAAAAATCTAAAATGCGATTGGATTCCAAAATCTGAATTTGACTTGGAAGGATAGATAACACAATTTGTAATCCAGAATTCTTATTTTCAGTTGACCATCAAAATCCGTTGAAATATTCCCAACTCTATGCGGCGAAGGGTACAGCTTTCTCGTCTACCTTCGCCTTCTACTCAACATTAGTTAACAACAAATCAATGTTCAGTAAAGAGCGTAGAATAATAAACGTTCGATCAGACCATTTCTAGTAGGACTGTATGAGTTTTATAGAGATCAAGCATAGCAATATCTTAAATTCAACATTCAACTAGAAAGTCTGGCTGTCGTTGCCGCGTCATTACCTGTAGACCAGTGATTGGTAGGAATGCTGCAGATATTTTTGCAGGATTTTATTTGTGGGTTAATTTCTTAAAACTTTAGGGTATTTTTAGTTAAAATACAGGGACTGTAGATTGATCATGACAAAACTAGGGAACTTTTCTGCAAAATTTTGCACCATGGGTAGATTTGTAGTAAGTTTAGGGTCTTTACGTAAAAGTGTTTGGACCGTGTTTTAATTTATGTAAATCTCAGATTTGTGGGACATGCATGGATCATGGGTTGATTAAAATTATCTCAGACGTGCCTCAATCGAGGGAGATGTCGTCAAATTATCTTAGAGGTAGCATAAATAAATGGTAGTTACGTAAAGATTGAGGGGCTTAGATAAATTATCATACCAGTGGTTGGAATACAATTTACTTTTGATAAAATCGAGAGTGATTTTGTAAAATTGGTCGTCCTCTTGGAATTTCTTCAAAGCTCAAGGGGATTTTCATAAAATTTCCGAAGAGTTGGCTCGAGCAAATGATATTCCTGGTAAGTTTGAGGGGGTTTCTATAAAAGTTCCAAAGTGTGGACTAAACTACATATTAATTTTGACAAAATGCGAGATCCGACGGCTGTCGTTTTCTTGATGTCGTGACTCATTTGGGAGGCAAAAATCCCCCCACTTTACGTTTTGTGAAGATTCTCGCTGCCTTCCAAGCTTTACACAGCTTTATATAACAGCGACACGGTCTCCAAAGTACAACTTTGACTTCTTCTTTTTATAAAAATATTTGTTAAAAACTAACACATGTATACTTTTATGAAAATATTTTGCAAGACAAATCTATTCATGTAGTTTTCACATTTCTAAACTCAATGACTTAAAAGTTATTCATTATTTATATTCCCAATATTTGACTCAAATCATGTCCAAAACGACTTCATTTACCAAACCGGAGGGAGTAACACTGATGTGTGTGTCTATATATATAGGTATAGGTAATGTATATTTAACACATGGGTTGTTGAATAATATTCAACACACGGCGGACGCCGCTTGCATTATGCAATCGTAAAAGTAGAAAATTGACGGTAGAAATTAAACACGTACATTCCCCATACTGGTTGGCATTCCACTTGATGCAGGGATTAATTTTCTTTTATTACCCCCGGCTCCATGCCTCCATCAAAATAGCCGGCAACATCAAGGGTGATGGGGATTTGAAAATTAGGATAATAGTATACGACTACTTGTTACGACAGACTACTTGTTATGACAGCGGAAAAGGATGACAACATAACAATGGCTTGAAAATTACTCCTTGTTCACATGACTAAGTACTTCTACGGAAAAGAATAAATACATAGAAATTACTCTATTGCAAAACCACTAGATACTCTGGTTACTACTTTAATATGCATATGCAGTCCATGTTTGATTACTACTTGTTTCTATGAAAAATTACTCCATATGACCAAACAAAGAGAATATAAAGTTACTCCTTTGCTTACAAATTACTTGTGTTTCTCGTGATTGACTGTGACAACCCGCCTAGGAAAATACCGTACTATCGCCTAAACCAATCCACTTTGGTCATTAAGCAATAATAAAGTATCATCTTGTCGTTAGTCGCCGGGTTAACGCCCGGTAAATCACTTATATAACAACAAGGATCGACATATATGTATTAAAACTCACGCGAAGACGAGTCCAGAGATACAACATAATTAACATCCGAAATTTACCCCGAAGGGTTTAATTATTACAAACCGAAGTCTTTGACATGACAACGTAGTTCAGAGTTTTTAAAACAGCGGAATCAAACTAAGCGGAACGCGAAAACATGATGCCTTCATTCATCGTCCTCCACCCACTCCAGCTCCGAGTCGGGCGGGATCTCTGCGGGCCACACATCAGCAAAGGTATTACCTGGAACAACATATTATAGCAAGGCTGAGTATACTAATACTCAGCAAGACTTACCCGTCGGTGATAACTACTTCACCAACTCTAGACATGATAGGCTTTTTGGCCACTGGGGTTTCTTTTGTTGAAAAGTAACAAAGAGTATGTCCTTACTTTCAAAATTTTAGCACAAGTTCTAGTTGATTTATTCTTTTCTAAATTAGTCATCTATTGCAAACATAAGTTGTGCAATACAATTAATCAAGCATAATATTCATCAACTTACATCATTAGGGATCTCATGGCCAGTGGAGTAAGTAGTCTCAGATAACTGTGAGAGGCTGACAATCGATTGGTTTATAACCTTGCAAGGTAGACCTAAACACACGGTGGGATGCCCTCGCGAGGACAACCACCAAGCGGTTCCCAAAACTCTTCGGATCAGGATCGAATCTTACAGTCTTTGGTACAGCTATCCGGTATACCCCACGACGCACCCGGACTCACCATGCACCACCGGTAGCTAGCCGTTAGACGCATCCCAAGATGAGTAATAGTAAGATTCCTCACCGCGTCATTAAGGTACTAGGCTTACCGGTCCCATTCCCGACAAGCGCTTAGTACGTTCAAACACTTAACCCACGAAAGACATTGGACCGGAGCCCACATCCCATGCTCTTACCACATGAGCAATCCATTTAGGAGATCTTATGATTCCAACATAAGAACCTATTCTCGCGAGTGACATCATCACTCGACTTGTAACGGTCCTATAGCATAGCAGCTATCGACCTACCATACTAGTAAAGGACAAAGGTACCTAGGGATCATGCACCTAGGGTTTCATATCAACTCCTGAACGTAAATGCACAACCATCCATAGATAGTTGCATAATAATTTTTAAATACTTGGTTAATTGCACCAGGACTTGCCTTCGTCAGCAGGGTTAGCCTGAGTGCCCTCGGTGTCTTCGAGTACTTCCATGTATTGCAGTTCCGCTTCAACTCCTCCTTCATTGGCTTCCGGCACGAGCGAGTAGTCACCATCACGAAGATCTACACTGAATGCAATGCAGGGTTCAGGTGATGTGATGGATTAATTATTTCACCCAACTCTTGTTGGCCACATTCACCTTAACAAACAATTAATTATTAATTCTTTTTCAATAAGGTTATTATAGGCATGGGTTTATTTTTTTAATACATACTTCGTTAATGTTTCCTTCTATAAATGTTATTTCATGTGGGGATTTATTATTCCACCTTTCAACAACAAGGTGTGCACAAAAATATAATTAATTATATTTAATTTCTTAAATAGCAAGGGTGTATTCATAGATCTTAAATAAGCCATGCAACCATTTTAGAAAGGGTCACAAGGAAAAGGAGGGCATTTTCCTATTTATTCAAACATTAAACCTATACTTGCCTCCAAAGCTTTTATTCAAACAATAAATCATTAAAATTCAGTGGAGTGTCTCTTAAGCACCAAAACACCTATCCAATGAACACACATGCATGCTTGGAAAAGCTAGAAAATTAATTACACCGAAAATAACCAAAGCTTGCCACCTAAACAAGATAAATGCATATAAAAAGAAATAAGCATCCAAATGATCCAAAATTTCTTACACATGTTCTTTGGTCCAAAAATATCCTATGAATGCAGCAAGTACATCTAGAACTATCACTAATCTTGCTTTATTAATTTACAAAGAAAATCAAGCATATATCAAGAATAAAAACTTCTGGTAATTATAAAATTGTGATTAATTCACCAGAGGTGTATTTTGGCATAAAAAGACCACATTCACATGTTGGGAATAAAAACATAATTATTTTGAGCTACAAAAATCATCTAAACAAATTCTGCATAAAAGGAAAATAATTCATATAAAACGATTTACAATATAACTTTTGCACAATTTTTGGTACAAGAACTAGTTATAACATAGCACACAACATATCCAAAATTTAGCTATAGAGGACTTATCGATTTTGAGATATCACAGATCTAAGGTTTTTCAGGTTTCTATTTTTCATGCCAAAAATATCAGGAAACAGCCTAGACAAGTTTAACAAAAGCTGTAGTGCTCTTCACCAGGAGTATAGCAAAATTGAGTTTGCATTTTTCTGATTTTCTAGAGATTTTACAAGAATCAGCAAAAGTCTTTTACTATTGAAGTTTCACTTTTCCGCATAGGCCCCTGGATACTTTTAATGTCTTGCAGGCCTGTAACAACCCAGGATTTCAGGTGTGAAAGTTTTGCGAAAACTTAAAACTTTTTGTTTGGAATTGAGTGCTACCAATTTTCAAACCAAATTGCTAGCCCCTCCTAAATTCTCCACCTCTTTGCCTATTTATAAAAACATAAATTCAAATTATGGTAAAATATGTGAGTTGGATTTTCTCTGGTTTTATTTTGAAATTATTTGAGTGAGGTTTGAATTTGAAAAGTATTCAAATTCAAACTCTAAATCTAGTCTTAATCCTTAAACTAATTTCAAAGCTAAACTTCATGGCTGGGCCATGTGTCCTTTACCAGTTCAACCCAGCCGGCCCAGACCGCTGCACTTCGCGGCCCAACAAACGCAGGCAGACCAACTGCGGTGGCCCAGAAGCCCATCACCCCTCTTCCTTTCCTTTCACCCGCTGACGGCCATGGCCCACGTGTCAGCAGCCTCATCCGTATCCTCTTCTTTTCTTTGCCCCGCCTCGGATGCGGCCGCACCGGGCGACCCGCGCGCGCGCCGCGCGCGCGGGATGGATGCTCGCCCGTCCGTCCGGCCCGCACGCCGAGGGGGCGGTGCGCGTGCACGCCCACGAGTCGGACCCCGGCCCCCGGACGGGAATTCCCCTTTGCCCCGCGCCGCGCGCCCTCGCATCGAAGCTGGCGCGGAGGAAGCAGGCGCCGCCTCGGCCGCCCGGCTGGTTCGAGCCAGGGCAGTTTGGGGTTTTCGCCTCGAAGTCTGCGGCATCGGGCTTCAAAGGTAAGGCAAGGCCGCGGCCCGAGCGCCCAAGCCACCAACCCCCATTGGGGTTTTCCCATATTCACTAGTGAACACACCGTGAGAGGGAGAGAGCGGGCGCGCGCGCCGCGCGTCGAGCCGAGGAGGGACGCGGCGCACCGAGCGCCGCCGACGCACCGAGGCCGGAGTCCGCAACCACCGTCACGAGAAGAGGAGAGGAGGTCGTCTGCGCTTGGGGAGGAGCCGGACCGGGAGCAGGGACGTCTACGCCGCCGTGAACGCCCACGTCACCAAGAACACCTCTGCCACGCCACCGTCCACCATCGAGCCGGCCACGACTACACCATCGCCCCAACGTGAGCACCACCACGGCCATCTTCCTCTCCCCTCCCTCCTTGATTTCTTCTCTGTGTGGCACCGGCGGCGTTGGGGTGCGCCGTCGGGTGTCTTTGCCTGGATGCCGGCCTTCGAGCCGCAGCACTGCCGCACCGTGAACGAATGGCGCTCTCGGGCCATCCATGTCCCCGGGCCTGCCGTCGCCGGGCGAGGACCATCTGAGATCGCCGGCCTTCGAGCCGAGCTTGTTGTGTAGGGAACGTCGTGCGCCGCCGCATCGCCTCGTGTCACGCCCCTGGCTACCAGGAGGCTGTGCCGAGCGACCGTGGCCGCCGCACGCCCCGCGTGCTCCATGCTAGGCCGCCGGCCGGCCGAGCCGCGAGGGACGCTGCCGTGACGCGCTCAGGCCTCGGGGTGATTTTTTACCCAGGCTCGCCGTCGTCACGCGTGCTCTTGGGTGGGAAGCCGGCGTCGATCCGTGCGGTCTCTTGCAGGTGAAGGGCGTGACGCCGTGCCGCGATGCGCCGGCGGCGGTGGCCTCGAACCCGGCCACCGGTCGACGCGCCGCGCGCGCGAGCGCTAGATCGCGGCGTGGGCGCCCGTCGGCCGCGCAACCCGGGCCGCGAGGGCCGCGACCATGACGCGGGATCCCCGCGCGCGCGTCGCCCCTGGATGCGGAGCGCTCAATCCCGACGCCGGCGACGCGCCGCGCAACCGCAGGGTTGCCCGGCGTTTCGTCAAACACCTGGAGGGCATATGAATCCTGTGTAGGAATGCCAAGTGGTAAATGGGTCGTTGGCTGAATCTGGGCCTTAAGCCCAGCTCACTGCTATCAGGCCATCAACACCGCACGCAGGAAATCAGGGGTCTTCCCTAGACTTCAAACTGCTAAGCTAACTGGGCTGCGCCCACTGGGCTAACCGGGTCGTGACCGCATAACTAGCTGGGCCAAGCCCACTGGGCCACCTACGGCCCAGTGGCACTTTCGGCCCATCTTCGACCCGCTTACTGAGGGTCGCTGACGTCATGCTGACGTCAGCGGCATTTTTAATAAAAATCCTTTTTCTTTTCCTGGAATTATTTTCAGAAATGATTTATAAATGGTTTTAATCTTCACAAATTCATAACTAATTATAGGAAGCTCAGAAAAATATAAAACTAATTTCCATAAATTCGTAATTTCGAAATAGTGTTGTTTGTAGGTAGTTTGAGCTCTTGTGGATCTTCTAAAAATTGGTTCTTATTTGGAGTTATTGCTTAGATGTGCACCGTATTCTTATTTTCGCGTCGAATCTCATGTCGCAGACCCGAGCTTTGACCAGGAGGACGCGGAGGACCCCGAGTACACTGCTCCGGACAACGACTGCTTCAACGGCAATGAAGGTGTCATGTCACTCCCAACCATATAGATCCCATGTTGTTAATTAGATGCTAGTGCTTTACTTTATATGCATTGCTCTGTTGAATTGCATAGCCAGTTTAATAGTCATGCCTTGATATTTTGTTATACCCTGATTCCTTGTTGTACTTTCTGCGGGACTAGCTACAGACCCCTAGCTAGTCCCATACCTCAACTATCCATACTTTTGTTGCTTGATTATGGATGGTATTCCGGGCTTGGATTGAGATGTGGGAGATCTCGGTGTGTTTCTAGCGTGCGTTCTGGGTGCGTATCTCCTTGATGTGTTTTTGGCGGGAGCGAGCCGCTTTCTGGCCTCTACCCGAGGGACGTGTCGTGCGGATTGGAGATGGGGAGTGCTCGCTCTCGGCCCCTTAAGGACTGAGTCGACTTACCACCAGATGCAGTATCTACTTTCGTACAAACCGCCCGCCTTGTTATTGGCGGGGGTGCGGGGTGAGACTTGTAGTGGATAACGACCCTCCTGTAGGCGGATCGGTGTGATCGTGTCGGGAGTGGGCTTTCCCTTCTTAGAAGACTTTGCCCCGGCGAGGCCGGGGAAGGGTTCCACAGCTTCGAGGGACCTCTCGCGGGCAGTATGAGCTCTACCGCGGAGGCTGGGCCAGGCTCGGAGACGCAGGAGGGTATTACCACTTACTTGGCCTTCAGCCGTATGGTAGGGCCTGGAATCGGTGACGGCCGGTTCCGGTCCTATTCAGGCGGGTACAGTTGTACAACCTCTGCAGAGTGTTTAAACCTATAGCTATAGTCCGTGTCCACTGGTTATGGACAGTACTGCTATCTAGCGCTACTTCCGACTAGTTACTCTTCTCTTGAGTTTCTTCTCTCCCCCGAGTGTGTGAGCCCGGCTTTGGCCGTTGAGATGTGGGGATATGAGCAAGTGGGCCCCACATCGCAGATGAGAGTTGGGAACTGGATCGTGGTTGAGATCTGGTGCTTTGGTGTGGTATCCTTGAGCGGGGTGTGGACCCCAGAGGTCTGGACCTCAGAAGCGTGAGCTTCCCCGAGGTGTTGACCTCTCAGCTGAATTCTGCTTACCTTGTTCGTTGCTTCGCTGCTTTGCTTAAGCTTTCTACATCTAGAGTAGGGATAAATCATGCATAGTAGAATATACACCGCTTTTGCCTCTTTGTTGGGAAGCTGACATGACCTACCCGCTTATCGGGTAGACCTTGGTGTCTCTGACACAGAGCCGGACTACGACTTCGACAATGACGGATGGGTGGACTAGAGCTCTTCCTACACTCGAGCTGCCTGCAGATTTGGAGTTCCTCGCGCTTTCATGGAGACACTGCTAGACGTTTTATTTCTGTTTGATTCAGTCCTGATGGACTTGTACCCGGCATGTGCCGAAGAGATGTACTCTGATTAATGTAATAAATTAAATGTTTTACTTTATCTATTTTGTTTTATCTTTCTGCATGGATTTTGGCATCGCTGAGACAGGGATTGCACGTGGTAGCCCTCCTGGGACAACCACCGAGGTGCAGAGAGTCGGGTTTCCGTCCGCGGAAATCCGGTTCGCTTCAGTTGGCACCAGAGCCATGCTTGACCGTAGGACGAGCCCCAGGAATGGTCGATAGCTTAGGAAGCCGTTTCTGAACCTTGAAACTTTATATAAACCCCTTGGCTTCCGTATGTATATGTCTATACTTATATATATGCATTATCTTGATTAACTTTTACTAACTACCTTACTAAACTACGCTCTAACAACATTGTGCAGATGGCGGAGGAAGAGTGGATCCCTCTGGAGTCGGACGACAAGTGGGCCGGAGGCTTCTGTCACCTTCTGAGGGAGTGCCTGGAGACAGCGGGAGTGGAGACCGACTGGGTCAGCTACAAGGGGAGGACCGTGGGGCCCTTGGACCAGTGTGCTACGTTCCTGACCGTCACGGTACCGGTGGACCCACGTGTGCTGGAGTTCAAGGGAGTCAAGGTGCACTGCTTCGAGTGTTCTACCATGGAGGCACACCAGGTTTGTGCGCGCCGAGCACTCAAGGAGGTCTTTATCCAGCTTGGAGAGAAGCTTAAGGACACCCCGTTCAGCGTTCTTCCGACGAGGGTCTACGACCCGAGTCGCTGGGACACGTACGACCGGGCTCAGTACCTTGAGGTGACTTCAGAGGAGGGGGGGCAAGAAGATGCACATGGCCAACCGATGCATCCTGGCTCAGGACCAGGCGCTCTACTGGGCGGACAGTGAGATCACTTACCTGAGATGGAAGTGGGACAGGTGTCTGCAGCTTGCTAAGGAGCTGGAGATGGAGAAGCTGGACTTAGCTGACGACTGGAGCAGTCTCACCAGAGGAATGGTGAGTTGGTGCAGCTCGGCTAGCAGCCGCCAGAGCTAGCTCCGAGCGGGACGCCAGGAGGATCGCCACCCTGGAGGCACGACTGAGGACAGCACTAGAGCAGCACCGGGCCACAGTGGAGGCCACACGTGTGGACAGGGAGAAGCTGGCAGAGGCGAAGGACCTGTTGGAGTCGGTTGGAGCTGCTGCAGCTGACTACCAGGTGAGGACGTGGGACCTACAGGAGGCGAGTCAACACAACTACAACCACTTGTGCTACCTCGGGGGGTTGGTCTACGAGGAGAGGGACCGAGCTGCTAGGACTCGCACGGCCTGGGAGCGTTCCGACCAGCAGAGACTGAGGGAGCTGGAGGAGCTCTCCGCACAACTACCGCCAAAGAAGAGACCACGACTGCGAGCAGAGACCTTTGAGCTACCCCCGACACTTCTTCCATGTCTACGCCCGTACCCGAGAGGCTCCCAGGACACAGCGGAGATGGACCGCGCTCTTCAGGACACCCGTGACTACTACGGAGGACCGGCGATCAGGATGCTGGGTTACCCAGGAGCTTACTCACCACCGTTCTACTCTGTTCCACCAGACTCCAGCCCAGAGGCACCCCACAGCACCCCGTGACGGGAGTAGAGTTCTAGCAGTAGATCCTGAGATGTCTTAATGAGTTATATGTAGTGCTACCGCTCTTGTTGTCATGTCTGTAGTAGCTACCCCATGATGTACCATGCGTTAGCGTGATGTGTTGTCGTGTACCCTCGAAGGTTGTTGGAGTAAACCTCGAGGTGCACCCCTTTTATATGGTGGCATTGATTGAGTGACATGGATCTTCATGGGTTTTCTCGGATTTCATGCTTCTTATTTGTCTGAATGAAATTCTTTGATTGTTTGCAGGATTACTCCTTTATAGTTAATAACCTTATTAATATTCTCCCTACCACTACTGACTCTTGCAAATGGAACAGATGTCGGGAGCAAGGAGGTCCGGACGACTCCTGGCCCGTTTCGAGGAGGTCACCGGGGACAACGGGGGGGGGGGGGGGGAGGATGCCCCTAACCCAGCAGGCGCGAGGGGTCGCGGATGCCGTGGAGGCCACGCACCACGAGGAGGACTCCGTGGAGGCCGGGCAGGCCGAGTAGGCCGAGGAGGCCGAGTCGGTGGGCGAGGACCCGTGTACGACGACGAGGGAGCTCAGGAGCAGGAGCCCGAGCACGAGCAGGTACCCGAGCCCGAGGGAGGAGCAGGCCAGGCTCAGGGACATGAGGTGCCACCACCGCCACCTCCCCCGAACTTGGCCGACGTGATGGCAGTACAGACCCAGCTGATGCAGACGATCACCCAGTTGCTAGCTCCGAACAACAACAACAACAACAACAACAACAACAACAACAACAACAACAACAACAACAACAACAACCACAGGGGTCAGCACCGCAACGCGCCAGAGGGTTTCCAGAAGAAGGTTGAGAACTTCAACAAGCTGCGACCGCCAACTTTCGACCACTCTGCAGATCCGATGGACGCGGACAACTGGCTGCGAGAGATTGAGAAGAAGTTGGAGTTGATTGAGCTCACTGAGGAGGAGTGTGTGACCGTGGTAGCGCACTAGCTGATCGGCACAGCCAGTGCGTGGTGGGACAGCTACTGTGACTCGCACCCGGACCCGTTGCACATCGGGTGTGACGAGTTTGTGGAGGCCTTTAGGAGCCACCACATTCCCGAGGCCGTGATGGACAGGAAGGCTGACGAGTTCAGGCACCTCAAGATGGGATGGATGTCAGTGCAGGAGTACGCAAACCACTACCAAGAGCTGATGAGGTACGTGCCAGACGACACCGACACAGAGAAGAAGAAGGTTTACTGGTTCAGGAAGGGACTGCACAAGGGGATGGCACACCACTTGTCCGCGCACGACTGCCCGACACTTCGCTCCATTATCGACAAGGCACTGATCGTTGAGAGGTTGAGGCTCGAGTACTTGGAGGTCCGTGGAGGCAAGTCCAAGCGCACAGACCAGGCAGGACGCTCAGGTCCACCCCAGAGGAAAAGGACAGGTTACACTCAGGGCCACCAGACACAGCAGAGGCACCACATCACTCAGTCACAGCCGCAGAGCAGAGCCAACCCAGGGGGAAGTGGAGGACAGAGCAACTGGAGACCGAGACCACCACCGCAGTCAGCAAACAGAGCTAAGGTGACTTGCTTCAACTGTCGTCAGGTTGGGCACAAGTCGTTCGAGTGTCCGCAACAGGTGCAACTAGGAGGTCAGAACCGCAGCTCTCAGTTCCAGACTCCAGCCAAGCCACCAGCACCAGGAGGACAGCCACCCCATACACAGTAGAGGACCGCTCAGCCGCCAGCTACTCGAGGCCGCCTGAACCACCTCACCGCCGAGGATGCAGCAACCGCACCCGACGTCACACTTGGTGAGTTCCTTGTTGACTCAGTTTTGGCAACTGTTTTGTTCGATACCGGAGCTCAGTTTTCGTATATTTCTACCAAGTTTGTTAAAGAAAGGTCATTACCAACTAAGCCTCGACCAAGGCCTATCTTGACTAGCTCTCCGTTAGGAGAGAAGAGGAGTACGTTAGAGTGCAGGGGAGTGAAGATGGTGTTTGAGGGGCAGCTGTTCACGGCAGACTTGACAGTCTTGGAGTCTACCGGGATAGACGTGATCCTAGGGATGGATTGGTTGGCAAAGCACAATGGGATGGTCTGTTGCAACCCCAGGTTTATACAACTAGAACACCCCGGTGGGACAAAAGTGCGGATCGAACCACAGAGTCCGAAGGCTGCTACGATGATGTGCAACATGAGTGGGAAGGAAATTGAAGAAATTCCAGTGGTTTCTGAGTTTCCGGACGTGTTTCCGGAGCAGCTTACAGAGTTACCTCCAGACCGAAATGTGGAGTTTGTGATTGAGCTGATGCCTGGAGCAGGGCCCGTTGCAAAGAGTCCGTACCGGATGTCGTCCGATGAGCTGAACGAGTTGAAGAAACAGCTCCAGAAACTGCTCGAGCAAGGGTTTGTTCGGCCGAGTGCCTCACCGTGGGGTTCACCTGTGCTCTTCGTGGAGAAGAAAGACGGAACCAAGAGGATGTGCATAGACTACCGCACGCTCAACTCGATGACGATCAAGAATAAGTACCCACTACCCAGAATCAAGGACCTGCTGGATAGGCTCAAGAAAGCAAAGTTCTTCTCCAAGATCGATCTGAGGTCAGGTTACCACCAGATGAAGATCCGAGAGCAGGATATTCCCAAGACAGCTTTCACCACACGGTACGGCTTGTACGAGTTCGTGGTGGTTTCTTTTGGGCTGACCAACGCCCCGGCTTACTTCATGAACTTGATGAACAAGGTCTTCATGGAAGAGTTGGATAGGTTTGTGGTGATGTTTATCGACGATATCCTGATCTACTCTGAGACTACGGAGGAGCACGAGGAGGACCTGAGGGTCGTGCTAGAGAGGCTGAGGCAGCAGAAACTGTATGCCAAGTTCAGCAAGTGCGAGTTCAGGATGGAGAAGGTCGCGTTTTTGGGACACGTGTTGTCAGCCGAGGGGATAGCTGTGGATCCGTCCAAGGTTGAGTCAGTTACCAAGTGGGAGCAGCCGTTGAACGTGACAGACATCAGAAGCTTCCTTGGGTTGGCAGGTTACTACCGAAAGTTCATTGAGAACTTCTCCAAGATTGCCAAGCCGATGACAGAGTTGCTCAAGAACAACACAAAGTTCGAGTGGTCAGAAGCGTGTGAGAAGAGTTTCCAGGAGTTGAAAAAGAGACTCACCACAGCCCTTACTTTGCCAGATATCAAGAAAGACTTTGTGGTCTACTGTGACGCTTCGAAGTAGGGACTTGGTTGTGTTCTGATGCAGGAAGGGAAAGTTGTGGCTTATGCTTCCAGGTAGCTGAAGAAACACGAGGAAAACTACCCGACACACGACCTGGAGTTGGCAGCTGTTGTGCACGCACTCAAGATCTGGAGGCACTACCTGATAGGGAACAAGTGTGAGCTGTTCTCCGACCACAAGAGCTTGAAGTACTTCTTCACCCAAATAGAGTTGAACATGAGGCAGAGGAGGTGGTTGGAGCTGATCAAGGACTACGACGTCGAGATCAACTACCACCCAGGCAAAGCTAACGTTGTGGCAGATGCACCGAGCCGGAAAACATATTGCAACAACCTCATGGTGAGAGAAGAGCAACCTGCCTTACATGAAGAGCTAGAGAAGCTGAGGATTGAAATTGTGGACCATGGCTAAGTCAACGAACTGCGAGTGACCTACGACCTGGAGGAACGAATCCGAACAGCTCAGAAGTCGTGTGCAGAGATCAAAGCTTTGCGAGGACAGATGAAAGAGGGTAAAGCAGAGGATTACCGGATAGATGAGCAAGGCACCGTGTGGTTGAAAGAATGGATCTGTGTACCACAAGACAAGGCACTCCTAGAGCAGATCATGAAAGAAGCTCACGATTCGAGGTACTCGATCCACCCAGGCAGCACGAAGATGTACAAAGATTTGAAGACCAGATACTGGTGGAAGGACATGAGGAGAGATATAGCTCACTACGTGGCCTGTTGCGGCACCTGTAGCAGAGTGAAGATCGAGCACCAGAAACCTACAGGGTTGCTTAAGCCGTTGGAAATTACGGTTTGGAAGTGGGAGGACATCTCCATGGACTTTGTGGTGGGACTTCCCCGGACACCTAAGGGGAATGACTCGGTTTGGGTCATTGCGGATCGTTTGACGAAGGTGGCTCACTTTGTACCTGTCAAGACCCAGCACCGAACTGAAAAACTGGCAGAATTGTATGTTGAACATATTTTGAGGCTACACGGAGCACCCAGGAGTATTGTGTCTGTTCGCGGACCGCAGTTTGTCGCCAAGTTCTGGCGGAGCTTCCACAAGCTGATGGGCACCACACTTAACTACAGCACAGCTTTCCACCCACAGACAGATGGGTAGACAGAGAGGGTTAACCAGGTTTAGGAGGACATGCTTCGAGCGTGTGCACTCACCTATGGCACCGATTGGGAGAGCAGTTTGCCGTTTGCAGAGTTCTCGTACAACAACAACTTTCAAGCAAGTCTTCGGATGGCTCCCTTTGAGGCTCTCTACGGGAGGAAGTGCATGACTCTTCTAGCTTGGTCCGAGGTTGGAGAGCGGACCCTCTTTGGGCCAGCAATCATAGAAGAAGCAGAGGAGAAAGTGGAGAAAGTTCGTGAGAACCTGAGGATCGCTCAAAGCCGTCAGAAGAGCTATGCTGACAAAAGAAGAGAGTTGACCATTGCAGTTGGAGACCGAGTGTACTTGAAAGTTTCACCACTCCGAGGAACTAAAAGGTTCTTGGTGAAAGGAAAGCTCGCCCCGAGGTACGTGGGGTCGTATCCGATCACCAAAAGGATTGGAAGTCTAGCCTACCAGCTCGCACTACCCGAGGCGATGGCAAGGGTACACCTAGTGTTTCACGTGTCACAGTTAAAGAAGAGCGAGAAGGAAGTGGAAGCAAAGCAAGTGCCCATGGAGTTGCTTGATCTGCAAGATAACCTTGAGTATGCTGAGGTTCCCGAGAAGATCTTGGACAGAGCAGTCAAAGAGACAAGGAGAACAACCATTCCCTTTTGTAAAGTGTTGTGGAGCAACCATACAGAGCGAGAAGCAACTTGGGAGAAGGAAGCTGATCTCAGAAAGGAGTACCCTCACTTGTTCACGGAGGAGGATGGAGTCTAAATCTCGAGGACGAGATTCTCGGTGGTGGGGGAGAATGTAACAACCCAGGATTTCAGGTGTGAAAATTTTGCGAAAATTTAAAACTTTTTGTTTGGAATTGAGTGTTACCAATTTTCAAACCAAATTGCTAGCCCCCTCCTAAATTCTCCACCTCTTTGCCTATTTATAAAAACATAAATTCAAATTATGGTAAAATATGTGAGTTGGGTTTTCTCTGGTTTTATTTGGAAATTATTTGAGTGAGGTTTGAATTTGAAAAGTATTCAAATTCAAACTCTAAATCTAGTCTTAATCCTTAAACTAATTTCAAAGCTAAACTTCATGGCTGGGCCATGTGTCCTTTACCAGTTCAACCCAGCCGGCCCAGTCCGCTGCACTTTGCGGCCCAACAAACGCAGGCAGACCAACTGCGGCGGCCCAGAAGCCCATCACCCCTCTTCCTTTCCTTTCACCCACTGACGGCCATGGCCCACGTGTCAGCAGCCTCATCCCTATCCTCTTCTTTTCTTTGCCCCGCCTCGGATGCGGCCGCACGGGCGACCGCGCCGCAGCGCGCGCGCGGGGATGGATGCTTGCCCGTCCATCCGGCCCGCACGCCGAGGGGGCGGTGCGCGTGCACGCCCACGAGTCGGACCCCCGCCCCCGGACGGGAATTCCCCCTTTTGCCCCCGCGTCGCGCGCCCCCGCATCGAAGCCGGCGCGGAGGAAGCGGCGCCGCCTCGGCCGCCCGGCTGGTTCGAGCCAGGGCAGTTTGGGGTTTTCGCCTCGAAGTCTGCGACACCGGGCCTCAAAGGTAAGGCAAGGCCGCGGCCCGAGCGCCCAAGCCACCAACCCCCATTGGGGTTTTCCCATCTTCACCAGTGAACACGCCGCGAGAGGGAGAGAGCGGGCGCGCCGCCACCGCCACTGCGTCGAGCCGAGGAGGGACGCGGCGCACTGGAGCGTCGTCGACGCGCCAAGGACGGAGTCCGCAACCACCGTCACGAGAAGAGGAGAGGAGGCCGTCTGCGCTTGGGGAGGAGCCGGACCGGGAGCAGGGACGTCCACGCCGCTGTGAACGCCCACGTCGCCGAGAACAGCTCCGCCACGCCACCGTCCACCATCGAGCCGGCCACGACTACACCATCGCCCCAACGTGAGCACCACCACAGCCATCTTCCTCTCTCCTCCCTCCTTGATTTCTTCTCTGTGTGGCACCGGCGGCGTTGGGGTGCGCCATCGGGTGTCTTTGCCTGGATGCCGGCCTTCGAGCCGCAGCACTGCCGCACCGTGAACGAGTGGCGCTCTCCCGGCCGGCCATGCCCCCGGCCCGCCGTCGCCGTGCGAGGACCATCCGAGATTGCCGGCCTTCGAGCCGAGCTTGTTGTGTAGGGAACGTCGTGCGCCGCCGCATCGCCTCGTGTCGCGCCCTTGGCTAGCGGAAGGGCCGCGCCGGCGAGCGAGGTGAGGCCGCGCGTGCTATACGCACGGGCCGTGGCCGCCGGACGCCCCGCGTGCTCAATGCTAGGCCGCCGGCCGCCCGAGCCGCGAGGGACGCCGCCGCGATGCGCCGAGGACTCGGGGGTGATTTTTGACCCGTGCTCGCCGTCGTCGCGCGTGCTCTTGGGTGGGAAGCCGGCGTCGACCCGTGCGGTCTCTTGCGAGGTGAAGGGCGTGACGCCGTGCCGCGATGCGCCGGCGACCGTGGCCTCGAACCCGGCTACAGGGTCGACGCGCCACGCGCCGAGCGCGAGATCGCGGGCGCCTGTCCCGGCCGGCGCACCCCGCCGTCGTGCCGCGACCATGACACGGGATCGTGTCGCGCGCGTCGCCCCTGGACGCAGAGCGCTCAATCTCGACGCCGGCGACGCGCCGCGCAGCCGCAAGGTTGCCCGGCGTTTCATCGAACACCTGGAGGGCATATGAATCCTGTGCAGGAATGCCAAGTTGTAAATGGGCCGTTGGCTGGATCTGGGCCTTAAGCCCAGCTAACTGCTATTAGGCCATCAACACCGCACGCAGGAAATCAGGGGTCTTCCCTAGACTTCAAACTGCTAAGCTAACTGGGTTGCGCCCACTGGGCTAACCGGGTCGTGACCGCATAACTAGCTGGGCCAAGCCCACTGGGCCACCTACGGCCAAGTGGCACTTTCGGCCCATCTTCGACCCGCTAACCGAGGGTCGCTGACGTCATGCTGACGTCAGTGGCATTTTTAATAAAAATCCTTTTTATTTTCCTGGAATGATTTTCAGAAATGATTTATAAATGGTTTTAATCTTCAAAAATTCATAACTAATTATAGGAAGCTCAGAAAAATATAAAACTAATTTCCATAAATTCGTAATTTCGAAACCTTGCTGTTTGTTGGTAGTTTGAGCTCATTTGGATCTTCTAAAAATTGGTTCTTATTTGGAGTTATTGCTTAGATGTGCACCGTATTCTTATTTTCGTGTCGAATCTCGTGCCGCAGACGACTGCTTCAACGACAACGAAGGTGTCATGTCACTCCCAACCATATAGATCCCATGTTGTTAATTAGATGCTAGTGCTTTACTTTATATGCATTGCTCTGTTGAATTGCATAGCCAGTTTAATAGTCATGCCTTGATATTTTGTTATACCCTGATTCCTTGTTGTACTTTCCGCGGGACTAGCTACAGACCCCTAGCTAGTCCCATACCTCAACTATCCGTACTTTTGTTGCTTGATTATGGATGGTATTCCGGGCTTGGACTGAGATGTGGGAGATCTCGGTGTGTTTCTAGCGTTTCTGGATGCGTATCTCCTTGATATGTTTTGGCGAGAGCGAGCCGCTTGGTTACTGGTGAACGTCTACCGAGGGAAGATGCGATCTGGCCTCTACCCGAGGGACGTGTCGTGCGGATTGGAGATGGCGAGTGCTTGCTCTCGGCCCCTTAAGGACCGAGTCGACTTACCACCAGATGCAGTATTTAGTTTCGTACAAACCGCCCGCCTTGTTATGGGCGGGGGTGCGGGGTGAGACTTGTAGTGGATAACGACCCTCCTGTAGGCGGATCGGTGTGATCGTGTCGGGAGTGGGCTTTCCCTCCTTAGAATACTACGCCCCAGGTTTTCGGCCGGGTTAATTAACCCTAATGATCCAGTCAACTAGGTTGACTTTGGTCAAACGTCGGTCCACCTGGGCCATCACCTCGAAAACTTCACCGACAAAACCCTAATGACACCTTTTGGTCAAACATAGTCCACCTTGGTCAAAACCCTACTCAAAAACCCTTGACCCCTTGTTGACCCATCCATGTCAGCCGGAACTTTTGCCGCATTCTCCAAATTTTTCCTAAACACTTCGAAATCTCCCAATGGGAAAGTTGTCCAGTTTGTCAAGGCACACAACTTTCATGTTGAGTGGCATTGCTGGTTTGAAGTGCAAATTGATGAAAATGCAAGCCAATGTCTGCTTTCACTGTTCACCAGGGCCGAGATTTCTGTCAAGTTTCCCTGCAGCTTATGTCAAATCCTTTGATCTAAAACCCTAGATCCTTTACAAAACTTGTAGAGGGTAGTGAGGTGAGCAACTTTGGTAGTCAAACCTTGGTGCAGTTCTGTTTGGAAAATTTGAGAAAACTCAATTCGAAGTAGGGTACTTGGAATGGTTTTGAGCCAGAGCGCAGCACTGCACGACGTCGCGTCACGCCACGTCGCGCGCGCTCACCACGACCTCCCCTCGGGTTCGAACGCCGAGGCAGCCGACGACCCGCGGTCCGTGCGCCGTGTGGCCGCCCGCGTCGAACCGCCCGACCCTCTCCCCGTGCACCATGTGCTCACACTCGCCGCGCCGGCCACCCAACGGCGTCGCCGCCGTACGCGCACCGTGCCGCCCCAGGTTGGCGATTGGCCGCCGTGCGTCGCCGCCCCTTTCCACCGTACTCCGGCCATGCTGCGGCCCATACCTGGACTAGCCTCGACTTGGTGCCCAAGCCAACGCCTCAACCGCCTCGAGCTGGGCTATAAAGCCGGCCGGTCTTCTCCCCGCGCGAGCACCGAGCCGCCGCCGTCCGCCATGGATGCCACGCGGTGAACTCCACCCCCGCCTGCTTTTCCTCGCCAACTCGTGCTGCTCCCCACTCCTTTAGGACCCCTGTAGCTCTTGCGCTCGCTTGTTGGCCTGCTCGAGACGCCAGCTCACCGGAGTGGCTTCTCCCGCGGCCGCCGCCGGGTAGCCATCGACGAGCTCTGCTCCCCGCGCGATCCCCGAGCCAACCAACCGCCTCAGCCCTTTCCCTAGGTCCCCGTGAAGCTGTTCGTGCCACACGTTGACCCGTTCCGCCCCTGTCCTCGCCGGAATTCGAGCGCCCGCGGCCGCGCCACCACTGGTCTGCCGCCGCCGCTCGCCGGCAACATCTCCGGTCAATCCACCGCCACCCATCGATCACGGGTGAGCCCAATTGCTGATTCCCCTCGCTTGTTGCCACCCCGTGCCTCAACTCGCCGCCGGTGAGCTCACCTTCGCCACCGGGTGCAAGGGTGAAGAACCGAGGGTATGGTTGTGAAGAGTTTAAACTTTCCAGGGACTTAATTGCATAAAGATTCTATACTGTTTGATGTGTTTGGGATGTGACTTGTAAAATCGATTAGAAATTGTAGAAAAATCCAAAAATAGAAAACTCAATTTTGTTGTGCTCAGTAAAGCAAGAACTACAACTTTCTTCAAAGATATATGTACTTTTGATCTATAGTTTTTGCTTGAAAAATACAAATGTAAAATACCAAGATCTGTGATTCTGCAAAATCCACACAAGTTCTTGAGCTATATTTTGGATATGTTGTGGGAACTAGTATGTATAGGTTCTGTGCCAAAAATTGCACAAAGTTACTGAAGAAACCTTTTTATAAAAATCATTTAGTGATATTGATAAATCTTCCTAGATGATTTTTGTAGCTCAAAATATAATCATTTTTGAGCCCAACTTCTGGCTATAGTCATGTTATATGAAAATGCATCCTTGATGAATTTACCATGATTTTGTCTCTGTTAGAAATATTATTTACTTATTTGTGCTTGTTTTAAGTCACAAATATGTGTAGCTTGATCCATGAGGGCTTTATGTGTGTTTATTGGTTCTTTAGGCTTGTTTTGGACCAGAGTATGTGTAGGAGGAAGTTTGGACTCAATTCTGTTATATTTATTTTAATATGCATTAATCCTCTTTTTGCTAGCTGGTAATGCCTTTAGATTTTTGTACATTAATTTCCGTGGGGCATAAATAAATTCCTTGCTGTCCAAGAGAGTGCTCCTGGTTATTAGGACTAGTGAGTACTGCTGGATCAGTTTGTTATGTATTTAATTGTCTAAAAGAGGTCAGACTAGATTAATCTAGTAGAGGATAATATGGAAAATACACCCTCATGTGCATAAGTTAAATAAATGAGTAGGGAGATGTAATTGAGGAACAAAAGTAAGTTTTCCTTGCTGTTTGTTTTTAAATTAAGACATTATTTTATAGATGTGCACGCAATCACATTAAAGAAAAGGCTAAATAGGATTTTTCAGTATATTTAAAGGGAGAAATGTTTAATGCTTTTCTTAAGGTGAGTAGGACCAACCCTATCCAACTTGTACCTGTTGCTACTGTTTATTATGTGAATTACATTAATTTATTTATATATATATGTACAGAGTCACTATTGGAAAGTCTAGATAGGAAAGCTTTGCATATTGTTCCTTTATAGGAAGAGTATGCTGAATGTATTTATTATCTAAGTGAACGTGTTCAAACGTGCACCCCATGTTGTCATAAGCTGTTTGAAATTAATTCAATCCAATTGTCACTCAAGTTTTGCATTGCATCCTCCGTGTAGAAGTTCCCGACGGTAGTTACACGCTCGTGTCAGAGGAAGTGAACGAGGGAGTTGGAGGAGGCGTGCACTACGTCGCCATAGAGCAAGACCCGGGCCAAAGTCCGGAAGATTGTCTAACTGCTTGTGCTAGCGAAGGCAAGCCCCGGTTTTATCATTAACCCCTGTTTTACTCAAATTGACGCAACTATCTTTGTTATTCTATGTGCATTTACGTTCAGGAATTGGATGAAACTCTAGTTGCATGATCCCTAGGTGCCTATGTTCTTTTACTAGTATGTTAGGTCGTTAGATGCTATGCTCTAAGGACCCGGTACAAGTCGAGTGATGTTCGTCACTCGCAAGAATAGGATTTCCTTTATGGAACCACCCCATGTATAAATGGATTGCTCATGTGGTAAGAGCATGGGATTTGGGCTCCGGTCCAGTGGCTTCGTGGGCTAAGCTTTTGAATGTACTAAGCACTTGTCGGGAATGGGACCGGTAAGACTAGTACCTTAATAAGACGGTACGGGATTTTGCTACTACTACTACTCTCGATTCGTCTCCTGCCTGGCTTGCAACCGGGAGGAGGGTACATGTGTGAGGCTGGATGTACCTTGTGGGGCATTCCAGATAGCCTTGTACCCGGGACTGTAGGCTATCATCCCAGCCGAGGATTTTTTGGGAACCGTTTGGTCGGTGTCAGCTCTGTGGGCCACCGCTCCGTGTGTTTAGGTTTACCTTGCAAGGCGTACAAATCAATCGATTGTCGGCTTCTCACCGTTATCCGAGACTGCTTAATCAGCTGGCCATGATATCCCTTAATGATGGAACTATGTGAACTGTTCTGTGTGAATTAATTGTGTTGTACACTTCTTGAATGTATTAGTTGCTCATCGTAGTAATGATGATCTCACTAGAAATTGAGCTAAAATATTGAAAGTAAAGATCCATGATCCTAGTTGCTTTTTGGCAAAATAAACCCACTAGCCAAAGGTGTCGGGCATACTCCCCGGGTACTCATGCAAGGAAGGAAGAATAGTAGAAGACGGACTCCTAGTAGAATTCCCCTGTACTCCTACTAGGACTCGCTCTGTGTACTCCTACTAGGACTCCTACCTTGTAACCGACTAGGAACCCGCCCCCTGGACTATATAAGGGAGGGCCGGGTACCTAGCCGCACATCCCCAATCCCTTCGGGGACAACCCAACACCAAGCGCAGGGCGCCATACTTGATCCCCCAAACAGGACGTAGGGTTCGCCGCCTTGGCAACCCGAACCTGTATAAATCTTGTGTCCCGTGTCCTTGCGCATACCTTCGAGGTCTCGGTCTCCCGATCACGATCCTCCACCGCACAATGTACTACCTCGGGTACCCCCTTGGTAGGTTTGCCTGTCTAAAACACCGACAGCTGGCGCGCCAGGTGGGGGTGATCATCACCACCGGACGAATTCGAAAGACCCTCGTCAACAAGATCAATCTACTCGTCGACTCGCCGAGATCCATTGAAGCAAGTCGCCTTGCTCTTGTCAAAACGGAATCAATTTTCCTACGCCGCACTTCCGGTTGCTTCGGCACGTCGCGCGGCTCGTCACGCGGCTCGTCGCGCCGCTCGTCGTCGACTACTCCACCTCGCGCAGGCTTGTCATCGACTACTTCTCCACCGCGCGTCCGGGTGCCTCGGCACGTCGCGCGGCTCGTCACGCGGCTCGTCGCGCCGCTCATCGTCGACTACTCTGCCTCGCGCAGGCTCGCCGTCGACTACTTCGTCTTCGTCGCTCATACGGGTACCTCGGCACGTCGCGTGGCTCGTCGCCGCTCGTCGTCGACTACTCCACCTCGCTCAGGCTCGTCGTCGACTACTTCGTCTTCGCCGCGCGTCCGGGTGCCTCGGCACGTCGCGCGGCTCGTCATGCGACTCGTCGCGCCGCTCGTCGTCGACTACTCCCCGCCTCGCGCGGGCTCGTCGTCGTCGACTACTTCGTCTTCGCCGCGCGTCGGGGTGCCTCGGCACGTCGCGCGGTTCGTCACGCGGCTCGTCGTCAACTACTCCGCCTCGCGCAGGCTCGTCGTCGACTACTTCGTCTTCGCCGCGCGTCCGGGTTCCTCGGCACGTCGCGCGGCCGCTCGTCGTCGACTACTCTGCCTCGCGCAGACTCGTCGTCGACTACTTCGTCTTCACCGCACGTCCGGGTGCCTCGGCACGTCGCGTGACTCGTCACGCGGCTCGTCGCACCGCTTGTCTTCGACTACTCCGCCTCGCGCGAGCTCGTCGTCGACTACGCCGACTTCCCGGTGCGTCCGGGGTGCCTCGGCACGTCACGCGGCCGCTCGTCGTCGACTACTCCGCCTCGCGCAGGCTCGTCGTCGACTACTTCGTCTTCGCCGCGCGTCCGGGTGCCTCGGCATTTCGCGCGGCCGCTCGTCGTCGACTACTCCGCCTCGCGCAGGCTCGTCGTCGACCACTTCGTCTTCACCGCACGTCCGGGTGCCTCGGCACATCGCGTGACTCGTCACGCGGCTCGTCGCGCCGCTTGTCGTCGACTACTCCGCCTCGCGCAGGCTCGTCGTCGACTACTTCGACTTCACCGCGCGCCCGGGTGCCTCGGCACGTCGCGCGGCCGCTCGTCGTCGACTACTCCGCCTCGCGCAGGCTCGTCGTCGACTACTTCGTCTTCACCGCACGTCCGGGTGCCTCGGCACGTCGCGCGGCCGCTCGTTGTCGACTACTCCGCCTCGCGCAGGCTCGTCGTCGACTACTTCGTCTTCGCCGTGCGTCCGGGTGCCTCGGCACGTCGCGCGGCTCGTCAAGCGGCTCGTCGCGCCGCTCGTCGTCGACTACTCCGCCTCACGCGGAGCTCGTCGTCGACTACTTCGTCTTCGCCGCGCGTCCCGGGTGCCTCGGCACGTCGCGCGGCCGCTCGTCGTCGACTACTCCGCCTCGCGCAGGCTCGTCGTCGACTACTTCGTCTTCACCGCACGTCCGGGTGCCTCGGCACATCGCGCGACTCGTCACGCGGCTCGTCACACCGCTCGTCGTCGACTACTCCGCCTCGCGCAGGCTTGTCGTCGACTACTTCATCTTCACCGCGCGTCCGGGTGCCTCGGCACGTCGCGCGGCTCGTCACGCCGCTCGTTGTCGACTACTCCGCCTCGCGCGGCTCGTCATTGACTACTTCGCCTCCGGCCGCGCGTCCGGGTGCCTCGGCACGTCGCGCGACTCGTCACGCGGCTCGTCGCGCCGCTTGTCGTCGACTACTCCGCCTCGCGCAGGCTCGTCGTCGACTACTTCGTCTTCGCGCGCGTCGGGGTGCCTCGGCACGTCCGCGGCTCATCACGCCGCTCGTCGTCGACTACTCCGCCTCGCGCGAGCTCGTCGTCGTCGACTACTTCCTCTGCCGCGCGTCCGGGTGCCTCGGCACGTCGCGTGGCTCGTCACGCGGCTCGTCGCGCGCTCGTCGTCGACTATTCCGCCTCGCGCGAGCTCGTCGTCGCCGACTACTTTGCCTCCGCCGCACGTCCGGGTGCCTCGGCACGTCGCGCGGCTCGTCATGCGGCTCGTCGCGCCGCTCGTCGTCGACTACTCGCCTCGCGCGAGCTCGTCATCGACTACTTCATCTTCCCGCGCGTCCGGTGCCTCGGCACGTCGCGCGGCTCGTCATGCGGCTCGTCGAGCCGCTCGTCATCGTCGACTACTCCGCCTCGCGCAGGCTCATCGTCGACTACTTCGCCTCCGCCTCGCGTCCGAGTGCCTCAGCACGTCGCGCGGCTCGTCACGCGGCTCATCGCACCGCTCGTCGTCGACTACTCTGCCTTGCGCAGGCTCGTCGTCGACTACTCCGCCTCGCCCAGGCTCGTCGTCGACTACTCCGTGCGCCGCGACTTCTTCTTGCGGCCACGCTGGCTCTACTTCATCCACGCCGTGCGTCATGACTACTTGTCTCGCGGCAACACTGGCTCTACTTCGAGTATGCCGCGCGCCGCCACGACGTCGTCTTCCGGTCGCATCGCGTCGACCTTTCATCTTGACTAGTTTTCCAAACTAGTCGAGAACGGCAGCACTCCCCCCAAAAACTGGTCGGAATCAACTCTTACTAGTCAACTTCAGCAACAATCGTCGCGGCTCCGTCGCCGACCGCCATGGTTTCATCTAGAAGTCCGCCCTGGCAGCAACAGCTAAGTCAGTTATCTAAATGATCACTGTTCTCTTGGCTAGGACTACTTGCCGACTACTCATTTGTGTATGCTTCTCGGCGGGTTTTCATGGGAGCTACACTCTGCTGACTACTCTTGGGGCATATCAATCAAGTCGCCGCGAGTCTACTTCATCAACTCGGGGGCTATCCCTAGGAGGCAGTTTCTAAAGTCCGTTACGCGCGGCAATCTAAAGTCGACTTCTAAAGTCGCATTCTAAAGTCCGCTCCGTGCGGCATCTTAAAGTCGACTCCGGTCGCATCTTCGCCCGCTTCAGTGGCATACTACGTGTGTAAGCTTCGATGGAACCTAGCTGTAAGCGGCCCTCGGGTCCTGGCGACGATGGAACCTAGCTGCACGTGGTCTTCATGCTCTGTACCATGGGTCCAAGTGCCCTAAGTACTCGCGCTCCGTACCTTGGGTCTGAAATCCATGGCCCAGGTACGCAAGTCGACTCCGGTCGCACCTTCAAGTCCACTACGGCGGCACCCGTACCTTGGGTCTGAAATCCATGGCCTAGGTACACAAGCCGACTCCGGTCGCACCTTCAAACCCGCTCCGGCGGCAATCGTAGCTTGGGTCTGAAATCCATGACTCAGGTACTTAAGCCCACTCCAGTGGCACAAGTCGACTCCGGTCGCACCTTCAAGCCCGCTCTGGCGGCAACTGTACCTTGGGTCTGAAATCCATGGCTCAGGTACTTAAGCCCACTCCGGTGGCACAAGTCGACGCTAACGGTCGCATCCAAGCCCACTCCGGTGGCACAAGCCCGCTCCGGCGGCAACTGTACCTTGGGTCTGAAATCCATGGCTCAGGTACTTAAGCCCACTCCGGTGGCACAAGCCGACTCCGGTCGCAATCTTAAGCCCGCTCCGGCGACAAAACTACTCGTTTTCTCTGATTTTTCATTCGCTTTGGCTTTCCGGAAAGTGCTTTTCGTTTTTTTTGCACCTTAAGTCCACCCTGCGTGGCACAAACCCGGCTATCGTAGTCGCATCTCAAAGTCCGCTCCGCGCGGCACAAAGTCGACTTCGATTTTCAAGTCGCATCTTAAAGTCCGCTCCGCGCGGCATCCTAAAGTCGACTTCTAAAGTCGCATATCAAAGTCCGCTCCGCGCGGCATCCTAAAGTCGACTTCTAAAGTCGCATATCAAAGTCCGCTCCGCGCGGCAACTAAAGTCGACTTCGGTTTTCAAGTCGCATCTCAAAGTCCGCTCTGCGCGGCACAAAGTCAACTTCGGATTTCAAGTCGCATCTCAAAGTCCGCTCCGCGCGGTACAAAGTCGACTTCGGTTTTAAGTCGCATTCTAAAGTCCGCTCTGCCGGCATCTAAAGTCGACTTCGGTCGCAACTAAAGTCCGCTCTGACGGCACGACTACTTCTCAAGCTCCACGGCTCGACGCCAAACTGCTACTTGGAATCTCTCTAGCTCGGGGGCTGCATTTCACATACTACTCGAAGATAACTTCAGCATGCTTCGCTCGCTCTCAAGCTCGGGGGCTCCTCACCAATCACTATTCTACGTGGCTCATATAGCTCTCTTATCTCGAGGGCTACACGCTGCAAGAGTACTCGGATGATGGCTTTCGCGAACACTGAAGACCCTTGGATTGATTACCTAATCATTTCAAGGCTCGGGGGCTGCTATGCTACACCCATCATTCAAATTTTTCAAGACGGAAGATTTGGAATCAAGATTGACCCTCAGCTAGAGTCTGCAACTCAACCTAAGGCTCGGGGGCTACTCCATATGGAGTGCGATTTTGCAATCGCACTTCCATATAATCTCGACTTCAAGACAGATGAGCTGGACCACCTTCCGGCCCTCGCGGCGATTCAAGTACTATTGAAGGCTTCTCCAAGCAGTACTCGAGGACGCTCAAGAACTACTCGAAGAGGCTTCAAGACTACTCGAACTACTACTCTCGGCTCCAACGTGCTCGGGGGCTTGTCGGGCATACTCCCCGGTACTCATGCAAGGAAGGAAGAATAGTAGAAGATGGACTCCTAGTAGAATTCCCCCGTACTCCTACTAGGACTCGCTCCGTGTACTCCTACTAGGACTCCTACCTTGTAACCGACTAGGAACCCGCCCCCCGGACTATATAAGGGAGGGCGGGTACCTAGCCGCACATCCCCAATCCCTTCGGGGACAACCCAACACCAAGCGCAGGGCGCCATACTTGATCCCCCAAACAGGACGTAGGGTTCGCCGCCTTGGCAACCCGAACCTGTATAAATCTTGTGTCCCGTGTCCTTGCGCATACCTTCGAGTTCTCGGTCTCCCGATCACGATCCTCCACCGCACAATCTACTACCTCGGGTACCCCCTTGGTAGGTTTGCCGGTCTAAAACACCGACAAAAGGCCTACATGACTAGAGGTAACTTTTGTCGGGTAAGTCTTGCTGAGTATTAGTAGACATAGCCTTGCTTTGAGGTATTAGTAGACCGAGACTTCGACCACGGTGGATGGGTGGACTAGAGCTCTTCCTACACTCGAGCTGCCTGCGGATTTGGAGTTCCTCGCGCTTTCATGGAGACGCTGCTAGATGTTTTATTTCTATTTGATTCAGTCCTGATGGACTTGTACCCGGCACGTGCCGAAGAGATGTACTCTGATTAATGTAATAAATTAAATGTTGTACTTTATCTGTTTTGCACATGGTAGCCCTCCTGTGACTACCACCGAGGTGCAGAGAGTCGGGTTTCCGTCCGCGGAAATCCGGTTCGTTTCAAGACCAGTCCCTAGTTCATGCCCAGGCCCCTGAAAAGAAAAGGAGCCCTGCAATTGGGTCCTTGGGGCTGGCCGCCGGCGGTTCGGCCTCGATTCCGGCGAGGCCTCACCGGGGCTCGGCCGGGGGACGGCGGGTAGGTGACTAGGAGCTCACCTACGACCCCCGTTGTGGCCGAAGGCGGGAGCGGAGCGACGCCGGCCGGCTCGGTCGGCGGCGTTGGGCGGCGCCGCCGCCGCCGCGGCATGAAGTTCGGCGGGGCGGCGGCGTTTCCCGGGAAACGCGCAAGGGCTCGAGCTCCAGCAGGACATAGGGGAGGAGTCGGAGGTGGTTGGCTGGCTCGGGATGCTAGCGAAGTGGCGAGCTTGGCGAGGAGCGGCAATGGCGGCTGGCCGACTCGGTACTCGCACACGAAGGGGGAGGAGCAGCCTTAAGTAGGGGCGGCTCATGCGCTCATGACGTTGGCAACGACGATGCCGCCGTGGTATGGCGCTCCTCGGCCGGCGCGTGTACGGGCAGGGCCACGGACGGACCGGCGGTCCACTCGGGTGCACGGCGCACGTACAACGCGAAGGGCGGGGAGGCGCGTGGCACGCGGGTTTCAAGGCGTCCCGGGCGCGGGAACACGGGGAAGGTGTGCGACCTCGGTCGGCACACGGCCTCGAAAGGCGCGGCGGCCCGGACGCCAAGGCGGCGCGGCGCCAGCTGGCTCGAACTCGTTTTGCTGAGCCATTGTTTGAACACGCAAAACTCCAAAATTTTGAATAGAAGTACACAAAGTGGTGAATAGGAAAGTTGTAGATCTCATTACCCTCTACAAATTTTACAAAGGACATACGGTTTTTCTCTCAATAGTTTGTGCATAAATTGCAGCCAAAGTTTGAATGCCATTCTGTGTCAATGAATAGGAGTGGCTGGCCGTTGACCAAGTTTTCCACCCTTTTCCCCTCAAAATTGGAAATGTCATCCTACATGAAAGTTGCGTCCCTCGACAAACTGGACAACTTTCATATTGGTAGATTTTGAAGTGTTTAGGTGAAATTTGGAGAACGCGACAAAAGTTCCGGAAGGCATTCAAGGGCATTAGGGTTTAGATAGGGTTTGACCGTGTATTTGACCAAGATTTGACCACACATGTGTGTTGACTTGATCAATAGGGTCTTTAAGGTTGGTTGGTGAGGTTTTCGAGGTGATGGCCCAGGTTGACCGTGGTTTGACCACTGTCAGCAGAGTTGACCGACTATTACGGTTAAATAAAAACATGGGGCGTCACAACAACTAATTTGTTTTCTTCGTTGATTTCTTACATGAAACAATAATGCGTGGTTAGTGCAGTTTGGTCTCTTATTTCTAACTAACACACTTTAGGTAACCTTGCTCAGCTTCTTATGCAAGAAGCAAAAGAGAATTGCAGGATGGATGTGTGCTTGAGGTGATGACGAGAAGAACAATTGAATAAGGGCATGAATGGAATTTCTTATTAGCTTTGAAAGTTGCTCCTTAAAATTGAAAAATACTCCTTATATCACCATCACTTGGGAAGTGCCCATGTTGTAAATTAGAGAAAAAAACTCTTGAGGGCTTGTTTGGGAAACAGAGGAATCAAGTGGATGGAAGAGGATTGAAGGGGATTTTGAGAAATTTTGACTTATAATGGAAATTCCTCCACCCTAATACCCTTCATTCCCCTTCATTCCACTAATTCCCAAACAAGCCCTGAGGTGGATTAGTAATTTGAAGTAGTATTTTTTTTCAAGTTCACTATTTCACACAACATTTCGCACCCTACAATCTGTCGCTGCACGATATCATTTTCTACAAAGAAGCTCCTTGCATGCCACTCGACAGTGTACAGTACTACTATAGGAATAAAAGGATCCTATATTAATCAAATTAAAAATAATTCTGCAGAACATGCTCGTGTGGAATAAGGATTAAAGTGTCGTGCAATCCACAGTCTCGGCATAATTTCACATCGAAGCTAATGGGTTTGGGTGATTTGTGGTGCAATGCACAATCTTAGCATAATTACTTCTCTAAAACAATGGAGGGAGATATTTTCATATTACGCAAGGCTACTGTTCAAGCCTTGAAAGGATGTGCGTCACTGCGGCAGGCCATGATGCATGCATGCGTGTTGGTCCCTAAAGTTTCTCCCTGACACCTCTCCTCCCCATACATGCACATGCAAATGCAAGTGTTACCTCCTCCCGAAATCTCTCATAATATTGCAATAAGTATGCATGCAAGCAAGTGTGAAAGCTTTACCTCTCCGGTAATCATGCATTGATACACTACCATCGCAAATTTAGGTTCTGCAACCAGCGCAATGCATAACGAGCAGCTGCATTAAGCTTAGATAATTTTTACTTCGGTGGATGTAAACAGAGTAACGATGCGACACACGTCGGATCTCCGACCCCGTAGCTTCGACCAGGCATCAGCCTTCACTGAACCACACGAGTCATGACATGGCCGACAGTTTGAGGAATCGGCGGTGCTAACAATCAGACGCACCTGACCATTCGCTGTGACGATATCGCATAATACATTTTGTACTACCATCGACATGACAAAGTTAAAAAAAGAGAACTACTCCTTGCGGAATAAGGAGTAATTTTGTACTCCCTCCGGATTGGTAAATGAAGTCGTTTTGTACATGATTTGAGTCAAACATTGGAATATAAATCATGAATAATTTTTAACTCATTGAGTTTGGAAATGTGAAAACTACATGAATAGATTTGTCTTGCAAAATACTTTCATAAAAGTATACATACGTTAGTTTTTAACAAATATTTTTATATTAAGAAGAAGTCAAAGTTGTACTTTGGAGACCGTGTCGCTGTCCTAATTCCTAAACGACTTCAGTTACCAAACCGGAGGGAGTATAGCATAAAGTAATTGAGAGCAACTAATCATAGTGCATGCACATGCGCATCAACAATTAATCTCGTGATTAGCTTATGGCAGTAGGCTGGAAAGCCGCAAAGATTGATTTGACATAATTAATGAAATAAATACCAATCTCAAACTCAATCTCCTAAATCTATGTCTAAGGGAGGTTAATTTCTAAAACTTTTGACCACCTCCTTGTCGATCAGTCTCCACTCTCCAACCTTACATAGGGATGGGTATTTACAAGCTCGCCTTGAGACATTTTACGGCAACACGATATGGCCTAATCAGGAGGGGAATTAAATGGGCAACACACAAAACAAGTGGAGAAGTACCAGGGCGAACAATTTTTACAACCAAAGAAAAACATCAGCCTTTTACTCCTGGGAGGCGTTACCGGAGCTCCGACCAGGTGCCACTACACATGTTAAGTAATTAAGATGAGAAGTAATACAAATAAGTTGATTGCTTGCGGCCATTTGGTCACAGGTGCCACTACACGTGCTAGGAGTTCTTCGTTTGGTCACAGCCTAAACAATCAAGGGCTAAATCACGGGTAGTGCAATAATCAAACATTAATTGGGAGTATATTAACACACCTCAGTCATAGAGATCAGTCTGTATTCGATTTTTACAATCGCAGGGCAACAATGAAGACTTTAATGGCACCGGAGCTCCTCCAATCAGTAGCGCCACCGCCATGTTGAAACCTACAAAATCTGGCATATCAACCCAAATTCAGCAGCATGATTCACACGAGTACAACTAAATCTGTCAAGATTTATCACCAAACATAAAAAAAAGACGCAAAAAATCATCTTAGATTTTTTTACTACTCATGATCGAAGAAAGAGCAGTTTTGTGATTACCAGGGCTCGTCGGAGCTCCGGCCATGGCGCTACCTGTGTGTCCCATGGGATTTATGTCGAAACAACAAAAAACGATACAGAAAACCAACTGAGATCCAATTGTACTACCCAGGAACAAAAATTAGTGTAAATAAAACAATTCCAACTTGTGTAATATCCTTTGAAGCTCGTGGACGTCGATGGCGGACGCGGCATCGCCCATGGAGAAACGACAGCCCTAATTTTCAGCATCGAATCCACAACAATTAAATGTAAAAACGGATTCGTCTAGGCAACATCTGTCGATTTTACTACCAACACCACACGAGGAATAAACTTATGAGTAGTAATTTACCTCACCAGAGCTCTTAGCAGTCACAGCGGCGCGTGGTAAATATTATCCACCACGCAGCGTGGTGAATGTCCATGTCCTATATGTGTGTGTTCTCAGACACGTGACCATTTTGTCACAAGGTAAAAGCCTTTAATGTAGCGAAAATAGTTGCGAACATCTAAATAAATATTTAAAGAAAAGATAATGCCTTAGCAAGATAATGCCTTTAATAAACTATTTATTTATAATTTGGTGTGGCAAGCCGCGGATTTCAGAAGCATAGGGTACAACATGACACAAAGAAGAAAAAAGAGACACAATTCAAGGGCCATCTTTGACCAAAGCCGACGGACTACCTCTGATAGCCGGTTTGTGTCCCCATCGAACAACATGTTCACCGATTAGAACCAAGGCTATTGCACCTATGCACCATCCCTCGTAGCTATGTTGATCCGATGATACGATCTCCCTTGAAGCTTGGGGTGACGCCAAGGCACACATCCGAGCTCCACCACCTACCAAGGCACACATCCGACACGAAGTCACGCCCTTGGCGAAGACAGCCACTGAGCTGCATGCCAGCGGTCGCGACCACCGAGGAAGACTCAGCAGCAGCAACAACCATGAGCACACGGTACAGCACATACAACGTCGAGTCCACAAGGCCCTCGCTCCATAGGGCCCGGTGACCATGGCCTACTCACCCCATGGGTAGTTGCGAGAGTCCACAAGGCCCTCGCTCCAAACGGCCCGATGACCATGGCCTACTCACCCCATGGGTAGCCGCGGGAAACGTAGAGCAGCAGCAGGGCCTCGCCGGCAATGTGAGGGCTCAACCTGGCAAGCCGACATGGAGCAACATCATCTTGGCAGGGTTTGAGCTCCGATACCCAAAAGCACCCGCTCTAGGATCCTAGGGGGTCGACGCTAGATTTGAGCAACATGTGCCAGAATCGCCATCCGTCGCCGGCAAGGATTCGGAGTGGAGCAAGGGAACCTCACGGGATGGTGGTAGGCAGTAGATCCGGACCCCCCCCCCCCCCCCCCCCCGAGCCTGGATCCGCAAGGGGGGCAACCGCACCGAGGGCCTCTATGGCCGTCCCAAGGCATCTCCCGCCAGGGCAAGCGAGACTGCACCGGGCGGAGAGGCCCCGCCGTCGCGGTCCTAGAGGGTCGTCTGAATTTTGGCAGCCTCCTCCAGCCAGTGGCGGACCGCTCTCAGCCCGACGCCTAGGGCCACTATATGGACCGGCTTCGAGAAATGAGCCTAAACCTTATGCTACAGTAGTGCTACAGTATACAAATCATGGGCTGACGCCTAGGGCCACGGCCCGGGTGGCCCTAGGCGTCTATCCGCCCCTGCCTCCAGCGGCGGTGAGTAGGGAGCGGGGGCTAGACCATGATCTTGAGCGTCCAGGGTGGGAGTGCCCAGTGTGTAGCAAAATTTGTAGATACATGTTAAGTAGTATGGAGAAAAAAATGATGCATTATTTAGGTTTGGTTTTATGGACTGGTGGGAGGTGATGTTTAGGAGAGGACTTTGGGGAAAACAGCTGCTGGTAAAAAATATTTCTTATGGTGGATCCCCAATTTGGTCTGCTAACTACAAACTAAAACTCTTTGTACTGGGGGTTGTACTTTGGATTCTGTGCAATACGAGTAACAAATTTGCAATTGAGGTTGTGTATCCAAACTCGCCATCTGATGTTGTATACATAATTTTGTCGTATTTGCAGCGGTGGTGCGTCCTGTTAAACTGCAGTGATAAGTCCGAGATGGCCGTCAAGGTGCGGAAGGCAGGGGTGGCTTGCGCAATTCCAGGAGCCACTGAAACAATCACCAAAGGAGGACATGCTGTGAAGGGGATCTAAATCGACCTGTTGCCTAGGTGCTGTCCTGTTTTCTTTACGTTTGAACTGTGGTTGTAGTAGTTCTTAGGTGCCGGTGGTGTGGCTTTCTTTTGGGCTTTGCATTGTAAGCTGGTCTCACGAGCATGATCTGTTTGAATCGTATGCTTTCAATAAAAGCAGGGAAAGTTCCTATTTCAAAATAAATACTTCTTATGGGAGGAAAATCCAGTTTTATTAATGTTATTATGGCGCCAAAAATGATTCACTGTCTGCAAATTAACGGGCTGGCTTGGGCTGCAGAGATTTGAACCAAGGAAACCGATCTTTTCCCGGCCGGGCTCGAGTTTTGGGCACGACCACCTGCTACGGCACACTCTCTCTTTTTCGTCTGCGTACGAAACAGTGATGTGGTACGGTGTAACACATAGTAAATCCTTGAGACCTTGACAGACGACGTTATTATCAACAGCTTTCGAGCCGTATCGCGCGGTACTGGTACACCGTACACGCTCGTTGCGCTGCAGCAACCTGCAGGCCTCACCGCCGCACACGGCTCGAATAAACCGCCCGAACCAACTGCCCCCAGCCCGCACGAACCCCACGCGCATCAGCGTCACGGCCGGCCTTTATTTATGCTTTGCAGGTACAGCGCCCCCGCCCCCGGAACGGTAACCCTCGCCGCGCCGCTGGACCGGACGGTACCGTCCTCCTGGCGCGCCTGCCTGCCACGTACGGCCGCCGTAGGGGGCGCGGCGCCCTCCCCCGACCCGTCACGTCCGGTGACGCCCCGACGCCGCTGTCTCTCCCGTCCCTCGTCACACACCACACACACGTACGTGTGCGTAGGTACACGCCGCTCCCAATCCCAGCACGGTGCACGGCAGCGGCGCGCGCGGCCGGTCACCGACCGATCAGATTTCAGATCCCCCCCGGCCCGCCGTCCGGCCGGCCGCGGGGGCCATTAATTTCCCCCATGCCGCGCCCCCTCTGACGCGCCGCGCCGCGCCCGCCGCTGGCGCGAGGAGCAAACGCGCACGCGCCGTGCGCGCGGCCCCCGGCTCCGATCTTGCTGGGGAGCCAGGTCGCCGCTGCCTCACGTGATCCTGCCAGCCCCCTGATGTCACACGTTACCACCCGGCTACTACTACTACTCGGTAGCTGGACGCTAGGGCGGATAGGCCGAATCCTGCAGCGTCGTCGCCTTCGTCAAAGGGGGATCAACAGCCGCTCCGCCGTATTCCGCGCCGGGGCGGCGCCTGGCCCCCGCGCGCCGTGCGCTGCGAAACCTTTTCTTGCCCCGTGCCGTGCCAGGGGGGAATCGCACAGTGAGAGCGGAACAGGAAACGAACTCCTCGGCCGTATTGCTAGGAATCCTCCTCGTTTTCACTGACTTTCCACCGCATTAAATACGCCAAAAAACAGTATACTTAGTCCTCTTTTGGAATAAAGGAAAAACGAAGGATTTTTATAGGATTTGAATCCTATAGGAGATTTTCCTATGTAGTTCTTTGAACAAAGGATTGAACCCTTACGAAACCTATGGAATTCCTATGGAATAGCTTGTTCCATAGAGATTTTGGAGCATTTCTAACAAGAGGTCCAACCTCTTTGAAAGAATACTTTGTGTCTATCTCTCTCTTCTCATTCCTATGGTTCAACCAAATAACCAATCTAGCAACTTTGCTATGTTTTTTCATTTCATAGGACTCAAATTGGCATGCCACTCCATTCCTACATTTTTCCTATTCCTTTGCTTTGTAAATTCTTTGTTCCAAAGGAGGCCTAGATGTAGATGAAATCAAAAACTAATTACATGATTGTGATGACCTTTGCGACACGAATCTTTTGAGTCTAGTTAGATCATGGTAAGACAATATTATCTTAAAAAAACCAAAATTTACCTTTTTGCTACAATGCGATAAAAAAACAAAAAGCTTTAATCGCGGCACACGCAGCGAAAGCGAGACGGCAACGGGAGTCCGCCGCAGTAGAGTACTACGACAGCTGCGTGCGTCGCAGGCTCGCGCCAGCGGCGATGATTAATGTTTTTTTTGACAAATACCACTTTATAGATTAAGCAACCAACTTACAAGGCGGTCCTTCAAGGAAGACCGAATTACAAAATGGTCCAGAGACCGGATAAGCACAACTGCATAGGCGGAGACGAGGATGAGCTCGTCGTCGATGGCCAGTAGGGGCGCCGGAGGCGCATACAGGCAGATGGAGAAACCGCGCCTTGCGACGGTTGAAGGAGGGGCGACGAAGCCGTTGATGGAGATCGCACCGACGAACCGAAGGATTTGTTGGAAACTCGTCGTTGGCGGTGAATGAAATGGCTCGATGTCGATGCCCGGGGGTGAGATGAGCCCATCTTGTCAGCGCCCAAAAGAGTTGTGCTTGGTTGGATCTGGATCTGCAGGTACGGAGGTTGCTCGGTGGGGGAGGCGTCGGAGTGGAACGGCGGTGGAGTCGGGTCGGCAGCGAGCGGATCTCGGGGCGGAGCGAAGTGGAGGATATGGAGAAGAGATCCGCCTGGCGGAGGGGGTGATTTATTTTATTTAAACATACCTTGGGAGTGTAAGGACCGGCGACGAGGCAGCCAAGAACGGCGGCGACGCTGCCGAGGCAGTACTGACCACTGCGGGCATAAGCCATAAAGGCAACTAAGGAACGAGAAAATAAGTAGTAGATCTACACAAAGTAGGGGCTCCCTGCCCTTCTCGCCGCCGGCGAACGCCGAAGGGGAGGAAGGGAGGGGCCTGAGCAAGAGCGGCGGTGGAGACTAGGCAGGGGAGGGGAGAGGCACCTCACTAGGACTTGAGTTGTCAGCTGGACTCGCGGCGATGATTGATGTTGAAGCCGAGCATGGGAAAGACGCCGGGAGCAGGCACCGCACCTGCGCGCTGAATGCTACAGCGACGTGTCCAGCAGCCGGCATGGCGCGGAGCCCGGCCGGCGCCCGGCGGGGCGGAGGAGCAGAGCCGAGCCGGTCGACGACGACCGGGATGCGCCAGTGGGCGCGGCCCGGCCCGCACGTGGTGGCGGCAGGGTATGCGCGGTGTCGCTGTGACGGGGGCAGGTCGGGCCGGCGCGCACGTGCTCGGAGCGGCTGCCCTGCGGAAAAGATGGCGTCGCGTCGGCGGCGTACGTGCTCTTTTTGACCGGGCCGGCCGCGCCTGGGCGGTGGGCGATGGTGGCGCCGCTATCCGCTTGTACAGCAGGCGCGGGGTCCGCCGCTCACTGGTCGTCGTCGCGCCTTCGCGGCCGCGCTCGCTGTCGGACGTTTCGTGCACGCCGATCAGCCGCTAGAGAGCGAAATGACAGCATCCCTATTTGCCGACGCCGCATAAAAGTGGATCGAGGCATCTATTAGTATACTCCTACAATGCTTTCTTGCTTTGGTAGTCGACTGTCGTCTACGGCGTGTATACTTTATACTCCGTAGTAGTCTGTACATATAAATATACATATTTTTTTTACTAGTAGCAGTCTGTAGTTGGTCATGACTGCGGCATATTTTCGCCAGGTGATTCCTTGGCCGAAAGCCTGCTGCTAGACGGCCTGACGCCGCCGTGATACGACCACACGGGGGTTGCAGCGTGCATGATGGCTCGCTTGACATCAGCTTGCGCGAGCCTTTCCCGTGTGCGGCGGGCGTAGCCGTACGCGCGTCACCTGTCCAGCCGGGCGGGCGCGGGCGCGCGGCGCTGCTGCAGATAGCATAGCCGTCGCCACCAGCGCGCACAGAGCTAGCCTAGACGACGTCGATGTGACGAAAGCGGATACGACGGGTCAGGGCAGGGGAATCCGCAGCACCCGGGAAGGGGAAAGGAGGAGCAGTAGCTGCGAACAGTGTGGCATAGCGATAGCCATAGCATAGGGTCCGAGTCCGACGGTGGAGGGGCGCTGTGCTCGAGTGGTTGTGTGCACACCACCCCATTGACGGTCCTCGCGCCTACTCCTACGGTCGATTAGTAGCAGCAGCAGTAGTTTAGCTTAGCCCAGCGCTAGCTCCTGCGGCCATTAGGGCTTGCGTGCGTGCCGTGGGAACGAGCTAGGGGGCGGGGACCGCGAAGACCCGAGCGTGCGCATGGGTGTGTCTCGTCTCCCGCTCGGCCGGCCGCTCGTGCGAGGGGAAGCGCGGCTGCGGCGCGCTGTCTGTCTTGCATAGCGTAGCGATCCATTTCGAAAAGTAGGCTTTTTGCTGGTGGAGCGGTGTTCTTTATAGGGACCTGGTGCATCTTTACACGAACGCACAGCTAGCGCCCGTGAAACGCGCGATCAAGATCTAAACCCTTTGTCATTTTCGATCTGGATTTAATATTACTATTCTGTCAACCCGAGCTGCCGCACGGTCTAGCACTTTACTTTATTTATTAGAAATTATCGTTTACTTTTATTAGAGCATCATAATGAGGTTCACACAATTTTGCAACATAGACTGTAAACATAATATATTAATTAGCATTTGATCAGCATAATTTGAGAGAGATCCTTATAATTTTAAGATTACATTGCATGATATGCTTGAAAAATAATAAATACAATTAACTTTGTTTTATTGAAAGATCCACCACAATAATAAGACACAAATCTCAGTATTTCTTATCTTCTTCTTGTTACAATTTGCTTGCAATGTAGCATTAATCAAGAGATAATTTAATTTGAGTATACGAGTGCGTCGGCGGCTGGTCTTCTGCAATTGAACCACGTAAATATTTGCATTTAAAATGACGTCGATCGATTAGTTTATGATTTATAATGAATAATTAATTACTAAGAGTTGTTCAGATCATTATATGACGGTTCCACCAGTGTATAATTTGTTTTTATGTGTTTCGTGATTTGCTTCATTTTCTTGGACCATGTTACGGTTGATGTCAGGTATCACTGGTATTTTGATGGGCACTATGGAAGATATTTTTAATTCAATGTAGGTTTTGTACCATGCATGTAAGTGTTGAAAGCTTTGTAACTGCTTTCTACTAAAAAAAGAGAATTACTCAATCAATAGCCAAATCTCACGGATTTTGATAAATCCGAAATTTGTTCTTGTTTCTCCTACGGGTCCAATGCGTGTTGTAACTCCATAAAATCTATGAAATATAAATATGAATTATTATTAAATGGTCGTAAAATGAGTGACAGGGTAGAAATTGTGAAGTCAACAATGTTTACCTGATAGGTACGTGTCCACATTTATTCCTATTGAAAGCATATCCGTGCTCATGAACTTGAAACTATACTTTAGAATGTTTTCATTATCTTTGAACCTTTTTAGAGTAGTTGTGGGTAAGAAGTTGACGTACGATCTAGTCATTTTTCATTAGTCGATACTTCTATGTTGTTGGTGTGACTCTGACATTTGCAATTATGTACACAGTTCCTTCTTAAATCAGTGATTTAAACTTTTTCATATAAGTCTTATTGATAACACCGTGCATTACAGTTCCTTTTTTTATCATCATTAGTAAATTGTAAACCGAAAACAATAAAAAAGGCAATCAAACAGAACATGTCCACAATTTGGTTACCCTTTCCTTGATGTTCCACAATTCCTTTCCCGGACTAATTTCACTTAAGGTTTCCTTCACCATTGCAACATCTTTTTTAGCAAAGTTCACCATTGCATCTTGTTCAACTGCATTAGCAAAAGATGGTGATGGATCGAATTGTCTTATTTTTCCATACAAAAGACATAATATACAAATTTTAAAAAACTCTATACATAAGTTATGGTACATAAATAACAATCAAGTAAAATATAATTCGATAGAAAGAATTGAAAATAATAACAGTCTGAGAACAATTTTGAGAAGCAGGTCATCTATACCTAGCACGCAGCAGACCTAACAATAAACAAATAATTTAGTAGTCATAACATATGCTATGAAAAATTAATCTATCTGTAGCATGCAACAAGACAAATAATAAACGAATAATTTAGTATTTTTAACTTATGCCATGAAAAATTAATCTAACCGTAGGACATAATAGACTGAACAAAATCAAATAATTTAAAAATTATCTAATTGTATAAGAGAAATCAAATAAACTCGAAAAACAATGTCTTGTCGTGGATGGATCTCTAGTGTTCTAGTGTAACCAATGGTTGTAAAAGGTTCCGTGCAACCATAGAAGAACTCTTAGGTTAATCGTGCATTTCTGTTGAATAGCAGCAGGGGACCTAGTTCCGTTGGTGAAAGTAGCAGCAATCCCTAGTTGATGGAAGCAGTACACAAAGTAGATGTTTCTTGAAAGATGTCATATCTCATTTTATAATTTTATATATGCACGGGTAAAGTATATAATTTGTTGTATTAGCTAACAAACTTTTAGGATGTTTTTTACAATTAAAGTATGAAAGAGAGATTCAAGACAAGAAAAATCTAATTGGCATGTATATACATGTACGTTCTAGGTTTTTAGTTGTATTATCTAAAAATCCTTTTAGAATAGATTCTTTTTGTGATTTAAACAAGGCTAATTATGTTACATTACATTACATGTGACAGGCACGATAGGATAGTTGGGCAATTTTTTATTTGAAGAAAAGGGATTTATTGTGTTGGATGTGTCTAGGAGATGGCTTAGATTCAATTTTTCTATAGTGTCACGTGTGGATAATTTAGACAAAGATATAGGAGGGTTGTTTTGTTAATTCTTCACCATGGCAGTCATGATAGGATAGTTTGACAATTTTCTAATTGAAGCAAAGAGATTTATTGTGCTAGATGTGACCAAGAGATGGTTTAGATTTAATTTTTTTTTCTATAGTGACACATGTGGATAATTTAGACAATGATATATGAGGATTGTTTTTGTTAATTCTTCGTAACGGCATAGGTGTGTAATTTTAGAAACAAAATACATCCAACGGCCATTAAAATCAATGATGTTTTTTAGTGTGTCCACATAGGACTTCTAGGTGATTTTATGCGGAGGCTTCTCTTTTGTAGATTGTCCACCTAAGATTCGTAGGTGGCTTCATGTTAAGGCTTCAAAGTAACCTCTAATCAGTGATTGTAAGATGACGTCAACCCTTGTATCAAAATAATGGTTTGGGCCAAGTTTTTTTAGAGGAGCGACACCGATTTTTGCTGCTGAATGGGTTATCCAAAAGGATCGTTAATGCGCTGGAGATACCTTAACAGTACTGCACCTTTATTTTCTGACCAAAGCGTTGAAGCTTGAAAGTACTGTGAACAAAAGAGTTTCCTACTACCATTCTCAAGGAATTGCGGAAATCGCCGTGGGGTGGGTGCACTGTGCATAAAGAGCAATGGACAGGCAATTTCCTGCAGCAGCGGCAGGCAATTTCCTGCAGCAGTGGCTACAACTTTTGACCGTCCAGTTTTTCTTTGTCTTCCTGGGAGTGGGATCCACGGCCCATCCAAGTCTTTGGGCTACGGCCTACTCGCAGCTATGGAACCAAACCCAATGTAGGGCACCTCCCGACGTTTTTTATGGTGCGCATGGGCGGCCATGCAGTTTCACGTGTTGCTGGCTCTACCGGGGAACCGTGCCCCCTACTGCTCTAGCTATTTTTTTAGCCCACCCCTTTCAGTCAAATAGCAACTAACTCAAAAAATATCCCTCAAATACAAGTTAATTGAGCTATTTTTTCTAAGGGCGTGAGAGAGGGGTAAGAGAGAGGGGTAACCGTGCCCCCCTCCTGCTCCAGCTATTTTTTTAGCCCACCCCTTTTAGTCAAAAGCGACCAGGTAGACTATTTTAGGCTATTTACAACTAACTCAAAAAAAATATCCCTCAAATACAAGTTAATTGAGCTATTTTTTCTAAGGGCGAGAGAGAGAGGGGTAAGAGAGAGGGGTAAGGTCAAATAGCTCAAATAACCCTTGTATCCAAACAGCTCAAGTGCTATTTAATTAGAGAGTTATTTTCTTAGGCTAAACTTTAGCCCTCAAAATAGCTTTAGGCTTGTCGGTGCCGAAAGTAGTCCCGACACTAACTAGTAGATGCGCTGAGATCGGTCTCTCGATGGTCGGCGCTAAGAAACACTGGGACACGGGGTTTATCCTGATTCCGACCGTGGGTCGTACGTCCAGCAGGTGTGCGCTCGGGGTGTTGTATTGAAGGCACCGTGATGCTCGTAGAGGGGGCTACAAGCTAGGCGGGAGAGGAGGAGGAGCCTCCAGGTCCCTGAGGGTTGATTGAGGCAAATGCCAATATCGTAAGTGAAGGCGGAAGAGCGAGGGAATTAGCTATCCGTCGTCTCCCGTGGTTAGGGGCTGCCTCCTCCTTTTATAGTCCAAGGGGAGGCGGCTTACAGTCGTGCCGCGGGACTTTAAGTGCGGTGTGGCGGCATGGCCCACAGTGCCAGCGATTCGATGGCCGTCCTTGTGAATCTTGCCCCTGACAGGTGTCGTGGTGGCTCCTGTGCCTGTCCAGGGATGACTTCAAGGGTAGTAGTGCCGGAGTCCCTGTTCGATCGTCGTACGTACACCAATTCGAGGGCTTGGCTGACGGGGGATCAGAAGACGCACAACAGCAGATGTGGCGACGTCCCGTCGGCCTGGGTTTCCACAGTGCTGGGGTGACCCTGCAGTGCCCGGGATGGTGGCACAGTGGCGGGGATGGCCACACAGGACCAGAGGTGACGGAGAAGACGCGCTCCGCCGGCCTTACGTCACGGTGTCGTCCGGGCGGGCACGGAGTTTGTGGCCGTACCCCTTTCGAGGGTGCCCTCATCCTCTTTCGAGAGGCACGACGTGGAGGAGGTACGGGAGTTGGCGGCACAGTGTCACAGAATGACACCGGCCTTCCCGCATAGCACCCGCACAGCGTCGTGGATTGCTGCACAGTGCGGGTTGGTCGAACAACGCCGAGATCTGACTCCCAGGCGGTGTTAGAGGACCGGAGTGGCGGGGATTCGCCTTTGACTCGGGCGCCCGCGATGCGTCAGAGTATTCAATGCCCTGGTCAGGGGAGCAGGTACGGTGCCGCGGGTCGATAGCGGCCTCGAGCGAGGCGGGAACTCGCCCGAGGGGGCGTCAAGCTCTCGAGCGAGGCGGAGGTTTCATGGTGCGGCGCCTGGCCCTCGAGTGAGACGGAGGTTCGCCCGAGGGGTGCCGAAGCTGGCTATCTGATGGGCCGTTGAGGCTTATTTAGGCCATGGGTCTCTCTTTGCCTTGGGCTGCGGCCATGTAGGGCGCGATTCACTTTTATTATTTTAGAAAGGGGTGGTTTCCCCCGTCATTAGGGGACCCCTATAGCCGTCCCCGAGAAGGCTATTTCTCCAAACGTGCTAAATCCATATGCATTGCAGCTAGCTCGTTCCTATTGTGAGTTTGAGAGCGTGGCAATCTGGAGGGCCAAGACTGAAGGTAAGCACCGGTTTTTAGCGTGGCTGGCTGGTGAAGCGCAAGGTCTTGACAGCCGACAACTTGCTTGTCAGGGACAGTCATAAGGGTCCCCTAATGACCAGGGAAAAACCCTTTTTCGAAAAATGATAAACGCAAGTGAACATGCTACTATTCTAAAAAACACTGTCTGTGGCCGCAGCCCAGAGCGGGAAGGCCCACGGCCCAAAGAAACCATAACAACCCACCAACTGGCCGGCCGCGATCCCCCTCAAGAGATTCTCCGCCTCACTCGAGGCCCTAGCGCCCCCTCGGGCGATTCTCCGCCTCGCTTGTGGTCCTAGCACCCCCTTGGGCGATCTCCGCCTCGCTCGAGGCCGCCCCGGCCTCATGGTGCCGCGCCCACTTCCCCGACCAGAGCATTAAATGCTCTGGCGTGCTGCGGGCGCCCGGGTCAAAAGGCGAATCCCAGCCACGCCGGCCTTCTGACACCGCCTGGGCATCACATCCCGACGCTGTTCTGCCCACCCGCCCTGCGCGGCCATCCTTGGTACTGTGCGGGAGCTGTGCAGGAAGGCCAGTGTCAACTCCGTGACACTGTGCCCCCATGTCGTACACCTCGAAAGAGGACGGTGGAACCCTCAAAAGAGGTACGGATGCCTACCCCGCGCCCACGCTGGACAACACCGTGACGTTGGACCAGTAATGCACGTCTCCTCCGTCACCTTCGGCCCTGTGTGGCCATCCCCGCTGCTGTGCCGCCATCGAGGGCACTGCAGCACCATCCCCGACGCTGTGGGAGCCCGGAACGACAAGACACCGCCGCACCCGCTGCTGTGCGTCCTCCAGCCTCCCGTCAGCTGCACCCTCGAGTCAGCATACAGATGGCGACCAAACGGGGAATTCCCACACGACTACCCTCGAAGCTGCTCCTGGACAGTACAGGGCCCGCCACGATGCCCGACTGGAGAAAGATTCGTCAGGACGACCATCAACTCCATGGCGTTGTACACCATACCGCCATACGTAGCTTTAGAACTGTGCGACATGATTGTAAACCGCCCCCTTGCCTATAAAAGGAGGAGGCGGTCCCCTGGCCGCGGGGGGACGACGAATAGCTGCTCACTAGCACGTTTCCGCCTTCACCACGATATTGGCACTTCGCCTCAATCAAACCTCAGGGACCTGGAGGCTTCTCCTCCTCTCCTGCCTTGCTTGTAGCTCCCCTCTGCAAGCACAATGGTGCAACGCAATACAGCTCCCCGAGCGCACCCCTACTGGACGTATGGCCCACGGCCGGAACCAGGATAAAACCCGTGTCCTTGTGTTGCTTAGCACCGACCATCGAGAGATAGATCTCAGCGCTCTTACTAGTTAGTGTCGAAACTACTTTCTGCACCGACAGTTGGCGCCCCATACTTTTCTTGCACTATAAATAATTATTGATCTTGGGATGAACATGGTGTTTTGACCTTGGTTAACAAATCTCTATGGGAATAGAAAGTTTGGAAACCACTTTGTAAGCATGGAGCTTAGAATTTGGTGTAAACATTGTTTTGTTTTTATACCATCCTCTCATTTGCATACACGCTTGTACTCACGTACACCCATTAGGATTTTCGCTAGATTAACTATGCCACGAGTGAAGATCGTAGGGATGTCATGGTTTGTTGGCATAGGGTGAGTATTCCCGATCGTCACCTCAGGGGTACTTTGGGCATTATAGTTATTTTGCAGGCTTGGTGAATCACTCCCATGAGTTCGTGATAAAAGCTGAAATCAAGATCATCAGCACCTCCAAAATCTCGAAAGGAGCACTGCTGTTTTCATCAAGATTAAGCACATGTTCAGAGATGTACAAAAAGGGAAAAATTGGATAATCAAGTGCCCCATTAAGTCTACTTTCCAATGCATCAAGAATCAACATTTTAGGAGGCCTGTGCAAGAAGTTACAACCAAATCTTTGGGCGTCACACATTCTAAAATCAACCTGGGACAGCTTGCACCAACAAAGTAAAGAGGGTGTAACTCTCTTGTTTGGAGTCCGATAGGAATGAATGACCACTCGTTGGAAAGATAATTTCAAGCACTTTGTAATGGAGTGATGGTTCAGTACATACTCAGTTCTGGAATTAGAAGAAAAACTCGTGGAAGATGAACCAACGGTAAGAGACAACATGGAAGGAGGAGAAGATGGGATGAGAAACAATTGGGATTAAGGCTCGTGGCAAAGGGCGAACATTGAAGGATGAACAAAGGTAAAAATGTGATGATGATCTCCTTGCACGACCGTAGGACTTCAAGAATTTTAAGATGGTTCATCATCTTCCGTGCCTAGCAACATGCTAAGCATGGGGGAAGACTTGGTGGACGAAAGAAGACCGCATGGAGTTCAAGGATCACGGTTGCTACGGATGCCGATCTTCCTTCTTCCATGCTAGGCACAATGCTTAAGCATGGGGGAGGGAGCGCTACATCATAAGCATCAAAGGACGGTAACAATTCCTCAACCCTCTATTTGTCCTTGTCTTTCTAAATGCTTGTATATATGTATATGCCTTCAACAACCTTAGTTGCAACCTTAGTATGTCTCTCTTGTTAAATAACATGGCTTCTAGGAGTACAACCTAGTTTTAGTTTTTTTATTGTCATCACCTTGTGCTCACCATGATGAAATAATTTTGGCTTGATCTTGCTCGTTGATATATGATGATCGTTGCCACTTTGTTTAAACTTTGTGCTTGTTTATGTATGATTAAGCTATTGCTCTCTAATATAAATCTGAAATTAATTAAATGCTAGCTTAATCTTTTGTGGAGGTCATGATAAAAATAAAGACCCATGGTTTCTTTTTTGCTCTCAACTTTGGATTGGTCAAAGGACATATTACTTTCTGCTTTTAAAAGTCATGCTAACCTTGTCATTAATACTTCTTGCATTTTGCTCTACCTATCCAAAGCCTTATATATTGAGTGCAACCATAGATTACAAGAGTTATTGTTGGGTGAATTGATTCAAGGCTCGATTCTTTGGCTCGTGACTAAGAAGTTGGTCATTCTGTGTTTTGCGTAACTTATCTTTTGCTGGCCTATTCTATCCGTGCATTGTGAGCTCCCACATCGGAAGCTTTGCAAATCTCGCTGGATATCCACCCTTTAAACCAACGTGCATTGTGAGCTCCCACATCGGAAGCTTTGCAACTCTCGCCGGATATCCACCCTTTAAACCAACATCATCTTTTGTGTTAACCTCCTTGACCTACCTACCTATCACTTGAGTATGGAGACGACACGTCACAAGAAGGTGCTTCAAAGGGAAGATTCAAGTTCCCTCTCATCAAGACATCCGGTACCTACCTTAACACCACTTCCTCTTTGCTCGGAGACAAGCAAACGTCTAAGCATGGGGGAGGAGGTAGGTACTATGCAAATTAGAGTTCTAGGGGAGATAAAAAAATGAATAAGATAAGAGGACAAAATAAAAAAAATCCAAGTACCTCACATGTCAAAAAGCAAAAAAAGAGAGAAAAAAAGGAAGAAAACAAGAAAAATAAAAAGAAACAAATAGAGTAATAATAATCTCCTGAAGCGTCCCCTCATCAGAGGTGACTAAATGTGCCACAAATACCAGTCCCAGGAGGCTGGTAACACATTTATTACAACAGGTGGAAATCAGTCTTTTACATCACGGTGACACAAAGGGCACGGTAGTGCCAACGCTACAAGGAACAACACAAACGCTAGCGACCACACTACAATAGCAAAGGCTTCCATAGCCTCCTCAGAGTACCACACCATGGAAGCTTTTGGTAGGGCCCTGGGTACACAGGCACGGTTGGGTGTAGGGCACGACCTACTCAACGTCTTCGGGAATGTAATCGGGATCCTCCTCTGTAAAATAGTTAGTAAAACAAGGGTGAGCACATACGTACTCAGCAAATCCAACCCCACCCACGGAGGGGCTTAGAAACAGAATCATGCATAAGGTATAACAAGGATCAGGTTAAGGTTCATTTAGCAAACTTACACATGCAGGGGTTCATTTCAAAAAGGTTTTCGCAAATCATTTTCATAACCCAAGTAACTCACTTGTTTTAGGAAAACCCCTGTGGACCTACCGGACTTCCCGTCCGTCGTAGTCCAGGCACACAGCCACACACACCTCACTGGAAAACAACTCACTCCAGAAATCATCCCATCCCCAAACACTAGTTTTTGTGACCACACCGTGACTCGTCCAATACCGTGGACACGGCTATTCGAATAGGTTTGACACTCTGCAGAGGTTGTACATCTTTACCCACAAGTAGGGTACCGTTACACGGACACCTCGGTGCGGTACGGATCCTATCAAAGCCATTACCCACCTTAGCTAACGCTACGAGCCACCACGGAAGCACCCAAGGGGTTATACCACATAACCGGGGCGTACCTCACACAGAGCGTACCCCTGCTCCTTGGTCTCCCGCTGCTCACCCGCACACCAGATGGCAAGTAGATTAACTAGTGGGATTTATGCTAAGCCATTGCCACATACAACGGTCGAGTGGTTGTACGATGATTTGGGTCAGGTGAGATGTCACGCAACCCGGTCCTTAACCGACAAGATGGACAACTCCCATCACGCTCAACCACACAGGTACGAGCTCACCCATACTCCTGACACACACGTCCATCCCGTCTACCCAGTTCTTTACTCATTTTCCAAACATATCCCCTTTTTGTTTTTAAAGCACTCACACATTTTGAAAGCACACACACATTTTTAAAGCACTCGTTTAGGCCAAAACAAGGTTCAATCATAGCAATCAAGGGTGGCTATCCTACCATGTTTTGCAGTAAAACAATATGCAATTTATAAAATGGGTATAGGATATATTTTTAAAACTAGGACAGAAGCATGCATCAAAGGGGGAGGTTGAACTTGCCGTCTTCGAAGTCTTCGGGGAGTGCCGGCTCGGCGTTCGGGACCTCGGGCTCCTGCTCGTAGTAGTCGGCTTCGATCTCCGGCTCGGGGTACCTTACTTCGTCTACTCCGTCGGCTATGGCATACACACAAGCGAGCAAGCAATATTAGCACACACGTTTCCGGCCGAGCTCGGGGAGGGGAAGGTAAGCGGAGAGGGGGTGTTTATAAACCCTAGGGGAGGGGTGGTTTAGCGGTGTGAGGTCCGGGTCTACCGCAAAATGTCGGTCACAGGGGGTATAGGTCTTAAGGACCTATTAGCAATTTCTACTAATGGTAAAAGGGGTGATTATGCTAATATAAACTAGGTTAGAGTCTCTTTATAAATTATTTTAGGGTATAACAGTGTTTAATCTTTAATTAGTTATTGATCTAGGGGCTTAATTGTAAAGAGTAAAGGGAGAGAGAGTAATGGGCTCGGTTTGAGGGAATAGAGGGGAAACGGGGGGGGGGGGTCTTTGGCAAAATGCCATCTTCTTCCCCCCCCTCGATCCAGAACAGAGAGGAAGGAGGGGGGCGCGGTCACGGCCGGCTGGCTGGGGTGCCCGCCGGCGGCCCCGGCCGCGGCGACGGCCGGGGACGAGGGGAAAAGAGAGAGGAGGGCAAGGGGAACCTATTCTCGTGCTCACCTCGAGCTATTGCGCACGGTGGAGGCGGCTCCGCGGGAGAGCAGAGGGCGGCGGCGACGCTACTGGTGGCGATGCGGCGGTGGTGCTTGGGGAAGAGGGGAGGAGGCGCTGTGAGGTTGCGGTGGGGTGGTGCGGCGAGTCGGGGAGGCCTTCGGCCCCCTTTTATAGGCGGCGAGAGGCGGTTTGGGGCGGAGATATTTCTCCGGCGAGCTCCACTCCGGCGAGCTCGAGGAGCTTCGCGAGGCGGCGACGGCTCGGCCGGGTCAACTTGTGCAGGGGTTAGGCCGTGGATGAGACCCGTCGTGCAGGCACGGGGCAGGCTGCGTCGGCGGTGGTGGAGTGGACGGCTCGGGCAGGGAGTTAATGGCGTCGCGGTGGGTTGGCCGGAGGTGACGGCTCGGCTCGTCGCCGGCGCCAGGGAGGGGTCTTTTCGGTCTGCTCGGGCAGTGAAGAGAGGGGGAAACGGTGGCGTGCTTGTGTGGGCGGCGTGGTCGGCGTGCGGCCACGCGGGCCCGTCGTCGCCGGCCGGCCGGCGTCAACGGCGCGGCGCGGCCGATGGGAGGAGAGAAGGAAAGGGGGGGGGGGGGGGAAGAGGTCACCGCGCGGGGGCGTGTCGCCGGCCGGCGCGGGCCGGCGTGCCGCCGGCCCGGCCGGCCCTCGGCGCCGCGGCGGGTCGTGGGCCCGGTGTCAGGCGGTGGTCGGGGGGCGCGGGGGTGCTGGCCGCGCGGGAGGAAGGAGAAGGGAGGAGGAGGAAAAGAAAAGAAGGGAAAAAGAAAAAGAGGAAAAAAAAGAAAAGGAAAAGGAAAAGGAAAAAGAAAAGGAAAAGAAGGGGAGGAAAATTAAGAAGAGAGAAAGAAAAACAGGAGAAGGGATTTTGGAAAAATCCGGAGAATTGTGAGGGAAATTTGGGAAGGGTTTCGCGGGGTTTTTCCCGGTTTTTCGGGTGTCGGCGCATTTTCCGGGACGGCGGTGATGGCGAGGCGGACCGGCCGGCGGGACCGCGGCGTGCGCGGGATTCCCGACCGGGTGGCCGACCGCGGCGTTGGGGAAGGCGCGCGGGGGCGCGGCGGGGTGCGGTGCCGGCGGGAACCGCGGCACGCGCGTCGGGGAGAGAGAGAGAGAGAGAGAGAGAGAGAGAGAGAGAGAGCAAGGGCTAGGGTTTGAATGGTAACTGAGCTCGGCGGATCGTTTTTTTGAAATTACGCATGATTTAGTAGATGATTTATTTAGAGCTAAAAACGCGGGCGTTACAAACCTACCCCACTTAAAATGAATCTCGTCCTCGAGATTCGGCTAAGTCTCGAATAGGTGGGGGAATTCTTTCCTCAGTGCATCCTCTCGTTCCCACGTAGCTTCTTCCACCCCGTGTCTACTCCATTGAACTCTGCACACCCGTACTTCGGTCGTTCTTGTCTGCTTGACCACAGTGTCTAAGATCTTGACGGGCACCTCTTGGTACCTAAGGTCTGGCTGTAGATCGATGGTCTCCACTGGTACTTGCTTTTCTTCCAGAACCTTCAAGCATCGGCGTAGCTGGGAGATGTGGAACACTGGGTGTATGTCTGACATTTCTTCGGGTAGCTCCAATCGGTATGCTACTGCCCCGACTTTCTTTAGCACTTTATACGGTCCGATGTACCGTGGGGCCAACTTCCCGTGTACCTGAAATCTCCGAGTTCCCCGAATGGGTGAAACCTTGAGGTAGACGAAGTCTCCTGGATTGAAGCTCGCTTCACGCCTCTTCTTGTCTGCGTAGCTCTTCTGTCGGGACTGGGCAGCCTTCAACTTTTCTCGGATATCAGCTACTCGCTCCTCGGCTTCCTTTATAAGTGCGGGCCCAACCGGGGCACGCTCTCCTCCTCGACCACATCGGGGGTGTCCCGCATTTTCTCCCGTATAGTGCTTCGAATGGCGACATTCCCGGACTTGCTTGGTAGCCGTTGTTGTAGGAAAATTCTCGCGTATGGCGAGGCTCTGCTCCCAATCCTTGCCGTAGGTGAGGACGCATGCTCTCAACATATCTTCCGGGATTTGATTCACCCTTTCGGTGCGTCGTCGGTCTCCGTGGGTGGTACGCCGAGCCGAAGTCTAGCTTGGTGCCCATGGCTTTGTGCGGGCTCTTCCGAACCTAGAGGTGAACTCGGGTCCCTCTTGTCGTATGGACCTCCCCGGGCCCACTACCTCGGTGGGTACCGGGACCGACTACTCGGTGGGCCCCTCGGGACTACCCGACTTGCGCTACACGGCACTCGAAGGCGTGGAGCACAAGGACGAGAAAGGAGTAGTACTCGGATAGGACTCGTACATGTTCCGCACCGTGTAGAAGTCTCCTAGACGTACTCGACTAGTACTCCTTCCCTACTCCGACTTGTAACCTTGCCTCCCGACTATATAAGGCGAGGCGAGGGACCGATCCCGGGATCACCTAACCTCACCTCATCCAACTCACGGCGCACCATTGCACCATCGTGTAATCGTGCCCTATCAATCCGAGCTACGCAAAGCATACGGGACGTAGGGTATTACGCACCTCGCGGCCCGAACCTCGTCTAAATTGTGTGTCGCGTGCCTCTTCCTTCGAGTTACCGATCTCGGCGAGTCACATTCATCTACTTCGGGTACTCCCCGTAGTAGGTTGCCGGTCCAAAACACCGACGGCCGGCGCGCCGGGTAGGGGGGTCTCGCTCGAGATCACATGGCGAACTCGACGGCTTCGTTCATATCAAGCCAACCGTCGCCTTCAACCGTGGCGACACCTTCGTCTTCGGGGCTTGGGGCCCCGCATCGCCGATGGCGCGGGCTCTTTCCAGCGCCGCTTGATCATGCAACCCGACTCGAGGACAGGCCTTGTGACGCTTCCCGAAGTTGTCACGGGCAAGCTCGCCAGCAAGTTCGGCGAAATTTCGCTCTCCAACCTCCACGCTGACTTCGAGCTCGAGTCCGTCTCCAACTCGAACCCGACGTCGCCATGGGCCATCGCATGCGAGCCGGCTCCTCGCCCATCGCGGCGGTCCCCTCTCCACGTCGGCACTCCGTGCGTGGCCCTCGCGTTCCCCCGCCGGGCCCGCACGGAGGCTTCTACGCCACGCCGGGCCGGCAAGGAGCCCGTGACCGAGTACAACTCGGACTCCGACGCCGTCTCCAACCGCGTCTTGGACTCCGGCCCTCTCTCCGAGTTCTTCTCGAACCCGGACTACGAGTTCGACTTCGGGTCGGACCCCGAGGAGCCCGAGTCCGAAGACAACTCCTCCGAGCTTCCCTTGTCGGGGCCGGCCTCCGGGCCGGTTATAAGATCAACGCCGGCCGGGAGATACGTCTCTGCGGCCGGACCGCAAACCCGCCGAGCCGACAAAGGACTCACGCTACGTCGCCTACATCGACTCGCTACCGTTCCGGAGGGAACACCACTAGCCCAAGCCGACTCAAGCACACCAACCGAGGTGGCACCTTCGAGCCAAGCTTGGGTACCCCCGACCGTCAAGTCTTCATGGCCGCCGCGACACCCCGGGAACCTCGGGCACGGCCGCGGACAAGTACTTGGAGGACATCTCCACGGACGAGCCGTCCGTCGATGCCCCCGCGGACGAGACCGACGCCGGCCAGGGGACGCCCCGCGCGAACGTAACAGAAGCGCAACGAACGACGCCGCGGCTCGCAGACAACCTCCCCATCCGCAACCTTGCGGAAGCTCTCGGCGCCGAGAGCGAGTTCACACCACTCCCGAGCGAGTGCCTCATGTCGATCACGGCCGATCGCACGGCGGGCTCGGGGCATACGGGCCGGAGAAGTCATCGCCAAGCTCGGCGAGGAAGCTTACTTCATGCGGGTCGACAAGAGAGTCGCCCAACCTCTCCAAGCCAAGCCTCGCGACAACGAGGCTACTAGTCGCAAGTGTTGACCTCGGTCCCTAACCGTACTCGAGGCGACATCCCGCCCGAACCAAACCGTCGACGCTCCACCGCCGGCGGACCCTCACGACAAGACAATGTCAACCGAGAAGTCGTCCCCCACCGTGCTCCGGCCGGTGGTGGCGGCGACGACCCCCGACGGCGGCGGCGGGCCGGCGGCGGCTCCAACCACGGAGCCAACAAGAAAGCCGGGAGGCGGCGGCGGCGCGGCGGCCGCGGCCACGCGCATAGCCACGCCTCGGCGCCTCTCACGGCGGGTACGATGCTCGCCGGAGAATCGAAGAGTTGCGGCGAGAAGAAGTCGACGACCGCCGCCGAAGGCGACGGCTTCCCTGCCTTCTCACCCCGGCCGCAACCTCGCTCCTCCCCGACAAGTTCAAGCCTTTGGGGATCACCAAATACGACGCGAAGCAGATCCCATCCGGTGGCTCCGATGCTACGCTCTCTCCATCGAGAACGGCGGCGGCAACGGCGACACCAAGTGCCTCTACTTCCCCTTCGCCCGGACCAAGCCCCACTCACGTGGCTTGAGTCGGCCGGACAAGCACTCAATCGACAAGTGGGACCGGTCGAAGGAGCAATTCATAAGCAACTTCGCGCGGCGCCATGGGCCGTTCGGGTACTCGCATGGACCCGGCCATGATCAAGCGAGGAACAAGGCGAGACCCTCCGCAAATACATGCGCCGCTTCTTCGACAAGCGCGCTACCGTCGTGGACGTCACCGACAAGGAGGTCATCGACCTCTTCCGGGACCGGCTCTACCATCGCCGCACCTTCGAGGACTTCGGCCGGCGCCGTCCCGAGTCCATTCCCCACCTCAAGGACATGATCACGTCCTCGGGCGGATGAAGAGGACAAGGCCAACGCCAAGTACGACGCCATCCGCGCCAAGTCCAAGCGAGAACCAAGGCGGCGGCGGCAGCCGCAACCCAAACCAAGGCGGCCGCAACAACAACAATAACAACAACAACTTCTCGGGTTCCAACCGCAAGCGCAAGCCGGACAACACCGTCGCGGCTATCCGGCGCCCCCGAAAGGGAACTCGAAGAAGAACTCGGCGGGTTTAAAGACCCGCCGAAGGAGAAGTGCCCGTGGCATCCAAACGGCAACCACACCACCGAGCGGTGCTACCGGCTCGGGCATGCGCTCAAGGATACGCGGAGCCACCGCACCCTCACGATCGGAAGAACAAGAAGAAGGACGGCGACGACTTCCAAGAACCCGAGAAGACCGTCAACGTCCTCTTCGGCGGACTACCCCGCAAAGGCGGGAGCGAAGGCTACTCGCCGCGAAGTGATGTCCATTGAACCGGCGGTTATGACCCCTCTCGGTGGTCGAGACGCCCATCACCTTCTCCCCGCGGACCAATGGACCGGCTTCTCCGAACCGGGACGTTTCCCTCTCGTCCCGCAACCAACAACGTGGCGGGCTCTAAGCTCAACAAGGTGCTCATCGACGGCGGAAGCGGGCTCAACGTCCTCTTCACCAAGACTCTCGGGAAGATGAACCTTGACGTCACCCCCATGCTCAACAAGAGCAAGATGCCTTTCTACGGCATTGTCCGGGCAACGCGGCTATCCCACTGGGCTCGGTGGTGCGCCGTTACCTTCGGGCGTCTCGCGACAACTACCGCACCGAGTACATCAAGTTCGAGGTCGCGGACATCGAGACTTCCTACCACGCCATCCTCGGCGGACCGGCCATCGCCAAGTTCATGGCGGTGCCCCACTACACATACTTGGTACTCAAAATGCCAAGCCCGGTGGCGTACTCTCCCTCCAAGGGGACTTGAAGATCTCTCACGGACTCGCGATACGAGAGGCCGTGGTGATTGCTTCGACAAATCAAGTACCCACCCCAATGATGGAGGTCTACGCCGCGTCGAAGAAGCTTGCTACAAGCGAACTCGACATCCCAGAGAAGTCTGACAGCGCCAACAAGCCTCGGCCACCCGAGGAGGTGCTCACCAAGACGGTCGACCTCGGAACGGAGCGACCCCACCAAGACTACCACCATCGGGGCCGGCCTCGACCCCAAATAGGAAGACGCGCTCATCGCCTTCCTTCGGGCTAACCGCGACATCTTCGCGTGGAAGCCGACGGACATGCCGGGGAGTGCCCGGGGAGCCGATCGAGCACGCGCCTCAACGTCGACCCAAAGGCCACCCCCAAGCGACAACACCTCCGACGCTTCGCCGACGACGGACGGGACGCCATCAAGAAGGAACTCGCCAAGCTACTCGCCGCCGGCTTCATCGGAGAAGTTTTCCATCCCGAGTGGCTCGCCAACCCCGTCCTCGTCCGCAAGAAGAACTCGAACGAGTGGAGGATGTGCGTCGACTACACCGACCTCAACAAGCACGCGCCCCAAGGACCCCTTCGGGTTGCCACGGATTGATCAAGTCATCGACTCCACGGCGGGGGGCCGCGACCGCTCTCGCTTCCTCGATCGCTACTCCGGGTACCACCGGATCGCAATCAAGGAGGAAGACCGGGGAGAAGACCGCGTTCATCACCCCGTTTGGCGCGTCTTGCTACACGACCATGTCTTTCGGGTTGAAGAACGCCGGCGCTACCTACCAACGGGCCATCCGGGCACAGCTTCAAGCGGCAACTCAACAAGAACGTCGAGGCCTACGTGGATGACGTGGTTGTCAAAACCGGGACTCCGGTACCCTCATCGACGACCTTGAAGAGACCTTCGCATCGCTACGCGAGTACCGCCGGAAGCTCAACCCGAACAAGTGCGTCTTCGGCGTACCTTCGGGCAAACTACTCGGCTTCATCATCGGCCCAACGCGGCATCGAAGCCAACCCCGAGAAGATCTCCGCCATCACCGCATGAAAGCTCCCACGAGCATCAAGGACGTCCGGAAGGCCGACGGGGTGCATGGCGGCATTGAACGAGATTCATCTCGAAGCTAGGAGAACGGGGTCTCCCCTTCTTCAAACTACTCAAGCACCACGAGAAGTTCGTGTGGACCGGCAGAGGCGGACCAAGCCCTTGCCCGGCTCAAGGACTTCCTGTCGAAGCCCCCGGTCCTCACGGCTCCCTACAAGGGCGAGCGCCGGGCCGCTCTACCTCGGCTGCGACTACTCACGTGGTCGGCATCGCCATCGTCGTCGAGCGGCGAGGAAGACGGCCACGCCTACCGGCCCGGCGCCCGGTCTACTTCGTCGGCGAGGTTCTATCGAGTCCAAGGCTCGCTACCGGCCGTGCGAAGCTCCCGTACGCTCTACTCATCACCTCGCGGAAGCTACGACACTACTTCCGGGGAGTACTCGGTCTCCGTCGTCACCGACTACCCGCTCGGCGACATCCTGAGGAACCCAGACGCCACTGGAAGAATCTCCAAATGGGCTGTCGAGCTCGGCGCCCTCACCATCGACTTCAAGCCACGCACAGCCATCAAGTCGCAGGCTCTAGTCGACTTCATGGCAGAGTGGCGGGAGAACCGGCCTACCTACTCCCCACCGTGCGACCGAGCATTGGGTGATGTACTTCGACGGCTCACTCAACCTCGAGGGCGCAGGCGCAGGGGTACTCCTGATCTCCCCAACGGGCGAACAACTCAAGTACGTCCTGCAGATCTTCTGGAAGGTCTCAAACAACGAAGCCGAGTACGAAGCCCTCCTACACGGGCTCCGCCTCGCGGCTTCACTTGGCATCAAGCGGCTACTAGTCTACGGCGACTCCGCAAGGTGGTCATCAACCAAGTCAACAAGTCCCGGGACCGCAACAAGGAGAACATGGACGCCATCGCCTAGAAGTCCGCAAGCTCGAGAACAAATTCTATGGCCTCGAGTTCCACCACATCGTTCGCGACAACAACGTTGCCGCGGACGTCCTCTCGAAGCTCGGATCCACCCGCGCCCAAGTACCCGCGGGCGTCTTCGTCCATGAGCTTCACGCGCCATCCATCCCGGAGCCGGCGCCACCGACCACTGTCCCAGCTAACCAACCAGCTGGGCAGGAGGTCATGATGATCGACGTGGACTGGAGGCAACCCTTCATCGACTACCTCAGCGAGCAGAAGGTCCCCTCCGACAAGAACGCGGCCGAACAACTCGTCCGCCGCGCCAAGTCTTACGTCCTCGTCGGCGACAAGCTTTACAAGCGAGGCGCATCTTCGGAGTACTCATGAAATGCGTCCCTCGCGAAGAAGGCAAGGACATCTTGGAGGAGATCCACAAGGGTGTCCGCGGCAACCACGCGTCCTCCCGCACGCCGGTCGGCCAAGGCCTTCCGCGAGCCTTCTACCGGCCCACGGCCCCGGGCGATGCCGAAGAACTCGTCGAAGGTGCCAAGGATGTCGGTTCTTCGCCAAGCGACAACATGTCCCCGCCTACAAGCTAGTCACCATACCACCAACCCGGCCCTTTGCCTGCCGGGGGGCTCGACATGATTGGGCCACCGCCAACCGCGCCGGGAGGATTCAACCGGTACCGGTGGCTATCGACAAGTTCACCAAGTGGATCGAGGTCAAGCCGGTCACATGCCCCAAGGCCGACAGAGTACTCGACTTCCCGGATGAACTCGTACACCGCTACGGCTACCCCACCGCATCATCACGGACACGGGGTCCAATTTCAACAACCACCGCGCGGGGAGTACCGCGAGAACGGCGGGAATCGACGTCGGATACGTCTCCGTCGCCCATCCACGGGCCAACGGACAAGTCGAGCGCGCCAACGGGATGGTGCTCGACGCCCTCAAGAAGCGGCTACACGACGCCGCTAACTCAAAAGGGGGCAAGTGGATCAAGGAACTACCCAACGCACTGCGGGGGCTGCGGACTCAACCATCCAAGCCAACGGGGCAATCCCCCTACTTCTGGTCTACGGCTCCGAAGCCATCCTCCCCGCCGATGTCATATGGAACTCGCCGGCGGTGGAGCACTACGACGAAGGCGTCTCGGAAGACGAGCAGACGAGTTGATATCGACGGCCTCGAAGAAGCTCGCCGTGCCGCCCTCGTCCAATCGGCAAGAGGTACGGAGGGTATCCGACGCTACCACGATCGCAACGTCAAGGAACGCTCCTTCAACGTTGGAGATCTTGTCCTCCGTCGTATCCGAACACGGAAGGACTTCACAAGCTCGCCCCCCCTCGGGAAGGCCCCTTCACCGTGGCTAAGGTGACCGGGCCGAGCTCCTACCGCCTCCAAACACTCGAAGGCGAAGAAGTCAACAACTCGTGGAACGTCGACCGGCTCCGTCGATTCTACGCCTAGTCTACTCGACTACTCACGGGTTCAAGTCTACACGACCGCATCAACACCCCTAGCCGCATGCGACCCTCCGGTCCCGGCTTCAAGTCTCCGGACTACTCTCCTCCGAGTCCGGCCCGTGCGGCTACCTACGGACACGGGGCGCAACGAGCGTCAAGGACTCCGGCGGCGGTCTACCAAGAAGACCACACTCTAAGATCCGGCCGCGCGGCTACTTACGGATCCGCGATCCGGCCTACACGGCTACCTACGGATCACTCACCGTAAGCGGCTACCCGCTCCGGTACTACTCGCCGTAAGCGGCCCTCGGGTCCGTGCGACTACTTGTAACTACGGCCCGGCCACCCTGTGTGTACCTCTTCGGCAATAAAGTTCGATTGTTCATCAACTTCTTTACCGCCTACTCCCCGCGACGGGACTACTAAGCCGAGTACCACTACTCGCACCTACTCCACGATGGGCGCTCCGCACTCCGAGATCGCGGCTACGAGTACTCATTGATGGAACTTCACATTCATTGATATAAGAATAGTTCATTACAACCGTTTCCTATACAACCATGGCTACTAGCTATCTATGCAGAGCTATCGGAGATTCAACTTATCGGCTACCGCTCCGCGATGGGAGCCATCTCGCTCCGGCAACTCGCGCGCGCTCGTCCCGGCCGGTTGGCGGCTACTCCGCGGCGACTACCTCCACCGGGGCCTTCGGGAAGTATGACTTCATGAAGGCCGCACCTGCTTCGGGATCGACTTGGCCATGTGCTTCACGTAGGCGGCCGGCCCGGCTTGGCGCCTCACGAAGTCGATCCGCCAACGGAGCAATCTTGGGGCCGCCGGGTGCGGCACCGGGAGCCTCGCGATCGGGAGGGCGGCCTCTTCCGTGTCCTTCGGCTGGGCTCGGAGTGCCTCGCGGTCTTCGTTCAACTTCGCAAGGATTTGTAGCAGGTTGACGAGATCCCGTCGGATGCAATTCTTAATTCCATGTGCTTCTCGCACTCGAAGGCCGGCTCCTTGTAGTCGAGTTCAAGTACACGGCGGGCTTCTTGCTCCCGGTAGAAGAGATTCTTCATGCCGATCTCCGAGCCCTTCGGACGCTCCACCCGGTCTTCGAGTTCTACAACACGGGAACACAACAACGGGTCGAGCTTGAGGACTCCCCACAAGTACCCGACAAGTCAAGAGACATACCTTTATTCTTGTTGCGGAGGCCTTTATTCTTCCGCACCGGATCGTCGCTCTTCGCCCGCAAGTCCATCACGTCGTTGTGATACTTGGCAAAGGCGGCGTCAAGCCTCGATCGCATGGCGGCCGCGTGCTTCTTCGACTTCATGAGCCGCTCCTCCAAGGCTTCGGCTCGCGGCACGGTGTCGCCATAGCCCCGAAGCATGTTGGACTTCTCGCGGGATCGCTCCGCGACGTCCCCGCACAATACAAGCTCAAGTCAAGCGAGTACTCGCGCAAAGGATAGACTACTCGGAAGGCTACGACTACGTACCTTCATCCACCGGCCTCGGCCGCCGGATCGCCTCCGGTCTGGCCGGGGCTACCGTTGCCGGCTCGACGAGATCGTCGGCCGGCGGCTCGATCCCGCCGCGGCTACTTGACGTAGCCTCCGCCATCGGCGCCGAGCGGATAGGCTCCGCGTCTTGGATCTCCGGGGACCGGATCGCCACCTCCGGGGCAACCCCCGGCGACGTGGCGCCCGCCTCCTCTTCGGCGGCCTTCTCGACGGTTTTCCTCACGGGCTCGGGGGCTCCCCGCCGCGCCCTCGGGGGCCCTCGGTGTCAACTCCGCACGGGTACCCCCGCAGGGATGTCACCACCTTCGCGCCCTGTCGGCAAATAGCACGCGCATCAGCATCTACGACTACTCTTTTTGGGGCTCTACAGCTTCAGGAAGAGTACTCACCTTCGACCATGACCGCCTCTGGCAGCGCCGCTTCGGCAGCTGGGGGCTCGGTCGCGGCTTGGGCCTCTGGAGCGGGTTCCTCGACGGGCGGCGCGGCCTCTTCTGCCTCTGCTGCCGCGGGCTCCTCTCCGTCCCAGCTCAAGTCGGTGGATTTTCTTGCACAAGTATCCACAAAGGTTCATCAGACAACATCGGCTACTACAATGAGTACTACTCACGAAGTGTGGTACTTACAAGTTCGACCGGACGATAGTCACGGCCGGAGCACCGAGGATGCGGCGATATCGACCGAGTCCACCCTCGGCGGGCGTCTCTTCTTCCGCCTCTTCGGCTACTGCCTCCTCCACGGTGGCGGCGGCCGGCGCGTACGTCTTCTCGCGTCCCTGCGGCTTCCATCTCTCCAACGGCGGCGGCCGCGGGTACTCGCTCCCTTCGGGGCGGGGGCTGGCGCTCCAGCTGCGCCGAAGCTCTTCGACAGTGGGAGCTGGACTTCGGCTTCCAGCCGGTTCCCCCACTGTGGGCCACGTGCCCTCATCGCCCTCCTCCACGGGCTCCGCTGGCGGCCTCTCCTGCACATGGGGATAACTACTCGTCAGCACCGTACTCGATCATTGGGTACTCGACGTCTTCTGCTCAAGATGACTTACCTCAAGAGGCGTGGTCTCTGAGACCTTCATCTTCTTGGCTACCCGCTTCTTGGCGGGGTTGCGCGGCTTCTTCGGCGGCGCGGCAAGGCTAGCCTCCAGGCTAGCCGGAGGGTCTTGGACGAGAGGCACATGAGGCAAGCACGGACGGCTAAACCTCGACCGCACTCGGAAGCGATCTGCGCAGCGTCTCCTCGTCCTCTTCGTCATCGGAGGTATCCTCCACGATGACGGGATCGTCGTCGCCACCGACTACTCGGCGCTCCTTCACCTTCTCCACCGCCGGAATCTCAATTCCGCTCGGTGGTGGCCGCGGCTCGGAGACAAACCGCTTCACATCGTCCGCATCAAAAAAGACACAAAGGCGTCGCAAACTCGCTACAAGTGCCTACTACTCGACGAGGCGGGTACGGCTACTTACCTCGTTGGGCGGGCGCGCGGCGGAGAACTCCTCGACGAGGCACGCCGTGTACTCCGGCATGTCCTTGAAGATCTTCGACAACCTCTCGACGATGTCGTTGTCTTCAATCTCACCCCCGGCATCCGCGACGTGTCGTCGTCGCCGGTGTACTCGAAGCCCATCGTATCCCGCGCCGGCGGGCGCCGGATCCGACGCTTCATGAAACCGAAGGCCACATGCTCGGCCCTCGGTCCCGCATCTCGCGGGGCCTTGATTCTTCCCGGCAACTCGGGGAGCCGGATCCCCTCTTGCATGGTGGGCTCCGTGTTCCACCACTCTCGGTGCTTGGGCTGCCGTCCGCTCGGCTTCGGCGGCCTCGGATGGTGGTTCGTGGTATAGAACCACCTCGTCTTCCAATCCGTGTTGGAGTCCACGAGCTTGTACGCCAAGTGCGCTCGGCGGCGTCTTCCCTCAAGCGGATCCCGGCCCCGCCGACTACTCTAGGGTTGGAGGCGCCGGGGCCGCGGCTTCACGCGGAAGAACTTGCGGAAGAGAATCCAATGCGGCTTGATCCCCAAGAATGCTTCGCGTGAAATGGACGAAGACGAGAAGCGTGGAAGATTCCGTTGGGGTTCAAGTTGAGGTACTCGATCCCGTAGTACCGAGAAGCCCTTTGAAGAAATCGCTCGGCCGGGAGCGCAAGCCCGCGCTCCACGAAGCGCGAGAACATCGGGATCTCGTCTTGCGCCTTCTCCATTGGATAGGGATCTCCGCGGCGGACCTCCACATGTCGATCTCCTTCTCCCCGATGAACCGGAGTTCGGCGGGGTCGCCGAGGTCCTCGGTCTTCACCTTCGACCTTTTCCACTCGCGGCTTGGGTCGGCGCGCGGTGGAGACGTGGGCGGCGCCGCTCCGGCACCGGCCGCGGCGGCTTCGCATGGCTCCTCTTCTTCCCGCCGGCCTTCAACGTCTTCGACGGGGACGGCTTCATTCTCCAAGAACGAGGAAGTCTTCACTCGCATCCGCTCGGGGGCTACCCTACGGCTTTCGGGTGGCGATGCGCTTGGATCTACTTGCGGCGGCGTGCTCGTTGGAGCGGATCTACTTCAAGATTCAAGTGCGCGAATGACCGCGGCTCACTTGGGTGCAAACCCTAAGGGTTTCGGCTTGAATTTATAAGCCAAACCGCCTCCGTAACGGGCGGCGGGATAAGTCCGCGCGTGGGCGACTCGGCACCGCCCGTGACTCTTCGTATTCTACTAGTCGACGTGCCTCACCTCGGTGGCTCGGCTACTTCTACTCGACTACCCGGGACGCGGCTAGCTTCAAGAGCATCTCGGGACACATTCTCCAAAAGAAGACCCTTCAATTCGAGAGGAAGTACTCGACTCAAGGCTCGGGGGCTCCGTACCACGTGTCCTTCGGTTTTTTCTCTCCGGATTTTTCGGGATTTTCTCTCCAAGACTTCGGATAGATCCTCGGCCCGAGCCCACGGCTCGAGGCTCGGGGCTACTCCACGTGGATTGCGGTTCGAGCAAATCGCATCTTTCTTGACGGCTCCGGCTTCCGGACAAGGCGGGCATTTTTGAAGACCTTCGAAGGCGATTTCAAGGACGCTTGGGACTACTCGAGAAGACTTCAAGATTGCTCAAACATCGACCGGAGTACATTCCGGCCTCGGGATGCTTCGACTACTCTTGAGGACTTTTGACTTGTAGCACTCGGGGACGCTTGAGGACTACTCGTTAAGGCCGTCAAGACTGCGGAAGCTATCCTTCTCGACTACAAAGTACTCGGGGGCTTGTCGTATGGACCTCCCCGGGCCCACTACCTCGGTGGGTACCGGGACCGACTACTCGGTGGGCCCCCGGGACTACCCGACTTGCGCTACACGGCACCTGAAGGCGTGGAGCACAAGGACAGCAAAGGAGTAGTACTCGGATAGGACTCTGTACATGTTCCGCACTGTGTAGAAGTCTCCTAGACGTACTCGACTAGTACTCCTTCCCTACTCCGACTTGTAACCTTGCCTCCCGGACTATATAAGGCGAGGCAGGGACCGATCCCAGGATCACCTAACCTCACCTCATTCAACTCACGGCGCACCATTGCACCATCGTGTAATCGTGCCCTATCAATCCAGAGCTACGCAGCATACAGGACGTAGGGTATTACGCACCTCGCGGCCCGAACCTGTCTAAATTGTGTGTCGCGTGCCTCTTCCTTCGAGTTACCGATCTCGGCGAGTCACATTCATCTACTTCGGGTACTCCCGTAGTAGGTTGCCGGTCCAAAACACCGACACCTCTATCTGAGACTATTATGCTAGGCACTCCATGCAGCTTTACTATATTCTCGATGTAGAGTTTTGCCAACTTTTCTCCACCATAAGTGGTCCGTACGGGTAGAAAGTGAGCGACTTTAGTGAGTCGGTCCACGATCACCCATATGGAGTCATGTCCCTTCTGAGTCCTTGGCAATCCTACTATGAAGTCCATACCTATCTCGTCCCACTTCCATAGCGGGATTGGTAAAGGTTGCAACGATCCCGCGGCTTTGATGTTCAGCTTTGATCCTCTGACAAGTGTCACAGTGGGCGACGAACCGTGCAATGTCTGCCTTCATCCCATTCCACCAGTACTTTTGTTTTAAGTCCATGTACATCTTGGTGGATCCCGGGTGAATGGAGTATGCTGAGTTGTGTGCCTCATTCATGATGGTCTGTCGGAAATCTCCACCTTCGGGCACGCATATCCTGTTCTTGTACCATAGGGTGCCTTGGTCATCTACCCTGAAGTCAGGGGCCTTGTCCTCTCCGGTATGCTTGTGGATCCTTATCAGATCCTCGTCGGCTTCTTGGGCCTTCCGGATCTTCTCTTCTAGGGTAGGCTGAACACTCAGCTGGCGGACGTAGCCTTGGGGGACGATGTGTACGTTAAGTCGGGCCATCTCCTCTTGCAACTGGGCACTCTTGGGTGCCGCCTTCTCATAGGTTTTCCGGCTTAGGGCATCTGCTACTACATTGGCCTTCCCCGGGTGGTAGTGAATCTCTAGGTTATAGTCTTTGACTAGCTCTAGCCATCTTCTCTGCCTTAGGTTCAGGTCGGGCTGGGTGAAGATGTATTTTAGACTCTTGTGGTCGGTGTAGATCTCACACTTGTTTCCGATCAGATAGTGTCTCCAGATCTTCAGGGCATGTACCACGGCTGCGAATTCCAGATCATGGGTGGGATAGTTCTGCTCATGGGGTTTGAGCTGGCGGGAGGCATATGCCACTACCTTCCCATCTTGCATGAGAACACATCCCAACCCTTGTCGGGAGGCGTCGCAATACACGACAAAGTCCCGTTGAATGTCCGGGGGGTCGCCACGGGGGCCGTGGTCAACCTCTTCTTCAACTCTTGGAAACTTCTCTCGCGAGGCCTCGGTCCGGTTAAACTTCTTCTCTTTCTTGAGCAGCTCAGTCATGGGTCGAGCGATCTTGGAGAATCCCTCGATAAATCTCCGGTAGTACCCGGCTAAACCTAGGAAACTCCTGATCTCACTCACGTTGGTTGGTTGCTGCCAGTTGGAGACTGTCTCAACTTTCCCGGGGTCTACAGCTACTCCTTCTTCAGTCAGAATGTGCCCAAGGAAGGATATTTTCTCTAGCCAAAATTCACACTTGCTGAACTTGGCGTATAGCTTGTGCGCCCTCAATTTTCCCAGCACTACTCGAAGATGTTGTTCATGTTCCTCCACGCTCTTGGAATAAACAAGTATGTCGTCAATGAAAACCACGACAAACTTGTCCAGCTCTTCCATGAACACCTTATTCATGAGGTTCATGAAGTATGATGGTGCATTGGTTAGTCCAAAAGACATCACCGTGAACTCATATTGCCCGTAGCGGGTGACAAAGGCAGTCTTGGGGATGTCACTTTCTCTGATCTTGAGCTGGTGGTACCCCGATCTTAGATCCACCTTCGAGAAATACTTGGCTCCCTTCAGTTGGTCAAACAGGTCATCTATTCTGGGAAGAGGGTACTTGTTTTTAATAGTGACCTCGTTCAGCGAGCGATAGTCCACACACATCCTCATGCTCTTATCCTTCTTCTCCACGAAAAGCACCGGGGCTCCCCAAGGTGATGAACTTGGTCCGATGAACCCACTTCGCCGGAGCTGCGCTAGGCGCTTCTTCAATTCGCCAACTCGGGGGCTGCCATCCTATAGGGTCTCTTAGCTATGGGAGAGGTTCCAGGGATAAGGTCGATTACGAACTCTATGTCCCTGTCGGGTGGCATTCCAGGGAGTTCTTCGGGGAACACATCTGGGTATTCTCGTACTACTGGGACATCTTCTATGGACTTGGCTTCTATGTTGAAAACCATTATATCCGGCCTGTGTCCCCGGGTGTGGCAGGTCACTTGTATCCCGTCTGGGTTGGTCAGGTGCACTACTTTATCGGCGCAACTTATGAGGCCATGGTGGTTGCTTAACCAGTCCATACCAAGGATCACATCTATCCCCTTGGATTTCAGTACTACCAGGTCTGCTAGGAACTCTACCCCACTTAAAATAATCCTTACCCGGGGGCATCCCAGTTGACAATTAATGTCACCTCCGGGTGTTCGAGTTATTAGGGGTGCTTTGAGTAGTACTGTGGGTATGCTATGCTTTTCCACAAAGCTTGAGGATATAAATGAGTGCGATGCTCCCGAATCGAATAGTATGGTAGCCAAAGCGAGCCGACCAGAACTCACCGAGTACCACTCCTTGTGCTTCCGTGCCTCCCGCGCATTGATGTGATTCACCCGAGCGCGTCCATACGACCGCTCGGGGCCGCCTCATCCTGCCGGTTGCTTGGTGTTGTTGCCGAAGTTGTTGTTGCTGCGCACCGGCATGCGGTTGGCTCCCGACGCAAGTGGCCTTGGCCCGTTCACCGAGTTGGAGTAGGTGGTGGTGGGCGGCTTTTTAGCATAGGGGCGATTGGCGATGAAGTGCCCGGTTTCTCGGCAGGTTGAAACACACTCGGGGAGTCGTTGTTGTTGTTGTTGGTAGTGATCCCGGCCGGTGTTGTTCCGTGGGGGCTTCATGGCACTCGGTTGTAGGAGGGCTTAAACGCGGGCTCGGGGGCTTGTGAGCTCGTGGCTTGGGATTGGGTTCTCGTATCGCATAGGGGCTTGGAACCTGGACATGGGGTGTCCAAAGTTTCTTGGCCTCTGGGACCGCTCTTGCTGCTTGGCCTTGTGTTCCATGAACTTGCGCTTGTTTTCCTTCTTTTCCTCGGCCTTTGCTCTTTCCGTGAGGATTGCCATGTTCATAAGGGTATTAAAGTCCGGGTAAATATGAGGAGTCAGCAGTGTCCTCAGTTCCGGAGTCAGCCCCTTCTTGAACATCTCTTGCTTTTTGGAGTCTTTATCCACCTCCTCGGGGGCATAGCGTGCCAGCTCTATGAACCGGGTACGTGTATTCCTCCACAGACATGTTGCCTTGGCGGAGTTCGCGGAACTCGTCTGCCTTTCGCTTCAGTGTGGCCTCCGGGATGTGGTAGCGACGGAACTCCTCCACGAATTCATCCCATGTGATGGCGGAGGGATCCTTGGCGGCGGCGCAGTAATTTTCCCACCAGGCTAGGGCTGTCCCGGTGAGGGCGATGAGCCGCCGGGAGAACCCCGTCATGGTCCTCGCAAAGGGAGGGGCTCCGGTTCCCTCGGGATGGCTCTCAGCCAATCGTCAGCGTCCAAAGGATTCGCCGACCCGCTAAAGGTGGGCGGCTTAGTCCCGAGGAACTCGATCGGCTTCTCATTCATGCTCATGGCACGGGGGTCTTGGGCGGTTGATGGCATTGAAGATAGCCTCCATCGGGACGTACGGTTGGCTAAGACTTGAGCCAAGTCAATAGGAGGGGGTGGCGGTGGTAGGACCACGTTCTCTCCTCCATCTTCATTTTGGTTAACCTCCGGTCGTGGAGGCGCTCCCTCCGATCGGCTTGCGATCCCTCGGCGTCCGACCGGTGGGTCTGCCGACAGGCGCCCGGAAACCATCCGTAAAGAAGCGGGTTTCTAAGAGATCTAGTTTTATGTGATGTTTAAGTGGATTATAACGGATTTCTTTTTGAAAAGGCAGGGTTTATTCCGCCGGTAAGCACACAACAAGCACATAGCAAACAAGCAAGCACAAACAAGTTTTTATTACAAACCAGCGAGGAGGATACATCCCGACTACGCGGACACACTACACGACTAAAGGCTAAGGGCGCGACTTGGACCGGTACGGCTTCATTCCCTGGGTCTTGGGGCACACTACTCGCGAGGGGAGCTGTCTTCTGGGGTCGAGTGTTCTTCCAGCGGAATAAGCAACTCGTCATCGTTTCCGCCTTCGGGGTCTCCGTTTTCCCGAGGGCCGTGCCGCGGCTTCGGTGGTAGGCGTTGGGGGTTCGGTGATCGCCGGTGGTGCCGGTGGAACTTCTATGGTTCCTCCCCATCCTACAAGGGGTGTTCCCGGCGGGACTTGAGCTTCCCCCAATGGCCGGAACGGGTGTTCCGCCGTGGGTCCATTCTTGCATGCGTTGGTCCCGGATCCTTCGAGGCTTTCCCGGGTAACGGCTTCACTCGCTTATGGGCTGCTGCGGTCCTCGCTTCGGCTTGAGCCACTCGGACTTGGTGCATCCGCACTGTGACTTCAGCTTGCTCGGCCCGGCTGATCTGTTCCCTCAAGTGTCTGGCCTGGTCATCAAAGAGCTTGTCCAGGGAGACAAGGTAGGCGACTACGTGGTACGGCGGGTCCTCTTGGTGGCGGCGTCGTTCCAGGTTCCTCATGCGGGCCTCGCCAAGCGGGGTCCTGATGGCGGGAGGGAAGTACCTCATCGGTGTGGGGACGAGGTGCTCTTCGTTGATTCGGCACAGGTAGCGGAGGGCTTTTCTGAGGGCCAAAGGATAGGTATCCCGGTGTCGGAACCCTGTGGCGGTCACTCGCCACGGCTCGATGTTGGTGTGGCGGTTGCTTCTAGCGACGGAGAGGACCACTCTACAGCGAAGAGTGCCGAGTTGCTTGTACTCTCTCGTTGTAGTACCTAGGGCGCTCGGTGATACCGAGGCGCTCCGGGGAGTTGATGAGCGGGCGAGCAAAACCGGAGCTCCTCCTGGCACACGCCTTGGGTCCATCCATCTTCCGCCATCTGAAAACAAAGGTAGAGTTGACAGGTTGTGGTGGGGTACAAGAGATGGATAACTTTATTTAGTAGGAAGGTTGGGGGTACATCCTTCGGGGTACACTTATTATTGCTAGGACTCGATTTCTAGCCTAAACACCCTAGTCTCATGGTGATTCTGCCTCTAGCTGGATACGGCACTTCTTCAGTGGAAGATCTTGCTCCAGTATCTCGTCTTCAGTCTGGCTCCCTTTGTCCCAGTGGGTTTCTTCGGGTTCATCCTCTTCTCGCTCCGGCTCCTTCATCTCTCGCTTCTTCGCTCCTTTAGTTCATCCCATAGGGCTTTATGGGCCAACGGCGTGCGTTCTCTTTCCCCGAGGTATTCTTGCTTTGTGTTGTGTAGTTCAACTTCGCTATGGTTGTCTTCACCCTTTCTAGTTCTATCCTCTCGTTATGCTCTTTCCGCTCCGTCGATCCGTCGCTTCGCTTCTTGGGCTTGCTCCTGATAAAGGTGGTCTAGGCCTCTGAGGTATGTGGATAGGTGGGAAACTGCCTCTTCTAAGTCTTCTTCTTCTCGTTCTAGACCTCTCATGCGATCAATCCACGAGCGTCCTCTTCCTCCGGAGGGTGGAAAGAATCCCATTGGAGTCCTTCGGAGGTGTTGTCTATAAACCACTCGTAGCTGTCGCAGGGCCTTCCGAGCGCCCTTGGGGTAGGTGTCGGCAAAGCGAAAACCGATGGCGGAGACGAACCATGGCTCTATGTCGGGGTAAAGCGTGCTCCTTCCCACAAAGATCAGCAGCTTACACCGAAGGGTGCCGAAGCGTTCGTACTCCCGGTAGACGAACTCCGGCGGATCCCTTACTCCGACGTGCTCTAGGCTGAGTAGCAACAGGTTAGGGAGGCCAGGCTGGACGGGGCAAATTCCTCCGTTCCACTCGGGGTTAGGCATCTGGAAACAGGCAAGAATCAAGGTAAGGATTTGGAAAAAAAGGTGAGCTTGGCAAGGGAAAGGTTAGAGAGGGCCAGAGGAGGTCTCGTATCCTAGGGGTCATGTCCTACGGCCAACCTACGGCTCTGATACCACCTGAAGCGTCCCCTCATCAGAGGTGACTAAATGTGCCACAAATACCGGCCCCGGAGGGCCGGTAACACATTTATTACAACAAGGTGGAAATCGTCTTTTACATCACGGTGACACAAAGGGCACGGTAGTGCCAACGCTACAAGGAACAACACAAACGCTAGCGACCACACTACAATAGCAAAGGCTTCCATAGCCTCCTCGCAGTACCACACCATGGAAGCTTTTGGTAGGGCCACGGGTACACGGGCACGGTTGGGTGTAGGGCACGACCTACTCAACGTCTTCGGGAATGTAATCGGGATCCTCCTCTCGTAAAATAGTTAGTAAAACAAGGGTGAGCACATACGTACTCGGAAATCCAACCCCACCCACGGAGGGGCTTAGAAACAGAATCATGCATAAGGTATAACAAGGATCAGGTTAAGGTTCATTTAGCAAACTTACACATGCAGGGGTTCATTTAAAAAGGTTTTCGCAAATCATTTTCATAACCCAAGTAACTCACTTGTTTTAGGAAAACCCCTGTGGACCTACCGGACTTCCCGTCCGTCGTAGTCCAGGCACACAACCACACACACCTCACTGGAAAACAACTCACTCCAGAAATCATCCCATCCCCAAACACTAGTTTTTGTGACCACACCGTGACTCGTCCAATATCGTGGACACGGCTATTTGAATAGGTTTGACACTGTGCAGAGGTTGTACATCTTTACCCACAAGTAGGGTACCGTTACACGGACACCTCAGTGCCGGTACGGATCCTATCAAAGCCATTACCCACCTTAGCTAACGCTACGAGCCACCACGGAAGCACCCAAGGGGTTATACCACATAACGGGGCGTACCTCACACGAGAGCGTACCCCCTGCTCCTTGGTCTCCCCCGCTGCTCACCCGCACACCAGATGGCAAGTAGATTAACTAGTGGGATTTATGCTAAGCCATTGCCACATACAACGGTCGAGTGGTTGTACGATGATTTGGGTCAGGTGAGATGTCACGCAACCCGGTCCTTAACCGACAAGATGGACAACTCCCATCACGCTCAACCACACAGGTACGAGCTCACCCATACTCCTGGCACACACGTCCATCCCGTCTACCCAGTTCTTTACTCATTTTCCAAACATATCCCCTTTTTGTTTTTAAAGCACTCACACATTTTGAAAGCACACACACATTTTTAAAGCACTCGTTTAGGCCAAAACAAGGTTCAATCATAGCAATCAAGGGTGGCTATCCTACCATGTTTTGCAGTAAAACAATATGCAATTTATAAAATGGGTATAGGATATATTTTTAAAACTAGGACAGAAGCATGCATCAAAGGGGGAGGTTGAACTTGCCGTCTTCGAAGTCTTCGGGGAGTGCCGGCTCGGCGTTCGGGACCTCGGGCTCCTGCTCGCAGTAGTCGGCTTCGATCTCCGGCTCGGGGTACCTTACTCCGTCTACTCCGTCGGCTATGGCATACACACAAGCGAGCAAGCAATATTAGCACACACGTTTCCGGCCGAGCTCGGGGAGGGGAAGGTAAGCGGAGAGGGGGTATTTATAAACCCTAGGGGGAGGGGTGGTTTAGCGGTGTGAGGTCGGGTCTACCGCAAAATGCTCGGTCACGGGGGTATAGGTCTTAAGGACCTATTAGCAATTCCTACTAATGGTAAAAGGGGTGATTATGCTAATATAAACTAGGTTAGAGTCTCTTTATAAATTATTTTAGGGTATAACAGTGTTTAATCTTTAATTAGTTATTGATCTAGGGGCTTAATTGGAAAGAGTAAAGGGAGAGAGAGTAATGGGCTCGGTTTGAGGGAATAGAGGGGAAAGGGGGGGGGGGGTCTTTGGCAAAATGCCATCTTCTTCCCCCCCTCGATCCAGAACAGAGAGGAAGGAGGGGGGCGCGGTCACGGCCGGGCCTGGGCCGGGGGGGTGCCCGCGGCGGCTCGGCGCGGCGGCGACGGCCGGGGACGAGGGGAAAAGAGAGAGGAGGGCAAGGGGAACCTATTCTCATGCTCACCTCGAGCTATTGCGCACGGTGGAGGCGGCTCCGCGGGAGAGCAGAGGGCGGCGGCGGCGCTACTGGTGGCGATGCGGCGGTGGTGCTTGGGGAAGAGGGGAGGAGGCGCTGTGAGGTTGCGGTGGTGTGGTGCGGCGAGCCGGGGAGGCCTTCGGCCCCTTTTATAGGCGGCGAGAGGCGGTTTGGGGCGGAGATATTTCTCCGGCGAGCTCCACTCCGGCGAGCTCGAGGAGCTTCGCGAGGCGGCGACGGCTCGGCCGGGTCAACTTGTGCAGGGGTTAGGCCGTGGATGAGACCCGTCGTGCAGGCGCGGGGCAGGCTGCGTCGGCCGGTGGTGGAGTGGACGGCTCGGGCAGGGAGTTAATGGCGTCGCGGTGGGTTGGCCGGAGGTGACGGCTCGGCTCGTCGCCGGCGCTAGGGAGGGGTCTTTTCGGTCTGCTCGGGCAGTGAAGAGAGGGGGAAACGGTGGCGTGCTTGTGTGGGCGGCGTGGTCGGCGTGCGGCCACGCGGGCCCGTGCTGCCGGCCGGCCGTCAACGGCGCGGCGCGGCCGATGGGAGGAGAGAAGGAAAGGGGGGGGGGGGGAAGAGGTCACCCGCGCGCGGTGGCGTGTCGCCGGCCGGGCGCGGGCCGGCGTGCGCCGGCCCGGCCGGCCCTCGCCGGCGCGGCGGTCGCGGGCCGGTGTCAGGCGGTGGTCGGGGGGCGAGGGGGTGCTGGCCGCGCGGGAGGAAGGAGAAGGGAGGAGGAGGAAAAGAAAAGAAGGGAAAAAGAAAAAGAGGAAAAAAAAAGAAAAGGAAAAGGAAAAGGAAAAAGAAAAGGAAAAGAAGGGGAGGAAAATTAAGAAGGAGAAGGGATTTTGGAAAAATCCGGAGAATTGTCAGGGAAATTTGGGAAGGGTTTCGCGGGGTTTTTCCCGGTTTTTCGGGCGTCGGCGCATTTTCCGGGACGGCGGTGATGGCGAGGCGGACCGGCCAGCGGGACCGCGGCGTGCGCGGGATTTCCGGCCGGTGGCCGACCGCGGCGTTGGGAAGGCGCGCGAGGGGCGCGGCCGGGGGTGCGGTGCGGCGGGGAATCGCGGCACGCGCGTCGGGGAGAGAGAGAGAGAGAGAGAGAGAGCAGTGGCTAAGGTTTGAATGGTAACTGAGCTCGGCGGATCGGTTTTTGAAATTACGCATGATTTAGTAGGTGATTTATTTAGAGCTAAAAACGCGGGCGTTATATCTCCCCGGGTTCTCTAGATGCTTAAGGATTTTCCAAGGACTTCAAGATCAAGACCCATACTCATTTTTCCAACCATGTGCAATCCGATAACGAGGACTTCGTTGGGGCCTCGGGATCATTCTTTGCCATTTGCACATGTCCACGTATCTAAAAGTGTGAGTTATTTCTCTGCCCCCTTCTTGTGAACATTATTTTTCCAATGACCTTTTTGACGAGTCATGATAAGTCCATGAGAAGCTTGCCTTGTTTTGATAATAGTCTCAACTTTAGCATCTTGGTAGGATAAAAACTTTCCTATGAGCTCCAATTAAAACCCTTCCACCTACAAACATGAGAGGGAAAGGATATAGATCAAGTAGGCTTGAGAGTGTTGTGAGATGAGAGAGTTCATGAGCAAGATGCAAGAAGGTTTAAATTTTTGTACTTGGTTTAGCTCTTTTATTCACCTCATTCTTCACTTCAAAAGTTTCTAAGACCTATTCGAATTTTGTGGAGCATGATTGATTACTTGTGGAAAGAGCTTAAATTATATCTACCCTCCATAGAGATGAAAGCCAGTTACATTATGTAATTTTAACAAATATAAACTTGGAGAGCATTATGCTTTCTCATGTGTGATCAAGTGCAGGGTATGAACAATCAAAGGCAATGTTGATAGCCATTGAAAAGTTACTCGAGGACGAGCAAGGTTTAAGCATGGGGGAGATGCTGACGGTGAATTTCCGTCAACCTAGCTATGAGTTTACTTTTAATGTTGGTATTGATTTATTATTCTAACCACTGGAACTAACCCCTCGTATATAACAAGTTCACTCTTGCATGTTGATTTTGGAGTTCATTGTTTACGCAGGAAATCTACGCTAAAGAGGAGACTTTCGAGATAAGTTCACCAAGCACTTTGAAAGAAGATCATGAAGCCCGACAAGAGTCAAGACACGCGATGAACATGACTCCAAATGTCCTGAGGACCGAAGCGTCAACGTGCAAGTCTTCAGGGACTCAACCAGAAAACAGCGAAGCTTGCATAGCAAGGATTCAAGCCTTAACCGTGAAGGAAACGACGTCAAAGGCCCACATACAAGTGCACACAAATAAGGGATCATGCAAGAAGCACCGGGGAGGAAACCGGGGCCGAACCAGGCCGAAATGGGCCTGGGCCGACCGGCCTAGCCTGTTTCGGGCCCGGTTCGTGACCCCCTTTTGCTCTAGGTGCTTGTCTATTTATTGCCTCTGCCTCCGCCGGCCGCCACATCCATCCATTCATCAGAGAACCGCTGAGACGAAGGAGAAGCACCGGGAGGAAGCCGACGGCCGCCGCGAGTCCTCGAGTTGCCTAGGAGATGGCTTAGGCCATGCCCTAGCCGCCATGGTTGGCTCTGCGTGGTAAAGCCATGGTGGAGTTCCGGAGCCGCAACTTGAATTCGTCAAGTTGTTTGTACCTTCAACATTCGGTGATGTAACTATATCTTGTCATACTTTGATCTACTACGAGTTATGCTTATTCATATGTGTAGCTACCATATGCCTTTAGTAGGACTAGATCGAATCATGGTGATTAGTCTTGTCTTGCGGAAACACCGTAGTAGTGCACGGACCGAGGTTTATCGCTCGGAGTTGATTATCCTCGCGTAGTGACAGTACGAGTGAGGAGAAAGCGGCGAGTGAACGTGCATCGGACCACTCCATATCGGGTTACTCATATCGAGTGTAATCCTTATCATAGTATATGTTTAGATTGGTTTATCACCTTGGGCGGAACAGCAACAAGAAGACGATTGGCTAGGTTTACCTTTGGTTTGCTTACCTTTATGGCTAGGTGGATGTGATCCATACATCCCTTCGTGTTTGTATGATTACCTTTATGCAATCAATGCTTCACATAGGGTTATACCGGTAGGTTAGATAGAGAACCTTAGTGGTTTGCTTCTGATCCTTGGATTGACAAATCTAGGGAGGACCCTCCTTGGTGAAAAAGGCACTAAGTCACCCGTAGGCTTGCGGTGAACTTGAGCACGGTTTTACACTGTCAACACAACGGTTCCTCGATGCCACAGACTATTGGTTCGGCTGCTCCGACGACTCCAGCGCCGGGAGCTACGACTCAGCAAGCGAGTGCATCGTGGTGGTTGTAGACGACCAGGCTGACGACACGAACATGGTAGGGGCCGGCGATGGAGAAGCCCGTCAAAATCCGGGGCCGAGCGCGCCCCGGAACCTGGGGCTAAGCGCACCTCCCACCTCGCCTACGGGAGGCATGAGCATCAACGCGCAGCTGGATCAATCGCGCGACCTTGAGGCTAAGCTCGCAAAACAGTACCGCGTAGTGTGACTACTGCGCGCCTCAATTGCAGGAGAAACCTCGGCGCGCGGCGAACGTGTGCGCGAGTTGGGCAAGCAGGCCCGCAAGCGTATCAACACCGACTTCAATGTCGACGACCCAAACAAGCCACCGCGCGCGAGTCAGAAGCTCATCGCAGCTGCGTTGCTGCTTCGGGCCATGACCGCGCCCTCGACGCCCGAGGCGCGAAATCTGCACCGCGAGACACAGGTCCTCATTGAGCAGGAGGTCATGCAACAGGCCGAAAGCTCAGCAACCCGCATACACCAGTAGGGCAGTACGCAGGACGACGGCGGCGCCCAAGGCCAAGAGGCGTCCATCCACGCGCGCAGCGCTGCGTGGCAACCAACCACTAGGGCCGAACGCCGGCCAGGGAGCGGATCCTTGATACGCGCGGGCAGGCCCACGACTGCGACGCCCGCAACATCATCAACGCTCGCTGAAAGGGCGACGCAGAAGCACGGGTGGCAGGAGGCTACCACCCTTGGCGGGGCGGCCGCTACGACAGCCGGAACCCCCAGGAACCCGTGTGTTCAGCCGGGAGATCCGCATGGCGAGCTTCCGCCAGCCCACCTCGATCAACAATTACATGAGGGAGACAACCCTCGTGTGTGGCTCAACGACTACCGCCTGGCCTGCCAGCAGGGCGCCACCAGCACCGATGAGGTGATCATCCGCAACCTGCCGTTGCACCTCGCGGACTCAGCTCGGACGTGGCTCGAACACCTGCCGCCCAGTCAGATCCACAACTGGGACAACCTAGTTCACACATTCGTGGGGAACTTCCAGGGCACGCACGTACGTCCCGGGAACTCGTGGGACCTGCAGGCGTGCACCCAGAAGCCTGGCGAGTCGCTCCGAGACTTCATACGACGCTTTTCTAAGCATTGTACTGAACTCCCGAGCGTGGCTCGGTCCAAAATCGTGCACGCCTTCCTCGAGGGCACGACCTGCTGGGACCTCATGCGTGAGCTCAGGCGGAGCCCGCCGGTCGACTCCAGCGAGCTGTTTGACATCGCCACCAGTTTTGCTTTCGGCGAGGAGGCAGTGGGGGCCATCTTCGACGGCAAGAAGGGCAAGCGCGTGGATGACGCGCCCGCGGAGGGCAGCAAGTCCAAGGAGCCCCAGCAGAAGCACAAGCGGGGCAAGAAGGGCAAGAAGCCCCGCCGCGAGGCACGCGCATAGGGGCGCGACAACGAAGAGGACGAGGCCCTCGCAGTCGACCTGGACCGCAAGGGCCCTCGAGCGGCCCCTCGAGGCCACGGTGTGTTCGACGACATGCTGAAGAAGTCATGCCCGTACCACAAGACCCCGGTCAACCACACCCTCGAGCAGTGCGACATGCTTAAAAAGTACTACAACCGCGCCGCCGCAAAGGAAGGCGAGGCTAAGAAGGATGGTGGGGGCAGGGACGCCGACGGTTTCCCAACAGTGGAGAACGTCTTCCTCATCTTCTGGGGGCCAACCGTGGACATGTCCAACAGCCAGCGCAAGCGGGAATGACACGAGGTCCTCGCTGCGGAGAAGGCTCCCCCTTCCTTCCTCGACTGGTCGGGGGACGCCATCACCTTCAGCCGCGAGGATCACCCGAACCACATCCCCAACCCAGGACAGTACCCGCTGGTTGTCGATCCAGTCATCAACAACTCGTGGTTCTCCAAGGTTCTGATGGACGGAGGTAGTAGCCTCAACATCTTGTACGCGCACGCCTTGCGGCTAATGGGGATAGGGTTGGACGAGCTGCGACCCAGCACGACGTTGTTCTATGGCGTCGCGCCGGGCAAGCGCGTCCAACCCCTCGGGCAGATCGATCTGTCGGTCTGGTTTGCCACACTGGACAACTTCCGCAAGGAAACCCTCTCCTTCGAGGTGGTGGGGTTTAGGGGCGCGTACCACGCCATCCTTGGGCGTCCGTGTTACGCCAAGTTCATGGCGATCCCGAACTACACCTACCTCAAGATCAAGATGTCGGGGCCAAAGGGCGTCATCACCGTGGGCTCATCGATCAAGCACGAGTTTGACTGCGACATAAAGTGTGTGGAGCATGCCGAGGCCTTGGCGCTCGACAAGGTGCTTGTTGCGAACCTGGAGATGCTGGTCAACAAGGACCTTGACTCTTCAACCAAGCATGCGGCCAGCTTCAAGACTACCGAGCAGACAAAGGAGGTGCCCCTCGACCCTGCTGCCCCGAGGGCAAGGCATGAGGGTCAGTTCCACCCTCGACTCGAAATAGGAAGTGGTGCTCGTTGAATTTCTCCCCACAAATGCCGACATTTTTGCGTGGAGCCCCTCGGACATGCCAGGCATCCCGAGGGAGGTCGTCGAGCACTCCCTTGACATCCTACCTCACTCCCGAGCCGTGCAACAGCGGCTACAGCGCTTTGACGAAGAACGACGCTGGGCGGTCGGAGTGGAGCTGCAGAAGCTCCTCGAGGCCGGATTCATCAAGGAAGTCTTTCACCCTACGTGGCTAGCCAATCCTGTATTAGTTAAGAAAAAGAATGGGAAGTGGAGGATGTGTGTAGATTACACTAGTTTGAATAAAGCATGTCCCAAAGTTCCTTTTCCTTTGCCATGAATTGATCAAATTGTAGATTCTACTGCAGGGTGCGAGCTTTTATGTTTCCTTGATGCCTATTCCTGGTACCACCAAATAAAGATGAAGGAGTTCGATCAACTCGTGACCTCCTTCATCACGCCGTTTGGAATGTTTTGCTATGTAACGATGCCATTTGGCCTCCGAAATGTGGGCACTACGTACCAATGGTGTATGCAGCACGTTTTCGGAGACCACATCGGACGAACCGTTGAGGCATACATAGATGACATAGGTGTGAAAACCAGGAAGGCGAACGACCTGGTTAACGACCTGCGCACCGCGTTTGATTGCCTGCGGGCCAACGAGGTAAAACTGAACCCCGAAAAATGCGTCTTCGTGGTGTCGCGCGGCATGTTGTTGGGATATATTGTTTCCCAGCGGGGCATCGAGCCCAACCCTAAGAAAGTCGCATCCCTCGACCGGATGGGCCCAATTCGAGACCTCAAAGGGGTGCAGAAGGTGTTGGGGTGCCTCTCCACCTTGAGCCGCTTCATCTCGCGGCTCGGCGAGATAGGCTTGCCCCTCTACCGGCTCCTGAAGAAGCATGAGCGCTTCTCCTGGACCGTCGAGGCTCAGGAGGCGCTTGACAAACTCAAGGTGACGCCCGCCCACACGCCAATCCTCACTCCACCCCAGAACGGTGAACCTCTGTACGTCTACGTCGCTGTGACCACCCAGGTGGTCAGCGCGGTCATCGTGGTGGAACGAACGGAGGAAGGCCATGCCCTGCCAGTCCAAAGGCCAGTATACTACATCAGCGAGGTGTTGTCCGAGACCAAGGCACGATATTCACAGATTCAGAAGCTACTCTATGCGGTGGTGCTCACGCGGCGCAAGCTGCGACACTACTTCGAGGCCCACCCGGTTACGATAGTCTACTCGTTCCCGTTGGGAGAGATCATCCGTAACCCGGACGCCGTGGGCAGGATTGCTAAATGGCCTGTGGAGCTCATGGGCGAGACGCTCGCCTATGCGCCGCGCAAGGCGATCTAGTCCCAGATCCTTGCGGACTTCGTTGCTGAGTGGAAGGACACGCAGCTTCCCCCGTTGCAGATTCAGGCCGAGTGCTGGACCCTCTACTTCGATAGGTCGGTGATGAAGACCGGGGTAGGCGCGGGCCTACTCTTCATCTCGCCCCTCGGGGAGCACATGAGATACGCGGTACACCTGCATTTCCCCGCGTCCAACAACATGACAGAGTACGAGGCCCTCCTCCGCGGCCTCCGAATCGCCATCGAACGAAACAGGCATCCAGCGCCTCGACGTTAGGGGAGATTCGCAGCTCGTGATTGACCAAGTCATGAAGAATGCGAGCTGCCACGACGAGAAAATGGAAGCATACTGCAAGGGCGTGCGTGCCCTCGAGGAAAAATTTTACGCCATCGAGCTCAACCACGTCCCTCGCAAGTACAATGAGGAGGTGAACGAACTCGCGAAGGTTGCGTTGGGGCTAATCACCGTTCCCCCAAACGTTTTCGCGCGAGACATCGCAAAGCCGTCCGTTGACCCCGGATCACCACCCTCGAGCCAAGAGGAACCCTCGGGTGCTCCCTCGAATCCAGCGGACGCGGAGCCCATGGACGAGGACCCCTCGAACGAGGCGTTTGTGCTCTCCTTGCTCGAGGGCTATGGCATAGACGAAGGCGAGGCCATGGAGACAGAGCCCCCCCCCCACGCAGAGGATTGGCGGGCCAAATACCTCGCCTGGATTGATCGAGGGGGACTTCTGTTGACGGCGAATTTCCGTCAACCTAGCTATGAGTTTACCTTTAATGTTGGTATTGATTTATTATTCTAACCACTAGAACTAACCCCCCCATATATAACAAGTTCACTCTTGCATGTCGATTTTGGTGTTCATTGTTTACGCAGGAAATCTACGCTAAAGAGGAGACTTTCGGGATAAGTTCACCAAGCACTTTGGAAGAAGATCATGAAGCCCGACAAGAGTCAAGACACGCGATGAACATGACTCCAAATGACCCAAAGACCGAAGCGTCAACGTGCAAGTCTTCAGGGACTCAACTAGAAAACAGCGAAGCTTGCACAACAAGGATTCAAGCCTTAACCGTGAAGGAAACGACGTCAAAGGCCCACATGCAAGTGCACACAAATAACGAATCATGCAAGAAGTAACCGGGGAGGAAACCGGGGTCGAACCAGGCGGAAATGGGCCTGGGCCTACCGGCCTGGGCCAACCGGCCCAGCCCAGTCCGGGCCCAATTCGGCGCCCCCTTTTGCCCTAGGTGCTTGTCTATTTATTGCCTCTGCCTCCACCGGCCGCCACATCCATCCATTCATCAGAGAGCTGCCGAGACGAAGGAGAAGCACCGGGAGGAAGCCGACGGCCGCCGCGAGTCCTCGAGTTGCCTAGGAGATGGCTTCGGCCATGCCCGAGCCACTATGGTTGGCCCTACGTGGTAAAGCCATGGTGGAGTTCCGGAGCCGCGACTTGAATTCGTCAAGTCGTTTGTACCTTCAACATTCGGTGATGTAACCATATCTTGTCATACTTTGATCTACTGTGAGTTATGCTTATTCATATGTGTAGCTACCATATGCCTTTAGTAGGACTAGATCGAAGCATGGTGATTAGTCTTGTCTTGCGGATACACCATAGTAGTGCACGGACCTAGGTTGTTGCTCAGTGATGAATATCCTTGCGTAGTGACAATACGGTGGAGGAGAAAGCGGTGACTGAACGTGTATCAGACCACTCCATATTGGGTTACTCCATATCGAGTGTAATCCTTATCATAGTATAGGTTTAGATTGGTTTGTCACCTTGGCCGGAACGGCAACAAGAAGACGATAGGCTAGGGTTACCTTTTGATGCTTACCTTTATGGCTAGGTGGATGTGATCCATACATCCCTTCGTGTTTGTATGTTACCTTTATGCAATCAATGCTTCACATAGGGTTAGACCAGTAGGTTAGATAGAGAACCTTAGTGGTTTGCTTCCGATCCTTGGATTGACAAATCTAGGGAGGACCCTCCTTGGTGAAAAAGGCACCAAGTCACCCGTAGGCTTGCGGTGAACTTGAGCACGGTTTTACACCGTCAACAACTTCCCCCCGATCGGTCCGAAGCCAGACGCATTGCCAGGATGGCCAAGTCGTTCACTACGATCGAAGGTGAGTTGTATAAGCGCGGCGCGTCTGGCGTCCTGCAGTGGTGCATCCCCATCCCCCACGGTCGCAAGCTTATTCGACACACCATGCGGGTGTGTGCGGCCACCACGCGGCGCCGCGCACTCTCATGGGCAACGCATTCCGCCAAGGCTTTTATTGGCCCACTGCGGTCGCTGACACCAACGAGGTCATGCCCACCTGCAAATGGTGCCAATTCTACGCCCGCAAGACTAATCTCCCAGCCCACGCCCTGCAAACCATACCCGTTACGTGGCCATTCGCCGTGTGGGGGCTGGACATCATCGGACCCTTGCGAAAGGCGCCCGGGGGCTACACCCATCTACTGGTCGCCATGGACAAATTCTCCAAGTGGATCGAGGCACGCCCAATCACGAACCAAAGAGCAGAACAGGTCGTGTCTTTCTTCACCGATATCATCCATCGGTTCAGAGTGCCGAACTCCATCATCACCGACAACGGCTCCCAATTTACCACCAGGAAATTCCTGGAATTCTGCGACAAGCACCACATCTACGTCGATTGGGCAGCCGTCGCGCATCCACATACCAACAGTCAAGTGGAGCGTGCCAACGGCATGATCCTACAATGCCTCAAGCCCAGGATTTTCGATAGGCTAAACAAGTCTGGCCGGAAATGGCTCTAGGAGTTGCCTTCGGTAGTTTGGAGCCTCGGGACCACTCCGAGCAGAGCTACTGGATTCACCCCGTTCTTCCTAGTCTATAGTGAGGAGGCCGTTCTCCCCACAGACTTGGAATACGGGTCGCCCAAAGTTAAAGGCTACGATGAAAACGCCAACTAGTGAGCCTGTGAGGACTCACTAGATCAATTGGACGAAGCCCGCACTGTGGCCTTGATGCATTTGGCAAGATACCAGCAGGCGCTAAGGCAGTACCAAGCCCAGAAGGTCAGGCGCCGAGACTTTGACAAGGGCGACCTAGTCCTAAGATTGCGCCAAGACAATCGAGGCCGCCACAAGCTATCGCCTCCGTGGGAGGGACCCTACGTCATCGTCAAAGTGCTCCAGCCCGGCACCTACAAGCTGGCGAACGAGGATGGCGAGGAGCTCACCAACGCTTGGAATATCCAACAGCTACGTCGTTTCTACCCTTAGAAAGGATTTCCAAGTTTTTTCGTTTCACATATCCGACGCCCCAGTCGGTTGTACAAATATAAATGTTCCTTGAATAAAGTCCAAGGGCGACTCGACTTTCTCCCTGAAAACCAAGTCCCCCTCGGGGGCTACTGCACGGGGTATTCCCCCACAAAAAAATGGTCCCATTTTTTCGCCAAAAAACTGCATTCGCACCAAGTACATCTCGATCCGAACTTCAGGCGAATTCACGCGGGACGCGGGCGGCCAAAAGGCGAAGACACGCGAGTCGGGATAGCCCACGCCTCCAGCAGGATACAACCCTTCCCCCTCACCACTTCGCCTATAAGCCATCCGCGAGAATGAACCTTCCCAGCCAAAATTTGCCCAAGCAGAGGAAAAAAGACAGAATAGCATGATCATCAAAATACAACAAGCATTAAAACTTACAAACATTCGAATGTTTTTAGCAAACTGTGCTTATTACACGAGCCGCACGACTCAAGTTCTAACAAAAACTTAAAAGGCTCGAACACCCAACTACTTTCAGGGCTCGAGGTCGCCAGCCGGAGGAGCGCCCGGAAACAGGTTTTCCATGAAAGCCTCGGCAAGGACATTGATGGCCTCGGGGATGACGTAGCCTGTGGAGATCGCCCTGAGGTTGACCCGGTAGTGCGACGCCACCACGCCAAGGGCTTTATGGACCCCTAGGTGGAGTGCGCGGCGCATACACTGGGTAACATGCCCGCCCAAGGCGCGGAGGCGACTCACCATGGAGCTTCCGGTCTACGCCTCGCCCTCCTCCACGTCGTGACACGCCTCGAGGGCCGCGTACCGCAGCTCCTCCAGCTCCTGCTGGGAAGAGTTGTAGGCCGTCTGGAGCGCCTGGGCTTGGGTCGCTGACGTCCCAAGAGCCGTCCGCAGGCCTGAAAGCAAAAATACGGACTAAGTTGGGAGCGGATCCCAACAAACTTGACTGGCAAGCGAAAGCTAGGAAGAACAACTCACCCTCGACCTGCTTCTTCTCCGACTCGAGGGTGGTTCGCGCAGTGGCGGCCGCCTGTTGCGGCTCGAGGATGACGACGTCCTTCTCCTCACTGGCCTGCTGCAGGTCCTCGTAGGACACACCCTCCTGGACCAGCTCTCTGTTGAGCCGCGTGATCTTCGCGTCCCGGAGCTTGAGGGTAGCCCGCGCCTCCTCCAGTGCAGCGTGCTCTCGCTGGAGTTGGCCCTGCACTTCCTCTCGGGCCGAGCGCTCACGCTTGAGTACCTGGGCCTCCTTGAGGGCGGACTGCTCCTGCTGGAGTCGGTCTCCGCCTGCTAGAGCGTGCTTTGCTCCTGGCGGAGCTATTCCCCCACTGCGGCAAGCGAGGCGACCATATGCGTCAGGTCAGCCCCCAGCCGCTCGGCCTCCTTGGCCTTCTCCTCAGCCTGGGTCTGCCAAGACCGTGCCCCCTCGAGGGTGGTGCGGTCCTGCTGGAGCTGAGCTTATGCTGCGACGAGCGTCGTCTCCTTCTCCGCCACTGCAGTCTGCACCTCAGCCAGGGCCGTGCGCGCCTTCTGCAACACCTCGTCCCGCTCCAGGAGTGCGGCCTTCACCATGTGGATCGCATAACCACCCTCCGCGGTCTCGGTACCCTGGTCCAGGAGCGCGTCCCGCACGGCTCACAACCGATACTCTAGCCAGCCGTTGTCGGTCCGTAGGGCTTCCACGAGGGCGTCGAGGGCGTCATACTGGCTCCGGTACCAGTCAAGCTTGGTGCTCAGCTGGGCAAGGCGGTCGTACCTCACCCGAGCCCGACCCTCCAGCTCCTGTGAACGGAAGTCAACGACACGAAGGGAAGCAGGATCAGGAAACACCCAAATGCAAAAAAGGTGAGGAGCAAGCCTCAAATCCGACAAAAAACACTTACCTCAAAAGGCCGAATCGAGGGACCCCCGTGGATCCGCAGCGCCTCGGACAACGCATTGTTGATCGAGACGCCGTGGTCATGGAACTCTTGCCACAACGCCTGCTCGGCTTGGGCCTCATTGAAGTGGGCCGGCGGCGCGTCCGCACGGCGCTACCCCTGCTCTGGGTGTGCAACGGCGACGTCAGGGACAGGCGGTGCGGCGTGAGACGTCGAGGCCTCGGCGTCATGCGTCGGGCATTGCAACATCACGCAGCCGTCTTCCCGCATCACCAGCACCTCTGGCGCGCGCTCGGGGGCTGACCCGGGTTGCCACCTCGATTGACCCCATCCGGGGGGGGGGGGGGGGTGCGTCGTCATCAGCGGCAGCCCCCGCCGCTTCGTGGTCCCTAGTGGGTCAGCTCTCCGGACGAGCCTGCCCACGCCCTTGGGGAGAGGTGCGGGGGACCAATGCCTGCGATGTTGCCGCCACCGCCCCTTCTTGTTGCGGCCTCGCGACCTCAGCCGTAACACCGCGACGGCCGCCCGTCGCCACCGCGCTCGCCGCCGCCGCGCGCACCCTCTCCGAATGCCGCCTTGTCGTCACGGGCGCTCCCGACCTGAGTGCTTGGCAGGCGCGAGGGCGGGGACGGTCGGCGTCACCTTGTCAACAAGAAATCAAAAGAGTAAGCGACCGCCCCTCGAATCAAAAGTGCGCGAGCGAAGATGTGGCTCACCTCAAATTGGAGAATCCCCGCTTCCTCTTCCTCGAGGGCTGAGGGGGTATCTCCGTCACGAACACTGGCACCTCCGCGGTGCCTGATGGTGCCTCCACCGATGGCCCGGTGGTAGGTGCTTTCGCGCCCGCTGCGGGTACCAATTCCACGGCCACCTCCTCGGCCTGTGGCGACGGGGGCGGGGGGTTCCACCTATCAGGGGTGGCCCGCCCCCCATCACTCTCCTCTCCTCGTCCGACAACGAGTTCGCCAGCGCCGGCGGAGGAGAGAGTCGTTGCTGCTCACATAGCCGGTGCTCCTCGTTGTACAGCTCCTGGCGCTTTCGCTGCATGAGCCTCTTCTCCTTCGCGTGTGTCACCCGCTCTTGCTCTCGTCGTTGTGCGGCGCGGCCGGATGTGACCGCGCGGCATTCACGGTCACCCTCTGCTGACAAGAATCATCAGGACCAACACGAATACGACACAAGAACCCAAAGGAGGAGAGGCGCACTCACCGGCGGGGCGTCGGGGAGCATCACAAACGACCAAAGGTCGTCGTCACCACTAAGCCTTTTCCCTCCACCGTACTGTCACTACGCAAGGTAATCAAACACTTTCACGTATAAGCTAATCACCACGATTACCACAAACCCTAGTAAGAACACATGTTGTACATACATATGTGAATAAAGCATCACATAGGGATGTATTCATGTAGCGTAGACATAGACCATTAAGAATCGAAAGGCATAGTGTTCATGTAGCGATCACATAACATGTATCCATCTAACCCTAGGGATAAACGGAGACATTACCCCATCATCTTACAAGGATTGAAGCACATAGGGGTAATGAAGACTCCGGAGAACGTCGTCGATGAAGATGGCGGTGATGAAGCTTGAGAACACCCCTAGGCCAGCGGCTTGGAGACCTCCTCTTGCTTCCTTCCCTCCGCCGGCGTTGATCCTTGCGACGAGCTCATCCAACTCTCTCCCTCATCTTACGGTGGCTCTCCGATGAATGGATGTCAATGGGTAACCATCTTGGGCGCCTAGGGGGTTGTATTTATGTCCTTGGGGTGCCTTGGGGCGTGCTCCACCTTGCCTTGCACGAGATCCTCCTTGAGAGAGAAGCAAACTTGGTTTCCATAAAATCAGCCTCGTCCAGATTTTCCTGATTCGCAGCCCTTCCTTGCCGGCACCATATCTCCCACATCCGGACTCCAAATAATGCAAATTCGGTGTCCAGGTTGTGTGCTACGAAATTATCTTCAACTTTTGTATTCATTTCTTTCCTTGGAAACGAAGATAAGATCTCCAAATCGGCTTTGGAAGATAATCTGTTCTGATTTCGGACTGACTGCGCAGCAGGGATTTCAGGGGCCATATATCCTAGCTCCCTTATCCGGATTGGGCCTTCCACATGTCCAAATCAAAGGTATCGTCGAGGCCCACAACTTTAGTAGTCAAACTTTTGCTATTAAAGGCTGTTTAAGTCTCCGAATCTGTACCGAAAGATCATGCTGTCCTGGGCTGCGAGAATATCTCTCGGGCTGAGTTGATCTTGTTCGTAAGCATCCAAGTCCCCGGAGTTTTGCGCGTTGATGCTTCGGTCCTTGGGTTGTTTGGAGTATTGTTCACTTCGTGTCTTGACTTGTGACGGGCTTCATGATCTTCTCTGGAAGTGCTTGATGAACTTATCCTGAAAGTCTTATCTTTAACGTTAATTTCTTGCGTAAATAACAAACTCCAAAATCGACATGCAAGTGTGAACATGTTACATCATTAGTATGCCTAGTGGCGGGTTAGTTGCAAATCATAATCGAAACCAATGTATAACAAGTACTCTAGGTTGACAGAAATTCACCATCAACATCTCTCCCATGCTTAAACCTTTCTCGTCCTCGAGTAAGTAATCCTTGCTTAAAAGGAAAATTAGTGTTGCCTTCCAATGTTGTCCCTGCACTTAGTCATTCATGACGAGGCAAATTGCTCTCTCTCTCTCAAGAATTTATTTTTAAAGTTCAAGTTGTGACCGACTTCTTTTTCATTATGGAAGATAGACTAGCAATAAAGAATAAGCCACATTTAGTAAACACGATGCTCTCAAACTTAAGCAAACTTCAAACCATTACCTTGTTACATGGAAGAATTTTCAAAAAGATGCATATCCAACATAAGTGAAAATCTCTTGCAAAAGCTCATGGAAACACTAATCTCATCTAGTCACTCAAGTCTATACTAGATTATTTTGAACCTACTCTACTCATATGTGATAGTAGAAGGCTTATGTGGAGCTTGGAAGGTTAAAAACAATCCTAGCAAAACATACATCTGAAATATTGTCAAATTAAGAAAGAGATCTATCAAAATTACCGAGACTCGTCAAAAAGGCCATGGAAAATAAATGTTGGAAAGAGAGAGGGATGAAACACACACATTTAGATATGTGGACATGTGCAAGTGGCAAATGGATGATCCCGAGGCACGAGTGAAGTCCTCGTTAACGGATTGCGTACGGTTGGAAGATTTGAATATATATTTGCCATCAAGGCACTTGAGAACTTATGAAGCAAAAAGAACTGAGGAGCATATATATATATATATATATTTTACTTTTATTTTATTTCCTTCTCATTTTTTCTCTTTCTTTTTTTCTCTTTTTTCTTTATTCTTTCTTTTTTCCTTACTTTTCTTTTCTTCTCATCATATTTTTTTTCATTTTTCATTTTTTTCTTTTGCTCCTCATAACTTTTGCAACATAATACTTACATAGCATTTGTCAGAGATGATGTAATTACTCCTCCCCCATGCTTGAACGATGCTCGTCCTCGAGCATAGAAGAGAGGGGGGAAATGACTGCTAAAGTAAGTATAAATTCCATAATCTTACGGAATATTTGAATCTCCATCGAGAATTTTACTCCATACTCAAATTGGGTTGTGGACAAGGAGGTGATCACAAAAAGATGTTTTTGGTTTAGGGTGGATGCCCAGTGAAGGTTGTGAAATTTTTGATGTAAAAACCCACAATGCATGAACAAAAAGGCTACACAAAGGAATGACCAGCTTCTTAGTCTCGAACCATAGAAATCAATCATAATCCAACTCATCAAAATATATGTTTGCAATGTACGGGTTTTGTTATCATAGAACATATATGTATATGGCTTCGGTAGGTAGAACTTTGCAAAAACATCACAAATATGTAGATAGCATGAAAGTTAAGTTTTCATAAAAACAACAAGTTATCCGGCTATCCATAAACTTAAATGGAAGAGCAAAGATATGTATGTGGGTCTGGATCATAGCCATTTCACCTCCACAAATAAAAGAGCCGATAATTAAATTAATTTCAGATCATATTATAGAGAGCAATTAGCCAAGACATGTATAACTTCATGTAGGTAAAACAAAGTGGCAACTTTCATCATCTTTTCGTAAGCATAGGCAATATAAACATCGAGGTGAACACATGGTCATGCCTATATATTGAAAATAAAAAGAAACCTAGGTTGTCCTCCTAGTAGCCATGTTATTGTTGGAAGAGAAAAACAAAAGGTTGCACCTAGTTGAGGTTGAAGGCATACTTACAAGCATTTGTGTTTGGAAAAGAGAAGGTCTATGGAGGTGTTACCGTCTTTTGTAGTTCTTCATTGCCTTCTTCCGACATCTCCGTGTATCGATGTGGCTTTGCTTTTGTCTTTATTTGTCAATGATCCTAAACTTTTGAATTTGATCTTGTATTATTAATGGAGTCATTGCTCGCCCTTCTCTTCAATGTTGTCATCACCATCTCCTCTTTCTTGTTCCCATCATCTCCTTGCTGTATCTTTTTCAAAGATTTCCTCTCTGTCCAGAACAGAACATATATCGAAATATAGCTCTATTGAAAAGTTTATGAAATTACCTTTCCAACGTGTGGTCATTCATTGAAAACGGAGTTCAAACAAGGGAGCTATGTCTGTTTTACTTCAGCGCTGCATGCTGTCCAAAACTGATTTCAGGACGTGTTGCACTCGGTGATTTGGTCATAACCGCTTGTAGGAACCTCCAATTGTCTTGATTCTTTATTTGTTGGAATCATAACTTCATGTGGCTTCTAAATATCCAAAAATATTCAGTGTTTTCCCTTCGAGACCAGGCAGAATTTTGATGAAACCGGTGGCTTCTTGCGCATTGATCCGGAGACGTTAATGATCTTGATCATTCTATCTTCTACAACGTCATGTTGCACTTCCGTGTTGAAGATTAAGGGTACCCCCCATGCTTAGCATTTTTCTAGGCATGAAAGTAGAAGACAAAGCATTTTTATCTTAGTCATCCTTCAATTTCCTTGTAGTGAGTCTTTATCTTGCCTACAAGACGTTTTAAGCGCACATTCTACCCCAAGGTGACAGTTGGGAGCAGATAAAATTGCCAACAACCCAACAATATGTCACACCCTGAAATTTCCAATTTCAGGATGTGAATAGAAAGAATAATTAAATAACAATTTTCTCATAATTTTAAAATTTTTCCAACATTTATTTTCTTTACAGGAAATATAGTATAGGAAAAATCCTTGTTTGGTTTTCTGAAACAAATAAAAAGTTGTGAGTGTTGCATTCATGCCGATGCATCTTGGTGCTTCCTGAGTGCTTAAGGTTTCAAAAAGGCGTTTAGGAGCTGTCCAAATCCTTCCGAGAATTTTCTAGATTTTTCTGGAACTTATTCTCATTTTTCTTGAGCTATTTCTATTTATTAGAAGGCTCTAAAATCTTATTCATGAGCTCCAAATACTTTATTTGGATTGTTCCTGCTCCAATCGAACTTTGGGAATTTTCCTGGAATTTTTGGAATTTTCTGGGTATTTTTCGTGCCCCTAAACATTTTCTGGGCATTTCCTGGATTTCTTTTTGCACTGAAAAATATTTTTAAAAAAACAAACCCTATCTATCTGGGCCGAGCCCGAAGGCCCGACCCATCACGTCCGGCCCAACCAGTGCGCCCGTGTGGAGCCCATTTGGGCCCAGTCGCTGGCCGGTGTCCATGGCGGGCACGGCCAGGACACCCATGGCCGCTAGGCCTCTGCCTTGGCATGCGAGCCCCCTATAAAGGGCGAGGCCGAGCCGGGCGCCGCACACCCCCCGCCCTAGGTCGTCGCCCGCGCCCCGCCCATCCCGCGCCGCCCGCATGCGGAGCCCGCGCCGCCGCTAGACCGGATCGCGCCGCCGCCGTTGACCAAGGATTCCGCGCCACTGCCGTTGTCTTCCGCCCGAGGCGAGCCCTCCATCGAGTTCGCCCTCGCCTCCTCTATCCGTTTTGTGCCCGAGCTCAGCCCCTCGATGCCCGGAGCGCCGGCGCCCATGGCCACCAGGGCCGCCGCCGCCCCCCTGTTTGCTCCTGTGCGAGTTCTGGAGGTTGAAGATAAGGTTGTTTTGCATCCAAGTCCCTGTCTTCCTTGGTAATTTTTAGATCTTTCCATGTGTCTTGTTCCTCTTCCAGAGAACCCCCTAGAAAGATCCCTCCTTTCGCACATAAATCCCACCCGACCCTTTTACAGATCTAACCCTGAACTATATCACTTTTGCAAGCACTGTGTAATGTTTCTTGTGAGTTTTATCTGCTACTCCCTGAGATCTATAGTTAATCGTGTATAGGTCTTTCCCATCTTGTTTAATCCATATCTTCCACGTTTTAGATCCGATTTAATCCGTTCAAGTTGCGTTAGGTTCATAATAATGTAAAGCACGCGTTAGTGGTGTGTTTTCACCATGTTTTGTTTTCTGAAAATAAGATTAATATTAAATTTTGATTAATGTCTATTTACACATGCCTTTTCTAAATAAAAGTAAAATAGATCTATACATCGTTTTTCATAAGCAAATTTAATTTGATTAATGTTTCTATCACATGTTTTTGTACATAAAAGTTAATTAGATCTTTATCTCGGTTTTTCATAAACCAAATGTCAATTTGTTTAATAGTTAATTAATCTTTTCTAATTAAAATTGGATTAGGCTTTTACATCGGCTTTTATCATAAATGTTAATATGATTAATGCCAATACCATAATGTTTTTAATAATAATATGATCCAATTGAATTACAAAGTTACGTTTAGATTGTTCATATAGTTTAGTTTTTCTAAAATTAAATATTTAATTGATTAATTCATATATGAATCTTTATAAATAAAACTTGATTAGTTCTTTACACCGGTTTTGCAAATAAAGTTTAATTCACTTTAATTCCAATAGAGGGTATTTTCTTTATGAAATATCCTTACACATATTTTGTTAATTAAATAAATCCAGCTCATAGCCTTGTTCTCTTATTTATGCAAACAATTCGTTAGACGTTCGGTATCAGCTTTATCTCTGTTGATCAAGTCTATCTGAAGCTCTAAATCTTTCTAGTGTTAGCCTGAGCTAAACCGTGTGCATCTAATCAAGCCTTAGAGTTTCTGTTAGCTTAGTAGCTTTATCTGTGTGAGTAGTTTGCACTGCTCATTTGCCTATCAAGTAATGTTATCACTCTTGTTTCATCAAAGAATCTTGTTTATCAGCATCTAGCTAGTTGATGTCCATTCCATCTCTGTTAGGTTGTCTCTTCATGAGTCAGCTGTGTTCTTGTACCTAATCTATCGTAGCTATCTTTCTTTAGTGTTTACCCTGTTATCTACTTCACCTATCAGATCAGTTCACCCTTGGTTAGTATATCAGTTGTTCATCCGAGTTCTCTTTGTAGACTAGTTTTCCTAAACCTAGCCTAAGGTTTCTTATGCGCTTGATAGTTCGTTGCTACCGTTCTCGTTCGTTTCACCTTAACTTGTACGTTAGCATGTGTATCACCTGTTACTTGTTTTAATACTAAAGATGCATGTTAATCTTGACTAATTCTTATTCCAATGCTTTTATAAATAAAAAAGTGGTTAGGTTATAATCCGGTTTTCTTTAATCATGATGTAATTGGTTAATCCCAATTCATAACTAGTTTTTCTAAAAAAAGGTGTTAGAGTTAAACATCGGTTTTCATAATAAAGTTAATATGCCTAATGACATCATAAATGCCTTTTCAATATTAAATATGTTTAGTTGAACACGTGACCTAAAGTTATTCGCCTAGGTATCTTATACTTGCTTTTATCTTTCTAAAGTAATTGTTAATTTGACATAACTTCCACTCGAATGTTATAAATAAAATATGATTAGGTTTATCGTGATTTCTTTAATAAAATGTAACTTGTTTAATGGTAACATAGAGTATTTCTCTGAAATATTCTTTCACATGATTTCTTAATTAAAATATGCTAAGCGTAGTCTCTTGTTGTTTGATAATGATCTCACGATAGTTTTGAGCTTAGTTTCGTTCTCAGTGGTTCCCTCGTTTCTTGCGTAACCAATAGAATTGAGCTCTATCTCAATGTGATCTTTCTGGTCCTTGCTCAATCTTCCGCAATCGTCTCTTCAAAGTTAACCAAGCCTTTCCCTTCCAAGCACACTTTGTGTTCTTCAGTGATCCTTAGAATCGATCCTATTCTTTAAGTGCGTTCTTCAAAGCTTTGATTTGATTGATGTATTGTTCTTAGTATATGCTTGTTTGTTTGCTTTGTATGCTTGTGCTGATGATTGATGCGAGTAGAACGAACGTGGTTCAAGAGCTTGGAAGAATGTGAAGGTGAAGATATTCTGAGCAACAACTCTTTGGTTAAAGGCAAGTGTGTCCTTGATCTTTTGTCCTAATAACTTTATTAATCACTATTGCATGTGCCTTGCATTAATTTTGATGGGTGCCTATTAAGGATGACTAGCCTCTTTTGACCATTATCTTGAACCTGGTTTTTAATTAATTTTGATGGTAGCTATTGCTTAGAGTGCTCAACTGGGTTGGTCATAATCAACATGGTTATCATTTTATGCTCTATGTTCCTTTATGATAACTTTAATACAAGATCATTGTGCATTAGTCGGAACATGGAAAACAACCCAGGAAAACAGTACAACCACAAGAACTAACGGGCAATGGTCTTGGCTGAATAATTAGGAACTTTAGCTTGGAGTGATCCTACCTGATAAGGACAAGGGATCAGCGGTACTGCGGGGTATGGACTCGCTCTAGCAGGGGATTGGGTGAGTTATTCTTTTTATGGTGGGGTATCGACCTGCTAGGGGACTTTATACCTTGCTAACTGATCCGGACCTTGTGGGTCACTACTTATTGGAGAACCTTTGTAAAGGCCTTGTAGCGTCCCTATGCAACCACATCTCGGTAGTGTGGTATGGTGCTTGGCCAGCATCACATGGTTGGGTTTAAAGTTCTTCGGAGCTTTTACGCTGCTTGTGGTGAAAGTGTACAACCTCTGCAGAGTGTAAAACTAATCGATTAGCCGTGCTCACGGTCAAGAGCGGCCTGGACCCTCACATGATTAACTGAACTTGAAGATGGACTTAAATTGTGATATGTGTTATGGTTATGCTTGCCATGTGCTCATGGTGTATCTCTTACCTTTATGCTTAATTGTGGGTTGGTATAAACTTATACTTTTATTAGTAATCAGGTGCTAATAAAATTTGACCAACTAAAATGCTAAATGCTTTGAGCCAGTCCACTATAAAGCCTATGCATTCATTCTTTTCCCCACACTTGCTGAGTACGACAAGTGCTCACCCTTGCTATAAACAATGTTGCTCAGAAGGAGGAAGCTACTCTGAAGTCTTGTGAAGATGTTGCTGGTTCTAGGCGTACGCAACCCCCAGTCGATTGCTTGTGAAGTTTGGTGCCTCCGTTTCCAAGATTAAGCGTAATACTCTGATAATCTCCCTTTTTCTTACGTGATATTGTGTCTGTTATTCACTTATGTCAACTATATGCATGAAAATTGATCCTGGCATGCATATAGGTTTACACTTTGTTTTCTTTGGAAAAACAAGTGTGACAGAGTGGTATCAGAGCTGTATCGACTGTAGGACGTGAGCCTAGATAGTAATGGTCGTTTCTTAAGGTTTCCTTTGATCTAAAATTCATCACTACCTTTCCCTTGAGCTCTGTGATGAATATTCTCGCTCCTTAAACCATATCTTTCATCAATCCTCCTTGATAGCTCACCTTTGACTGTCACATTTTCATTTGCACATCATTGTTTTGCAAATGATTATGACCTCAACCCTTGCCTATTTATTTACTCTTCCCTTGGTCTTGATCTTGTCTCTCTTCCACTTCTCTCAAGCAATTCCACCAATAAGTCAAAAGGTGAATTGTAACCCTTGATACTCTATCTTTTTCGCGCAGATCTCTGACACATCAGCGCTGTTTTAATTCTTTCTCCAGCTACAGAACTCCGATTGATATGAAATCAGTTGGGTTAGTTCTTAAATTTCATAATTGAATTTCTTTCAAAAATTCAGCCACATCCAGTATATATTCCAGGAGTTATGCTCGAAACATTGGAGCTATCAGAATCTGTAAACTCTGCAAACCTAGTTACCTTCATTATTTTATATCTCGGGCTATGGACCTCCGATTGAGTTAAATCCAATTGGAGTAGTTCAGGAATTTCATAAGATTCACTCTGTCCAAAATTCATCAATTTTGGTTTCATATACAAAGAGTTATGCCGAAACTTTGGAGGTTCCCGAATCTGTCAACACTGCTGACATAGCCATCTTGTCTAATTCATATCTCGAGTTCCAAACCTCCGATTGAGATGATTCCAGTTGGGATGAACTCATAATTTCGTACTCCTTGATCTGGGAAAAATCCATTGTTTATGGATATCCTTGCTGGGAGCTACATCTGATCTATTAAGAGGATACCCTTTGACTTAATTAACAACGTGTAGTATCGTTCCCTTAACCATGTCTTGTTGGTGAAGTTCTGTGCTGGCATGATGATGCTTGGTTTTATGACATTGCTTGTGTTGGTTCTTTGAAGTGAGTGTTGGTGTATTGTGGATCTTATATCTGCAATGACATCAGTTGCTTAGTTGGGTTCTTCTTTTGTATCTCCCACCTCCTTGCTCTTCCCATTCTTTCTATCCACTCTTCAGCCTATCTCTTCTGATCCTATCGCAAATACCCACTCAGATGGAGAGCGCCAACACAAATCATGAAGATAAATATAATGAAGGAAACATCAACATTCCTCTTGCAACCTCATCATTGGAGCGCAAGATGTTGGAATATATCGCTGCACAAACCCAGGTTCTACAAGCAATGGCCCAAACCATGGTTAAGATTCATCAGTCCATTACAGAGCAAGCTTCACCCCCTGAAGACCACAATACTGTTACCAATGATAACCATCAAAACATGCCTCCTCCACCATTTGATAAAGAGAAGCTATCGGCTATGCAGACTCAAGTCTCACAAAGAAGGATGCAGTCTAGCCCAACCTACTTTCGTAATGAGATGGCCAGCGACAAAGTTTCCATTAGGCCAGTGAAGAGGCAAGTTGCTGAAGCATGGAATAATCAAAGAAAGAAGAAGAAGAATGAAGCGCAGAAACTAACAACGGAGAAACAACATGAGGTTAACAAGGCTCTGGATATGTGTCCGTGTGGTGAGCACCATGGTCTTTCATGTCCCCCGAAGGAAGCTAGTCTTGTGACAGCAGAAGCTCGCCAACATAACCCTATAGATATCAATAAGCAGAAGATGTTGTCCACACAAAACCCAACTCAAGAAGAAGATTCTCAAGTTGAAGGACATACTCAAACCCTAAACCTTGATGATTGGATTATCACTTGGAAGGAATACAAACCTGGTAGATGCAAACGATCTAATGAACAAAATCGTAGAATGAGATGAGAGAAGAAGTTATCACATCTAGGGACAGATAATGGTACTGAACCTGGTTCCGACAAACCCCAGCCTAAGCGTAGTCTCTTGTTGTTTGATAATGATCTCACGATAGTTTTGAGCTTAGTTTCGTTCTCAGTGGTTCCCTCGTTTCTTGCGTAACCAATAGAATTGAGCTCTATCTCAATGTGATCTTTCCGGTCCTTGCTCAATCTTCCGCAATCGTCTCTTCAAAGTTAACCAAGCCTTTCCTTTCCAAGCACACTTTGTGTTCTTCAGTGATCCTTAGAATCGATCCTATTCTTTAAGTGCGTTCTTTAAAGCTTTGATTTGATTGATGTATTGTTCTTAGTATATGCTTGTTTGTTTGCTTTGTATGCTTGTGCCGATGATTGATGCGAGTAGAACGAACGTGGTTCAAGAGCTTGGAAGAATGTGAAGGTGAAGATATTCTGAGCAACAACTCTTTGGTTAAAGGCAAGTGTGTCCTTGATCTTTTGTCCTAATAACTTTATTAATCACTATTGCATGTGCCTTGTATTAATTTTGATGGGTGCCTATTAAGGATGACTAGCCTCTTTTGACCATTATCTTGAACCTGGTTTTTAATTAATTTTGATGGTAGCTATTGCTTAGTGTGCTCAACTGGGTTGGTCATAATCAACATGGTTATCATTTTATTCTCTATGTTCCTTTATTATAACTTTAATACAAGATCATTGTGCATTAGTCGGAACATGGAGAACCACCCAGGAAAACAGTACAACGACAAGAACTAACGGGCAATGGTCTTGGCTGAATAATTAGGAACTTTAGCTTGGAGTGATCCTACCTGATAAGGACAAGGGATCGGCGGTACTGCGGGGTATGGACTCGCTCTAGCAGGGGGTTGGGTGAGTTATTCTTTTTATGGTGGGGTATCGACCTGCTAGGGGACTTTATACCTTGCTAACTGATCCGGACCTTGTGGGTCACTACTTGTTGGAGAACCTTTGTAAAGGCCTTGTGGCGTCCCTATGCAACCACATCTCGGTAGTGTGGTATGGTGCTTGGCCGGCATCGCATGGTTGGGTTTAAAGTTCTTCGGAGCTTTTACGCTGCTTGTGGTGAAAGTGTACAACCTCTGCAGAGTGTAAAACTAATCGATTAGCCGTGCTCACGGTCAAGAGCGGCCTGGACCCTCACATGATTAACTGAACTTGAAGATGGACTTAAATTGTGATATGTGTTATGGTTATGCTTGCCATGTGCTCATGGTGTATCTCTTACCTTTATGCTTAATTGTGGGTTGGTATAAACTTATACTTTTATTAGTAATCAGGTGCTAATAAAATTTGACCAACTAAAATACTAAATGCTTTGAGCCAGTCCACTATAAAGCCTATGCATTCATTCTTTTCCCCACACTTGCTGAGTACGACAAGTGCTCACCCTTGCTATAAACAATGTTGCTCAGAAGGAGGAAGCTACTCTGAAGTCTTGTGAAGATGTTGCTGGTTCTAGGCGTACGCAACCCCCAGTCGATTGCTTGTGAAGTTTGGTGCCTCCGTTTCCAAGATTAAGCGTAATACTATGATAATCTCCCTTTTTCTTACGTGATATTGTGTTTGTTATTCACTTATGTCAACTATATGCATGAAAATTGATCCTGGCATGCATATAGGTTTACACTTTGTTTTCTTTGGAAAAACAGGTGTGACACAATATTTCCTTGGACTCTCCTTGTGGCATAATTAGTCTAATGAGAAATAAAAACCTAATGAGTGTACATGGTGCAAGGTGTGTATGCACATGATAGGAAAGCATATAAACAAAGACAATGTTTTCACCTAGTTCTAAACACCATGTTTAAAACTAGGTTGCCGAATTTCTCCATAGCCACAAAAGTTGATAAATCTAGGGTTAAAACACCATGTATATCCATAGATCAATAACTCTTATAACACAATAAAAATTAAGCGCATTGCAAAGCTTATAAACTAACAAATGCAACATGAAAACATATGAAAAGCTAGCAAGGTTTATTGAACTTAACGATGATGGTCCGCAATCATGTTTAAACACCACGTTTACACAAGCTCACAAAAGGAAAATACTCATAAGGCCTTATGAAGCATTAACATGAAAAATGAAGCATACATCAGTAAGTATATAAAAAAACCAAGCCAACTATGTACAAAACATGTATACAAAAAGAAACGTCACGTTGATAACAAAATGCAATGCATGCAAATAAATAAATATGATCATGAACATGATGGTGGTTCTAAAAAGAAAAACTAAACTTAGACTAATAACCACAAGTTGATCATCATAGGACGGTGTTATTCATTATTTTCTCTAAGAAATAAGTAAAAACATAAAGAAACGGGTTGCCTCCCGAAAAACGCTTCATTTAAAGTCATAGAGCTCAACTTTCTCACATACCTTCCTTTCGTCGCATAGCCATGACCCTTCATGCAAGAAGAAAAGGTATCAATGCAGTTTTAATTTACTTCCCATGTTGTGCTTGATCATTTATAGAAGACTTGCCCAAGGCATCCTTTTGTTTCATCGCTATCTCCTTCTTTATCACCCTTCGGTGCTGCCTTCACTCCATGAATTTTTTCTTCAATGTCCAGAACAGAAAGTATACCCAAGCACTACTCCATTGCACAGTGCACAAAATTTTCTTTCCAACGAGTCTTTATTTGCCCAAATCGGACTCCGGACAAGAGAGTTACGTTCGTTTTACTTCGGTGATCAAATCTGTCCTGAAATTTCAGAACGCGCAACGCTCAATGTTTTCTCATAAATCCTCGCAAAGGTCTTCAAATTCGTTGGTTCTTGATGTGTTGGAATGAAAACTTGATGGAGCTTCTGAATATCTCATTTTTTCATTTGTACACCTCTGAACAAGCTCTCAAATTGATGAATACAGCAACATTAATTGCGGGATTTGGAGAGGTTGATGATGTATCTTGCAACTCTTTTAGGCATGACTTCTTTTTTAATTATTTGAGCCTTGTCTACATGGTTAGTGAAAATCGGGCCTTCTCCTGACATGTACTTTTTTAAGGTCATTAGCTTGACCAAGCGCAAAGCATGATCAAAATTTACAAAACTTATTGTAAGCATACGCGTTCATAATTAACACCACATGCGAATTGTAGCAACAAGTCAAGGTGTAAACAAAGGAAGCATATGTTTCATGCATAACACTTAGCTCACCATTAGGAAAAGGTTCTTTAGGTATGAGATTAATTGGTTCAAATATAAATGTTTCCTCTTTTTCATTCTCAAGAAAATCTAGCCTATCAACATGATCATTATTGGAACAAAGCATAGAATTTAAGCTATCATTTAATCTATTGGTTGAGCATGAGTATTTGAATTTATCATCATCAATACCAACAACATCTTGAGATTTCAGTTCGTACCTTGGCCTTAGAGCTTTTCAACGAGAGTGATATTTGGTTCATCTAGCGGTGTTGAAGGCGAATCAATCTCAACGAGTGAAGGTGTCTCTTTGTTACCTTTTTGCATCCCCTCCATCTCATCATGTGGAATGTGTAATCCATCAACTACATTTGCATTTGTCTCTTCTTCGAAGTCTTCATTGTCATCCCAATCTTCATCTTCAAAGTCTTGTATGTTACTTTATTTATCTCCCGTGTACCACATGTCGTCAAGATCGCTCATCGTTGATTCACTCTTTTCTTCATCCTTGAGTGCTTCCATGTCTTAATTTGCTAGTGTGTAGACTTCAATAGCACACAAGCTATCACCTTGTGGGGAGGGGCCTTCTTGGAGTACTTGCTCTATGTCAACTCCTTCCCATTCATCTTCTAGCTTGAGTCCTATCTTCTCCCATTTATCCTTCGAGTCACTAGGCTCGTCACGGTTGTACTCTTCTCTTTCTTCATCATAAATCCTTGAGTTGTCAAACCGGTCGATCAATCCTTCATCTCCTTCTTCTCTTTCTTCTTCAAATATCTTTTAGATCGACTCTCCACTCAACTCTTGATCAAATATATCTTCAACTAGTTTGACAACGTGTCAGCGTTCCTCCTTCCCTCGGTAGTTGATTAGTGGGGCAAAATCAACTTGAATCCAACCGGACTGATTGAACTCCGCCAATGGTCTAGCATTCTACATACTTCAACCAACATTCATGTTAGTTTCAACATTTTTAACATCTGAAATGACTTCTCTTACCTTGGGAAGTGGATCTTCAATTTCTTATATGGTCAGTTCATCTTCCTTGACCTACGGTTCATCTTTTTCAGAAAATTCAGCAAGCACCTTGGGCTTGCTTTTGTCGTTTTGCTCCTCTCGACAACGCCTTTGCCAATCTCGTGTTCTGTGTCCATTGCTAATCCATTGTAAGATTTGTGCGGCTTCACTAATTGTTTTATCCATTATATCACCGCCTGCACACATGCTTACAAAACGAGACGAGTTAGGGGTTGGTGAAAAATAAAAAGTATGCAACATCAAGTCATCGAAAAATCCCAAGTTCGGGCCTCGCTCAAGTAGTTCATTAAAACGGTCCCATGCTTCATCAATTCCTTCATCCTCTCCTTGCTTGAAAGTGAGCACTTGCCTCCTTAAGTCTTGGACCTTGCTTATGGGAAAGAACTTCAAAAGAAACTTCTTCACTAGCTCATCCCAATTTCCTTTTGCTTCAGCGGACGCAAGTGTGTACCATCTTCACGCTTCATCTTCGAGAGAGAATGGAAAAAGATTCCACTTGAACCAAGCGGCCGAAACTCCTTCTTGTTGCACCGTGTTGCATATCATCATGAATTCCTTAATGTGTCTATATGTGTTGTCATCCTCCAATCCTCTAAATGGATTTGTCGCCACTAACTTAATGATTCTAGGCTTCACTTCGTAGTGGGTTGTAGCAAGCACCAAATCTGATTTTTGCATATCATTGTCTTCCATTGACGACATTGCTAGCTCCCTTAGCGGCATCTCTTCGTCTTCTAAAGGTGAGGTGAACAAATCCATCTAGGCACTAAAAATAAAAAAAGAAAAACACAAAAGGTTTTTTTCTAGAAAACGAGGGTTAGATGTTAGTAATCAACAAAACTACTACAAGATTAAATGTAGCAAACTGTCTTGCTCCCCGGCAACAGCGCCAGAAAAAAGGGGCTTGTTGACGGTTGAAACACATGACAACCTTCGATCCGCAAGCGTACGGACCTACACCTTTTTCACCACGGGGTGACCCCCAAGGTTCTTGTCATTCTGCGGAGCAAGGGGATTGCTAGCTAACCAAGTAGTAATCTAGTTGATGGAAAACTTTTGAAAGGGGTATTAATCTAAAGGTAAAGACAATATAACCTGTGTTAATCTAAGAAGTCTAAGGTGAAACTAGATGGCAAAGGGTGGACACAAGAGAGAGATTAAGATAGATAAGCGTTCCCTCCCTAGGGTTTAGGATCACATGAACATGCCTCTACTACATGAAAAGGGTGTTGCCTACACTAGCTTCATGGCGGTTATGCGGCCGCTAAGCCTTTTCCCTCCACCGTACTGTCACTACGCAAGGTAATCAAACACTTTCACGTATAACCGCATCTATGCCTAAGCATCCATAGGGTTAAGCTAATCACCACGATTACCACAAACCCAACTAAGAACACATGTTGTACATACATATGTGAATAAAGCGTCACATAGGGATGTATTCATGTAGCGTAGACATAGACCATTAAGCATCGAAAGGCATAGTGTTCATGTAGCGATCACATAACATGTATCCCTCTAACCCTAGGGATGAACGGAGACATTACCCTATCATCTTACAAGGATTGAAGCACATAGGGGTGATGAAGACTCCGGAGAACGTCGTCGATGAAGATGGTGATGATGAAGCTTGAGAACACCCCTAGGCCAGCGGCTTGGAGACCTCCTATTGCTTCCTTCTCTCCGCCTGTGTTGATCCTTGTGACGAGCTCATCCAACTCTCTCCCTCATCTTGCGGTGGCTCTCCGATGAATGGATGTCAATGGCTAACTATCTTGGGGCGCCTAGGGGCTGTATTTATGTCCTTGGGGTGCCTTGGGGCGTGCTCCACCTTGCCTTGCACGAGATCCTCCTTGAGAGAGAAGCAAACTTGGTTTCCAAAATCAGCCTCGTCCAGATTTTCCTGATTCGCAGCCCTTCCTTGCAGGCGCCATATCTCCCACGTCCGAACTCCAAATAATGCAAATTCGGTGTCCAAGTTGTGTGCTACGAAATTATCTTCAACTTTTGTATTCATTTCTTTCCTTGGAAACGAAGATAAGATCTCCAAATCAGCCTTGGAAGATAATCTGTTCTGATTTCGGACTGACTGCACAGCAGGAATTTCGGGGGCCATATCTCCTAGCTCCCTTATTCTAATTGGGCCTTCCACATGTCCAAATAGAAGGTATCGTCGAGGCCCACAACTTTGGTAGTCAAACTTTTGCTATTAAAGGCCGTTTAAGTCTCCGAATCTGTACCGAAAGATCATGTTGTTCTGTGCTGCGAGAATATCTCTCGGGCTGAATTGATCTCGTTGGTAAACATCCAAGTCCCCGAAGTTTTGCGTGTTGATGCTTCGGTCCTTGGGTTGTTTGGAGTATTGTTCACTTCGTGTATTTACTTGTGACGGGCTTTATGATCTTCTCTTGAAGTGCTTGATGAACTTATCCCGAAAGTCTTCTCTTTAACGTGGCCACGACCGCAGCCATTTAATGGCCGAGTCCCTTACCAGGTGAGGGTAACCCCCAAGCGATCCGGGCCAAAGGCTCAAAAAAACCCGACCCTCTTAGGGTGCGATCGGCGCCCCGGTCTAAAAACAGGCGAAGCCGATGCTCATTCGAGGGAGTCGAGGGCCAACCCCTCGAACGACGCAATTACCGATTAGTGGTCTTAAGTCTCACCCGTCGAGGGTGGGCACCACAGATGCCCTCGACCCATAGGGTTACTAATCAGTAGCTCGAGGGTCGGTTCAGCTACGACCTCGCAAGTCCTACAGATGCGACCAAGACGGGGGAACCACGTTGCCACCCCGCAACGGCCCTACTAATCAGGGGTTTGGAGCGTGATCCTCGAAGGGTTCGAACAGGCGCCCCAGATTGACAGAGTCAGGGACGACCAGGGCGCGCGCATTCGAGCCTGACCTCGAGTTCACCAGCTCGAGGGTGCCCTACGAGTCGTATTCAAGAGCCAACGAGGGCAGCTAGTCGAGGGATCCCATCGAGGGAGAGCTTTCGCGCCCTCGGTCCCCATCGAACGGGACCGAGCCCTGCCTAGCACACCCGCGTGAGTGCTTCCATGGACGTGTCTCTGGACCACGAGCTGACCCTTATCGAACGGGGCATAGACGTCCACTTGAATCACCCATTATCAGCTCAACGAGGAATCCGTGATTCGCGACCCACTCGATGGGAGTCGCGGACACCTCAACCCTTCGTCCCGCGGAAGGACGGCGAAGGGGCGTACGAACAAGTCGTAGAGATCACCCCGATCGCCTCGAGTGGGCCCGGGCTCGGGGGCTCAACGCACGGCTACACCTCCTGGGTATACACTGAACACAAGCAAATGTTGGTACATGCGTATGGCACCACCGAGGTCGGCTGAAACACCACCGATGCCGAGTGAAACTAACACCTCGAACACTAACGAAACACTATGAAAAAACCTTGCAATAGCACCCATGCTCCTGCAAGGCTTCGGGGTGCTAGCGCGCCCCAACGGAATAGCACAGCAACCAGGAGGGAAGAATGTCCCATCAGCAAGCGTCAGCCTCTGCGGGTTCCTAATGGACACCACCGCAGAGGCTCGGGGGCTACTGTTGGGGACAGCCATAAGGGTCTCCTAATGACCAGGGAAAAACCCTTTTTCGAACAATGATAAACGCAAATGAATGCGCTACTGATCCTAAAAACACATTATCTATGGTCGCAGCCGAGAGAGGGAAGGCCCACGGCCCAAAGAAATCATAACAACCCACCAACTGTCCGCCCGCGATCCCGGATTCATGGTGTCGCGCCCACTTCCCGGACCAGAGCATTAAATGCTCTGGCGTGATGCGGGCGCCCGGGTCAAAAGGCGAATCCCTGCCACGCCGACCCTCTGACACCGCCTTGGAATCACATCCCGGCGTTGTTCCGCCAACCCGCCCTGTGCGGCCATCCTTGGCACTGTGCGGGAGCTATGCGGGAAGGCCCGTGTCAACTCCGTGACACTGTGCCACCCACTGTCGTACGACCCCCACATCGTACCCCTCGAAAGAGGATGGCAGAATCCTCGAAAGAGGTATGAACGCCTACCCCACGCCCGTGCTGGACAACACCATGACGTTGGACCAGTAAAGCACGTCTCCTCCGTCACCTCCGGCCCTGTGTGGTCGTCGCCGCCGCTGTATCGCCATCCCGGGCACTGCAGCACCATCCCCGACTGTGGGAGCCCGGGACGACAAGACACCGCCACGCCCGCTGTTGTGCGTCCTCCAGCCTCCCTTTAGATGCACCCTCGAGTCAGCGTACGGATGGTGACCAAACAGGGAATTCCCACACGACCACCCTCGAAACCGCTCCTGGACGGGTACAGGGCCTGCCATGACGCCCGATGAGAGCAAGATTCATCAGGACGACCATCAACTCCATGGTACTGTACACCATACCGCCATACGTAGCTTTAGAACTGTGCGGCATGATTGTAAACCGCCTCCCCTTGGCCTATAAAAGGAGGAGGCAGTCCCCTGGCCGTGGGGTGACGACGGATAGCTGCTCACTAGCACGTTTCCGCCTTCACCACGATATTGTCACTTCGCCTCAATAAAACCTTAGGGACCTGGAGGCTTCTCCTCCTCTCCCGCCTTGCTTGTAGCTCCCCTCTGCAAGCACAACGGTGCAACACAATACAATGCCCCAAGCGCACCCCTGCCGGACGTACGACCCACGGCCGGAACCGGGATAAAACCCGTGTCCTTGTGTTGCTTAGCACCGGCCATCGAGAGATAGATCTCAGCGCTCTTACTAGTTAGTGTCGGGACTACTTTCCGCACCGACATTGCTGACGAGAAATTGGCCTTGCTCGCCAACATGTTCTCTTTGTGATCAGGAGGAGGAAATAGCGTAGCATCTCTACCTCCGCTATGTTTTTGCCCAGGAAGTGCGGTGGCTTGTCGCTGATTGGTCAGATGAATTAATTTAATTGCCTGGTCGAGATGCTTGCAAGATGGACTGGTGGAACAATGCTATGGCTACTGTATCATGAAATTTGAAAACCAAGCGAGCTTCTATAATGATTTACACTACTTGGAACCTGTGGAAAGAAAGAAACCGAAGAGCGTTTGAAGGGAAAGCGGGATCGCCTCACAGGGCGTTGCAGTTGATCAAAGATGAGTTGGCAACTAGAGCAGCTGCTTGTGGTCTTGTGGACCTGAGGGTTAGAGTGCTCCTGCTTTTTCTTTAAAAAAATTACACATTCAAATCCATTAGTCCTCCCACCCAAATTCAAGCCTCATGCCACCTAGTGTTCCCTTCCTTCCATCTCCATGTTCGTGTCGCCACAAACGTGCGAGATCACACTGAACGCTATCACCCATCTTGTCGCACATCGCTCCGGCCTCCCGTCATCGCACAGAAGTGTTGACGGTTAATAATTGTATCAAAGTTCGTTCGTGACTCGCAAGCGTACAAGTCTCCCGTCGTAGTCAAGGGACCCTTCTTCCCTCGAGTGGTGAACCCAAGGTATCGAATCCGTGGAACAAATGTGTGACGCAAGACTTAATCTATTAAAGCCAAATAACTGCAATCTTCAATAAAGAACCTAATGCATCTAAGTAAAAGACACAAAACAGATCTAATCTACTAAAAACCGGAGAAAACAAAGTAAGATTGGGTAGATAAACCGATCTAGAGGGATCGGGGTAAGCCTTTTGTTGAAGTTCCAAGCAAGAGAAGAAGTAGCAAATCGAATCTTAATAAAAGCCTCTTTAAATCGTGGTTTCCCGTCCAAATCCGAAAACATCCGCCTTTCGAGACCCCCGTTCGTCACAACGTATCCCTATTCATGCGGGGAGCTTAGGGCGAGTCAAAAGACAAGTCGAGATTCTTTCGGAAGATCCGGCGTGTACCTCTAGCCACCGCGGCTACAAGAACACCCTATGTAATCTATCTCGAGAATAGAATTGAAATAAGCAAAGCCGATCGAAAAACGTAATCTTCGAGGAAACACTTGATCGATGAGAAAAGATTCAACTTGATAATTCAACTATAACAATGATACATACACAAGATCACCACCGGGATCCTTCCTTGATCTTGCTTCTAGCTCCGGGAACTCCGACGTGGTCTTCCGTGCAAGGTTCCCACGTCGGCTAGGGGAACCCTAGTCAACTAGCTCGACCCTCTCCTCTCCGAGATGGTGTCCCTCTCTTCTCTCGCTTCTCGGCGGCCGAAGACGAAATCTTCCTCGCGTGGCTCTCGGTCGGGGGACTATAAATAGCCCGATTTGCGGCTAGGGCAAAGGAGGACGGATTTGGGCCCTAAATGGGCTCGGGCCGACCGGCCCGGGCCGGCCGGCCCGGCCCGGGCCCATTTAGGCCCGGCCCCGTGGGCTCCTTTGCCCGAGGTCGGTTCCCTTGCTTCCTAGATGCTTCCCCCTTCTGCATGTAGGTCCATGTCGTCGGTTTCTCTCCGAATTGGACTCAACTCCTTGTCTTGCAAGATTCAGCACTTTTCTGGTCAGGTCCCTGGAGTCTGTCGTCTTCTCGGATCAAGTCCCCGGCTTCTTGGAGTTAATTTTGCTTCATTGCATGACTTGTTCAGGACTTCAAGGTCTTGTCATGAGGTGCTTGATGAACTTATCCCGAAAGTCTTGCATTCAACACTAAAACCCCGCATAAACATTAAACTCCAAAACCGACATGCACACGTGAACTTGTTATACCACGGGGGTTAGTACCAATGGATAAGGTATAAAACTCATGCCAACACCGAAGGTAAACTCATGGCTAGGTTGACGGATTTTCACCGTCAACATCTCCCCCATGCTTAAACCTTGCTCGTCCTCGAGTAAGCCTTCGATAGATATCATCATTGCTAAACAATGTTTAAACTTTGCATTTGATCATACATGAGAAAACATAATGCTATCAAAATTTTAATTCATTAAAGTTCCATAATGTGCTAGCCTTCATCTCTACGGAGGGTAGATTCTTTTTAAGTTTATCCCACAAGTATTAACATGCTCACAAAGTTTTAAATAAATCTCAGAATTTTTGAAATAAAGAACGAGATAAAGAAAAGCTAAACCAAATTCACAAATTTAAATCATCTTGTATATTGCTCATGAACTCTCATCTCACTTGTCTCTCAAGCCTATATATTCTACTCCTTTCCCTCTCATATATATGTGGTAGGCTTTATATGGAGCTTTGGGAAAGTTTAGTCCTAACAAGATTTTATAAATGAGGTATTGTCAAAACAAGACAAGCTTCTCATGGTCTTACCGAGACTCGTCAAAAAGGTCATTGGAAAATAATGTTAATCAAGGAGGGGAAAGAGAAAAATACACACACTTTTAGATGAGTGGACATGTGCAAATGGCAAAGAGTGATCCCGAGGCACAAAGGAAGTCCTCGTTATCGGATTGCACATGGTTGGAAAATGAGAATGGATCTTTTTAACTTGAAGCCTTGAATGCACTTTTAGAGAGCTAGGGAGTTTACTTTACGCACAAATATATTTTTTTTCTCTTTCTCATATTTCTCATTCTTTTCTTTCTTTCTTTCTTTCTTATATATATATATTTTTTACCTTGAAAGTCATGAATACCGCTGGATTTTTTTTCTTTCATCATTATATATTTTTTTTAAAAAATACTCCCTTTTGTACTCTAAAACTGCACCGTACCTACCTCCTCCCCCATGCTTAGACGTTGCTCGTCCTCGAGCAAAGAGGCGAAAAATAAGGTAGGTACCGCAGATATTTTTCCTTGGAGAGATACTTGAAATCTTCAACGTTGGCACCGTCTTGCGATCTTCCTTGAATTGATGATCCATTCTCAACGATAGGTTGTGGTCAAGGAGGTAATCACAAAAAAATGATATTTGGTTTAAGGGTGGATATCCGGCGAAGTTTGTGAGATCTCCGATGCGGGGATACACAATGCACGGATAAGAGGCTAGCAAAAAGATAGATACGCAAAAACGGAATGACCAGCTTCTTAGTCTCGGGCCAGAGAAATCATGGCCTGCAATAACTCACTCAAAAATAAATCTTGTACACTAAGGTTCATGCACTCAAATATATATAAGGCTTTGGATAGGTTGAGCAACACACAAGTGATATTTGTGACAAGGTTAGCAATATTTTTGAGCATAAAAGACATCTTCAATCTATTCATAACTTGAGAGCACATAAAACACTATGGGTCTTTATTTTAATCATAACCTCCGCTGAAAATTAAGCTAGTATTTAAATAAATTCAGATCTGTATTTTTAAGAGAGCACTAGCTTAAACATGCATAAATCAATTACAAAGATGAACAAAGCTGCAATTTTAATCATATATCATCATGGCACGAATTTTGTAACTTTTCCAATGATAAAATCAAGGTGGTGTCTTTATTAATGGTGACATCAAATTAAAATACATACTGAAAATAAACAAACATGCTTGCTGAATTTTAAATAAAAAACAGAAAATACTACGCAAACACACATAAGCAAAAGCTGTAAATTACAGAGAAAAAGAAAAGAAAAGAAAACTAAAGTTCCTAAATCTTCTAGTCCTCCGCCGGTGGTTGATGTTGATAGTCTTGATAATAATACCCTTGCTCATAATATGGTTGGACGCTTCCTCCGTCGAATTGATTTGGCTCCACAAGGTGAAGGCGTCCAAGTTCAAAGGCAATATTTGCGTTGCCTTCACCGAGTTGGGCTGCGTTAGATTGGATGGCTGCGATGTTTTGAGCATTTCTTGCAGCATACCCTCCAATAATGGCCATGCTTTGTTGTGGTTGGGGTGATGAGCGTAGGACTCCGCGAAGTTAGCGTTGGGCACAACATAATTTTGTGGGGGTACCGGTGCACCACCCCCCATGCTTGTCCTTGTGACCCTCCGTAATAACTTGGCGGAGGAGGGACTCCGCCGAATGGTTGCACATTGGGTTGTGCTCCACTCACTTGTGCGGAGGATGTTCCCTACTCTACGATTCTTCCTCTTTTGTTCTTCCTTGCAGGGACAAGTAGTCCCTCTTCCAACCAATCTTCCCTTCCTTCGGTGAAAAGCCTAAGCCTCTCATTCGGAAGGGGTAGGTTTACAATGGCCAATCGATAACCTCCTCTCTCATCTCCACTAATGTATTTGCCTTGCCGCAAATACTCAAAACCGAGAGAGGTACCACGCAAAAGGTGAGCGGGGTTTCTTGCGATCCCCGGTCGCAAGGAAAAGGCCAACATGGAGAGGTAACACCCCGAACCAATATTACCCGCCCCCGATGTTGCTTCACAACACCAACGGTTGATCATGAGGTAAGAGGGGTCTATTGGCTGCCTGGCAATTAAAGCCGAGTATAGCCCATTCAACTCCGTGTCGGTCACCTTTGTTTCTTTCATCCTCCCCAATACACTCTTGCACATCCAAGAGTGAAATATCCGGATAATTGGGTTGCGGATGCAATTGCGTTGTTGATGGGCTTCTCCGGAGATCATGTTCCAAAATCCCGCCAACGTGCCGGGTGGCACGTCAACTTTCTCCGGAGCTCCCTTGTGGAATCCGAGCAGCTCCCTAACGTGCTCGTAGGGAACCACTTGCTCGATTCCCTCCAACCGGAATGACAAGCTTTGCACCCCATCATCATCAACGATGGGTGCAATAGTCATCAAAATTTCCAAGGCGTAACCCAAATGGGTGTCCACCGATATTCCGTTGGAGAACCGCACCCATCCGAGGTGCCCCAACATATAGTATATGTCGGTGCAAAAACCCAAGGTGTAGAGTGCTTGGTCGTCGAACTCGACGTTCGGCACAAGCCTCTTCTCAAGATTGGCGAGCCTCTCCTCCTCCTCCGCCGACAAGATGATGAAGCCGTACGAAGATTGTGTCGGGGTGTAAGGAGGTGGTGCGGTTGAGCGAGTCGATCGTCGTGGTGGCGCGGGCTGCTCCTCCGTGTGCCCACGAGGTTCGGTGAACCTCATGGAAGTGCTTCTTGCATCTCTCATACCACCAAGGAGGAGGGCATCGTTCCTCCTCGGTGGTGCCGTGTCCGTCTCCATGCTCCGGGGAGACTCGGAAACCGAGTGCCTCCTTGAAGACGTTGTTGATGACGGCTTGGACGACGACGAACTCTTCTTCTTGGAGAAGAGACTTGTGGTCTTCTTCCACATGGTTGCTGCACTCTTTCTTCAACTAAAATTCCGGGTTGCAACCGGTAAACTAGGCACTTAAACTCTTTGCTTCGGATGTGGACTTTGAGTGGATTAAGGATGTGGATTTCTCTTGAGCTATCAAGCTTGGGATGGTTGGCTAAGTCTACGGAGGTTCTGAGCACACAAACTTGAACACACAAACAAGGGAAGGAGAGGGAAGCTTGCCTGCGTAAAACGGGCGCCGGGGGGCTCCTTATATAGGGCAGGCCGGCCGGCCGGGCCGGCCGGCCCGGGGCTCCTCCGGCTCCTCCTCGGCGCGTCTTTCTCCCAAAGACGATCATTTCGCCTCCGCAACTTTCCCGTCCGCGTGCTCCACGAGTTGCACCGCCCAAACGCTCTCGTCCACTCCTTTTCTTGAATTATTGGTCCTCCCACTTGATGCTCCATGCTTTGGGTCATGTCCATGCTCCCTAGCTCCACTTGCTTCACATGCCACCATGAAAATCCTGCAAAGTTGATGCTTGCTGCCCACCATGCTTGTCCTTTGCATGTGGAATTGGTGAAAGTTGATAAAAGGGAATCCAATGGTGCATGCATGATTAATTCAAACTTGATTGCCTCCATTTAGGTGTGTTTAAGGTTAAGCACTCCTCTAATTCGAAATTTAAAATATTTTTCAGAGCCATGCAAGAGCTCAAGCATAATTTTAGAGAAGTTTTTAAACCATTAAAAACAAATGTAAGTCGAAAATATTTTTCGACTACGTCGATTTCGGTCTCACCGGTATAGTTTGCTTTCATTGGTTGAGAGCGAACGTTTTCCCGGCTTAATCATGGGGGCATAGGTTTAGGTTCTAATTTTGGCTAAATAAGAAAGATTTTGAATAAAACAAAATTAGAATAGGCTTAGAAAAATTCTAATCCTAGAGAAACCAAGGATAAAGATTTTTAAAACCAACCAAAAGCTTCGATTTCTAGGTTCACGCGAGTCCTACCACGTGCTGAATTTTTATAACACTTGAATATAAATCGTGGCTCTACTCGTGTGGTTTTAGCATGAAAAGTAAGCCAACCTCAGCACAATAATGAGGGTGAAAGGTTGAGTTAAGGTTCTGAAATTATTTAGTTGAGGGGTTTCTCGAAAAGAAAAGAATCAAACAAGCACATAGGAGGGTTCATGCAAAGGGTTTATGATAAAGCAAACATTCAATCAAGAATTATGTCTCTAATATTGTTCAACCACTTCTAAGTCTAATGTCTTTGCGTAATAAAACTCAAAAACTAAATTATTAAAAATACTCGAAAAACCCGGAATCGGGTTGTCCTCCCGTAGCTTATTCTTGACTTGACTTGACGAAACGGGTTGCCTCCCGCCTAGCGCTTCGTTTATAGTCTATAGCTAGACTTCTTCACTTGATTACTCCGGATCAACGCTCTTTGCGGGCGTTGCAATCTTGGGTACCCACTTCCGCACCATCTTGGGCGCGGGCTTGACTTCCGGCTTAGTTGGCTTAGTCATTTTTTTGGTCTTCACAGGCGGCTTCTCTTCCTTTGTCTTGACGGATGCAACACCTTCTTTGATTTTCGTTACGTTCATTTTTTTCGGCTCCTTCTTCTTTTTCAGACCCTCTGTTTGTTTTGGTTCTCCCTTCACTCCAATCATGTTGCATGCCTCAATCCTTGGACGGAACTTGAAGGAACTCCTTTCTCCGTTGATATCGAACATGATCTCCCCTTGCCAACACCAATTGTAGCTCCCACGGTCTTGAGGAACGGCCTCCCTAGGATGAGCGGCGGCTTCTCCCTCTCTCCCATCTCGAGCACAACGAAGTCGACGGGGATGAAGTGGTGTCCAATCTTCACGGGTACATCTTCAGCAATGCCCAAGGGATAGCGAATGGAGTTGTCACCCAACTCCAAACATATTCCCGTAGGCTCCATCGGTAGGCGTAGCTTCTCGAACACATCCCTCGGCATGACGCTCACACTAGCTCCAAGGTCGCATAACGCCTTCTCGAAGTTGAAAGAACCAACTGAACATGGAATTGTGGGGCACCGGGGTCTTTTTGCTTCTCTAGCCCATAAGCAATAGCCGCACTACACTCCTCGGACATCTTGACATGATCTACCCCGAGTGTTGCTATCTCATATTTATTTGCAAGTATATCTTTAAAGTAACGAGAATATGTAGGTACTTGTAGGGCATCTAGTAATGGCATGTTGATGCTAAGTCTACGCACAACTTCCACAAACTTCTCAAAGTGGTTGTCAAGTTTACCTCGGAAGTAGCGTGGCTTGAGTTGCGGTATCCTCGTGTCATCCTCCGCATCTCGAATTCGGGTTCCTCGGTGACGATCTCCGTAACCTTCTCTTTAGCAGCTCCTTCCACCTCGGTGGATGGTTTAAGCTTCCTTGCTCCCGCGGAACGTTCCGGATCTTCGGTCTCCTTCCCCGAACGTGTTTGAATGGCCTTCGCCGATTCGGGACATTTGGGTTGTCCCGGAAGCTTCCCTTCATCATTAGTGAGGGCGCCCCGCAAGTTGTCCAACTTGCGTCTCGAGCATCTTCATCATGTTGAGCACTTGATGATTGGAACTTCCGACCTCCGTCACTTTGCTATCGATGTTCTCCAACACCTTGTCTATGGTCTTGAACTTGGTGACGGTGTCCTTGTTGATCTTAGCTTGCTCATCCATGAACTCCTTCAATTGTATCCGAAGAGGAACCGCGTTAGGAATAGATGAGCTTGCATTAAATTGAGGCCTACCTTGCCCGTAGCGGAAGTTCGGCAACTCTCCCTTCCTCATGTAGTCGAGCACTTTGGCTTCCTCTGGACAATATTTGCGGACATGGCCATACTCTCCACATTCTTCGCATGTGGACCTTGCTTCGGCGGCCTTCAAGTCTTGAGCCTCTTTCTTTTCTATCTCCATCTTCTCCAACCTCCTCATGAGCGAGTCGATCTTGCCTTCAAGTATGTCTTCCTTCTCTACTTGCAAGACTCCTTTGACGTTCCCCATGGGTTGAGCCGGGTGTAGGCGCCCGGATGACGCCCACGTGTCATTATCCGCGACCTTCTTGAATAGCGTGAAAGCTTCCGTCGGTGTAAGCTCGATGATAGATCCTCCCGCCGATGCATCGATGATCGTCCTTGACGCCATGGTGAGTCCTTGATAGAACTTTTGCACGAGGTCTTCTTTCGGGAACTTGTGATGTGGAATCGCCCAGGTGTACTCGTTGAAGCGCTCGAATCCCTCCGAGATAGTTTCTGTAGGATATTGAACAAAGGCGGCAATCTTATTACGCAAGCTTTGAGTTTTACCCGGTGAGTAGTATTCCTTCATGAAAGCCTTAATCAACGTGTTCCAATTTTGCACCGTCTCCGCCGGTTGAGAGTGGAACCATTGCAAAGCCTTCCCGAGTAGTGAAAACGGAAAAAGCCTTGCCCTCATTTGATCTTGAGTCACCCCATCCATGTTGAAAGTCTGACATAGTTGAATGAATGCTTGGAGGTGAAGGTTCGGGTCCTCTTTGCCGGTGAAGGGTGAATGTTGCACCATGCGGATTGTTGAGGTCTTGATCTCGAACGGTCTTCCGATCTCCTCGAGGTTCAAGATTGGTAGGTCGATGATGTCTGGGGTGCATAGCTCCCCAATCTTGCGTTCTTCCGGTGGTTGGTCACCCATTGGTGGAAGTCGGTTCTCCCGCGGACTTTGAGGTGGTGAATTCTCCGGAGATTCCTGCGATCCTTTGTCTTCCGACTCCGAATCTACAAAATCCAGCTTTTTAGCTTGATGTGCTTCGCGTCTCCTTAGCCTCGTAAAGTTTTTCCGGATCATCCACAAAATTATTGGGTTTGTTGGAGAGGTAGCCGTCCATCTCTCGTTAGGGTTAGCAATAAACAAAGTATGCAAAAAAAAACTAGAAAACAAAACAAATCTATAAAGACTAGAGTTAGACAAACTAGATTAGATGTATTTTGAGGATGATCAAAATTTAATAGATGCAAAAATAAAACAAAATCAGTACTGAAAATTACAAAAAAAAGCAATAAAAAATCAAATCTTGATCACTTGTTCCCCGGCAACGGCGCCGTAAAAAGGGGCTTGTTGACGGTTAATAATTGTATCAAAGTTCGTTCGTGACTCGCAAGCGTACAAGTCTCCCGTTGTAGTCAAGGGACCCTTCTTCCCTCGAGTGGTGAACCCAAGGTATCGAATCCGTGGAACAAATGTGTGACGCAAGACTTAATCTATTAAAGCCAAATAACTGCAATCTTCAATAAAGAACCTAATGCATCTAAGTAAAAGACACAAAACAGATCTAATCTACTAAAAACCGAAGAAAACAAAGTAAGATTGGGTAGATAAACCGATCTAGAGGGATCGGGGTAAGCCTTTTGTTGAAGTTCCAAGCAAAAGAAGAAGTAGCAAATCGAATCTTAATAAAAGCCTCTTTAAATCGTGGTTTCCCGTCCAAATCCGAAAACATCCGCCTTTCGAGACCCCCGTTCGTCACAACGTATCCCTATTCATGCGGGGAGCTTAGGGCGAGTCAAAAGACAAGTCGAGATTCTTTCGGAAGATCCGGCGTGTACCTCTAGCCACCGCGGCTACAAGAACACCCTATGTAATCTATCTCGAGAATAGAATTGAAATAAGCAAAGCCGATCGAAAAACGAAATCTTCGAGGAAACACTTGATCGCTGAGAAAAGATTCAACTTGATAATTCAACTATAACAATGATACATACACAAGATCACCACCGGGATCCTTCCTTGATCTTGCTTCTAGCTCCGGGAACTCCGACGTGGTCTTCCGTGCAAGGTTCCCACGTCGGCTAGGGGAACCCTAGTCAACTAGCTCGACCCTCTCCTCTCCGAGATGGTGTCCCTCTCTTCTCGCTTCTCGGCGGCCGAAGACGAAATCTTCCCCGTGTGGCTCTCGGTCAGGGGACTATAAATAGCCCGATTGGCGGCTAGGGCAAAGGAGGACGGATTTGGGCCCTAAATGGGCCCGGGCCGACCGGATCGGGCCGACCGGCCCGGGCCCATTTAGGCCCGGCCCCGTGGGCTCCTTTGCCCGAGGTCGGTTCCCTTGCTTCCTGGATGCTTCCCCCTTCTGCATGTAGGTCCATGTCGTCGGTTTCTCTCCGAATTGGACTCAACTCCTTGTCTTGCAAGATTCGAGGCACTTTTCCGGTCGGGTCCCCGGAGTCCGTCGTCTTCTCGGATCAAGTCCCCGCTTCTTGGAGTTAATTTTGCTTCATTGCATGACTTGTTCAGGACTTCAAGGTATTGTCATGAGGTGCTTGATGAACTTATCCCGAAAGTCTTGCATTCAACACTAAAACCCTGCATAAACATTAAACTCCAAAACCGACATGCACACGTGAACTTGTTATACCACGGGGGTTAGTACCAATGGATAAGGTATAAAACTCATGCCAACACCGAAGGTAAACTCATGGCTAGGTTGACGGATTTTCACCGTCAACAAGAAGTCAAAGAAAAATAGGAAGGGGGTGTTTGGTTGGCGGCTGTCGGGGACAACCGCGAGGGTCCCCTAAAAAACCGGGGGGGATCCTGCTTAAAACCTGCAAAAAACACAAAACGCAAACCCAACCTCGGGCCTAACACAAAATATGCACACAACACAATCCATGCCGCGGTGGCCCCCGCGGCCCGCCGGAGCGGCCCGGCCGAAACGCCCCCTCGAGCGAGGTCCGCCTTGCTCGAGGGCTCACGCCGCTCTCGAGGGAGGTCCGCCTCGCTCGAGGGTCCCCGCCTCCCTCGAGCGGGGTCCGCCTCGCTCGAGGGTGCCCGCCTCCCTCGAGCGGGGTCCGCCTCGCTCGAGGCTCCCTCACGAGCGCACCTGCTCCCGCACGCGTGTACGGGCATTTAATGCGCTGACACGGCAGAGCTGCGCCACTACGCGCCTGGGAATCACGCCCCGACGCTGTTCCGCCAACTCCCTAGGGGGAGCCCATCCCCGCCACTGTGGGGGACTGTGCGACGAGGCCGGTGTCAGCTCCGTGACACTGTGTCGCCCACTCCTGTACGGCTAACGCGCCGCGCCCTCGAAGGGAGGCCGGCCGCACCCTCGAACCCTCTTCTCGTGACTCCGCAGGGTCAAACCGTGAAGTCAGGCCGGCGGGAGCGCCATCCCCGTCGCTGTCAGTACTGTGCGGCCATCCCCGCCCCTGTTGCGCCACGCCGCACACTGCTACAGCTACTACAACGCTGTTGAGCACGCGGGGATGGGACGCCGCCACGCCTGCTACTGCACCTCGTACGGATCGTCGCCAACGGCTCCCTCGAGCCCGCCTGAAGACGCCCCAGTCAACCACCACGCCTCCAACCTCGAAGTCGCCCCTGTTCAAGCACAGGACGCGCCACAACGCTGTGACTGGAGAAAGATTCGCCAGGACGGGCGTCAACTCCAAGGCACCGTACGCCATACCACCACACGTAGCAAAATAGTGCGGCATGCCTGTAAATCACCCTCTCCTTAGCCTATAAAAGGGAGGCGACCCCCCTCACCGCGGGGGGACAGGAGACATCGGACGATGGATAGCGATCGCTTACACGCTCTCCGCCTTCCCCACGATATTGGCACCCGCCTCAATCACAACCCTTGGGACTTGGAGGCCACGCCTCCTCTCCCGCCTTGCTTGTAGCCACCCCTCTACAGGCACCCCGGTGGAAAGCAATACAGTGCCTCGAGCACACCACTGCTGGATGTACGGCCCCGGCCGGAACCAGGATATACCAAGTGTCTTTAGTTGCTTAGCACCGACCATCGAGAGGCAGATCTCAGCGCTCATTACTAGTTAGTGTCGGGACTACTTTCCGCACCGATAGTTGGCGCGCCAGGTAGGGACGACCTGCCAGCCAGCTAGATCCACAACTGGGACGACCTGGTCCACACGTTCGTGGGAAATTTCCAGGGCACGTACGTGTGCCCTGGGAACTCCTGGGACCTGCACTCTTGCACCCAGAAGCCTGGCGAGTCACTTCGGGATTTCATACGGCGCTTCTCCAAGCGCTGTACGGAGCTCCCAAGCGTGGCACAGTCTGAAATCGTGCACACCTTCCTCGAAGGCACCACGTGCCGGGATCTTATGCGCGAGCTCGGGCGCAGCCCGCCGGTTGACTCGAAAGAGCTGTTCAATATCGCCACCAGCTTTGCCTCTGGCGAGGAGGCGGTGGGGGCGATCTTCGACGGCAAGAAGGGCAAGCGCGCGGATGATACACCCGTGGAGGGCAGCAAGTCCTAGGAGCTCCGCCAAAAGAACAAGTGGGGCAAGAAGGGAAAGAAGCCGCACCGCGAGGCGCGCGAGCAGGGACACGACGACGGCGGCGACGAAGCTCTTGCTGTTGACCCGGCTCGACGGGGCCCTCGACCAGCCCCACGAGGCCCGGGGGTTTCCGACGACATGCTGAAAAAACCATGTCCCTACCAGAAAAACGCCGGTCAACCACACCCTCGAGCAATGCGACATGCTCAAGCGGTTCTACGGTCACGCCGCCGCGAAGGACGGCGAGGCCAAGAAAGACGGGGGTGACGGCGACGTCGGCGGCTTCCCCGCCATGGAAAACGTTTTCCTCATCTTCGGGGGGCCGAGCGTCAACATGTCCAGCCGCCAGCGCAAGCGGGAGCAGCACGAGGTCCTCGACGCAGAGAAGGCGCCTCCCTCCTTCCTCGACTGGTCGGAGGACGCCATCACGTTCAACCCGGGTCAATACCCGCTGGTGGTCGACCCAGTCATCGGGAACGCACGGTTCTCGAAGGTCCTGATGGACGGAGGCAGCAGCCTCAATATCCTCTACGCGCACACGCTGCGCCTGCTGGGGATCGGCTTGGACCGCGCTGCGGCCCGGAACACGACGCCGTTCCATGGCGTCGCGCCGGGCAAGCGCGTCCAGCCCTTCGGGCAGATCGACCTGCCAGTCTGGTTCGGCACGCCGGACAACTACCGCAAGGAGACGCTCACCTTCGAGGTGGTGGGGTTCAGGGGCACGTACCACGCCATACTTGGGCGGCCCTGCTACGCCAAGTTCATGGCGGTCCCCAACTACACCACCTCAAGATGAAGATGTCGGGGCCCAACGGCGTCATCACCGTGGGCTCATCCATCGAGCACGCATTCGACTGCGTCGTCGAGTGCGTGGAACATGCCGAGGCGCTACCACTGGACGAAGCACTCGTGGCCAACATGGAGAAGATGGTCAACGAGGACCTCGACTCCGCCACCAAGCACGCCAGCAGCTTCGAGGCCACTGAGCAGACCAAGGAGGTGCCCCTCGACCCTGCTGCCCCCGAGGGCAAGGCGTTGAGGGTCAGTTCTACCCTCGACCCGAAATAGGAAGTGGTGCTCGTCGACTTCCTCCGCGCCAATGCCGACATCTTCACGTGGAGCCCCTCGGACATGCCAGGCATCCCGAGGGAGGTCGTCGAGCACTCCCTTGACATCCTACCTCACTCCCGCGCCGTGCCGCAACGGCTACGCCGCTTCGACGAGGAGCGGCGCCGGGCGATCGGAGTAGAGCTGCGGAAGCTCCTCGAGGCTGGGTTCATCAAGGAAGTGTTCCACCCCACTTGGCTAGCTAATCTTGTATTAGTAAAGAAAAAGAATGGGAAGTGGCGGATGTGTGTAGACTACACTAGTCTTAATAAAGCATGCCCTAAAGTTCCTTTTCCTTTGCCACGGATCGATCAAATCGTTGACTCGACCGCCGGGTGCGGACTCCTCTGTTTCCTTGACGCCTATTCCGGGTACCACCAAATAAAAATGAAGGAGTCCGACCAGCTCGCGACTTCGTTCATTACACCGTTCGGGATGTACTGCTACGTAACGATGTCGTTCGGCCTCTGAAACGCGGGCGCAACATACCAGTGATGTATGCAGCACGTCTTCGGAGACCACATCGGGCGAACCGTTGAGGCGTACGTAGATGATATAGTCGTGAAAACTAGGAAGGCGGACGACCTGGTTAGCGACCTCAACATCGCGTTCGGCTGCCTACGGGCCAACGGGGTAAAGTTGAACCCCGAAAAATGTGTCTTTGGCGTGCCGCGGGGCATGCTGTTAGGATAAATCGTCTCCCAGCGAGGCATCTAGGCCAACCCCGAAAAGGTTGCAGCCCTCGAACGAATGGGTCGAATTCGGGACCTTAAGGGGGTCCAAATGGTGTTGGGGTGCCTTGCCGCCTTGAGCCGCTTCATCTCGCGGCTTGGCGAGAAGGGCTTACCCCTATATCGGCTCCACAAGAAGCACAAGCAGTTCTCCTGGACCACTGAGGCCCAAGAGGCGTTCGACAAGCTGAATGCGACCCTCGCCCACGCCCCGGTCCTTATACCGCCTCAGGACAGCGAACCTCTGTACCTCTATGTGGCTGCAACCACCCCAGTGGTCAGCGCCGTAATCGTGGTGGAGCACACGGAGGAGGGACACGCTTTGCCAGTTCAGCGGCCGGTGTACTACTGTCGGGGACAGCCCTGAGGGTCCCCTAAGAAACCGGGGGAATCATGCTTCAAACATGCAAAAAACAAAAGCAAAACGCACCTCTTACCTAAACACGCACACGGGGCACGGCCCACGCTGCGGTGGCCCCCGCGGCCCACCGGAGTGGCCCAATCAAAGGCCCCCTCGAGCGGGTTCCGCCTCGCTCAAGGGATAACGCCTCCCTCGAGCGGGTTCCGCCTCGCTCGAGGGTCCACGCCCCCTCGAGCGGGTTCCGCCTCGCTTGAGGGTCCCCACAAGCGCACCTGCTCCTGCACGCGGGTACGGGCATTGAATGCTCTGACACAGCAGAGCCACGCCATCACGCGCCTGGGAATCATGCCCCGACGCTGTTCCGCCAACTCCCTAGGGGAAACCCATCCCCGCCACTGCAGGGGACTGTGCGACATGGCCAGTGTCAGCTCCGTGACACTATGCCGCCCACTCCAGTACGGCTAACGCGCCGTGCCCTCGAAGGGAGGCCGGCTGCACCCTCGAACCCTTCCCCCGTGACTCTGCAGGGTCAAACCGTGACGTCAGGCCGGCGGGAGTGCCATCCCCGTCACTGTCAGTCCTGCGCGGCCATCCCCGCCCCTGCAGTGCCACGCCGGGCACTGCTACAACAACTCCGGCGCTGTTGGGCACGCGGGGACGGGACGCCGCCACGCCTGCCACTGTACCCCGTACGGATCACTGTCAACGGCTTCCTCGAGCCCGTCTAAAGACGCCCCGGCCAACCACTACGCCTTCACCCTTGAAGCCGCCCCTGTTCAAGTACAGGACACGCCGCGACGACAAGACCGGGGCAAAGACCGCCAGGACGACCGTCAGCTCCGCAACACCGTACGCCATACCTCCACACGTAGCCAAACAGTGCGGCATGCCTGTAAATCACCCTCTCCTTGGTCTATAAAAGGAAGGTGATCCCCCTCGCTGCGGGGAGAGAGACATCACAGACAGGAGACAACACATACGCTCCCCGTCTTCCCCACGATATTGGCACTCGCCTCAATCACTCCACTTGGGACTTGGAGGCCACGCCTCCTCTCCCGCCTTGCTTGTAGCCGCCCCACTACAGGCACCCCGGTGCAAAGCAATACAGTGCCTCGAGCACACCCCTGCTGGACGTACGGCTCCGGCCGGAACCAGGATAAACCAAGTGTCTTTAGTTGCTTAGCACCGACCATCGAGGGACAGACCTCAGCGCTTACTACTAGTTAGTGTCGGGACTACTTTCCGCACCGACAGTTGGCGCCCACCGTGGGGCACACGCGTGCCGAAGGTAAACCCGTCATCAGCTCCCTCAATGGTGATTCGCACCGAGTACCTCGGTCAGCGTTACTCCATGGGCAGCTCGGACCCCCTCCCCGCCGGATTCGAAATCCGGTTCGGGGGCCTGAACTTTCAGGCTACGGGGAACGACTACCTGATGCGCCTCACCAACCGTGAGGAACTCCGCGCGCGGTGCCAAGCTGGGTCTGCCCCGGTCGCCGCTGCACGTGTCGCCACGACACCAACACCCGCCGGCACGGACGACGCCGCGGGTCCATCGGCGCCACGGCGCCGCCACCGCTCCGCCTAGAGATCACGCCGGGCGCGGTCGGAGCGACGGCATGCTGAGCGCTTCGCCTCACAACGTGAGGCGCCCACCAGCGTGACGGCTGCCGCCCCGGCGGGGGAGCGCTCCGTCTCTGGACCACGCTTCCCCATCGGTCTGCGCGGCGCCACGGCGTCCTACGTAGCCAACACCAACGCCAACACCATGATGCGCAGGGTTCCCCCTGGCCGCCATGTCTTGGTTGCCAGGGACCCTAGCGCCTCCGCCGGTGATGAGTCATCCCTAGGCTCCGTCGACGCGCTACCACCCGCCACCTCGCATGGATACGCGGAGTGGGACTTCTCTGGCGTGCCGGACCCAGCGATGTTCAGGCGGTTCCTCGACGCCATGGACTACTGGTTCGGCTGCTCCGACGACTCCAGCGCTAGGAGCTACGACCCCGCGCGGGAGTGCTGCGTCGTCATCGCCAACGATCCAGCAAACGCCACCGGCGCAGCGGGCGCCGGCGACGGAGAGGTTCCTCCCGCTCTAGGGACTGGATCGCGCCTGGCTGCGGGGCCAAGCGCCCCTCCCCCCTCACCGCTGAGGGGGGCCGACATCAACGCGCAGCTGGCCCAGGCGCGCGAGCTCGAGGCCAAGCTGGCGGAAGAGTACCACACGGTGTGGTTGCTTCGCGCCTCGATCGCGGGGGAAGCCTCCGCGCGCGGCGAACACGTGCGTGAGCTGGGCAGACAAGACCGCGACCGCATCAATGCCGACTTCAACGTCGACAACCCGGACACGCCCCCACGAGCAAGCCAAAAGCTCATCGCCGTCGCAACACTACTGCGGGCCATGCCCGCCCCTTCGACACCCGAGGCGCGGAACCTGCACCGCGAGGCGCAGGCGCTCATCGAGCAAGCGGCCGTCCAGCAGGCCGAAAGTTCGGCATCCCGCATTCGTCAACAGGGGAGCGCGCGGGACGATGGGGGTGTGCAAGGCCCCGAACCCTCGGTGCACGCGGGCGGAGCGGCGGAGCGCCCCGTCAACCCGGGGCGCACGCCGGCCAAAGAGCGGCTCCTCGACACGTGCGGGCAAGCCCGAGATGGCGACGCCCGCAATGTCATCAACGCCCGACAGACGAGCAACGCAGAGGCACGGGTGGCGGCAGGCTACCACCCTCGGCGGGGTGGACGCTACTACAGTGGGGAGGACCGCTCACCGACGCCGGAGCCCCCGGGAACCCGTGTGTTTAGCCGGGAGATCCGCACGGCGACCTTTCCCCAGAGCTTCCGCCAGCCCACGACGATCGTCAAGTACAACGGGGAGACAGATCCCCATGTGTGGCTCAACGACTACCGCCTAGCGTGCCAGCTGGGCGGAGCCACCATCGACGAGGTCATCATCCGCAATCTCCCCCTGCACCTCGCCGACTTGGCGCGGACGTGGCTCGAGCACCTGCCGGCCAGCCAGATCCACAACTGGGACGACCTGGTCCGCACGTTCGTGGGAAATTTCCAGGGCATGTACGTGCGCCCTGGGAACTCCTGGGACCTGCGCTCTTGTACCCAGAAGCCCGGCAAATCACTTCGGGACTTCATACGGCGCTTCTCCAAGCGTTGTACAGAGCTTCCAAGCGTGGCACAGTCTGAGATCGTGCACGCCTTCCTCGAGGGCACTACATGCCGAGACCTCGTGCGCGAGCTCGGGCGCAGCCCGCCGGTCGACACAAACGAGTTGTTCGACATCGCCACCAGCTTTGCCTCGGGCGAAGAAGCGGTGGGGGCGATCTTCGACGGCAAGAAGGGCAAGCGCGCGGACGACGCGCCCGCGGAGGGCAGCAAGTGCAAGGAGCTCCGCCAGAAGAACAAGTGGGGCAAGGAGGGGAAGAAGCCGCGCCGCGAGGCGCGCGAGCAGGGGCGCGACGATGACGACGGCGAAGCTCTTGCTGTTGACCCGGCTCGACGGGGCCCTCGACCGGCCCCTCGAGGCCCGGGGGTTTTCGACGACATGCTGAAGAAGCCATGTCCCTACCACAAGACACCGGTCAACCACACCCTCGAGCAGTGCGACATGCTCAAGCGGTTCTACGGCCGCGCCGCCGCGAAGGACGACGAAGCCAAGAAGGACGGGGGTGATGGCGACGCCGGCGGCTTCCCCGCCGTGGAGAATGTCTTCCTCATCTTCGGGGGGGCGACCATCGACATGTCCAGCCGCCAGCGCAAGCGGGAGCAGCACGAGGTTCTCGCCGCGGAGAAGGCGCCTCCTTCCTGACTCGATTAGTTGGAGAACGCCATCACCTTCAGCCGCGAGGATCACCCGAACCGCATCCCCAACCCGGGTCAGTACCCGCTGGTGGTCGACCAAGTTATCGGGAACGCGCGGTTCTCGAAGGTCCTGATGGACGGAGGCAGCAGCCTCAACATCCTCTACTCGCACACGTTGTGCCTGCTGGGAATCGGGTTGGACCAGCTGCGGCCCAGCACGACGCCGTTCCATGGCGTCGCGTCGGGCAAGCGCGTCCAGCCCCTCGGGCAGATTGACCTGCCCGTCTGGTTCGGCACACCGGACAACTACCGCAAGGAGACGCTCACCTTTGATGTGGTGGGGTTCAGGGGCGTGTACCACGCCATACTCGTGCGGCCCTGCTACTCCAAGTTCATGGCAGTCCCCAACTACACCTACCTCAAGATGAAAATGCCGGAGCCCAACGGCGTCATCACCGTGGGCTCATCCATCGAGCACGCCTTCGACTGCGACGTCGAGTGCGTGGAGCATGCGGAGGCCCTAGCGCTGGAAAAAGCGCTGGTGGCCAACATGGACAAGATGGTCAACGAGGACCTCGACTCCATCGCCAAGCATGCCGGCAGCTTCGAGGCTGTCGAGCAGACCAAGGAGGTGCCCCTCGACCCTGCTGCCCCCGAGGGCAAGGCGTTGAGGGTCAGTTCTACCCTCGACCCGAAATAGGAAGTGGTGCTCGTCAACTTCCTCCGCGCCAACGCCGACATCTTCGCGTGGAGCCCGTCGAACATGCCAGGCATCCCGAGGGAGGTCGCCGAGCACTCCCTTGACATCCTACCTCACTCCCGCGCCGTGTAGCAACGGCTCCGCCGCTTCGACGAGGAGCGGCGGCGGGCAATCGGAGCGGAGCTATGGAAGCTCCTCGAGGCTGGGTTCATCAAGGAAGTGTTCCACCCTACTTGGCTAGCTAATCCTGTATTAGTGAAAAAGAAGAATGGGAAGTGGCGGATGTGTGTAGACTATACTAGTCTTAATAAAGCATGTCCTAAAGTTCCTTTTCCTTTGCCGCGTATCGATCAGATTGTTGATTCGATCGCTGGGTGCGAACTGCTATGCTTTCTTGATGCCTATTCTGGGTACCACCAAATAAAAATGAAGGAGTCCGACCAGCTCGCGACTTCATTCATCACGCCGTTCGGGATGTACTGCTATGTCACGATGCCGTTCGGCCTCCGAAACGCGGGCGTGACATACCAACGGTATATGCAGCACGTCTTCAGAGACCACATCGGGCGAACCGTTGAGGCATACGTGGATGATATAGTCGTAAAAACCAGGAAGGCGGATGACCTGGTTAACGACCTCAACATCTCGTTCGGCTGCCTTCGGGCCAATGGGGTTAATTTAAACCCAGAAAAATGTGTCTTTGGCGTGCCGCGTGGTATGCTTTTGGGATACATTGTCTCCCAGCGAGGCATCGAGGCCAACCCCGAAAAGGTTGCGGCCCTCGAGCGGATGGGTCTGATTCGGGACCTCAAAGGGGTCCAAAGGGTGCTGGGAGGCCTTGCCGCCCTGAGCCGCTTCGTCTCGCGGCTCGGCGAAAAGGGGTTGCCCCTCTACCGGCTCCTCAAGAAGCACGAGCGTTTCTCCTAGACCGCCGAGGCCCAGGAGGCGCTTGATAAGCTAAAGGCATGCCTTACCCATGCCCCGATCATAACACCGCCGCAAGACAATGAGCCTCTGTACCTCTACGTGGCCGCGACCACCCAGGTGGTCAGTGCCGTGATCGCGGTAGAACGCACGGAGGAGGGACACGCTTTGCCGGTTCAGTGGCCGGTGTACTACATCAGCGAAGTCTTGTCCGACACCAAGACGCGCTACCCACAAGTCCAGAAGCTGCTCTACGCAGTGGTTCTCGCGCGACGCAAACTCCACCACTACTTCGAGGCCCATCCTGTCACGGTGGTTTCCTCCTTTCCATTGGGAGAAATCATCCGCAACCTAGATGCGGCGGGAAGGATTGCCAAGTGGTTGGTGGAGTTGGTGGGTGAAACGCTCGCCTACGCCCCGCGCAAGGCCATCAAGTCCCAAATCTTGGCAGATTTCATTGCCGAGTGGACCGATACACAATTGCCGCCGCCACAAATCCAGGCTGAGTGTTGGACTCTGTACTTCGACGGCTCAGTGATGAAGACAGGGGCGGGCGCGGGTCTGCTCTTCGTGTCACCCCTCGGGGAGCACATGCGGTATGCTATGCGCCTTCATTTCCCCGCATCGAACAACATGGCCGAGTACAAGGCCCTGCTTTGCGGCCTCAGGATCGCCATCGAGATAGGCGTCAAACGCCTCGACGTGCGGGGGGATTCGCAGCTCGTGATCGACCAATTCATGAAAAACGAGAGTTGCCACGACGACAAGATGGAGGCGTATTGCAAGGCCGTGCGGGCCCTCGAGGACAAGTTCTACGGCATTGAGCTCAATCACGTGCCCCGCCGGTACAACGAGGAGGCGGACGAGCTCGCCAAGATCGCATCGGGACGGATCACCATCCCCCCGAACGTCCTCGCTCGGGACGTCGCCCAACCGTCCGTCACACTTGAGCCGCACCCCTCGAATTGCACAGAACCCTCGGGGGCTCCCTCGAATCCAGCGGGCGCGGAGCCCATGGACGAGGACCCCTCGAATGAGGCGTTCGTGCTCTCCCTCCTCGAGGGGTACGGCGCCGACGAGGCCGAAGCCATGGACGTCGAGCCAACCCCCAGCAAGGTGGATTGGCGCGACAAGTATATCGCTTGGATGGACCGAGGGGAACTCCCCTCGGACCGGTCCGAGGCCAGGCGCATCGCCAGGATGGCCAAATCCTTTGCCCTCGTCGACGGCAAGCTGTACAAGCACGCCGCCTCCGGCATCCTGCAGCGATGCGTGTCCATCCCCGAGGGGCGTGAGCTCCTCCGGGACATACACGCGGGCGTGTGCAGCCACCATGCCGCACCCTGCACCCTCATGGGCAACGCGTTCCGCCAGGGCTTCTACTGGCCCACCGCGGTCGCTGACGCCAGCGAGGTTGTGCGCACCTGCGAAGGGTGCCAGTTTTACGCTCGCAAGTCCAATCTCCCCGCGCACGTCCTGCAGACCATCCCCATCACGTGGCTTTTCGCCGTGTGGGGACTGGACATTGTCGGGCCCCTGCGGAAGGGGCCCAGGGGCTACACCCACCCGTTGGTCGCGATCGACAACTTCTCCAAGTGGGTGGAGGTGCGCCCCATTACAAATCTCAGGGCGGAGCAGGCGGTGACGTTCTTCACCGACATCGTTTATCGGTTTGGAGTGCCGAACTCCATCATCTCCGACAATGGGTCCCAATTCACGGGCAGGAAATTCCCGGAGTTTTGCAATAAGTTCCACATCCGCGTGGACTGGGCAGACGTGGCACACCCACAGACCAACGGCCAAGTGGAGCGTGCCAATGGCTTGATTCTACAAGGCCTCAAGCCCAGAATCTTCGACCAGCTGAACAAGTCTGGTCGGAAATGGCTCCAGGAGCTGCCGGCAGTCGTATGGACCCTCAGATTCACCCCAAGCAGGGCCACCGGGTTCACCCCATTTTTTCTAGTCCATGGCGCGGAAGCCGTCCTCCCCACGGACCTGAAATATGGGTCGCCCAGAATACGGAGCTACGACGAAGACGCCAACCAGCGAGCCCGCGAGGACTCACTGGACCAGTTGGATGAAGCACGCCTCGTGGCCCTGATGCACTCCGCAAGGTACCAGCAGTCCCTAAGGCGCTACCAAGCTCGAAAGGTGCGCCGGCGGGACTTCAGCGAAGGGGACTTGGTCCTAAGGCTACGCCAAGACAACCGAGGACGCCACAAGTTATCACCCCCATGGGAGGGACCCTACGTCGTGGTGAAGGTGCTCAAGCCAGGCACATACAAGCTAGCCAACGAGGACGGCGAGGAACTCACTAACGCTTGGAACATCCAGCGGCTATGTCGCTTCTACCCTTAGCTAGGATTTCCAAGTCTTTTGTTGTAAATTACATGCCCGACACCCCAGTTGGCAACACAATGTAAATAGCAGCAAGTCAATAAAGTTAAAGGGCAACTCGGCTTTCCCCTGAAAACCAAGTCACCCTCGGGGGCTACTGCGGGGGGCATCCCCCCCCCCCCAAAAAAATGGTCCCATTTTTTCGTAAAAAATCTAACTTGCAAGCGCTCTAAGTATGTTTCGACCAAAGCCTCGGGCAAATCAAGGCAGGGCGTGGACGGTCATGCGGGAAGGACGCACGAGTCAGAGATAGCCTACGCCTCCGCGAGGATACGACCCTTCTCTCTTGCCTCCGGCCCAGCGGACTGCTCACGAAATCGAACTCCCCCAACCCGAATTCACTCGAGCAAAGGAAAAAAACAGAAAGGCGCGACAAATAAAAGGCACCACTTAAATTTACAAGTGCTTAAACATTCCACAAGTTTCACTTGTTTATTTACATGTCCATATGGCCCGGATACTAACGTTTAAACAAAAATGGGCCTAGTGCCCAACGGTCTTCAGGCCTGAGGCTCGTCGGCGTCAGCAGTGTCCGGGAATAGGAACTCCGTGAAGGCCTCAGTGAGCGCCTCGGCAGCATCAGCAGCAAGTGTGTCTGCTTGCTCCATTGCCGCCTCATCCTCGACGCCCTTCGGGACGACGTAGCCCGACGCCACGACCTCAAAGTTCACCTCAAAGTGGGATCGCACCATCCTGAGGGCCTTCTGGACACCTAGGTGGAGCGCACGACGCATGCGCCTGGAGATGTGCCCGCCAAGGGCGCGCAGATGGCTGGCCAACGAGCTTCCGGCTTGCGCCTCGCCCTCTTCAACCGCCTGGCAGGCCTCGAGGGTCGCAGTGCGCAGCTCCACCAACTCCTGCTCGGAGGAGTTGTAGGCGGCCTGCAGCGTCTCGGCCCGACTGGTCGCACGCCCTAGCGCGGTGCGCAGGCCTGGACGACGCGAGCAAAAGAAATCAAAAGGGGAACGGACCCCCGAAGGGAAGATCAACAAAACAAGAAACGAAGTGGTAACTCACCTTCAACCTGCTTCTTTTCCACCTCGAGAGCCCGGCGCTCGGCCTCGACCGCCTGCTGTAGGCTGACGACCGTGGCGCTCTGCTCCTCGAGGGTCCGGCGCTGATCCTCGTTGGAGATGCTGAGGGCGATTAGCTCCCCGTCGAGCTTCGAGACCTCATCCTCCCGCTCCTTCAGCGACATCCGCGCCGCCTCGAGAGCAGCATGCTCCCACTCGAGCGCCGATCGGGCATTAGCGAGAGCGGCCCGCTCCTGCTGGAGCTGACCCTCGGCCTCCTAGCGGGCGGCACGCTCCTGCCGGAGCTGCTCCTCCACTGTGGCGACCGCGGCGACCTTGGCGGCAAGGGCGGCCTTCAAATCTTCGGCCTCCTTGGCCCTCTGCTCGGCCTCCCGCGCCCTCTCCTCAGCCCGGCTCTGCTGAGACTGCGCCTCCAGGAGCACCGCGGGCCTGCCGGTTCTGGGTCCGGATGGAGACAACCTCTGCCTCCCAGTCTGTTGCCCCGGTCCGTGCCCTCTCCAGGTCCCTTCTCGCATGCTGCAGCGCCTCATCCCGGTCGATGAGGGCCGTGCGGATCCACTCGATGGCGGAGGGACGCGCCGTGGCCTGCCCCTCCAGCTCCAAGAGCTGATCGCGTAGGGCCTCCGCCCGGTACGACAGCCAGCCGTCCCGGGTCCTCAGGGCCTCCGCGAGGGCGTCGAGAGCGTCGCGCTGCTCGCGAAGCTGGCGGAGCTCGGCGCTCATCTGGTCGAGGGCGTCGTACTTGTCGCGGGCGCGGTGCTCGAGCTCCTGCCGCCAACAGACGGAAACCAATAAGCGTCGCGCCGCGAGAAATAAGCACGAAAACGACAAGATCAAAGAAAAAAGCAAAAGCATCTTACCTGGAAAACACGCCACGCCGGGCCGCCGTGAATCCGTAGCGCCTCGTTCAGCACCCGGTTGAGCGAGGCGCCGTGAACGCGGAGTTCCTCCCGCAGTTGCTGCTCCTCCTGGGTGTCGGCGAAGTGGGGGGGCTCGTCGACTCGCTCCTCGCCCGAGGCAGGGGGGCGGCGCGGGAAGAAGAAGCCTCAGCGCCGTGCCTCCGGCCCCCGATCACCATTTGGCCGTCCCACCGTCTGATGAGCGCCCTCGCCCGGGGCGCGGGGGGGGGCGGCGTAGGCAGAGCTTGCCCACCGGTCCCACAAGGGCGGCGGGGCATCGTCGTCGGGGATCTCCACCGCCGTTGCTCGGGAGCCGCCGGTGAGGGCGGGCCCCGCCGCACCACCGCGACCGCCTCCGGCCGCACCTCCGCGGTGTGCGGCCTCGCCGCGGCGCCGTGACCGCCGCCTCCGGCCGCGCCCTCGGCGGCCGCGGGTGCCGGACGGGCCTCCACGGCCGACGTCATCGGCGGCCGCCACCACGACCGGCGCCGTCGGTCCGTACCTCCACCGCCGGCCGCGCCTCCGCCGCGGCCGTCGCCCGCCGCGCTTCCATCACGGCCGGCGCCCGCCGTACCCTCTCGCAACCGCCGGCCGAGGCTCGGTGGGCGATGTTACCGGCCGTGGCCTCGAGGCCTCGGCCGCACCTTGCGAGCCCTCGCTTGTCGCGCCGCCGTGCTGCGCCCACCCGCGCGCCCTCGACGAGCGCCGCCCGGTTGGGATGGACGCGTCCGCCCTCGCCACCTTGGCCGGCGCGAGGGGGGGCACGGTTGGCGCCACCCCCGCGGACACGGAAACGAATCGTCGGGGACCCCGCCGGCGGGCGCGCAACCCCTCGAAAGGTTACTCCTTACCTCAAGGAGGAAAAGGCCTCGCTTCCTCTTCCTCGAGGTCCCCGCCGACGTCGTGGGCGCGGCCGGCGCGGCCGCCGCCGCGCCTCCAACTACCTCCACCGCGCGCGCGGGCTCCGCCACGCGCGCGAGCTCCACCGCGCGCACCCGGCGCCTCCGTGGCGCGCGCCGGCACCTCCGTGGCTCGTGCCGCCTCTTTCGCAGACTGCCTGGTGGCAGGCACCTCTGCGCCCGCCCCAGGCGACGGCTCTCCTGCCACCAGAGTCGGCTCCGGGGACGGGGGAGCAGGCTTCCACCTATCGGGGAGAACCTTCCCCCTATCTTCTTCCTCCTCTTCCTCCTCCTCCTCGTCCGACGACGAGTACTCCTCCGTCCCCGGCGAGGAGAGTCCTTGCTGCTCACGCAGCCAGAACTCCTCGCTCCTCTGCTCCCGGCGCTCCCGGCGTCGCGCCTCGCGCTCCCTCTTGTGGTTCGCCCGCTTCCGCTCTCGCCGTTGCGCCGCGCACGCGAACGCGCAGAACCGAGGCATGGGTGGGTCGGACTTCGCGGCGCTCACGGTCACCATCTGCGGAGGTCAGACGAAGCTTTCAAACGCGCCGGCGAGCCCCAAAAAACCGGCAAAACAAGAAGGAAAGTAGAGAAGTCCACTCGCCAATTGGCCGACGGGAAGCATCTCGAGCGCCCACAGGGATGCGTCATCGCCACGCACCGGACTAAGGTCGATGGCGCGCCGCGCCCGGGTAGCCGCGTACGACCGCGAGAAGGTGTCCCGCAGCAGCCGCGATTCCGCCAACGCGACGGGGTCCGCGTCTTTGCTCATCTCGAAGATGCGGAGCCGCCTCTCCATCAAGGGGACGATCTGCCGATGGTGGAGGTTAGCGAGGACGCATCCCGCGGTCCGCCAGCCTCTTCAGCGCGGCCACGAGCGAGTCCAGCCGTGCCTGGTGTGAGGGCGGAGACACCCCGTGGTACTAGGAAGCGGCCCTCTCCCTGAGCACCTTGCCGGTGTAGGGGGGAAGACCGGGTTCAGCGTTGCGGAGGTAGAACCACCCCCGCTCCCAGTCCGAGTGGTTGGAGGTCATCGTGCAGGGGATGTACTCCTCCCTACGCGTGCTCCGCACCGTGAGCGCCAAGCCGCCGGCGCGCGCCGCGCAGCGAGTCCTCGACTCCGACGTGGCCAACGTATGGAGCTCCGCGCGGAAGAGGTGGACCCAGAGATCCTAGTTTACCGGGATCCCCAGGAAGCCTTCGCAGACGCCGACGAATGTGGCCGCCTGCGAGATTGGTTTCGGCGTGAAGTTGTGCAGCTCCACGCCGTAGTGGTAGCACAGGGCCCGCATGAAGTTGCTCGCCGGCGCCGCGAAGCCGCGCTCGTGGAAGCGGGCGAAGCTGACAACGTAGCCGTACGGGGGGTTGGGAACTCGGTCCCTCTCCGACGGTACGATCCACTCCGCCGACTGCCCATCAACGTTCGCCGCCAGCTGGCCGCCAGACACCAGTAGATTTAGAGACAGCGTCGTCACCGTCGAGCGCTCCCACGCCGGTGGATCAATCATGGTGATGGGCTGCTGGGGGGCCATACGATCGGGCGGGGGGACGAGGAACTGGAGGCAAGAACGGCTCCAAGGGTAGAGGCGTGAAGGCAAGAACGGCTCGGGGGCTAGAGCGCGGGAGGCAGGGACAGCAAACGCTAAGCGCAAAGGTAAAAAAACCGCCCCTTCTCCGCCTATCAGATTTAAAGGCCGCTAGGCGTGCTCTCCGGAGCGCACGCCCCGCGCGCATTAACTGCAGGCGAAATGCTCGCTCACTGGCAAGCGGAGCCCACCACGACCGAGCCGGCCGCATAACCGCACACGCACCATCATCACGGCGCGGTAACCGGAGGGTCGCGACAGGCGGTCACGTCTGCCTGCCCACTCCGCCCACTAAGCGCGCGGCCGCGGCGCCTGAAAAGGCGCGCCCGCGGTGCGTGACTATAGCCGCGACTGTGGGCATTAAATGGCTCTGTCCCTTTCCAAGTAAGGGAGACCCTCGAGCGACCCGAGCCCCCGGCTCAAACAAGTCCGACCCTCGAAGGGTGCGGACACCGACCAGTGGCCTCAAAGCCCGTTCGAAACAAACGGGCGCCATAGGTTCCCTCGACTTATGGGAACTACTGATCAGCAGTTCGAGGGCTGGCACGGCCAAGGACCCTCGAAACCTGCAGATGCGAAAGATGGGAGCACTCCGCTGCTACCCCGCACGGCCCTACTGATCAGGGGTTCGAAGCCTGACCCTCGACGGGTTCGAACAGGTGTCCCAGATCACCAGAGTCAGGGACGACGAGGGCGCGCGCATTCGAGCTTCTCCTAGACCCCATCGGCTCGAGGGCGCCCCACATGTCGTGTTCGAGAGCCAGCAAGGGCAGCTAGCCGGGGGGATCCCACCGAGGGAGAGCTTCCGCGCCCTCGGTCCGTAACGAATGGGACCGAGCCCCACCTAGCAAACCCATGCAAGCGCTTTAATGGACGAGTCTCCGGAACACGAGCCTACCCTTATCGAACGGGGCATGGGCGTCCACTTGAACCACCCGCTAACAGCTCAGCGAGGAATCCGCAATCCGCGACCCGATCGATGGGGGTTGCGGAAACCTCACCCCCCGTCTCGCGGAGGGACGGTGTGGGCGCGTTTGAAATAAGACGAAGAGTTCGCCCCGATCGCCTCGAATGGGCCCAGGCTCGGGGGCTCGACGCATGGCTACACCTCCTGGGATGCACCGGACACGAATGGAGCCAGTCGCGCGTGCGTCGCCGAAGCCGGCTGAAACACTGCCGACGCCAGTTGAAACACGTACCACGCCCGCTGGCGAAATTCCGCGAAAAAAACCCTGCAGGAGCGCTCACGCTCCTGCAGGGCTTCGGGGGCTAGACCCGCGGGTCCGCTGACGCGGCCCCACGGAAGGCATTTGCAACCAGGGGGAAGGATGTCCTATCAGTAGGCTTCAGCATCTGCGGGAGCCTGGCCGGCACACCCACAGATGCTCGGGGGCTACTGTCGGGGACAGCCCTGAGGGTCCCCTAAAAAACCAGGGGAATCCTGCTTAAAACCTGCAAAAAACAAAAGCAAAACGCACCTCTTACCTAAACACGCACACGGGGCACGGCCCACGCTGCGGTGGCCCCCGCGGCCCACCGGAGTGGCCCAATCAAAGGCCCCCTCGAGCGGGTTCCACCTCACTCAAGGGCTAACGCCTCCCTCGAGCGGGTTCCGCCTCGCTCGAGGGTGAACGCCCCCCTCGAGCGGGTTCTGCCTCGCTCGAGGGCCAACGCCCCCTCGAGCGGGTTCCGCCTCGCTCGAGGGTCCATGCCCCCTCGAGCGGGTTCCGCCTCGCTCGAGGGTCCCCACAAGCGCACCTGCTCCCGCATGCGGGTACGGGCATTGAATGCTCTGACACAGCAGAGCCGCGCCATCACGCGCCTGGGAATCATGCCCAGGCGCTGTTCCGCCAACTCCCTAGGGGAAACCCATCCCCGCCACTGCAGGGGACTATGCGACATGGCCAGTGTCGGCTCCGTGACACTGTGCCGCCCACTCCCGTACAGCTAACGCGCTGTGCTCTCGAAGGGGGGCCGGCTGCACCCTCGAACGCTTCCCCCGTGACTCTGCAGGGTCAAACCGTGACATCAGGCCGGCGGGAGCGCCATCCCCGTCACTGTCGGTCCTGCGCGGCCATCCCCGCCCCTGCAACACCACGCCGGGCACTGCTACAACAACTCCGGCGCTGTTGGGCACGCGGGGACGGGACGCCGCCACGCCTGCCACTGTACCCCGTACGGACCACTGTCAACGGCTTCCTCGAGCCCATCTGAAGACGCCCCAGCCAACCACTATGCCTTCACCCTCGAAGCCGCCCCTGTTCAAGTACAGGACACGCCGCAACGACAAGACCGGGGCAAAGACCGCCAGGACGACCGTCAGCTCCACGGCATTGTACGCCATACCTCCACACGTAGCCAAACAGTGCGGCATGCCTGTAAATCACCCTCTCCTTGGTCTATGAAAGGAAGGTGATCCCCCTCGCTGCGGGGAGAGAGACATCACAGACAGGAGACAACACATACGCTCCCCATCTTCCCCATGATATTGGCACTCGCCTCAATCACTCCACCTGGGACTTGGAGGCCACACCTCCTCTCCCGCCTTGCTTGTAGCCGCCCCACTACAGGCACCCCGGTGCAAAGCAATACAGTGCCTCGAGCACACCCCTGCTGGACGTATGGCCCTGGCCGGAACCAGGATAAACCAAGTGTCTTTAGTTGCTTAGCACCGAACATTGAGGGACAGACCTCAGCACTTACTACTAGTTAGTGTCGGGACTACTTTCCGCACCGACAACTACATCAGCGAAGTCTTGTCCGAGACCAAGGCACGCTACCCACAAGTCCAGAAGCTGCTTTACGCAGTGGTTCTCGCGCGGCGCAAGCTCCGCCACTACTTCGAGGCTCACCCAGTCACGGTGGTTTCCTCCTTCCCGTTAGGAGAAATCATCCGTAACCCGGATGCAGCAGGCAGGATTGCCAAGTGGTCGGTGGAGCTGATGGGTGAAACGCTCGCCTACGCCCCGCGCAAGGCCATCAAGTTCCAAATCTTGGCAGATTTCGTAGCCGAGTGGGCAGACACGCAGTTGCCGCCGCCACAAATCCAGGCTGAATGCTGAACTCTGTACTTCGACGGCTCAGTGATGAAGACAGGCGCAGGCGCGGGCCTACTGTTCGTCTCACCCCTGTGACACCCTAAAATTCCATCACTAAAATCACTTAGCAACTTAAAATAGTCTTAAGGATTTAAAGAAATTAAATTGCTATTTAAATTGAGCTCTAAAATATTAAATATAATTTAATAAACCTAGAGACAACAAGTGTTTGTGCATCATCAGTTGGCTTGCATGGTTTTTGGTTGCTTGTGAGGTTTCTAAAAAGTTTATAGAATTCTTGAGAAAAAGTTTGAAAAAGTTTGATTTGAATTTGAAATGAATTTGGTTTGAAAATGGAGTCTGAAAAAGAAAAAAAGAAAACCCAGCGCCGACTCCCTTTCAGCCCAAGCGGCCCAACCAGCCTCCCGCGCCGGCCCACCTTACCCCTTCCCCTTTTTCTTTTTCCCCGTGGCGCTGACGGCCGGGGCCCGCCCGTCGACCCTCTCCCCCTCCCCATTCCTTTCTTCTTCACCTCGCTGCCGAGCCCGAGCCCGCGCCGCCGCGCGATTCCTGCCGCGCCCCGCCGTTTCCTTTCCTTCTCTCCCTACCAAGCCGGCCAATTAAGGCAATTGACCTTCCCCGCGATCAATTGGAACCGTTACCTTTCCTTAAGCAGCGAGCCGTGATGGCCGCGGCCATCAATGGCAGGCGCCGCCGCTCGGGGTCCGCGCGTCTCCCCTCGCCTTCCTTCCTCTGGTCCTTTTTAAGCTCGCGCACGAACCCCTGTGCCTCCCTTTGCCTCTGCAACACGCTAACGCACACGCACGAGCACCAATTTCCCCGCGCCGCCGCCTCGGGTTCCCGCCGCCGCCGTCGATCCGTCGCCACCGGTGAAAGACTGGACCCCCGCCCGTTTTCTTTGGTTTTTGGGATCGCCAGGAGCTTGACAAGCTCGTGCTATCGCAGATCTTCGTCCCCGACGCCCGTGGCAGCCGCGCCCCGAGCTCACCGAGCCCCGCCCGAGCCGCCGCCGTCGTCGAGCTCCTCTGCTGCCGCCTCTTCTCCGCCCGTTAGCCCGCTGTCATCCTCTGTGTGCGGTAAGCATTATCCCCCACCTAATTCCCCCTTGTTTCGCGCACGGCATCGTCTCCCCGGGCTCGCCGGAGTAGCCGCGCCGCCCCTTACGGTGCCGGCCGCCGGTGAGGCCCGATCGCCCCCCCCGACCCCATGGTCACGTGCGCAAGCGCCCGCGCAGCAAATTGCCCCAACCCGTGGTCAAAGTGATGGCCGGGAGCGTCGTCCGTGGCTAGCGCCGGCGAGCCCTCGCCGCGCGCCGCCGCACTCCGGCGACGTCGCCGCCGCAACCCGCTTGCACACGTCCAGGGCTCTTGGATCCGCGATGGACGGCCCAGATCAGATACCCCTTCGTTTTGAAAGGGGCGGTCCACCGTGGACCCGTGCACCGGGTGCACGGCGCGGTCCACGGCGCGCGCATGTGTCGTCAGCCGTTGGATCTGAGATCCACGGTGCGGCTGCGGCCCTTTTCCTTAAGAGCCCCTGAACTTTTAAACTTTTGCAAGCCGGTCCTTCCACCTTTAAGAATCTTCACGGTTAGGTCCTGGTTTTTACGATCTAGCCCCTGTCTACCCTGGTTAATAGTGTTAAAGGTCCTTTTCACTCCTTTTTGCACTTAGACCCCTCTGTTTTATTTTGTAATTATGTTTTATCCCCTGATTTTATTTATAAACAGCCCTGTAAACTTAGTTTTCTTGCAGATAGGCCCCTGTAAACTGTTTTAATCATATCTTTCTCATTTTAACTCCGTTTTTAGCGTTCTATATACCGAAATGATCGCCTCGACGAGTAGAATCTTTTAAACAGTAAATTTACCGGTTTTGTTATTGTTTGGTGTGCTGTTTTATTTAATGTTTGTTGTTCATGTTTGACTCGTAGATATCGTGCCTATTTCGTCTGAACTCCCTGTCGGAGGTGATCAGGAAGAGCCTGTCTTCGAGGAAGATTTCACTCAGCATGTAGAGGAAGGCAAGTGGCTTTCCCCCTCTGCATAATCTTTTTGAACCTATGACACTGCATGCTAAACAATGTTTACTATTCCTGTTGTTATGCATAAACCTGATGGGCAAACACCTAGTTAAGGACTTGACTAGATGCTTTACCACTTTACCTTGTTCAACCCTGTTTAAACAAATGCTTGGGGTAGATAAATGCTTAGTTACTCTACATGAGTTTGGTTATGCTTTGTTTATGTTATACATCTCAGTTTTGCTTACATAATGTGTTTGTGCTTAAAACAAGATAACTTGATTCATAATCAGAACATGGAGAACCACCCAAGATAACAGTACAACCACAGTCCACATGGCTCTGGCTTAGCCAATTAATTAGGAGAGTGGGTTAGCTGATAGCTCTTTTCCGAGAGGGGCACAGGGAGCCGGAGTTGAAGGGGTATAGCCCGGTTCTTTTGGGGTAGCAGCCTTGGCTAAGGTGCTGACCATTAGGGAGGGTTATGGTCCGCTCCGCTGCTGTAACTGTTGCGGGCTGTTGGTTTCTCTTCTTTTCTTTGTAAAGGCTTCGTAGTGGACCCCTAGCCACTCACCTTGGAAGTGTTTAAGGGTCTAGCTAACCCGGGCAAGATGGGGAACACGAGCTGTGGGTAAAGTGTACAACCTCTGCAGAGTGTAAAACTGATCGATCAGCCGTGCTCACGGTCATGAGCGGCTTGGACCCTCACATGATTAATAAACTTAAAGATTATTGCAAATCATGGGTTTGTGGTTTGGTTTGAGGTTTCTCTTAGGTTAAAGTGGGATGGTATACACTTACACCTAGTAATTAGGTGCTTGCTAATAAAACTTGACCAACTTATAAAATATTTACCGCTGTGAACCATAGCCTATCCTTGATAGCCTTGCATTGTTTCCCCCACTTGCTGAGCACCAACCATAAGTGTGCTCACCCTTGCTTACCGCTGTTCAGAGGAAAACGTCGGAGGCGAGGACGAGTACTGGAGTGACTATGAGGAGTTCTAGGGCATGCGGATCCCCCAGTCATCATGCCTGTGGAAGTCAACGATGGAGCTGCTCGTCGCTTAGTTATCGTTGTGTTCGGACCTTCGAGTCCACCTCTCTAGATGTAATAATGGATATCATACTGATTTAACTCTTGAACGTTATATTACTGCAATGGTATTACTCTCGTTTTGTCTATCATGTGTGTGTAAAATGATCCTGGCGCACACGTGAGATGCATTCGGTTTCCTTGTAAAATCGGGTGTGACAAAGTGGTACTAGAGCCGTGATGACTGTAGGTCGCGGCCTTAGTTAGAAATGGACGAAATTAAGGATTCATGATCTAGAGAACCTTATCATGCTTCAAATCATCTTATTTACGCATTAAAAATCTAATTTAATTTTGTTTATCATTTTAAACTGTCATTTTGATTTATTCTGTACTCTGAGATCAGTTTTGCTTTGACACATGGCCAGAACCTACATGACCCCTCGCAAGAGCACTGGTGGGCGCTTTCCTTCTGGACAACTGGCCCCTCGCCATCGACTTGAGGATGTTGAGGAGGAACAGGAGGAGTTCCAGCCAGAGGTTGAGGCGGAGGAAGACCCAGAGGAGGTCCAGCCAGAAGCAGAAGAGGAGGATCCTGAAGAGGTCGAGATGGAGGAGGAGGAGCCAGATGAGCCAATGGAACAGCCACAGCTGTACGATGGCACAGTGCTAGAGGCAGACGCCAATGGAGACATTGTGATCCCACCGGCGCCTGTAGCCAATGAGGAAGCATCCCCTGCACCTGCTGATCCAGTGCCAGATGGTGAAGAAGGTGACCCAGATGACTCAAGTGATGACAGTGTGGGCGAGGATGATGGTGACAATGTTGTTGGCAACCCAGAGGAGGATGAGGATGAAAACCCCCGCTATCATGGAGTGGAATACCACAAACATTCTACCGAAGCCGAAAATGGACAGCTTCGCATTCTTCGTGGGATGTTCTGAGGTACCTGGGATATACCATAAGGCCTCTCTATGTGACTAAGCACTTCAGTGAGCCGGGAATGAGAGATTACTACACCTGCAGAGTTTACATCAGGAAGCTTCTGAATGATACAGAAGGATGGAGGTATCGCTCATCTCACCATAGCACAGCTCAGTTCTCCACGGATGATGCTGCGGTGAATGATGCAGCAAGGAGGGCACTCTGGTCGATCTGTAATGCAAATCGGGTACAGTTGTTCCAATCGGAGTACCGCCATGTGCCTCGCCGTGCAAATGGCACAGAAGTGACTGTGGTGCCAGCTGGAGGCAATGATCGCATCGACGTCTTGG